>CAMTDV010000021.1:30818203-31418203 GCA_947069175.1 Scalesia atractyloides
CCATGAGAAATCAGGAGTCAAGTTCACCTTCTGGAAGTGAGAAAAGTTTTCATGAGAATTTTATCACAGCTTCAGTAATGGTTTAAATAATGATCCTAATGTAGGTATCTACAAACTGAAAGGATCAGATAAACTATATACTGATGAAGAATTTCCAGTCCAGAATGTAAACTTTATCGTGTTGATAAATTCTTTAAACTCATTAAAGTTGAAACATCTGAACTTGAGAAGAAGGGTTGTTGGTTTCTATTCAAAGCCAAAGAAATCAAACAAAAACATTCATCCAAGATGTAGAATTATCCTAAAAATCAAAAGGGATGGGTTAGGGTTTGAAAAGAAACGAAATAACAAATCACGAAAACCCGTTTTTACAAAGAAAGTTGAGCTTGTTTTTGGAACTAACATTGTCGAAGAAAAAGAAATCATTAACAAACAAACCAACGAAGAGTTTAAAAAGGAAAATGAGCTTTGTGAACAGCCTTGGAACAAACTGTTGGAAACGACAGTAAACGTGCTACAGATGCAACAAGGTTGGGCATATAGCACGACTTTGTTCTCAAAATCATCCAAAACATGTTCATGAGCAAAAGAGGTTTACAGTAGAAGAGAAGAAAAAGGGTCCAGCGTTTGTGCCAACAAAAACTTTAAAGAGAAAAGAAGATGCCAGTTCTATTAAGGAATCACCACCGAGATCATTTCAAAATTTGAAGTTGAGAAACCTCAAAGAAATATAACGAAAAGAATCCAATCTTTACATCAAAAAGGCATTTCAAAGGCACAAACCTGGGTAGCCAAACAAAAACATACTCCAAAATCAACCAATGTTCCAGTCAAATCAAAAGATAAGACTGAATTCAAGACTGGACAATGGGTTGAAGTTAAGAAAGATGACAGAGTTCAAAAGTTCCAAAAGTCGACATTGTTATCCTTCATGCGAAGGGCTTGGTCTTATTTTAAGTAATATGGCATTGTGGGGCTTCCAGGCAATATTTAATAGTTGGGAAATTTTTAATAATGTAAAGCCTCGGTGCAGGATGTTGGTTGTTTCGAAAGCCCTCAGGGGAGGATCGTGGGAGCCGGAATTTCACAACGGGCGTATCGTCGGATAAAGAGTGAAATAACTACATTGCTGAACTTGAGAACAATCTTTTGAGCATTTCACAAATCTGTGACAAGAAGTTCAAACTCACTTCAATGACAAAGAATGTCTCATTCTCAAACCTGGTTTTGTTATTCCTAGGAGTGGATCCTCATGCACGCTCCGCGAGAAAACGATTTATATGTCTTAGACATGAGCGTTGCATCCACTACTTCAAAGGAAGGACAGTGTTTTGTATCAAAGGCTACTGAAAAAGAATCAAATCCTATGGCATAGGAAGATGGGTCACATACACCTAAGGAAGATGAATTTTCTGTACACAACAATCTAGTGGAAGGGGTGAATCTCAAAAATTTTCATCTATCAGACGACTGTATCAGCTGCAAAAAGGGGAAGCAAAATAAGAAGTCACACCCGAGAAAGCTTCTTAACTCAATCAAACTTCCACTAGAAAGGTACACATGGATCTCTTTGAGCCTGTCAATGTGAAAAGTATTTCAGGAGATCTATACTGCCTAGTCGTAACCGATGACTTCTCAAGATTCTCATGGGTTTTCTTTCAAGAAAGCAAGAATGAAACATTTGAAAATTTGATGATCTTGTTTCGAAAGCTTGAAAACCTTTACCATTTGCCTATCAAGAGAATCAGAAGTGACAACGGTACTGAGTTTAAGAACAACAAGATGCTCGAATTCTGCAATGCTAAGGGTATTCATCATGAGTTCAGTGCCCCCTATACCTCAACAAAATGGAGTAGCTGAACGAAAGAAAGAACACTCATCGAGACTGCACGCACAATGCTTGCCGATTCTAAGTTTCCTATTAGCTTTTGGAGTGAAGCTGTTACATCTGCATGTTACACCCTTAACTGCGTAATGATTGTCAAGAAGCACAAGAAGACATGCTTTGAACTTCTTAACCAGGGAAAACCTAATCTAGAGTTTTTGGAGCCCTTTGGATCACCATGTACCGTATTGGACCCAGAAGGAAAATTTGGAGCCAGATCTTTGGAAGGATTTTTCGTAGGATATGCAAGTCCGCAAAAGAGAGTTTTCTTCCAAGCATGAATCAGGTTATCATTGCTCAACACGTTGATTGCCAGAAATATACAACGCCCATGCAAAAACCTGGAGACCCATGGCTGTTCAATTACGACGGGTTGTGGAATTCGTTTGATCTACCTGAAGAACCATCTGAGGAAGAGCTTATCTTGCTATTTCAACAACAGCAAATATCTAATCAAGAACAAGTAACAGGGCCGTTGGTAATCTCTCCAACAACAACACCTTCTTCAGAAGCAGGTCCAAGCAACACTCAGTAGAACCAGTTGTTACACCAGCTGTAGAACCATCTTCTCCGCCGCCAGCAAATGCAGAACCTGAACAAGATCCTACTTTTGATAATGGGGATTTCAATTCCGATGAAGGATCAGAAGATATTACAAGTTATCTTAACAACCAAGCTACGAAACCAGTGTGAAATGAGGCACATCTTCAGAACAAGTTGCTGCTCAGAATATCACAAATTTAGAAAGCTTAGTAAATGTTCCAGGGGAAGTAATGCCGAGATCAGTCTCCTATCATCCAACATATAACATTATTGGAGAACTGCAAATGGACGTGAAAACACGAAATCATATCAACAAGGATCTAAGTTGCTTTTATTCTAAAGTTGCTCCACTCCAAAATAAATTTTCTCATAGTTGTTTTGTTTCTCAGGTAGAACCAGGAAACATCAGAGATGCTCTTAAAGATGACAGTTGGGTGGAAGCAATGCAGGAAGAATTATTGCAATTTAAGAAACTTGGAGTCTGGGAACTTGTTGACCTACCACCAAAGCAGAAAAAGATAAGCACTCGGTGGGTCTACAAGTGCAAAAGAGATGATATAGGAGTAGTTGTTCGAAACAAAGCTCGGCTTGTAGTTCAAGGTTTTCGTCAACAGGAAGGGATAGACTACAACGAGGTCTATGCCCCAGTCGCACGTCTAGAAGCTATTCGCATTTTTCTGGCTTTTGCCTCATGGAAAGGTTTCAAAGTGTACCAATTAGATGTGAAGTCTGCTTTCATGTACGGTAAGGTAAAATAGGAGGTATATGTCGGCCAACCACCGGGGTTTGTCGATCCGATTCACAAAGACAAGGTCTACTTGCTGAACAAGGCTCTTTATGTTTACACCAGGCCCCGAGAGCCTGGTACGAGACGCTTTCCAAGCACCTTCTTGCTAACCGATTCACCAGAGGAACAGTAGACAGCACCCTCTTTACCAAGGAAGTAGATGGACATCTGATTATTATGCAAATCTATGTGGATGATATCATCTTTGGATCGACAAATGAACAGCTGTGCAAGGACTTCGAGAAAGTCATGAAAGAAAAATTCGAAATGAGCGCTATGGGAGAGATTGAAATTCTTTTTGGGGCTTCAGGTTGAACAACTGCCAGACGGTATTTTCATTCACCAGACGAAGTATGTTCATGACGTGTTGGAGAAATTTGACATGACAGGAACTAAACCCGCATCTACTCCGTTAGCCACAAATCACGGCATTTGTCCAGACGACTATGGAGAAAAAGTTGATGAAACATTATATCGCTCCATGATTGGATCCTTGATGTATCTTACAGCTTCAAGACTGATATCATGTACCCCACATGCCTTTGCGCCAGATATTAGTCAAGCCCGAAGGAATCTCATCTGTTGATCGTTAAAAGGATCATGCGCTACTTGAAAGATGTCCAGGCACCGGCTTGTGGTATCCACGCCACAATGATTTCAACCTTACGGGTTACTCTGACTCTGATTTTGGTTGCTGCAAGCAGAACGCCAAATCTACAACGGCAGGATGCCAGTTCTTCGGAACACATTTGGTAACGTGGCAATGCAAGAAATAGACCGCGTCGCTCTCTCTACTTGCGAAGCTGAATACGTATCAGCATCCAGTTGTTGTTCCCAATATTGTGGATACAACAACAGATGAGAGATTACGGTCTGCAATTTCTTGATACGCCCATATTCGTAGATAACAAGGCGGCTATTGATATCACGGTCAATCCTTGACAACACTCACGCACTAAACATATCGAGATTTGATATCACTTTATCCATGACTGTCATGAGAAAAAATTGATACGAATTGAGAAAATCCACACTGATGACCAAAAGGCAGATTTTTACACCAAAGCGTTTGACAGAGCAAGATTTCGAAATCTTTCAAAATTAAATGGTTTAAAGAATCTGACATCAGGGGATATTTATGAGGTTGAATTTGAGGATGACGATGTTGGGACGTAATCCTCACTGGTAAGTTCAAAATGTTTTTCTGTAAATAGTTTACATGCTTTCTTTAAAACCAAAAATCCAAAAATATGTTTTTAATTTTTAGGGGGAGAAAAGTTGTCATGAAAAAAACATTGAATCATGAAAAATACAAAAACATTGAAAAATCATGAAAAATACAAAAAGAGTTTTGTGTATAAGAGGAGATGATAGTACATCAGTAGACCATTACAGTACGCTAAAGAAATGTATTGTTTAAAAGCGTCTAAATAGGTCTTTCTAAGGATATGTCGGTAGGCTTCGCACGTTTGGTAAACTGCTTTCAGGATATAAACCTTAAGAGATAAACTAGTAAATCTGTGGCTTAACATCTCTCGGATATATGGGCTTGGTACCCCGAAATTTCGTTTGAGAGAATGCCAGATTCTGAGATACTAGGTCTTTATATTTAGTTGATATCTGGTGTATTATTCGAGTTCTTCTGATTTTGCGTCAGCAATGGCCTAGAACTTGTATAATACTTTCGCATTATTCACCCCCAAAAGCTGCATAAAAAATGAAGGAAAATGTCACAAAAAGATACGACATTCTGCAGTACAAAAATTAAAAGATTCCCAAGAGGAACATCCCAAAGTCGAGCCTTCATCTCTTTCTCTGTACGGAAGTACTAACTTGAGCTCTCAAGATCTCGCAATTCACCCCTATACAGATATTAGTTAGATATATTCACATGTGAGATGAAATCTAGGGAATCTCGATGCGGGAGTATATTTGAGGTGGGAAACACAGATTAGGCCATGTTGCTAAAAACTTACCTAATATATCTTGAAGCAGTTGAGGAATGTTTTGAGGTTTAAGTGGATCAGTATACCGACAATCTGAAGAAAATCTGTTTAAGAACTTAAAGTTTCATTTAGAGCAACGGTACTGGTAATGTGTCTCAATAAACTGATATGATCCTCTAACACAAACTCGCAAAAAATATGATTGTAAATATGCTTGTACATTTTGCTTTAAGTGTTTTCTAGTTTAGAAATGTTAAAAAATACAAAAAGATTTTCTTTTTCTACTTTAGTTTCTGACTACCAGTAATGGAAAACAGATCTTCAAAGTCAAAGAGCGACAGAATGCAGAGGAAAATCACTTGATTTATGGGCTGGGAGCTAATCTGAAAACTATGTCTGGTTTGAAAACGCTTGAAAGGTTCATTAATTTGAAACTTAAAATCTAAGAACAATATCAGTTTCGGTCAAAAAGTGGTCAACCAATGTCATTAACTTGGACTTGGTAGCCAAAACAGTTAAATAAGGTCATTAACTTGGACTTGGACAACTGTGTGTATAATTAAAATTGAAAACAAACGAAAGAGTTGGAAGTTGAGAAAATTTCAAAAGAGCCAAAAATTTCCGCACAAAAATATTATTTTCGCACGAAAATTTGGTCAAAACTCAGAAACCAAATTTTCGTACGAAAATCTAGTGGCTATATATAAGAGAGATATTGACAGATTCCGCATGAAAAATGTTAGAAAATTTGGTGCGGATTCTCTGAAGCTATTTGTGCACTTTTATCGGTTCTCTCGCTTCTTGACGTTTTTGACACATTAGGGAGGTTGATTTGCACACCTCTCATAATGGCTAAGGTATTCACCGAGATTGAACCGTAAATTTGAACTCGTCGGACCTTAAACGGACTAAAATGTAGATCTAGGATAAACTAGCCGGTGAAATCTAAAATTGAACCCTCCAATGTTAAAATCGACAAGATTAACTAAGGTTTACCGTTTCGATTTCTTGAAAATGTCAAAATTTGCAAGTATTCTGAGTCGGTTTGAAGATATGATTAACTGTGAGGAAACGAATTTCCGCACGAAAATCTTTGATTTTCGCACGAAAACTCAAAGATTGATTGTTTGTTGATGGATCCTTATTTTCGCACAAAAATTTGGAAATCATATAACCTAGCAATTTTCGTATGAAAATCTGGAGAAATTTATGTTTGTGAAAATTTTTTTTCTAACTTCATCTCTCTGTTTCACAGAAAACCGTGTATGAATTTCATCCCGTACACAACTCCTGCAGCTTGAACGACAAGGATGTACCAGAATTTGCTCCGTTCTCGCAGTACATAGACTTTCTGGAGAGGCTGCCAGTTTATTATGCCCTTACACATCATCATGATGTTTATGCTTTACAAGTCGATAGATTTTGGGTTGCAGCAGAGTTAAAAGCTGACTCTAGGGCTATTACATTAGCAGTCAAGATTGGGGATAAAGATGTGGAGATCGCTATCACATAAGATCTTATACACACAGTGCTGCATTTTAGAGATGAAAAAGATTTTCCGACAGGGTTTACAGAGAAGTTTGTCAAGGGGTGCTTTTACCGCATGGGCTACAACGGTTATGTGAACTCCGCTCTGTACAAGATTAATCAGCTGGGTCTGCCATACAGATTTCTTGCCCACTGCATTACATGTTCACTGAGCCACAGGAAAGGGGGTTGGGATGATTTAGTGGACTATCACATATGCATGATGGTAGTGGTGATTTTGAACAAACCCTACAACTTCAGCAAAATGATTTTTGATCAGATGGTGATGAATTTGGATAAGGGTAGATTTTTGCAGTACCCTCGTTTTGTACAGATGATGCTTGACCACTTACATCCAAATCTCGAGAAAAAGAAATAGGATATTTTGAAGCAAGAGCATATGACTGCATCTGACCTCCACAACATCAGCAACTATCGCAAAGGAGGAAAGGCTCCAGATTTCAAGCCTATCTTGGAAATTTTGTCAAGACTGATTATGTGGCTCCGCCAGAAGGGAAATGGAGGAATGTAGACAACGGTGATGAAACTGATGAATTAGAGAAGTTGGAAGATTTTGTTGAGAAGAGAAGTATTTGGTATGTAAAGGGAGATGGTGAAAAGGGTCATTACGGGAAAAAGAAAGCAGGATCCTCTTCGACTACCACAAAGAGAAAGAAATCTTCAGAGACTTCCTCTTCCGCCCCCAAACGTCAAAGAAAACAAGCCAGTGTCAGTACAGGGTTGATTGATGAACCGGATGTCGTGCAAGTGAATGTTGAAGAAACTGTGCAACCGACTGAATCAGTTCATGTTGAAGAAACTTTGGAACAAGCCACTGGTGATATCGAGAGAATGGTCGGTGTTGAAACAGAAGCAGGTGGTGGCGATGATGAAGTGCCATCATCAAGCACAGATTCAGAAGATAGGAAAGAAGGTGAGAGGAAAGAGAAAGAAAGAAAAGAGCTAGAGAAAAGAGAAAGGGAAAGAAAGTTGGCAGAGGATAAAAAGCGTAAGGCTATAGGGGATGATGATACAACATATGAGCCATCTGAGGGCGAAGAAGAGATTTCAGTTGTTAAGCCTACAAGGAAGAAAGCAGGTAAAAGAGTCAAACATTCGGTGGCAAGAAAGCCTGAGTCTACTGCTGGAAAGCTTTGGATCAAGCTAAGGTCAAAGCCTTCTGAGATGCCAGTTGCCCCAACTACAGAAACAACATCTGAACGCCCTCCATCTCCTCCTCCTTAGCATGTTGCCACGGAGACTCGTATTCCATCTCCTTCACCGGTTGTTGATCCTCCAGTTAGTTCTCCTCCTCCACAGCACACTTCTACTGAGGTTCCTATTTCTTCTCCTCCACCAGTTACAGATCCTCCAGTTGTTACTCCTCCTGTTGTATCACAAGCGCAAGCAACGTCATCGGCTCATCCTACGCATCCTTCAACATTCACTTCTTTTGATGATTACTACCTTTGATTATGAAGCTATTCCAGGGGAGAGCATCTGACAGCTGATGACGTATATGTTGTAAGATTGAATGAGTTAGAAGCAAAATTGAAGAATGCTGATGAGAAGATCAAGATCCTTGAGTCTGATAGAGATAGCATCAGAGAGATTTTGAGATTGGTGACTGATGATAGTGAAAGATACTTCCAAGCTTCCCAGAAAGTTGCTGTTTATGAAGAAAGAATCAAAGTTCTGGAGAATGAGAGGGAGGTTTTAAAGGCAACTCTGAGCAGTTACGAGACAGAGAATCAGAGGATCATAAAGAAACTGGAAGAGTATGAGGCTGAGCGTGAGTCAAACAACAGGCATGTGGAGCTTATGAAGAAGATTCTGGTTCGTACCCTGGGTATCTCTCTCGCTGATGAGATTGAGAAGATTGAGAGAGAAGAGGCAAGACAGAAGGTTGTTGAAAAGGAACGAGCTTCTAAAGCTCTATCTGATGCTGAAGGCCGAAGGAAAGAAAAGATGGATGATATGCCCGTGCATGAAGCTGCTACTTCATCGGCTCCTTTGATCGAACAGTTTGCGCCGGAAGCTAAATCCGTGCCAGCATCTTCTGAGTTAGTAGTCTATGATCCGTCTGCTGATGTTAGCATGGGGTTGCAAGGAGAAGGGATTTTAGAGAAGATGACGAGAGAAAAGGCAATAGCTGATAGGGAGCTGAAGAAAGAAATTGACGATTTGGTAGATGGAACGTTTGATGAGTTAGAGAAGGAAGGATTCGAATATGTAGCAAGTTTATTTGATAATGAAAACTTATCTGTTGATTCTTACATGAACGACTCTATTTTTGAACTAACCGATGAACAAGTTCAGAGGGAGTCGTCAGTAGAAGAGACAGTGCCAAAGCCGAAAGTCATCTATCTCGAGCACGATGTCGAAGAAGGGGAGTATGTTCAAACTACTCCAAGGCTGATCTTGCAGAATTATATGGCTTACAAGAAGATTCATTTGAGTTTGATTTTGAAGAAGAATTAAAGAACACGAGCTCAGAGCCAAATAATTATGTTTTCGAAGACATCCCGCAAGCAAAACGATTATGACAGAGTCATTATTGAAGATTGGGATTCAGATGATAATGAAGAGGCAAGGTATATGGGTGAAGGAACTGATGTGTTTCCTACCCTTGATGAAATGACTGCTGAGATCGACGATGAGATGTTAAAGCAGAAAGTAGCAGAAGTAGTTAAAGAAGGATCGGCTCCTAAACCACCAACAAGAGAAGAGATCGTAGAAATGAAAAAGAAATGGTTCAAGGAGATGCCACCTGAACGAAAGTTTCGTCGTCCATTGGCTTCTTCACCCGAGACCTTGACGCATCTCTGGTGACTCCTAAACCACCAACAAGAGAAGAGATCGTAGAAATGAAAAGGAAATGGTTCAAGGAGATGCCACCTGAACGAAAGTTTCGTCGTCCATTGGCTTTCTTCACCCGAGACCCTGACGCATCTCTGGTGACATTATTAGTTGGGGATGGATCGAGGAACTGGATGTATATGCGTTGATATGAGTATGGAGTTAAATACTTCAAACGATTGGGTGATGTGAAGACCCTGCCAGAATGGGATGTGACAGAGTTGGTTCAGACCAAGACGTTCAGTATGAAGCTGCGTCCAAATGATCAACGTCTATGGAAGCTTATCAAGTTTGAAGCTGAACATGGTTTCAATTTATGGAAGCCACACAAGCCGCGAACCGTGACAAAGATTGATCCAGTTACTCAAGAGAAAGATGTGACTTTGATTGTGAAAAGGCCACGTGTTATGAAGAATATGCCTTTGAAGAAAATGGAACAAGATTTTTACAAGATCTTCAAATGGTGGCATTATGATTCGAGTACTGGAGAGGCTGTTATTTGTGTAAAGCCTGACGAAGGATCATGGGATATGTCTGAAGATTTGTCTGAAACCGTGATCATGCACAAGAGAATTTATGGGCTATGGCGTGCAATCAGAGTATTGGATCCTATGTGGCTGGTCAACTGCTCAGAAAAGGATATCGAACGCTTATTCTTAATCAAGATCTGTTACGAAGAAAAAGACAAGGAGCATGCCATGCAGTTCCAGAAAATTGTGAATGTTTGTTATGCTAGCAACATTAATTCAGGTAAAAAATGGAACACTTCATGGAGAAAGCTGGGAGACAAAGAGTAGAAAAAGAAAGATCAAAATGAAGAAAGGATCGAAGCACGACGAAAGATGGCCACCCGTGAAAGGTTCAAGTTCGGGAACACGTACAACCGAACTCCTCCTACAGATCAAACGCCCATTGCTTCAGAGGAGCGTCGAATGCCACGCAAGCGATTTTTCGGATGATTCAAGTCAAATATGTTTAAAGTTTTTTTGAAGAAAAAGTTTTGAAGACTGTCCAAGACTACGACAACATCCAAGGGGGAGTCTGTGGTGCACATATGTCTATTGCCTACGTCTAGGACAAGTCTGATGTATAGATAGGGTTTCGTAGCGTCAAAAGTTTAGTTTTGAAAATTGTGTATAGTTGTTACAATTTTCGTACGAAAATTTCTAAGGATTTTTCGAAATTTCGTACAAATCTTGAGTCTTGAGTCACTAGGTGCTGTCATGTCTTGCCTATAAATAGGTGACTTAGGATGATTGTCTAGCATTTGTTTTTGGTGATCAGTGGCGAAGCCCTGCTCGAGTCTGTAATCGTTTCCAACGTTTATCAATACAACAGACGGTTAAACAGTAATCATTGCTTGTTCTTTGTTTGTTTAATCACTAACAATGAATTCCGCCTCTGTTAGCTAAGCAAGTCTGACCGGAAGCTCGCAAGTTGGGCCCGATCCTAAGCTTTCAACAGTCTTCATCATTTCTTTGATTTCTTCAACTGATAACTCCAACTTGGTGACTCTATCCGTCAATTTTGGATAGTTTCACCCATCATCTAACTTAATAGGATCATCTGAATTCCCTCCAGAGGTGGTTAAACTTGGTTTTGAACCAAGTGCCCCTTTTTCTTGGTACTGGGGACTTCCAAGTTCCAATTGATTCAGAGATTACATTTGTAGTCTCAATAGTTTTTACGTTCAAAGAGGTCTTAGATATGTAACTATTGTCCAAGTATGAGACTGTTGTCTCTACAATTTTAGTAGTTGCCTCTCTTAAAAAATCTTCAAGTGTCCCTCAGACACAAGAGATGTCACCTCCTCTACTTGTGGACTAGTAATGATTTCTGAACCGCCCTTGTCCCTGGTTGAGGTACACTCTCTGTGACTTATTGTTAAGAGTAACCAGGTTTGTGCAAGTCAGTGTTATCAATTGCATCAAGCAATTTTTGGAATGATGATGGAATTGTTTTTGTGGGTAGTGGAGTGAAAAGAGAAGCAACCCTATGAGAGGGGCTTGAGAAGAGATACTCAAGTGAGTCGTCTCCCTCCTGATTTGGTTCCCCTGTACTTACAACACTATCCTTTTATGAGGATAAGTGAGGAGTTCGGATAGGTGGAGATGATTGCATCTGTTGTGAGGAAGTGACACTGGATGTTTGCTGCATTTGTGCTACAACAGGTACCTCTGGCATCTCAACCCCCTGAGATACCTTCTTTTTGGTTTTTCCTTCAAATTTGGTATGGGAATGGAAGTGGTTTTTGTGGAAATTTCTAGTGTGTGTTCCATAGTGATGGGTTGTGCACTATGGTCACCAGGAGCAGTGGGCTCAGCAATAGATGTTGCAACATATGTTGTGCTTGGTTTTGTAAAACATTTTCTTCACCCACATTTTCTTGACCGTTGGTCATCATGTAGGTAAATGTTTCATTTGAAAGACTGTTAATTTCAAGGGCTTCACCCTTGCAAAAATTTTCTTGTTTTAAAACACTTTTTAGGTAAAAGCTTAACATTATTAGATATAATAGAAAAAGGATTGTTAATACCCTATTGATTGCTTTTATGTTTGCCACCAAACCCATAAACAGTGTTTGGGATAGCTTATAATCTGTATTTTCCAAATAGCATATCCCAAATACTGATTTTTAGGGGAATTTCATTAAAAGTTGTGGTCTTAGCAAACATGTAAACCAAGAGTGTAGGTGTTAGAAACTGAGTTTCTTTATTTGCAAAAAAAATATTGATTATCACAATAAAATTCATAAATGGGAGTTATCATCAACAGTTGTTTTCAATGAATATTAATGCTTTAAAAGTTTTACAACTCGATTGACTCTACAAACTCCCACTCAGCTGATCACACAAACAAATCAGTTCGTACAAGAAAAATGTGATGATGTGTGATGAATAGATCACTAACAGGTGTGATAATTTTTTATACAAGTATGAAAGCTCTGTTCAGCGATCAGCTGACGTCATCCTGATAGTGATATCTAACATTCATAATAGAAAAGATTCTCAGATGTTTGAAAACATCTGAGCAACCTTATCATATGTTATAGGCTATACTAAACACTGTTGAAATAAAGTACTGTTACATTGAGAAAACACTGTCTAGCCTATCCTCTGTTGCAGTTGTCTAGACATCTTGCCGTTGATCGCATTGGGCCAAATTTTGCAGCCCCCAAATCTTCTTTCATTCTTGTTAGCTCAATCCTTTTATGCCAACAGATTTTCTACCTGCAACACAGTTGGGAAGAGTGGGCTTGATATCTGGATTGAGATTCATCATCTCAATTCTGGCTATTTCTTCTAGAAGGGCTTTAACAAACCATCCAGTATATTGAGCTCTTGAACCTATGTATGGCTTATTCTTCATGATGAAGTCCAGATAGTCTTCCTTTAGATCTCTTTTGAGATTAGGGTTGCTAACTGGTTCATGAGATGCCTTTTAGCTGACCTCTTTAGCATAGTCTTCAAGTTTGTTTACTTTTGTAAACACTGCAGACATGATTTGCTGAGCCTCCTTATCACTTTTACCCTTGCTTTTGTAGCAACTATCTTCTCAGCCTGCACAAGTTTCACCTCAAGGTATTCTTGTACATTTTTGGGCTTTGATATGTTTTGAGGGGTGGAAAGGTAAGTTAGCTAGGGTCAGTTGTGGAATAGAAAGATTGTATCTCTTTTAATGCATTTTCTAATTCCAATGGATCAAGGATAGTAGGTATGGAAGTTGTGGTAGTGTGTGTGGGTGAGGTAGTAAAGTAATAGTGGTTGTGGTTTTTATTGGAGATGCATCATGAGTTTCTTCATCATCTTCTTGGACAGTGAATTTAGCTCTCCTAGATCTGATTGGTAATTTTTGTGTTTTTTTGTTTTTTTGGTGGTGGTTGTTGAGGTGATGAGGTTGGTTTTCTCTTCAACTGTCCTTTGGGGGAGTTTGAAGGATGGTGTTTGGATAGTTGTAACCTTTGTTGTCACTTTTATGTGGCAACATATGTTTTGGTAGTGGAAGTGGTAGTGAGTTGAGTAGTGAATGTAGGAACAGTGGTTCATGTTGTGAAAGGTGGGACAATGGTAGGAATAGATGCAACAGTGCTTTGCCTAACCTCTAAAACCTTTGTTGAAGAACCTCAGTTGTCTTGGATTTCTTTTCTCTTGATAATCTCTTGCACTGTGATATGTAGGTTAGCTTCCCTTGTACCCCTTCTTTTTGCTTCTAATCTCTTTATCAAGTTATGCTTTTCTAGCTCTTTCGAGTGTAGCAATGTAAGGCTTTTTACCAGCCTTTTTGACTAAGGGTTGGAGCTTCCTCATGCAGTCTTCTTCTCCCCCTTTTGGCATCAACATATTTTAGGTGAGTAAGAGCTTGTCCAGTGTTTTCAAGATTAAGTCTTTAATGGCTTTAACTTCTGCTTGAGTATCTTGATATCTGGCATCCACTGTTTGTCTAACAAGCTCTACCTGCATGGTGTGTCTTTCTTCTGTAGCTTGCTTTTGAAGATGTAGGTATGGTTGAACATGTGCCCACATTTCTTTTGCAAATTCTGCATAGTCTGGAGTTTTTGAGCAAGATTTTCATCATGTTCTTGATCTCCCCAACATATGATTCTAAGTTGGTTACCCTCTCCGTCAATTCTTGGTAGTTTATTCCATCACTTGATTTAACATGATCATCTAAATTCCCACCAGAAGTGGTTAAACTTGTTTTGAACCAAGTGCCCCTTGTTCTTGGTACTTGGGACTTCAATGATGTAGAGACTATTGTCTCAACAGTTGTTGCCTTCAAGGGGGTTTAGTAATGTAACCATGTCCAACTGTAAGATTGTAGTCTCAACGTTGTAGTAGCTGCTCCACTTGAAATACCAGCCTGTATCTCTTGAGATACATGAGGTGTAGCGTCCTCTACTTGTGGGATAACAATGATCCATGAGCTTGCCCAGTCACTTGTTGGAGTGAACTCTCTTTGATTTGTGATTGATAGGAACTAGGCATACGCAAGTCTGATGTCTGATTGACATCAAGCAATTTTTTTAAGGGTGAATGGACAGTTGACGTAGGTGGTGGTGATGGAAGAGGATCAACCCTGGGAGAGGGGCTTGAGAAGATATAATCAAATGATGTATCTCTCTCTTGATGTGTTTCCCCTGTGCTTACGACACCTTCCTTTTGTGAGGAAGAGTGAGTAGTTTGGCTTGGTGGAGAAGTTTGCATCTGTTAGAGGAAGTAACAACAGATGTTTGAGTTTGTTGCTTTTGTGTTGCAACAGGGATCTCTTGCATCCCAACCCCCCAAAGATACCCTTTTTGTGGTTTTTCTTTTTGATTTAGGGATGAGAATGGACAAGGTTTGTTTGGAAATTTTTGGTGTGGGTTCCACAGTTCTGGGATTTGCACTATGGTCACCAGGAGCAGTGGGCTCAGCAACAGATGTTTTGAAAAATTCAAATCATAAGCTATCTAAGATCATCTGTTGCTTGGTTTTCGATAAACATTTTCAATTACCATATTTTCATGGTTTTTGGCCATCATGAGGGTAAAAGTTTCATCTGAAAGACTGTGTTTTGAATTGCTTCACCTTTTTCAAAACTTTCTTTTCTTAAAACGTTTTTCAAGTAAATTCAAATCATAAGCTATCCCAGACTTCTGTTGCTTGGTTTTCTAAAACATTTTAAATTACCACATTTTCATGGCTTTTGGCCATAATGCGGGAAAAAGTTTCATTTGAAAGACTGTTGTTTTGAATTGCTTCACCTTTTCAAAACTTTCTTTCCTTAAAACTTTTTTTCAGGTAGAAAACTCACTAGCCTTGGATAGATAAGGAAATGATTACCAGTACCTCTCTTGATTGCCCTCAAATTTGCTACCAAATCAAGAAACAGTGTCTGGGATAGTTATGATTCAAATTTTCAAAATAGCATACCCCAGGTACTGAGCTTTTAGGGGAATTTCATTAAAACCCATGGTTTTAGCAGAGAGGCAAACCAAGAGAGTATGGAAGAACAATTTCATTTCAGGTGGGAACTTTGGTTTAAAATTTTTTGCTCCCACCATCTGACCTTCATAGCCCCTTTCTATTAACTCAGTATGTAAGTCATTTTTGGGGTTAATTTTCGTACCTGTCATATCCTCTAGATGAAACATGGTGGAGATGGATTCTGCGATGATTTCCACATGTTCTTTGTTGATGGTGGAAGTAATGAGAAAGGGCTTTTTTGTTTTGCAAGGATAATTTTGCATTTGCCCAAAATTCTCTCAGTGTGGATACGTAAATGGGTGCATCGATGGTGAGAATGTAAAGATATTTTGATGAATTAATGATGGTTATGATGAAGTGGAAGTTTGTAATCTTGATGTGTTGTACAAGATACGGCAAATAATTGTGTGGGGTTTTGATTTCGAGATCCATGATGAACTGTTGTTTAAGTCTTTTGAAAATCTTTATCCAGAAATCTTTTGATCGAAACACAGTTTGATGGAAGCAGTTCAGAGTTTTCTCTTTGAAAATTTTAGATTATGGAGGATAGAAGTAAATTCTGTTTCTCATTAGTTTTATATGGTTGATGGAACAGGGATGCCATCATGTACAACGGTTACCTTTTAGTCCACGTGGTCAGTTGCTATTTGTCACAAAAACCTCTGTTCAGAGAGTGGGTCCTACAAAGGTTACCTACTAATGAAGTTATTCAAAAAATCTGTTTTCAAATTATCCGTTTAGGCTCTGTTGCGCTCAACAGAGCTTTGAACAACATGATCAATGTTTTGAAACATCTGATTGACTCTTGGTCAACTGAGTTTTAAAAAACCTCTGTTTAGAACCTTTATTGGGTTCAACAGATTTTTGGTAAAAACAGTTGTTCTGTTTGACTTTTAAATTCAATCAGTGGTTCTTTTGCCTTGAATAGTGGTTATAACACATGAACAAACTTTTGAACCAATCAATAGTAGTTTGACTCTTTTGAACAGAGTTTTGTTTTTGTCGATTTTATCAATCTTTTCTTGATTTTTAAACATGAAATTTTGGTTATCTGATTTTGAAGACCAAGATAAAATAAGGAACAATATAATTTTGGATTTTTCAAAACAGTTTTCTAATGATTATTCAGATATAAGGATATATGTGCAGGTAAGCTTGTTGGCACTTTAAAATTACCATCAGTGGTTCCCTGCAGATTTTCATGAATGGGTCAAATCTTGCAGATGATCCAAAGCATTTTATGCCTTGGATTTGGTGTTATCAACCATTGAAATTGCTTGTTAAGATTTGTCTTTGGTCACTAAGAGGTTGTGAACGGTCTCCAACAGTTGTTTTGACCCTCTGCAAGTGCCTGCACACTTGGGTCAATAAAACATTGACCATTCCAACAGAATGTTGGCCATGATGATTAATGTTTACCCTAGGCTTTTGAGGCTTTGGTACATGTTCTATATACCTGTAAAGCTTCCTTTTGATAGGTGCTAGCCACTGGCTTTTAGGTAATGAATTTTTGTGTTACAATAGAGGTTTGACTTTTCTCTGTGCAGAATGATGATATGACTTTTGAGGATAAACAGTGTAACTAGGCTAAGTTCTTTTGGAAACAAATCGGGTATTCTTGTTATGAGACCCATCATCCCTTTTGAAGTTCATTTTCTTTCTTGACCTATTTAGGTTTACATCAAATGGTTTAAGAAAAGAACATTGTTGAGTCAAATGGTTGAGTTTTCCTCAAATGGTACACCTAGGAGTGGATACACAGACATTGTATATTCTATAAATATCATATGCTTTTAACTTAAAACAGTCTATTGTCATATGATTTTTTCTTCCACAGAAATCACACTTTAGTGCTGGATCCTTATATTTCTTTTTACCCTTATCTCTCTTTTTATTACATATTGTATCTTGTTTGGGTTAACACCATCTAGGTTTGTAAAATCAATGGGTTTGAAATTTTTCTGAACATCACATTCATCTGACCAAGTAGGTTTTAGTTCATACCTAAGTGTTCCAGATTGAATGGAACTTAGTGGTTTTTCAAGAATTATCTTCTTTCCACTAGGTTCAGTGATTTTTATTTCTTCCTAGTTGATGTATTTGGTATAATCTTAACCATGTCAGAGTCAATGAAAGTTTGGGTTTCTTGTTATTGGTCATATTTTCTAAAACCAACCCCAAACTTCACATTGCTCTTAATCTATTTATCAGAAGCATCTCATAACCGTGACAAGATTCTACCCATTTTTCACAGGTAATCTGTGTGGATTCCAACTCCTTTTTACAGGTTGGATATTTTTCTATCATAGACTGGAGTTGTCCTTGGTTATAGATGCTTCATGTCTAAGACTGCTCAACTCAAGGTCTTTTTCAGTTATTCTTGTTTTAAAAACTTTTTTCAAATTTTCAAGAATAAGTTCACTAATTTGTACCTTTTCTCTAAGGTTCCATTCACCTCTTTTATGTTAGCAAATACTATGATGCATCTATCTGAACACAACTCTTTAAGAGTTTGACGTGATACCTTAGATGCAGTCATTTCAATCTGATCAGCACTGATACAATCAGTGGGACTTTTGGAATGCATCTCATCCATCCTCACTGCTTGCTCTTGGTTAACAACAAGTCCTTAACCTGAGTTTTCAGCAGATTTACCAACAATATCTCTACTTCCAACAATTTGAACTGGATCTGCTACACTGAGTCATGCTCAGTAGCCACAAAACAAAAGTTTTCATTTTCGTTAAAGTCATTTGTATATAAAGCAAAATTTTCATCAGTTAAGTTTTTGGCAAGCTACTCGAGTCAACATAGCCTAGTGTAAATAAGCTCTGTTGAATAGTCTCTTCTGCTGCAGGCAGAGTAGCTTGTGATGCTTGAACATGTGCCATTGGCATTTGGACATACTGAACTGAGGATTTGAGGTGCATGAACATAATGTACAAGTATAGGAGTCATGGTCTGTGCAAAATGAGATGTGTTTTGCACATTTGGTCCAGGGCTAGTTTGTGAATAAATCTGTCATTGTGTATTAGATTAGGTCCCTTGGCTAGGATATGTGATCATCGGTGCAGAGTTATTTGTTTGACTCTTGCATTCTCTAACAGAATGTCCAACGTATTACATTTAAAACATTTAATTTTGGATTTATCCAACCCCACTTTGGACCTACCATTAAGTCCTAAATAAGTCCTACCCGTCCTTTTGTAAAAATTGTTAGCTCTTAGACTGAGTAGGGCTACCTAGTGTAGTATGTATATTTCCTCAAGATCAGTTGGATCTATATGCTTTACATCATCGAGAACAAACGACAGATTGTCAATGACATGAGTTTCATCATTTACTGCAAATGCATGGCTTGTGGAATGTTGATCAGAGTTAATACTTGTAGATAAATCAATAAAATGATCAAAATGTTTTTTAGACAAGCTCCCTCTAAAAGGTTAGGAGCTTTCCATGTAGCTGGATCAGACTCATATCCTTGAAATCAGGGGACGTTCTCATCACTATTGCTATAGTGTCCCATTTTTCAGGTAGAATCTAAAAAATCAGCGACTTAAAGTGGCTTTTGAAAATTCTGTATTTACCAACTTTATTTCACTAATCAGACAAGAAAAACGTTCAAACTGTTGTGTCAGGGTTTCCCCTTTGACATGTGAGAAAGTTTCATATTGTTGATTGAGGATTTCTTGAGTGTTCTCGATTACATCCTCAGTCCCACCAAATTGTTCTTTTAGTGCATCCACAACTCCTTGACGTTGTTACAATATAACATGCCAGCATAGATATCATTCGGCAGCGCCATCACCACAATACTAAAGGCTTTAGCATCTAACTCGAATTTTTGATAGTCTTGCTCGGAATAGTTTTCAGGATATACATTTGGGTTTTCGGTACTTGGTACCATTGTGACATGTGATCCAAAAACCACAGATCTCTAACACCTTGTATTTTGTTGAGATAGCATATGCCCGATTCTATGTTGCCAGATATTATATTCAAATCTGACAAGCATAGGTGGTTTATTGCTAAAGCCTGTGTTGTGGGATCATTATGTGCATTTTCTCAAGTTCTTTTAAAGAAAAACAGAGTCATGTGAGAGACACTTTATCAGTTATTCATTAAACAATCCTGAGCTATAAACTGAAATTCGATCTTTGAAGAGCTAATCGTTTTGTGTTAAATTGATTGTGAAATCAAGTTTAACGTGACCAAGCTCTGATACCAATTGTTAGAAACTGAGTTTCTTTGTTTGCAAACAAATATTGATTATCACAATAAAATTCACAAACTGGGAGTTATCATCAATGATTGTCTTCAGTGAATATTAACGATTAAAAATTTTACAACTCGAATGACTCTAAAACTCCCCCTCAGCTGATCACACAAACAAATCAGTTCGTACAAGAGAAAATGTGATCGTTTGTGATGAATAGATTGTGACACCCGGCTATTTTGAGCATGTACTGTACTAGTGTGACACGTGTTATGAATAAATAAAGGCATTAATTTATTGAATTTGGTGTTATTTGATGATATTTGATGGTTGGCAAATCCAAACTTTGTTAAAAATTATGTTGGCAATAATAAGATAAACGCTTATCGCATAACGAATAAAATGCGAAACGAATGTCGGTGACCGCCCGATTAATGTTAAAATCTTAAAAATATTCCGTTATGATTAAAATATTATTTTAATCATATTCGTGAGAAAAAAATATTTAAAACCTTAAAAACTCTATTTTGCGAGTTTAAGCGCGTATTGCGCAATACAGTGCGTATACTGCAAAATGCAGACAACACTGCCAGTCTAGGCAAATAAAATATATTTTGGCGAGTTTATTTTAATAGTGTGATAAAAATAATTTTAAACGCCTTAAAAGGGGATTAAAACGCTAGATAAAATACCCGGAGTCAGTAAAATACCTGTGTTATCTATATATATTATATGCATATGTGTGTATGAGAGAGAGGGACCAAGGTGGCGGCCTATATGGGTGCCCACCTCTTTTCTTTTCCTTCCATTTTGACACTTGTTGGATCTAGAGATATGTGTAATGATTAAAAGTTATAATACCTTCCATAAAATGCTAATTCCAACACCCACAATCTTCATCTCACTCTATCTCTCTTGAATTCGGACCGAACACACACCCACATACATACATTTTCAATTTCAAACATTTTCTTTGAAGATCAAGGCCATTTCAAGCTTGTTTCAAGTCCATTTGAAGGTCCAAAGGTTATTTCAAGGTGTTTTTAGCAAGAACCAAGCTCCATATCATCAAACTTTGTCAAAACCCATCAAAATCTTGAAGGTATAAAACTTTTTAAAAACCATGTTCTTGATTCTTCGGTGATGTTGGATGATTGTGGAAGGTTTCTCAAATTCTTGGATGATTAACTAACTTGAAACTAATAACAAATGGGTTTTGGACAAAATAAAAATGGAAGTATATATGTGTGTATATGTGGTCCGTATGTATATATGTATGGGTGATGGAGTTTGAGTTTTGATTCTTGATTGATTAAAGATTTTCATGATTTATGAAGAATGGGCATGCATGAACAAAAGGTGTCATATAAGAAGGTTCTTGTCATTTGAAAAGATGATATAAAAAGTGAACTTTGGAAGTGTGTATATGTATATGCATGTGCCGTATATATATATGTATAGGGGATGGATCATGAGAAAACTAGTTTAAATGAGAAAACCAAAAAACTAACTAAAAAAGCCAAAAAAACATATCATTTTTTTTTATTTTTTTATAAAAAATCGCTACATATATTAGATAAAAAACTTAAAAAATAAATAAAAAAGCATATAATGCACATGTGCAACATATACATATAATGCACATGTGTAGTACACATATAGTGCACATATGCAGTACTAGTTTTTTTTTGAAAAAAATATTTTTTAAATAAAAAGCAGCGATTTTTTATAAAAAATTGTTAAAAAATTGAGTTGTTTTAATTTTAGTTTTCTTTAGTGTTTTTATGTCTTCTTTCTCCTTTTAGTTTCATGTCTCTATATGTATATTATATATTATATGTAATATATATATATATAGTATATCATAGTGAGTTTTGTTTACTAGTAAATAAATGTCACATGCATTAAAACTTTGATGATCATATGTATGATTGGATAGTGATTTGATGATGATATCTTGGATTGCATGAATTAAATACATGTAGATGCATTTAAATTCATGTGTGATGATGATGATAAGATAAGTATGCATTAGGTGCTTGTACATAAGCATGTATGAAATGGAATGAACATAAGTTGTGAAAATGTTATGATATGAAAAAAGTGTTTTGAAATCAGATTATAAACACTAGAAATAATATTATTTGGTGTGTTATAATGACATGAAACTTTGTCATAGGTTTGTAGCTTTGCATGTTGTACATGTAGTTAAAAAGTGGTAAAATATATGAATTTTGCATGATTTGTGTGGCTTACATGAAATCTGCACTAACCTAGGATATAAGCATCATTTTACTTAGTAAATAACATGTATTATGTTAAAATATCAAGACATTACGATTTGGGATGCTTATAATAAAGTTCGGTACAAGACTATGCGTTAAAAACAGTAAAAATCGGTTTTTAAAGAGATTTTTACAAACTATTTTAATTCAAAATGTAAACTGATATTTTAGATATAAATAATTTTTTTTAACTTATATTAAGTATCCTTGGTGTTTGGTTAGTTATACGTGACTTTCGACGCCCGAAAACTTTACCGAAAACGCTAAAATACGCATATTTCAACGTACACGAAATTGATTGTTCAAGGTGAACTTTGTGTAATATGATGTGATATGTGATTATGAGAATATGCAACGTGATATGCTAAGTGATAACATGATAGTATGGATTTAGACTATGCATGTATTCTCGTGCTTTTAAAACGGATATCGGTAAAAGTCGCGTTAAATGTGTAACTTATTTGTCGCATGAAAATGATACATAGGTTAACTTGATGAGTTATTTCATGTATGAATGCTTTAAAGATGATAAAATATATAAGTTAACGAGATACAGTGCATTACGATGATTGATTATATGTTCACGTTTATGTATATATATTACGACGCGCAAATCGTAGATATATTGCTTATAAACGGGTGTGATAACAGATATAACATAATGAGGGTTACCAATAAATCTTTCAAGCCGCAAAACCTTAAAAAATATATATAGGACAAGGATCCGTTAGGAACCACCCTTTATTGCGAGAACCGCGAGAACCAGTGTGAACACAAACAGTAATACCTAAAAAATCCAAAAAAAATACCATTTTTTTTTGTTTTTTTTAATATTTTTTGAAAAAGTCGCTATATTTACTCAACAATAAAAAAATTCAAAAAAATAATAATAATTTGAGTACCAACCATCCATGCACATGTGCATTTTCGTCATTTCTTTGACAAATTCCGTAATACATTACAAACATTAGACAATTGTACCATTTACACTACCGTGTGTAACACACTACTTTTTATGTTACCAATATTGCAATGCACATGTGCATCTATATATATCAACATGAAATAAGGTGTTTTGGTACACTTAATTCGAATACATTTTCTCTTTCATCTATCATACCATCCATAATACACTACCATGCACATGTGCATTTTCATCATTTCTTTGACAAATTCTGTAATACATTACAAACATTAGACAATGTACTTTCATTTACACTACCATGTGTAATACACTACTTTTTACGTTACCAATATTAGAAATGCACATTTGCATATATATGTATCAACATGAAATAATGGTGTTTTGGTACACTACTTTGAATACACTTTCTCTTTCATTTATCATACCATCCATAATACACTTCCATTACCTCCTACCATCCATAATACAATACCATTACCTCCTACCATTTATAATACAATACCAATACCAATATTTTCACTTTATTACATGTATGTCAACACCGTTCTATACTATCCAATCAACATATTACATCATAAAGTGACAACTATAATGAACCCATCAACCACTAGATATAACTAACAAAAAAAACATATATATGAGCCTACTTAATCATTCAAAATCACAAACTTTTTGTACAAAAACACGGTATATAATTGTTATACATAATGATGCACATTGCATTTAATGTAAAATTGAGTGTATTATGGATGTATTGTAAATTAAAGTGCAATTGTCTACTAGTGATAACGTATTACTGAATTTGTCGAAGTTAGATACATTTGCACATGTGCATAATAATGTTACTCGAAAAAAAAAGTTTTTTTTTTGTAACGAAATATAACGATTTTTATTAAAAAAAATAATAAAAAAAATTTTTTGAGTGTTTTTTTATTCTTTTAGATTTTATTTTGCAATAAAGGTGGTTCTCGCGGTTCTCACAATAAAGTGGTTCTCGCATGAACCTTACCATATATATATACGCCAACATAATAAAAAATAAAGACTTTTTGAGAAATTTTCAAAGTTATGTGAAAATTCTAAGTATTGGTGAAACTTAGAAATTTTTGTGGAATATTGATTGTTAAATCGTTCTTACGTATATTAGGACGTGTAGAATCAATTTGTTGGATTGCACACACTCTTTTTATTGTCTTTATAAACTGTTTGGGGAAGAACACACCTTAAAAGGATAAGTATACGCTTTCGTATAAAATATGCCTTTGATTAAACTATGAATATATTTTCGTGGAAAATATATGGTTTTGATTATAAATATGTTTCTGGGAGAAACGGTTTTGACTTAAATATATTTCGGGATGAAACGGATTTTGATTAATAATATATGCGTTTCGGAGAGAAATGGGGATTGTTACGGTGTTTTGGGGATAAAATGACCATGTAGATTTAATAATGCTTAAATCTAAAGTTGTGACGAATTGGCTCGGTCTCAAGAGAGTAAGTATCGGTTTGGGCTTACGTTTCGGTGGGGACGTCAGGGATTCGTACAACTCGTAATATTAAATTTATCATTTTAGTAGGATATATGTATTGTACGTGAGGCAGGTATTGTAAGAGACCCATTGTGGGCTCTTAACAAGTTTTGCCGTTTAATCATTATTATTATATGCATGGAATTGTTGATAGATCTATCGGGTTGACCACCCGTCATAACCGGTTACTTCGTGTCAAGTCAAGCGACGAATTTATATTTTGTAGTGTCTAGCTTTGATTATACTTTCATTGTAAATATATAGTTCTTATTGTTTTGCAAACATACGAGTCTGAACATTTGATGCTAGAAATTTAATATGTAAACCTTGGGAACAAGTCTTGATATCAAAAGGTTTTGAAAAACGCTTGTGATGAATGACTCTTGGATTTTATAAAGGAAATTAAATAGACTTTCTTAAAATTATATGATGCTTTACTAATAAAAACATAATATGAAAGTTTTTCTTAGATCAATTATATATGATGTATCTTATTATACTAAAAGAATTCACTTGACAGATTTCATATCTTGGCCAATCAATTGGGTGATCTGGACATGCTCTAAGGGGAGATACTTTTGTTTTGATTGTGTTTTGAGCGGCTTTTCTTTTCTCCTATTTCCCTTCACCACGCGCTATCTCTCTCTCCAATCATTCCAACCTTGCCCAATCACACTCGATATGTTTTCTCAATCTTAGGTTTGTGGTATGTGGGTAGCCGCTACCAAGTCTCAATTTTAGGGTTTGTGGGTATGTGAATCTGGGGTGGAGAACAAGATTCAACTGAAAATTGGAGCAATTTCTCATTCTACAATACTCCCAGACAACGAATGGTAAGAAGTTTTTGCTCAAAATCTTTCCATTTCCTTGACTTCAATTTGTTCATCTTTTTTGTATTGTCTCTTTGTGGTTCAGAATTATCGCCGGATTCGGTGTTCGCTGTTGCTAACCTGAGATGCTTGATCAACTCGCTCAAGTAGTTCTCTCTTTGAAACTTCTGTGTTTTTCCTTTTTGTTTATGATTGATGTTTGTTAAACCAGCTTTAAAATTTGGTCTGGTAATACTGATCATGTTTAGAAATCCGGTTTGTGTCTAGAGCAAGTGTTGAGGTTTTTGCATCAGTTATAGGGCTCTGCTGCAATTGTTAATTCCTTGGTCATCTGCTGCAATAGTTCAGTATGAAGCCCATTAAAGAACACCCTGCAAGAAATATACGGATGATTGGCGGTTTTTGCAGCTGTTGCAGGGTTTTGCTATTGGGGATATGAGGAAATCAAAGAAAGATAGTGAGGGTAAGTGAGGTAATGCTCAGTAGCATATGAATTTGTTTCTAATTTTTTTGCTTTTGTTGTAGCAATTTCGTCTCTAAAGATGTTTTTATGTAGGTTCTTGCGATTTGGTTTGATTTCGTCTACGCCATTGTCTTCGTTCTCGGATTTAGTTGTTGGTGGTATGTGTGAAATTTGGTGACTATCTATTTCTGCGGTGTATTTGTCTGGTGCCTGATTTTCCACGATTTGTGTTGATATTTTGTTGTGTTTTTTTTTTCAGGTTTTTATTGTGGTTGTCTGTTGGAGTGAAGTAGCGATGTTTGAGGAGGCACTGTTTAAGGAGGTTGCTCAACATTTTTTTAGTTATGATAAGTGTTAGCAGGTGAATTTTTAAAGTTTCGAGTCCTTATTTCATCGAGCAAAAGTAGTTTTCTTATATATATATTTTTTTTATTTATATCAATGATTGAATTTTGGGAATAACAAAAATGTTCAGAAAGTTTACTTGGTTGTAGGCTTTTCATAACATACATTGTTTTTTTTGTTGTGTAAAGTTTAGTTAGATTAATGTTGTGTCTTTTTAAGCGTTTGGTATTTGTGGATGTTGTTTGGCTGTTGAGTATGTGTGTAGATACAGGTGTCATGTTTATGTTTTTTTTGTTGAAATTTACCATTCTTAACGTTTATGTTCAGAGCTATAGGGATACTTTACTTGGAACTATGGGTGTTGAAGTGTTTACGGCGGTTTGGTCGGTTTCACGATCGGTTTTTTAATATCTTTCGGTCGATCGGTTTCGAAGTTCTCAAACGGTAATGAATAGTTTGGTTTGCAGTTTCAAAAATTTTAAACCGGATAAAACCCAACCGGACTACAAGATATTAGTACATATTAACTTTTTAAATATTTTATATCATAAGTATTTAATTATTTATATCCTTTATGATTTTTAGTAAAAAGATAATATTTTAGATGACTATAGATTTCTAAAGTGTAGTGTAGAGGTGTAAATTGCAATGGGTCATCAATAATTTGGTTTAAGATTTGCCAGTTTATTCCAGTTTCCAACTCTAAGGCTTACTTCAAGGCCGTGGAACCAAAAGATTGTTTAACATTATTCGACTTTATTCCCATTTTGATTTATTTTTTTATTTGAGATGCCAAAAAGATTGTTTAACATGCTTTCTTCAATTTCAATTTTATATATTGTATATGAGGACTCAGTAAAGTCAAACCGTGGAACCAAACCGTTAAGGTTTTGGTTTTTTTGATATCAAAAACCATTACTACTGGTATGGCTCACAGTTTAACCTAAAAACTGGCCAAACCGGACCATGAACACCCTTACATGGAACCTTTCCGGTAAGGCATCAATGTTTGTTTTTTTTATTTTGTTGGTGATAGTTTACTGATTGGAATTCCCTTGAACTGTTGTATTCAGAAGAAGCTAATTATTTGTATAATGTTGTGAAGACTTGTGGGTAGTAGTGTAAAACAAACTGAAGAAACATTCTTGAGATTCATGATAATAATTTATATGGATGAGCTAAATAATTTTGAGTGCAGCGCAAGTAAGAAAGGATGCCAAGAATAATTGAAGTGAAAGGGTAAACATATTTTGTGCAGCAGCCTAGGAAACCAATGCAACTGAAAGTCGTCCGTCAAGATGCCACATCTACAAGGAATAATGTTGTGTTTTTACAAATTTTGTCCGTCCATTTCTATCTAAAGGTTATCGTTGTTTACAAAATTCAAAGCTGAGCTCTTATACCTGTCCCTTTGTGGCTTCTCCTGTTACCACATATCACGAACCCTTATTGTCACTTCTCTTTCTTAAGATAAGAGAGAGAGTGATACTAAAGGGTAAGGCCAGGGAAGAAAGATGAGTTAAAGAACAGGGACCAGCCGTAAATTACAATAGAGAGAAAAGCCGCAATTGCGAGAAGAGGGTAGTAATGGTGGACAAAGACTATGATGCTTTAGTATTTTGATGGCCCTGTTGCCATCGGTGATCCTGAATCATCGGTATTTCAACTTCATTTTCGTGTTTAAATTTAGCTCCCAGGTACGCGTATTTGAGTCTTGCTACTTATTTTGTGTTACTTTGCATTATACTTTGATTTGTATTATCTCTTTTTTTGGTTTAAGGCTCTGCATTTTGATTTCAACCTGGATAACCAACTTAATTAATATAAACCTTAAAAAACCACAAATTTTGATCTAACGTCATTTACCTAAATTGTCGGTTTTTCAGGTGCCATCCTTGCGCAAGAAAGTTCACATGGCCAAAAGTTACGGACAAGTCAACTGTCCCCACATTATTTTTGATTGGTTAACGGGTAATTTAACCTTAAATCAAAATATTTGACTGTTGGTTACCTTACATTTAAGCTCCACAGATTGATAAAGGTAGGTTGGGTCAACTACCCAGATAGTCCTATATGGTTTTTAACTATTCTCCCTGAATTATCACTCTTTTTTCTCATTTAGTTCCATAAGTTAAAGTTTTTCCAGGTAAAAAAATAACCATAATGCTACTGTTAATCAAGGTTATGTTTAACAACTTTCTTTTTGGGCGATTTCATATTTTCCACTCAAAATTTGTGTAATATCAAATGTACCCACCAAAAGCTCTTAGGTTTTATTAAATTAATATATTAGTACATATGTTTGGTATTTTCCGTAGTTTTAGTCTTTCTCTCAGTTTAGAGTAGAGTTATATTGAACTCTAGTTTATGTTTTTTTGGGTTCATTCATAGTAACAGTAATAAATTTTGAGGTGGACATCATACCTATACATTAATGTTTATCTCGTATTTTTTTATCAGTTTTTTTAATGTTAATATATGTATGTTAAGCC
This sequence comes from Scalesia atractyloides, assembly GCA_947069175.1. Lineage (NCBI taxonomy): Eukaryota > Viridiplantae > Streptophyta > Magnoliopsida > Asterales > Asteraceae > Scalesia > Scalesia atractyloides. The sequence goes on from CAMTDV010000021.1 coordinate 30,846,805, forward strand.
CTACAAAATGGGTACACGGGACTGGGTTAGGTAACAAGTAATATTGAGTTCCAGTCAAAAATTGGTTCTATTAACATGGGTCATTTACCAGATGCCCTCAATCATTAGTGCAATGAATGCCGTTTGTTTATTATTATTTGTGATTTGTGGTTCAAGTTTGTTTTATTTTAACAATGGGCTTTTTGGAAATTCATTTTAACAAACCATCTGTTAAACTACATTAGTACAGTATATGCAGTCTTAATGATATTTCTGCATCTTTCTTAGTTATGCACATTTTTAGGAGGTTCCTAAGAGAACCATTTGTAAATTGTTAATGTGACATTAATACATTAATTGTAAATAGACATTTATTTGTTAATTTTAAAACATGCGCTATCATGTGCTTTGTTTAAAAGAGCGCGGAGTGCTCTAGGGCGTTTAGGTCCTAAAAGCCGAAACGTCAGGTGGGAATATTTTGTATCTAGAATGTGAATGAAGTTAAACTAATCATATCTTTTGTTTTTTGGAACAAACAACAAAAATTGGAGTTGCAGAGTTTGTGCACCGAAATGATCACAAGAAAACCAATGCAAGACGTGATTACATATATGACGGTGTTGATAGGAGTGTGAATGCATTGTTCATATGATAGGAGTGTTGAATGCATCGGTCATATTGATGCCGATCATGCCATGATCTCTCTTTTGAACGTGTTCATGATGTATGAAGTTACCATATAAAACAACCAATGTGGTCTATAAAGAGATTTTCAACGAATTGTGATCGTTAATATTATGTATTTCAATTTGTCGTTTAACTCTAAATATATTCGTTTGTGTTTAATGTGTATAAATCATAATATATATGTCAACCGTGATAATGAATATATTTTCTTTTAGCAACCGTGAAATTCACGGGATCTTAAACTAGTTTGGAATATATGTGAACTCACCCTCCTTTGTGTTGACACTTGATTTTTAAAGTGTTCTTCAGGTACTTGAGTTCGGCTTCGGGATTTTGGCGTATCTAGTGTAGTGATGCAATGTCATATTCAATAATGTTTTGGACAAACTTTTAAAACTTATTTAGGATCATGTTTGTATTAAGATCCATAAGGATCAAGACAACTTAACTATGTTATGGTTGTGGGTGTGTTTAAACGCTAAACTTTAAAATCATGTTTTAATTAAGTTTAACGTCCAAAATTTATGATGCATCGTCCACCAAGATATATATGAGCACCAACTTCTGTCACCATTACGTTTGTATTCCGTTGTGACGTTTTTGGGGTGTTACATAGATCACTAACAGATGTGATCTATTTATACAAGTACGAAAGCTCTGTTCAGCGATCAGTTGACGTCACCTTGATAGTGACATCTAACATTCCTTACAGAAAAGATTCTTAGATGTTTGTAAACATCTTAGCAACCTTATCATCTGTTCTAGGCTATACTAAACACTGTTGAAATAATGTACTGTTACATTGAGAAAACACTGTCTGGCCTATCCTGTATTGAAGTTGTCCAAACATCTGTTTGGCCTAACAGATGTTTGGTCTTCATCAGACATTTACTTGATCAGGGCTTTGGTCTTCAACAGATGCTTGTACTCTTGAACAGGGGTTCCAAGTCTTCAACTGATGTTAGCCATGCACTTGAACATATGTTCTGAATAGGTGTTCAAGATTCACTATCTCTGGGAGAGTTTGGTTCAATCTTTTGCTTATTTCTTTATTATAGGGCTTTTGGATATCATCTGTTCTTTTGTAGGTCCAACAATATGGAAAAAGAATTTCATTCTGGTGGGAGTTTTGGTTTAACAAATGTTGCTCCCACCATTCGAGCTTCATATCCCCTTTCTATGAACTCATTTTGTAAGTCATTTTTAGGGATAGTTTCCATACCTGCCATATCTTGTAGATTAAACATTGTGGAAATGGATTGTGGAGTTATCTCAACATGTTCCTTATTTATGGTAGATGTGATGATGTACGGATTTTTGTTTTGAAGTAGAAAATTTGCATTTTCCCAACTTCTCAAAGAGTGGATAAATGGATTGGGGCGTTTATAGTGAGTATGGTATGGTATTTGGAAGATGTAACGATGTCTATGATGGAGAGAAAATATGTGTTCTAGCCATGTTTGACAAGATACGACAAATAGTTGTGAGATGATTTAAGATCAAGGGCCATGGTGAAATTCTTGACAAATCTTTGAAAATATTTGATAAGATAATCTTTTGATTGTAAGAAATGATTTTAATGCAATTTATGAGTTTTTCTCTTTTAGAATGCTTTGATTTTGATAATTTTTGAGGATGGGTGTAAATTATGTTTGGCGAGGGTTCTTATAGGGTTTGTGAATAGTGATGCCAACGTGGCCAACGATTACTTTTTGAGTTACGTGGCCGATTGCTATTTGTTGTGGCAAAACGCCATTCAGAATGTAGGTCCCTTTAAGGAAACTTATTGAAGAAGAAAGATAAGGTCTATTTTCAAAGGTCTATTTTGAAACCTCTATTAGGTCTCAATAGACGTTTGGATGATAAAATCAGTGGTTGGTACATCTGTTTGACTTTTGGTCAACGGATGGATGGAAACCCATGTTTGAAACTTCTATTGGGTTAAAACAGAGATTTGAATGAAAACAGTGGCTGGGTTTTGAGAAACAATGGGTCTGTTTGATTTTTGTTAGTCAAACAGTGGTTAACATTGGTTAAACAAAGTTTGGAACCACCTAAACAGATGTTTTACTTCTTTGGACAGAGTTTTTTTTTTGGTGATTAATAATAATCTTTTCTTGATTTTAAATTGCAATTTTTGATTTTCTTGATTTTAAGACAACATTTTAATGTTTTAGTAACCTTTTGATAAGCTTTTTTTAAAAACATTTTTCTTTCTTTTATTAAGATAGAAATATGTGCTAAGGTAACCTCTATTTGCAATTTTAAATTGCCAACATATTTTCCTCCAGAAAGTGGAAAATGGGTCAATTTGTAGAAGATCCAAAGCATTTTCTGCTTTGGATATGGTATTTTCTTCCATTGCATCAACTCTTTGGGATTGGTCATTTGTAACAAGAAGTTTTTGTACATCTCATATAGTTGTTTTGACACTCAGCAAGTGCTTTCACACTTGGGTCAACTATTGTTTGACCATTCCCAATGTGGTGATTGTACCCATGAGGGTGTCTTGATTTTTGGCTTTTGGGGCATGTGCACAGATTCTTCATACCTATAAGGTACTCTGTTACATGGTGGTTGCTTATAACCTCTTGGAAAAAATGGTGTGTGGTACATCTGAGTATTGACCTTCCTTGTGACCAGGGTATTGGTTCAAGACTTGTGTAACAGATGTGTGACCAGACTCAACTCTTTTGGGAAAAGGTTGTGGATTCCTGTTTTTAGGTCCATCTTCCCTTCTGGAGCTATTTTTTTTTGTTCTATGCTTGTTGATGTCATAGGGTCTTAAGAAAGAGCATTGTTGAGTCGGGTGATTGACTTTTCCATATATGGTGCACCCAGATGTTGACTCACATTTATTGTTTCCTCTATTTATATCATCTGCTTTTAACTTGAAACAGTCTTTTGTCATGTGATTTTTCTTTTCACAAACAACTATGTGGTATTTTCTTTCCTATTACTTTGTTTTCTTTCAAAACAACTATTTGTAACATCTTTTTGTGAATTGGTGATAGGAATTATCTTTATCTTGGGTGGCTTGAGACCATATGGGTTGGTGAAATCAAGTGGTTTGAAGTTTTGAAAAACATCACATTCATCAGACCATGTGGGTTTAAAGATATATTTTTGTTTTTTAGTCTGAATGGAACCTTGTGACTTTTTCAAGAGTGATATTCTTGCCACTAGGTTCAATGATCTTGATTTATTCACCAGTTGAGGTAGTTAGTATGATTTTAACCATTTATGAGTCAATGGAAGTGTTGATAAGTTGTTCTTTATCTTGTTTTCTGGAATCAACACCAAACTTCACATTGCTTCTTCTTTATTTTTCCATAATTATTTTATAACCACTACAGGATTCAACCCATCTTTCACAGGTGATCTGTGTGGATTCTAACTCCTTTTTGCAACTTTTTAATATTTATTCATCATTGTTTGGAGTTGGTACTTGGTTATAGTTACTTTATGCTTGAGACTGCTTATTTCAAGGTCTTTTTCAGTAATTCTTGTTTAAAATCTCTTTTCAGTTTTTCAAGAATGATTTCACTGATCTGAAAATTTTCTCTTAGGTTTTCATTTACCTCTTTAATATTAGCAAAGGCTATGACACATATGATACATTTGTCAGTACATAACTTACGTTTTATTAGATTTTTAAGTACTTTACACTCGTTATTCAAGCCTTAAATTTATAAAACATGATATAACGCTATCCTCTCTACAACACGCTAGGGTAAACGCACCTATCGTTAGCGTAGTATAGTGATAGTAAGATACTGAGGTCGTCTAAGGACACAAGTGCTTTTAATACCGGAATATCGTTGACGTCTAATCTAATCAAATTTTGAGAAAATATTTTTAATTAAGTAAAATAAAGAAATAAAAGAAACAAATAGACAAGATAGAATCACTTGGTTCCGACTTGTTATTTATATCCTTTGATGATTTTCGCACTTTAGGTTTTTTAAGAGATTATCTTAGTTATAGTGGGATGTCCCTCTTTTGGAGGCAACACTACCCTCAGCCATATTGGTCTGAGTCGGCAGGGATACAGTCTCACAAGGCCGGAATGTTGAAAGATAATTAAGTAAGTTATTAATGCAAAATGTGGCATGCCCCTCTTTTGGAGGCAACGCTACCTTGGCCACATTGGTCTGAGTCAGCAGGGATACAGTCCCGCAAGGCCGGTTTAAAGTTTTAATAGTAGTTTATTTATAAGGGATTCAAGCCATTCTTAGTTCCCCCGATTTGATGCTATCTGCCTCAAAGGAAGTCCTAATAAACTTAAATCAAGTCTTTGTAGGATCTATACACTGAACGAGGCAAGAACTTTACCCATACCACTCTTCTAACCCCCTTCTAGGCAGGTAACGGGTTTATGACCGTAAAGACACGAATGAGTGAATCAACAAAACATGAAGAGATGATAGAATAAAGTTCACTTTCAGTATAAAAAACTAGATATTAAAGTCACTAATAGAAACCCATTTAAAAAGTTAACCAAAGCTTGGAAATCAAAAGTAATACATAAAATAACTCGTCTTCACCAAGTGATGTAAGAGATTAGCCAAGTATGACCTTTGTTTGATAAAAAAACTCTTACGATCAATCTTGGACCTCGAGACTACTACACACACTCTAAAGATGGATGATGGATGAATGTGGTGGATGATGGTGGTTTGTGGTGGTGGAGTGATGGCAGGTGTGAGAAAAGTGGTTTGCCAAGGGATGGATTGAAATGGAACCAACCACCACTATTTATAGCTGGAAACAGAGGCTTGACACGGCCCCGTTCCTGGTGGGCATGACCCCATGTCTTCCTTCTTCTCTATCTTCATTTAGCGAGTTGTTAGTCCGGATGCTTGCACGACCCCATGTGTCAACGGCACGGCCTCGTGGCCATTGTACTTGCTGTACTATCCAAGATTTGCATATATGGGAATTGACCATGGTCCGTGTCCATGGGACACGACCCCGTGTCTTTTGCCTGCTTCTATTTGTCTTCTTCTTTCTGGAATCTTGAGTGGGGCACGACCTCATTCCTTGGTGGCAAGACCCGTGCTTGTCTTCTGATTCGTTGTTTTTGGTCTTGGGGTGAAGCTTAGAGGGTCGGCATGGTGTATCAACTTTCCTTCTTTTGTATTTATGCAGGTTTTTATCATTAATTTATTCCTTTTGTACATTTACGCTCTTTTAATCCTGAAAATCAAAATTATACAAGGAAATGCACTTTTTCCAACATTAGTACTAAAAAGGGTTGGTTTTATACCTCATTTGATATAATTATATGTTGCATTTGGTGCATAAATAAACCTTTGAGAATTTGAGGAGATACCTTAGAATTAACCATTTGAACTTGATCCACATTGATGCATCCAGTGGAACTTTTGGGATAGTTTTCTTCAATTCTTTTCTGCATGCACCTGGTCACAAACAAATGTTTGACCTGGGCTTTCAGCAGTTTCCACAACAATATTTTTACCAACAGTTGTTTAAACTTGATCTTCTTCACCTAAGACATGTTCAAGTGCCATGAAACAAGAATTTGCATGTTCATCACAATCATTTGCCATTAAAGCAAAATTTTCATCAGTTAAGTTTTCTGGCAAGCTCCTCCAATCAACATAGCCTTGAGTAAAAAAGCTTTGTTGGTTAGGCTCTGCAGGTGTATAAGCAGGGACAACTTGTTGTGTTTGCACATGTGCAACATGCCTCTGAACATACTGAACCTGAGGAACTGGAGTTGCTTGAACATATTGCACTGGCACATGGTTCATGTTTTTTTTTGCAAAATGGGTGATGTTTTGTACACTATGTCCAAGAGTATTTTTGGTATTTTGATAAAACTGTTGTTTTGTAATGGATTGAGGTCTTTGATTAGGATATGTGATAATTGGTGCAATGTTATTAGTATGATTTCTGCACTCTCTTACGAAGTGACCTAATCTATTACATTTGGAACATTTGATTTTAGATTTATCCAACCCTACCTTTGACCTCCTATTTAACCTTGGATATGTCCTACCAGTCCTTTGTAAAGAATTATTTGCTCTTAGACTTAGCAGTGCCACTTGATGCAATATATCCATTTCCTCAAGGTCAGTGGGTCTATACGCTTCAGGTTATCAAGGAAAAATGACAAACTATTAGGACCAAGACTATCATCATTTGTTGTAAATGCATAACTTGAGGAATGTTGATCAGAGTTGATTCTGGTTGATATATACATAAAATGATCAAAACTCTGATCATTTATCATCCCGGAAGATGATCCTTCCTGACGAAGAAGTGCCGTGTTTCCAAAAACATAATTGTCGAACACTTTTCCAGTTTCCTAGACCTTCTTTTTCTGGGCAAACTCTATTTCAAATGTTAGGAAATCACTATAGCAATAGTTTGGGGATGTTCTCATCACTATAGCAATAGTGTCCCACTTCCTAGGGAGTGATCTTAAAAATCGGTTACTTAAAGTTCTCTTAGAAAATTCTTTGTTAACTAACTTTAATTCACAGATTAGACATGAAAAACATTCAAACTTTCTTGTCAAGGTTTCTCCCTTGACATGAGTGTAAGTCTCGTATTGTTGGTTAAGGATTTCTCAAGTGTTCTCGATAACGTCCTCCATTCCACGAAACTGCTCTTTCAGTGCATCCCATAACTCTCTGGCATTGTTACAATGTAACAAGCCTGCATAGATATCATTAGGAAGAGCTAGAGCTACAATGCTAAAGGCTTTGGCTTCTAGCTTGAATTTTTGATAATCGTGCTCTGAGTAATTTTCCGACTTATTTGGCTCTTGCACATTATGGTTTTTGGTACTATGTACCATTGGAATGTGAGGTCCCAATACAACGGACTTCCAACACCCTGTGTTTTGCTGAGCAAGTATGACCCATCCTACGTTTCCAGATATTGAATTCAGATCTGACAAGTATTGGGGTTTCTTACTGACGCAAGTGTTATGGGGATCATTTTGTGCCATTTTCTTTAGTTCTTTTAAAGAAGAACAGAGTATGTGAGAGACACTATTGAGTTCTACACTTTACTACTCTAAGTTACGAACAGAGTTGGATCTTTGTGAGCTGATCTTTGGATGTTAAACTTATTGTGAAATCAAGTTTAACATGACTAAGCTCTGATACCAATTGTTAGGTCTGAGTATACAAGGCTTGTGATTAAATGACAAATAAGTGCAAACAATTTTTATTGTATAAGTAAAGATAAACAATCACAAGCGAGGAATCATCATCAACATCTGTTTTTAAATAGAATCAAATAATTACATAAGTTTTACAGAAGATTGACTATACAGCTCCCCCTCAACTTGATCACTAACAATTCTATTGAACAAAAGAAAAGGTGATGTATAGTGATGAATAGATCTCTAACATGTGAGATCTATTTATACTAAGTAGACATCTCTATTTGTGATTGGCTGACGTCACCCTGATAGTGACATCTAACATTTCTAACAGAAAAGATTCAATAGAAGTTGCAAACATCTGTGGAAATCAAACATCTGATCTAACCAAGCTAAACACTGTTAATTAAGCTAATATTTAACATCGTTAAGATATCCTCTTTTGCTTTGGTCCAAACATCTGTTTGGCCAGACAGATGTTTGGTCTTCATCATCAAACCTTTGCTCCAACAGCCTTTAGGACTTCAGCAGACCTTGCTTCATCATGAACAGCGGTTCCAAGGCTTAAAACAGATGTAAGCTGGTCTTCAACAGATGCTCTGTTTTTGGTGTTCAAGATTCACTTTGGGTGAAATCTTGTTCAAACTTCTATTTATTTCTTGATCACATGATCATGTTTCGCCTTTGAATCTCATATGTTCTTTTGTAGGTCCAACAGATTTGGAGTATGGAACATCGAGGTTATCGTAAAAGGATAATCAAAGGTGTGTGAGTTTATGGATTTGACAATGGAGTGGATTCAACGATTTTAATAATATGAAATTACACAAAAATAGATCTTGTTGGAACACTTATTTGGACACCAAAGTAGTTGATGTTCTTCATGAGGTTTATACTCATTGGAAATCCAAATTAAGGAATTCAATACTTAGATAGGATTCCACCTTAACACATGATGGTCAATCATGGAGTGGTTGCCATGATGGTTCGGTTTTTGGATTGATATATTTGTATGTAGTTATAACTTAAATCTAAGTCATAGATTGTCAAGTATGGTCATGCATTTATAGGTAGGATAATCCACTAACCTCATGAAGTTCACCAATGCACAAATCATCACAAGGATGATTCAGATGGTCATGAAACATAACTATATAAACTAATAGTATCTAATCACTAAGTAGCCAAATGAGAACAACTAAGACGTGTGCATACCCAGCATGGAAAATGTTGGAGACGAGGTGTGGTTGGTTCACTTTGATTTCTTGGAAACTACTTAGATAAACTAAATCATCTAATTCAGCTAAACAACCAAGTGACTTGACTAGACGAGTGCATTCCAAACATGGATAATGTTTGAAGACTTGGTGTAGTCTTGATCACTTTTTACTTGGAAGTTGTTTAGTGACTTAGAAAGTAAGCTAAAACATCCATCATTTTTGTAATAATCATCTATCTAACCTATCTAAACAAGGGGAATTGTGGCAACTTAAAGATGTTCAAGAAATAAAGTAGGATGAACAATGTTTTTTAAAAGTTTAACAAAATGAATTTTAATCCAACTTGGGCCTCAAAATGGTGATGTTCCAACTTATTTTACCATGGTACACTTGTATAAACACTTTTAGAGGTTGTCCAAGTAGATTGAAGGAAGAAAACATGAATAAAAGATGAGAAAAAATGTTCAAAACTCATTGTTTTGAACCTCGATACAATCCTCCAACACTTGGAGATTTGGGAGGATTTGGGAGTGATTTTATAGTGTGGAAAGTGTTTAGGAGGCGTGCAGGAAGGGTATTTATAAGTGGTTATTAGGGTTTGGGGTTTTAATGACGTTAGTTGGGTGTCAAGTGGTTGAAAAGGGTAAATCCGCACTAAAATCATGAGTTGTCCAACATTTGCCCATCATACATGCTTACGGACCGTAAGGGTTTGGTCTTACGGTCCGTAGAACCTTAAAAAATCAAATTTTCAAAAGTGTCAATTTTAGTCCATGTAGTTGGGTTGTGTGTCATTTTAAGCTATAATTACGTAGTTAGGAATGTTTTAGGCATCTTAAGGTGTATATAAGCATGTGTAATGTATGAATATGTTTGAATATAATTCTGAGAAAATAAGTTCTCGGGGATGACTCAGTTTTTAAATATAAAAGTGTATTTCGTAATTGGTTAGTATTGTGCAGTATGAATAAACACGTATGATAAAAATGTGATTTCCATTATGATCAAGGTCTCAAATTACAAGGAATGAAATGAAATACGAATACAAGCTTCTTAAAATAGAAAGTATTAAAATACGAAACATTACACATGCAATCCATGTACACCCTTGCAAACATTATGGACTACACATGCGTGGTTTTTTTCTGTTAGTCTTCAAACACAGCCCGGTACACCGATCTGCCACCTACAACCTTGTCGTAGTAACAAGTTTCCGATGACTGAATTCCGCAAATGGAAAACTGTTCCAAGTAATTGGCTAAATATTATATTGCAATCTTGATCTATTTCACTAAGTACTTGTGATAGGCTTGATTGGATTTTATGGTTCCGAACATGCGCATCTTTTACCAGCTTATACCATCACTGCAACATTCTTGATAACAACTTTTGATCAAATTTCATGCTACCTTCATATTCTTTACCAACTCTCTTTTACTTGTCACCTCCCATGGGTCGATTACAACCTCACCCTGCAGCCAATAGCTACTACAACCTTCTCAAAAGTTGACTCTCACCGTCGGGTGGCTCCCGCGAATTGGTACACGAGTCTTAAAACCGTGGCTCTAATACCACTTGTTAAAACGAGTATGAGATCAAAGCTGAAAACAAAAAAACATTCACATATTACTTATATTTTTTGAATGAAAAAACCTACAAGACTCAATAACTATAAATACCGAAAACAATTTAATCCTACTTATATTGATTTCCCTTTAACTGCTGCACGAACAACAACTCGGTTCTGTCTGGCACGTTTTTCAATTTATGTGTCGAAGAGTGGCGGTGATGACCTACTTAAAAACCTGGTATGCATGTAACGAAGAGATCACCTACACACAAGCAAACAAGAACTGCGTGTACTACTAAACGAAACAAAAAGAAATATTTTTAGGTTTTTATGATTTTTTTAGAAAGAAAAAACAACTACTCTAAACTAACACTAAGCACACGAATTTCCCAACAACGACGCCATTTTTATGTAGTTGTCATGGGCTAATAGAAACAAGTAGTATTACTTAAATACATATACAAGTACATGTTAGGATCTGAGTTTAATTAGTTGTGAAAAGTTCAAAGATGATCAATGAATGAAGATAAGTAAAAGAGTTTTGCAGCGGAATTTTGGAAAACTTTTGATTCACAACTAATGGAAGATTGCTTTTATTATCATGCTTTCAAACAAAATATGTTTTGCATGTAATTCACAACTCCCCCTCGGCTTGATATCACGAATGTTTGCTCGTACAGAATGCAAGAATAATGATTGGATAAAGAGTGGAAATGATCTTTTCAATAGATAGATAGAACAGTACACAAGACTGTCTATTTATAATACATGTAAAACCACTGAGCATCTAATGATGACGTCAGTGTGAAAATGATAGCTAACAACTATAACTAATTCTAAACACTGTTAACACTAAAACATTGCTGTACAGACGCTGTTACATTGATAAGCACTGATAATCTGAAAACTCTGATGACCAAAACCTCTGTTGGTCTTCAGCAGACCTTTGCTTGTCTTTAGTCTTTAGTCTTCATCAGAGGCTTGTAAGCAGTCTTTAGCTTGGGAAGTGGTTCTTGAACAGAACTTGTAAACTCTATTAAAACAGGATCAAAGTTGTTTTGGTCAAAAATTACCGAAGCAATTTAGTGATCAAATTAGTTTTGTGAGGTAGTGTGCTAGCAATGCTCGTAAAAGATGTGTTGGTTTGTTTGCAAATAAAAACAGTTTCAGGATATAGCCTCAGGATATGAAACTATACCAATCAAACAATGAGCGATAAAAGTAAAGGTGGACACAGGGTATACGAGGAAAGCCCTTGATCAATCTAGATCTCCGGCATAAAACCTCGGGAGCTGACAATCGTCGGCTGCCTTGTTCTTCTATTGCTTGAATAACCAGGATACAGTGTAGGATAATGCTCAGATCGCTACTAAGTGTTACAACGATTGCAAGTAGTGAGTGTTAATGTGTGGTTGCTAGAAAGAAATCAGAGTGTATAGTATGAGAGCTCGAAAGTGTGTGTTGTTCCTACGATCTGGCACTCCTATTTATAGTTACAAATAACAAACTAACTCTCCTATTATTCCGGGATGCTGGGAATATTCCATTCTGAACGTTGGGGGACTATTTCAATTTGTTTTCCACGTGCATATTAACTATAATTCCGGGTCTTCAGCTCATATAACCGTTACAACATTAATAGCATTGACCAGCATCCTAAATTCTCGCAGAATATGCCTTTCTTCTATCCTGACCGTTATAAGACCCATTCTTCTGCCATTTTCAACCACCTTGAGCGAATCTTCAGGTAGATCAAGTCCTTTACCATTGGTACCTTGCAACCAAAGAAAATCGTTAGTAGCAAGCAGGAGGATGTTACCAATACCTGTTCAATATCTTGGTTCAGTATCCTCGTCGCGGCTTTAAGCATATAATATCAGGATATGCCTTCGGGATATAAGCTCGAAATTCCACCCATAACAATTGTCCCCAAAAATATATTTGTTAGATCCTGAATCCAAAGGGTATATTTTTCTTTACGCTGTTCGATGCACTTAATGGGACGTAGATATTGATGTGACTTCGTGCAACTTCCAAGTCTATACTTTCTCATAAGTAGGTAGTCTTCTGGCATGTCTGGTAAGGATATATGTTTTAAGTTTTCCTGCATATGTTTGGTTACTTCAGAATATTATCATGTAATAACATTGAATTACTCCCTTTTACGTAGATTCCACCAAGGACCCTGCTACTTTCGATCTAGAGGAGCTTGACAGCTTTTCTAAACCTTCTTCTGCTGCTCCTAAGCCTTCCCCTATGACCAGGTCCCGACATCAGGATCTAAGAAGAGGAAGGGTGCTGATCTCCCTGCTACTGCTACCACAGCCTTCTCCTATGAAAATCTTGGCTTCATGGAGTCCATTGATTCCATGAACACATCCCTGTCTTCTGTTTTATAGGGTTTGAATCGCTCGGTGTCTCTTTACGAGGAGGCTTATGGAATAGCGAAGCTCCTGGAGGCAAAGCTGGAGGATTTGGGAGGCAACCCTGTGGAGCAGGTGGCAAGGCTGATCAGGAAGGTGGAGCTTGAGCTGGTGGTGGTGTTGGTGTGATGTTTGTCAACAATTGACTTCCCTTGCACTTGAATAATTTATATTCCTGCATGCTTCAAAACAATCCAACAGTTGTAGGTGGAGGGCTCCTATGTTTTCAGGACGAAGCCTTCAACTGTTTATGTAAATATATTTTAAAACTAGTTGTACTTCTGGTGGATGGGTCCTGCTTTGGGATGAAGCCAAGAGTACAACCTTTTGATGCATTAGTGATAAACTAACCTTTTTGCCTTATCTGTTGTTGTTATGTTATTATTTTGAAAAACCTGTTTTGGATATCCTGACTGAATATCCTGGTCAGGATACTGATGAAATGTTCAACATTTTTGTTACCTTTAATCAAAATGTTAGACAAAAAATCGGTTGAATAATATCGTACAAAATTTGGATCATTTAGATAAGGCTTTCAATCTTTGAAAAATAAAAACCATACCAGAAACACTTGTACAATAATTTTCAACTCCAACCTTTGAATCCTTTGCAATGTCCCCAGCATGGATATCCCCTGTCCGTGCAGGATATTGCATCAGTGCATGACATACTTGAGTATCCCTTCACTTAATGATTGAATTTTGTAACGTTTCTTCCATGAAAGAATGTGTGTAATCATGGTCACATTTTTGGAATCTTTCAAAAACTATAGTTTCACTGGGATAAACCCTTAGTATCTGGGATAAACCCGTATTTTATGCACCACAGGCGGGAGTGTATAAACTCCAAGACTTAGAAAGGTGAAAACGTTTAAACCTTAGAGAGTATGAAAATACCCTTTCGTGAGAGAGGGTGGTCAATCCTCATATACCGTAAGGATCCGGGATATAGCCAACAAGAACAAAATTGTCAGCCACTTTTACATGAACTAGTCCCCCATCTTGAACTATACCCGGTACTTGCGCTCTAGGCGGGGTGTTTAAACCCAATTCTGAAGAAAGGTGAATACCTTTAAACTGTGAAGGGATCTGAATCCCTTAAACGTGAGAGAGGGGGCCAATCCTCTAGTCTTTCGATCCATCTTGAGTAAATATCCTGGAGCATTATCCTGAAGCATATCCTACAAAATACCTTTAAACTAAGGTGGGTGTTAGCTTGGCTAACACCCCTCCGATGCTTAAGTCAGTATTGGGTTTCAAAGATTACTAAATTAAATATATCTAGAAGAGATAGGATTCATACCATCTTGAATTAGAAATGAAATTCTAAACTCACTTGAAATAAGCCTTGAGATGTATAAAACTTGTACAATAACTTTCAACTCCAACCTTTGAATCCTTTGCAATGTCCCCACATGGATGTCCCCTGTCCGTGCAGGATGTTGCATCAGTGCATGGTGTAGGAACGTCCACTGATTAGCACGGGAACCTAAATTTGTTATCTATTGTCCGATTAGGCGGAAACTAATGACAAGTTAACCAAATAACAAGAATTACTCGTTTAATAGTTGTTTTCATTGATGTAAAGTTTAATACATTCGAGATCCGGATCTGACAGAGCTTCGTCGTCTCTGTGCCAAAAATCTCCTCTATGACAAATGAAATCCCAAGGCACCTATATATAGGAACAGAAGTTCGCTGGTTTGGTGTTGAAGTTCGGGCGAACTTGACTTAGTCAAGTTCAGCCGAACTTGACTTCCCCATTACCATCTCAAGCGAACTTGTCCTAAAACACTCTTAAATACGCCTCGTTTCATCTATACTATACAGACTCTATACAAGACTATTCTATATACATTATGCACCAATAGACTCCCTCTTGGATATCTACTTTGTCTTGTTCGGTCTTCAAAAATCTAGTTTATTCCAGACTCGTTCTCGTGTAATGACGAAGGCAACAGACATATGCACCAACATACTCCCCCTTGGATGTTGCCGCAGTCATTTTCTTTCATAGACATCTTTGACAATAATCATCCTCGTCAGTCTTTAAGTGTCATAGTCTTCTTTGAACACCTCGTAATCATCAGACTTCAAATAAGTTCCTGAGTCTTTATCTTTATCCTTGAATAAGCATTAAACTTTATGAGCTTCAGACATTTTCTTTTCTTCAATTTATCTTGATAAAACTTTAATCTCCAAGCTCCCCCTTGTTGTGAGCTGTGCTCCTCCTAGCTTTGAACTTTATCTTCAATCCAGTTTCTTCCTGCTCCCCCTAAAACTATACTTCCTGTTTCAAAGTACTTGGGCATTCAAATAAACATTTCAGATTCTAACTTTGAAATTTGTACCACATGTATTCCATACCACCTGTACAATACTTGTACTTCAAATTTTAATCTTCATTTTTCAGTTATTTCAAGTTCAAATTAATGACCTTGAAACATTTAACATTCAAAACCTTTTACAATTCATTTAATTTTTCAATTATTGAAATGAAATCCTCTTAGTTGATCAAGTCCAGGTTAATGACCTTGATTAACTAATTTTGTTTACCAAGTCCAAGTTAATAACCTTGGCCAAACTCGTTGTGAACAACTGATGTTTTTGTCAATTTTAAAGTTTCAAATTAATGAACTTTTTCTTACCAGACTTCGATGATCCGTTCTCCAACATTGGCTCGTTGAAAATCTTTTTGGATTTAAAAAGAAAGTAAAATATTTACAGAAATTTTAACAAGTAAAGTATACTATGTACAAACATATTTACAGACATATTTTTGTGAATTTGCGTCTATAGATCATATCAGTTGTATTGAGACATATCACTAGTACCGTTGACTTTTTGAGACTTTAAGTTCTAAACTTGTTTACCTAGATTGTCGATATGTTTGTCCTCATAAACTTCATCACGTTTCTTAATTGTTCCAAGATATGTTAGGTAAGAATTATGAAACTTGACTTAACTATGGTTCCCACCTCTTGAATATACTCCCGAATCCAGTTTCCCCATAGATTTCATCTTACATGTGAGTATAGCGTAATTGATATCTGTATTTGGGTTATGCGAGGCCTTGAGAGCTCAGGTTAGTATACCGTACATACAAAGAGATGAAGGCTCGTCTTTCAGGTGTGTTCCACTTAAGGAATCTTTTCAGCATTGCAAATGATTAGATCTTTTGATTTTTTTAAGTTTGCATGCTATTTTGGGTTTTTTAGCAAAACATTATAGAAGTTCTAGGCTATTGCTTCCGCAAAATCAGAAGAATTGTATAATACCCCAGATATCAATCATCTAAAAAGATCTCGTATCTCAGAATCAGACCACCCTTCAATTGAAATTTCAGAGTACTAAGTCCATATATCCAAGATGTGTTAATCCACAAGATTAAGCAGTTGTAAAATCTAGTTTATATCCCAGAAACAGTTTACTGAACGTGTAAAGCCTATACACATCCACAGTATTTGTTTATCACTTTAAACATTACAATTCTTTAGCATACTGTGATAGTACACTGATGTACTATCATTTCCTTTTTGACAACAAATTCTTTTTGTCTTTTTCATGTTTTTATACTTTTTGAATTTTCAACATTTTCATATGTTTTTTATTTTTCAACAATTTTTAAATTTTCTTATTCCCCCTAAAATCAAAAACATATTTTTGAATTTTAGATTTTTTAACAAATTCTATTTGAAAAAATATAACCAACCAATGTGGATCCCGTGACCTCGTCGTCCGATCCTTTTTCTCAGTCCTGTATCTCAATTGTTTAACAAACAATCATTAAACTTATTTACCACTTGTAAAAGCAGTTTGAACTTGTAAGAACTTTGAAATCAGTTTTTCTGTTCAACGGTTGTGGATTTTCATAATTTTGACTTTTCAAAATTTCTTCCTTTAACAACTCTCCCTCAAAATGACAAAGATTTGAACATTCTAGATAAGTTAAATATTATGAAGCTCCTCAATCCCGAATCAACTTTGATAAGCTGGATCTTGGAACTCCTGCACATGAAAGGATTTAGTTAAAAAGTTCAACCCAAGCCTTCTTGGTCTTGGGTTTTGGATATAACTCATCATACACCTCTTCTAATCACTTTCGTATGCTCTTTGATAAGCATAATCATCACAACCTTCAAACTCACAATCAACTTTACTTTTATCTTTCTTGATTGATTTGACATTTTCGGTTTTATCACAAACAACCTTCACTTTTTCAGGTGATTTCTTTTTAGCAATCCAAGCATGAGAATTAACTCTAGCTTTCTTGATATAAAACCTAGAATCATTGTTTGACTTTGAAGTCTCACCCTTTTGAAAAACTGAATTTTCAAATTTTGATTCATTTTTAGGTTTTATTTCAAGATTGGATTCAATATTTCGTTTCATTTCTTTTAAGTCAACATTTCTTTTTAAAATTCTGATTGGACCATTATCAGATTGCTTTTGTTTTACTCTTTTGAAACTTCTTTTCTTCGGGGATATACAGGCTTAGACTTCGGACACTTGCGAGCAATATGACCAACTTCATTGCATTTGAAGCAAGTCTGATTATCATGAACATTTCCACTAGTGAATTTTACTCCACTTGTGTACTTGGTCTTATCCTTGTCCCGAAGTTTCTTTTCTTTCTTGAAATCATCATTTGACTTCTTACCGATCAAGCTTTCTTCTCGAACCATGCTCGTTCCGTACACAAACTTTATGTTCTTACCTCTGTATTCCTGGAATGTTGACTTCTGATTCTTCTTCGGTTCATCTTCAGCTTCTTCCAAACCTAAACCTGCTCTCCTGTTCTCAGGAAAATCACCACCGTTTCTTCGGTAATTGTTAAAATCCGTTGCGGTTTAGAATTAAACTTCTTTTTATTTTTCTTGAGATCATCTGATGAAACTTCCACAAGTTTAGATAGTTTATCGATTTGATCTTCTTTCACATTCTGAATCGGAAAACTATCACTGAAATATAATCTATCAGATTCCTTAACCTTGTACATGACAACGTTAGGATCATCACTTAGATCATTTTCTAATGATGTATCGTCACTTTCAGATTGTGAATCAGAACTGTTTGAACTCGAGTTGGGGAATTTAAAGCTGTCGTCATCAGAATCATTTCCCAATACATTCTTTACCACATCTTTTACCATTGATTCATTGTCATCGTTTGATTTCGTAAAGTCTACATCAATGTTTTCAGGCAATTTATCTTTCTTTTCTGAAAGAAGTAAAAGATTAAATGCCTTTTCAATATCATCATCTTTCTTGCAGCAATAACTTACAAGAAATGGTGGAGGAACATTTCCGTAAACTTTACGCTTTGTGTTATCAACATTATCCTCCGACTTGATCGTAGGAAGAATGTGATCAATGACATATGAGTTTGTGGTGTAACTTTTTAGTAATTGTCTGACTCTTTCTGTTTCATTTTCATTTCATGAAACTCACGCTTTTTTTCAGCAAGAGTATTAATGTACATGTTAATTGCCTTTTGTTTTACATAACTGTGGCATTTAACATGGTGACATTAGCGTTGAGTTCACTGTTAGCTCTTTCAACATGTTTATATGTACCTGATATTTTGTCATAAGCTTCTTTTATGGTTCTGTAATCATAACGAAAGTTTTCGTTATGTTCAGTCAATTCTCTTATGACTTTGACTTTATCCTGACAGGGTTCACAAGGACTTGCGCACTTTGTGCCAGGTTTTTCAACCTCCACAACTTTCACAACTTCCTTTTCAAACATGCTTACCTCAGCTTTTACCTTTTCGGCTTCTGCTTTCAACTCTTTTTGCTTTTGCGTTTCAAGGTAAGCTATTCCTTCTTCCTCTATTTGTTGCATGTATCTTTCCAGAACTGCATTCTCCAGGACAGCTTCTTCCTCAGCTCTCTGCATTAATGCTTCTTGAATAGGATTTTCGATAGCAGCATCCACAAATGATGTCTCAGATTCATTCACAACCTCTGCCATCATAGCAACACTAGTCTTCTTTCCGATGTATTTGTTCCAATTGAAACCATCTTCTTCATGATTAGCAACAAGAGCTTGTTCGGCTTTCTTTGCAGGTTTATCTTCAACTTCAACTTGTGTTCTATTTGGATATGATTTGTATTGCAGCGCTTTCTTGTAATATCCGTTACCGGTTCCAAAAGTGGTTTCCACTAGCTTCTTGGTTATGGCATTCACGTTTGAAGTGCCCTTTTTGTCGACATCTGAAACAAGTAACTTTCGTTTTGTCGAAACCAAGTTTATTGCTTGAGTTACTAATATCCCTTCCAGTGAGTGCTACAAACTTTGAAACTCTCCGAATAATCGATGCTAAGGACCATTTGATGTCCATCAGTTCCAACTCTTCCTCATCTGGAACACCACCTTTGTAATAAACTCCGACATCCTAAACAACATTAGTGTTTTTGGATTTTGCAATTTTCATCAATTCCATTTCATGACCTTCAAGTTTGTCAATGAAAGATGACAACTTAAAATGTCTCCAAGATGGACTATTCTTTAAAATCATCAGATACGTTGTCCATTCTCTTTCTGGAAGTGCATCAGCCAGCTTCTCAATTTGCTCTTCGTTAGTTCTCTTGATATCATATCTTCACATCTGGACCATGAGGTAACAATATCTATCAATCATTTGCTTCATTGTCTCTCCTTTGATCATCGTGAAGATCTCAAACTCTTTCTTAATCAGGGCCTTTTTGCTCTTGATCATTTCATCACTTCCTTTGAATTTTTCGCAAAGAGAATTCCATAATTCTTGAGAAGTATCATACTCTGGTAATAATATCAAGATATCTTCTTTGACAGATTGTTGTATCAAGCTAATCATCTTCTTTTCAACAACATATTTCTCTTTGTCAATCGCTGAAAACTTGTTCAGTGGAAGATCTTGATCCCGTTCATCTTTGGGCCATGTATAACCATCTTCAATCTCAACCCAGCTGTTGAATTGTTTCCCTTGAATCCAATTAACAAACTTTTCTTTCCATCCCTCGAACTCGGCCATACTCATCAACTTCGGTGGTTTCTGAGTAGTTCCCATTTCATTATCGAGGTTCATCTGGTTAACCGCAATTGAATTTGACATTGAGGCTTGTGCTACTCTAGCTGCAAACGCGTTATGAAAATCTTCCATTTTGAAAATCAAGACACGTACGCTGAAAACACTTGAAACTTTGAAAAATATTAGATCTAACTGTCACACCCCGACCCGCAGCGGAATAAGAGTCGGGGCATAATTGGGTTATCACCAAAGCTCATGACATTTACTAATATGTTTCATATTTAATAAAGTCAAAGTTACATTTCCAAATATTTCAAACATGTTCATTCAATACAAAGAAAATAAACCAAACATAACAATCCCAACTCTAAATCGTTTTATTCTTCTAGTCCAAGTCCTATGTGTTCCTAGCTGCTGCTGGTTCACCTGTATCATGTGTAAAATGGGGGTTTTTGGGTCAACATAAGTTGGCGAGTGAACCTTATTAGATAAACATTTATTAATGAATTACTTGTTAGTTTATCAATGAAAGATTGTGCATAATCATAAATGAGCAAATGTAAATAATCAAGCAGTGGCAAATAGCAATCACAACTATAACATATGATAGCATACATTAACATACCAACATCATACAATAAATAACATAATTGAACTGTGCGATCAAGGCTCAATCAAACGGAGCCGATCGTATTGCATGTACTGAAAATGTAAAATGTCTGTGCGATCAAGGCTCAATCAAACGGAGCCGATCGTATTGCATGTACTGAAAATGTAAAATGTCTGTGCGATCAAGGCTCAATCAAACGGAGCGGATCGTATGTGGGCACGCCAGGTTCAACCTCATAATGAAATGGGGAACATGCTCAACGCTCATAATGTAATGGGGAGCGGCGGCCTATGAAATTGCATGTACTGAAAATAATAAATTGCATCCAACAATAACTACACAACAGTTGAAACAAACTGAATACACATGTTCATGATATGATGTATGCACAATGGTTTAATTATAATATATATATAACAAGACACATGATACACCCCAAAACGTGATTAAAACGGGGAATTTGTAAAGATTCACTCACATTGGGTGCGTTGGATTGGAGATAGTGAGATGCGCACGAATTAGATGAGCGGAACAACGAGAAATACTAACCTAAATAATAACGGAAAAAAATATATTGAACGAGTGGATTTTATTAAGGATTTTAATGAAATTTTTAGATATATTTTTGTGAGTTCAAGGCTATTTTCTATCTTTAAAAATGTTATTTTTAAGTATTTTTAATTGATTTTTAAATTAAATTAAATAAATAAAAATATAAAAAAATTGTTTATTTAGCGTTGACCGTTGACCTGCTGACTTGTTGACCGTTCGGTCAGTGGAATTGTTTGCGCCGGGTGAGGCTCGAAACCGAGACCTCCCGTACGCGTGCACGCAGGTCTACCAACTGAGCTACGTGTCTAACCCGAAATAATCTTGTTTTTATTTATATTTATACACTTATTCAGTTAACCGAATTTCCTTTATGTGCAAAAACATTTTAATTCAATCGGACCGGTGCTAGTGACGGGTTTCGAACGCGCGACGTATGGTTCATGTTGCACACAGTCCACCGCTGGACTGTGTGTCTAACCTGGTTATTATCTCGATTTCTATTATACTTAATAACTAACTGAGTTATCCCGGTTTAATTTTTAAACAAAAAGGCGTTTTATTATATAAGGAGTGCGTATAGCAGGAATCGAACTCGGGACGTGCGTGTGTATTTTGCACACAGTCCACCGCTGGACTGTGTGTCTAACCCGTTTATAATTCCGATTTTAATTAATCTTATGTCATCTTTGAACTCGTCTTCTTCATTACAAACACATACATCAATCAAAGGAACTGATACGTGGTCAATTTAGTTAATGAACAAGATAATCAATTTGAAAGCATTGAACTGAAACGTTTGGGGAAAGAAAATACCGAACAGATCGTCTTCTTCAGAGACTCCGGCGAAGCTCGTCGGCTCTGTTTTGGAACCTTTGGCTGAGAGAATCAATTAACAGATTTAAGGGTTTAGATGTAAAATTGAACTAATGAGTATTGATTATCAGCATGTTTGAATGATCATACCAGTAATCAGCGAGTTTCCGACAAATCCAGGAGTTTTTCCGGTGATAACAGAAAGTCCAGCAATGTCGTCTGTGGTTGAGTATGAGCGATGGGTTAATGTTAGTAAAGTTCTAACAATTGATTGAAACAATAAAGTCGAGGTATTTTACCGGTTTGAGTTGAATACGGTTTTCCGGCGACTTTTGCAGAAAATTCCGGCGAGCTGATTTAGGCATTCTGATGGTCTGAAAATGCGACGAAAATGAAATGGAGTATTGGTATGATATCTCTGAGTCGCGAGAGTGGTCTGAAGTTGAAGAACTCTGGACTTAATGATTTTTCGGTTTTAAAAACCGATAATGATGAGGCTTTATGTTTAATCAATTCCGATTTGATTAAAGACCGTCGGTGCATCGGTTATAAACTGAATATGTGAATAAACAACGAATTGACGATTGGTTTGCCGATTACCGTTTCTCAGATGGCGCAACCGGTTTTAACTGGGTTTGTGTATAAATTTCATTTGTGTTCCTAGAGTTAGCAGAAAATACAATGTGGCGGAGTGGTCTTGTGAGTGTGTGTTAAGTCGCTGAAAGTGTGCCTTGGCTGACCCGGGTTCGAGCCCCGGCAGCATCATAATTTTTTTATTTATTTTATTTTAACTTTTTATCAAATATAATTTTTATAGTTTAATTTATTTATTAATTATGTATCGTTTTAAATCAAAATAATCATAAATATTCGACGTAACTTTTATAACTTGATATTCGATTACAAACGGAGCGGGTTTTGAAAACCCGATTTTTTACAAATGTTACAGTATCCCCTACTTTTAGAAATTTCGTCCCGAAATTTAAGTAATAGTAGTAGGAAAAAGGTGCGGGCATGGTTCGCGCATTGAGTCTTCACGTCCCCAAGTAAACTTAGGTCTCCGTTTCGACTCCTAGCGTACCCTAACAATTGGAATGCGACTTTATCGCAGACGTTTTTCCCCGAAGTACATGATTCTCTACAGGTCATTCAATAATATGCATAGATTCATCAATCTGAGTATCTTCCAGAGGGATGTGGAGGTCTTCGTGACACTTCTTCGAGTTCGACACGTGGAATGTGGGATGAATCCTGTTGAGTTCTTCTTGTAGATCAAGCTTGTATGCTACAGGACCTACTCTTACGAGTATCTTGAATGGTCCTACGTAACGTGGTGCTAGCTTGCCCTTTTGACCAAAACGAACTACTCCCTTCCATGGTGATACTTTTAAAAGTACATAATCACCAATATTAAACTCTAAGGGCTTCCGTCGTTTATCTGCGTAACTCTTGGATCAATCCTGGACCAGTAATTTGTGCTTCCCCAATTTCGTGCCAACATACAGGAGATCGGCACTTACGACCATATAAGGCTTCAAAAGGTGCCATGCCGATGCTTGAATGATAGCTGTTGTTGTACGAAAAATTCAACTAACGGTAGATGAGCGTCCCAATTTCCCTTGAAGTCTATAACACATGCTCGAAGCATATCTTCAAGAGTTTGAATGGTGCGTTCAGATTGACCATCAGTTTGAGGGTGATAGGCAGTACTGAGATCTAATCGCGTGCCCATGGCGGCTTGTACTGCTTGCCATGTTCGTGAAGTGAAACGACCATCGCGATCTGAAATAATGCTTAACGGTACTCCATGTCGGCTTACGATTTCACTGATATAAATACGAGCAGGCTTTTCGTTTTTGAAATCTTCGCGGATAGAAATAAAGTGAGCTGATTTTGTGAGTCGGTCAATTATTACTCATATAGTGTCATACCCACCAGAAGTGCGAGGTAACCTGGTAATGAAATCCATGGTTATATTTTCCCACTTCCATACAGGTATTTCAGGTTGGACG
The DNA here is from genome assembly GCA_947069175.1 of Scalesia atractyloides. NCBI lineage: Eukaryota > Viridiplantae > Streptophyta > Magnoliopsida > Asterales > Asteraceae > Scalesia > Scalesia atractyloides. The sequence goes on from CAMTDV010000021.1 coordinate 30,870,825, forward strand.
ACAAGTCCTGAGGGTCTTTGGTGTTCAGCTTTTACCTTGGAACATGTAAGGCACTTAGAAACAAATACAGCAATATCTTTCTTCATTCCAGGCCACCAATAGGTATGTCGTAGGTCTTGATACATCTTATCGGCCCCTGGGTGTATAGAGTATCGCGTTTTGTGAGCTTCATTCATAAGAGTTTCACGAAGATTGTTGTGGTTAGGAATCTATATGCGATCTAGACAGTATAGAATACCGTCGGATTTAGTTTAAATTTTAAGTTCAGCTCCACAAGACAGCTCCTTGCGTACGCCTCCTTTCTGTTACTGAAACATGCTGAGCTTCTCGGATTTTGATCTTTGATGTCGCTTACGATTTTATTTATAACAGTTTTGAGGGAACCAATGCATTTGTAATGATAAGGTATGTATCATAAACAAAAACTTCAACCATGACGATATTTAGACCTACACGGAACTTTTCATAACCTCCTGGTAATGCTTTTGATCCTTTGCCAAGAATACTTATATATAGTACCAGCGGCGTATCCACCATATTCTTGTCAAATTTTCGTTGGCTTTATCAGTAAATCATGATCAGTTCTATGTGACTCTAAAACATAAACAACACAACGAACAAAACTTGAGTCTAAATTCTGAAATGATACATGACTAAATGTTGACAGTACCTCTCTCGTTGGTTCTGATGAAGGGGTCAGTCTATGTAAAAGTGTGACACAACCCAACTTCTTTAAATGATGAGGTTGAGATACGTCGAGATGTATGATGATATAAATGTTAAATCAATGAGTATAGAACAAAACTGTAATATCAAATCGCATTAAAATTCTTGGATACATAATTTTCAAATTTTACAACTGGAATACGGAAAGATAGAGATAACATAAAGAAAACATTAAAACTAGACGATTAGAGTTGAGTCTTGATTCTTGGCGAGGAGAAATTAGTTGGGTGATTCGTTTGGGCCGTTATTATTTTCAACAGTATTGGTGTTGATGTTATAAGCTCTTCCTCTTGCAGGTGGTGGAGCTTGGTTAGCTTGATTCACCGGATTTGCTTGAGCTTGGGCATGAATGATGTTCACCAAACGTGGACAAGTGTTTCTAAAATGGCTTGGATCTCCACAATTGTAGCAAGCCCGCATAGGGTGTACCATGGGATAGTTGGGTTGGTAGTATGTTTGGGCTAAATGTTGGGTAGGTGGTAGTAGTAGGGGTTGTTGGGCTTGACCCATTATTTGCTGGTGGGTTTGGGTTGAAGGCTGGTGACGGTTCGTTCGCTGAGGTATGCGACAGGTTTGAACAGTATGACCTGCGCGACCACAGCCGGTGCAATATTGGCAAGGATGGTCAGGAGAATGGTGGTATTGGCAACGGTTGCATTTTGGTAACGGGCCAGAGTATGGTCTTTTGTATGGTGCAGGTGAAGTGGCGACTTGGGTAATGGGTGCAGCAGGAATAGGGTAATTGGTTTGTGTGACGACAAAGTTTCTTGTGCTTCGATTCCTTTTACCAGTAAACTTCGAGGAGGAACCAGAATGGTTTGAAGTTTGAGCCTCAATGGGGGCTTTCTTCTTCTCCTCTTTGAATTTACCGTTTCGAATGCGATTTTCGGTCAGTTCAGTGGCTAGTTCCATAGCAGCTTCAAGTGTTACTGGTGAAGTGCTGAGAACTGAATCTTGAATTTTCGAGGGAAGACCTCGAATGTAATGCTCGATCAAGCGATAAGTCGGGGTGAACAAGTTAGGGACCATTTGGTTCAGCTCTAAGAACCTCTTGTTGTAGGAGGTATGATCTCCCTCCTTCTGCTTCAAAGAATGAAATTCGTCCTCCAACTTTTTAATCTCACTCCTAGGACAGAAACGCCTAGTCATGATTTCCCTTACTCCTCCCAAGTTAAGGCCATTGCATCGTCAATTCCCCTCTTCCCCTTTTCAGTATTCCACCAAGTGAGAGCTACCCCAAATAGTCTCCCGGTGGTGTATCGAACCTTGCGATCCTCAGGACAATCGCAGTTGAGGAAGGTATTCTCCATTTCCTCAAACCAATGCAGGAGAGCAGTGACACCCTCGGTCCCTTCGAATTTAGGAGGATCACAAGACTTGAAATGTTTGTATGAGCACTTGCTGGTAGGAGGGTTGTCAATGTCCTGGTCATGTTGTTGGGGAGGATTAGTAGGATTTGTAGCGAGGGCTTGTTGTACTTCGACCACAATGTCAGGCAGTATCGTGGCCATTTGTTTCGCGATTTGGGTGGCCAAGCGTTCCTGAGACCTTCCTGATCTTTTACCCCTTCGTTGTTGTCTAGACGACATCTACAGGAACGTACATAAGAAGATTGTGAGTTTACGGAGTCTTTTTAGGTGTCATGTGTCTTTAAGAAAATGAAAATAACATAAATATCAATAATGCAACTACATCCATAGGATGTCTTGGGTTCGCTCCTGTTGGGCCTCAAATGTCCCCCATACCTTCACCTATATAGTCATGTGGGCCCCCATGGCTATTGGCTTGGTAGGATTCACATTAGTATTGGCAATTTAACACTCGCATCCCCCGAATGCAAACCACAAAATATGTTCATGCGATGTTTGGTCGGAACATGTCCAGGTGTAGACACAATGACAACTCAAAGTGGGGTTACCTCCCACGACGTTTGGTATAGCATGCTTTAGCCTAATAGGTACTTCGTACTCTCATCGTTAGTCCCCATGTAGGCAAACTGGTCCTTTATTTTGGATTTATACGAATGCCAGCCTAGACAGGACGTTCCGACTACCGGTACTGGTACCCTTCCAGTTACTACATGCCCGTCATGAGAACTCACTTTGATGAGATTTGAAAACACGAAAATCATTGTAAAAGCAATCATGATGTGGTGTGTGCTTTCATGGATGTGATATGTTATGAGTATACGAGTCATGATAGGCATTATATGATAATACATACTTATGAACATGCTTGCACAATATCAAATGTAACATTTAACATAAAACATATAAACATCATGAAATTTGGCATGTAACACACAAAAATCTTATAAGTTTCTATTCGACTATAGTATAGGCTCTAAGGGTCTAATAACCTATCCTATATCCCTATAGTCATGGCTCTGATACCAATCTGTCACACCCCGACCCGCAGCGGAATAAGAGTCGGGGCATAATTGGGTTATCACCAAAGCTCATGACATTTACTAATATGTTTCATATTTAATAAAGTCAAAGTTACATTTCCAAATATTTCAAACATGTTCATTCAATACAAAGAAAATAAACCAAACATAACAATCCCAACTCTAAATCGTTTTATTCTTCTAGTCCAAGTCCTATGTGTTCCTAGCTGCTGCTGGTTCACCTGTATCATGTGTAAAATGGGGGTTTTTGGGTCAACATAAGTTGGCGAGTGAACCTTATTAGATAAACATTTATTAATGAATTACTTGTTAGTTTATCAATGAAAGATTGTGCATAATCATAAATGAGCAAATGTAAATAATCAAGCAGTGGCAAATAGCAATCACAACTATAACATATGATAGCATACATTAACATACCAACATCATACAATAAATAACATAATTGAACTGTGCGATCAAGGCTCAATCAAACGGAGCCGATCGTATTGCATGTACTGAAAATGTAAAATGTCTGTGCGATCAAGGCTCAATCAAACGGAGCGGATCGTATGTGGGCACGCCAGGTTCAACCTCATAATGAAATGGGGAACATGCTCAACGCTCATAATGTAATGGGGAGCGGCGGCCTATGAAATTGCATGTACTGAAAATAATAAATTGCATCCAACAATAACTACACAACAGTTGAAACAAACTGAATACACATGTTCATGATATGATGTATGCACAATGGTTTAATTATAATATATATATAACAAGACACATGATACACCCCAAAACGTGATTAAAACGGGGAATTTGTAAAGATTCACTCACATTGGGTGCGTTGGATTGGAGATAGTGAGATGCGCACGAATTAGATGAGCGGAACAACGAGAAATACTAACCTAAATAATAACGGAAAAAAATATATTAAACGAGTGGATTTTATTAAGGATTTTAATGAAATTTTTAGATATATTTTTGTGAGTTCAAGGCTATTTTCTATCTTTAAAAATGTTATTTTTAAGTATTTTTAATTGATTTTTAAATTAAATTAAATAAATAAAAATATAAAAAAATTGTTTATTTAGCGTTGACCGTTGACCTGCTGACTTGTTGACCGTTCGGTCAGTGGAATTGTTTGCGCCGGGTGAGGCTCGAAACCGAGACCTCCCGTACGCGTGCACGCAGGTCTACCAACTGAGCTACGTGTCTAACCCGAAATAATCTTGTTTTTATTTATATTTATACACTTATTCAGTTAACCGAATTTCCTTTATGTGCAAAAACATTTTAATTCAATCGGACCGGTGCTAGTGACGGGTTTCGAACGCGCGACGTATGGTTCATGTTGCACACAGTCCACCGCTGGACTGTGTGTCTAACCTGGTTATTATCTCGATTTCTATTATACTTAATAACTAACTGAGTTATCCCGGTTTAATTTTTAAACAAAAAGGCGTTTTATTATATAAGGAGTGCGTATAGCAGGAATCGAACTCGGGACGTGCGTGTGTATTTTGCACACAGTCCACCGCTGGACTGTGTGTCTAACCCGTTTATAATTCCGATTTTAATTAATCTTATGTCATCTTTGAACTCGTCTTCTTCATTACAAACACATACATCAATCAAAGGAACTGATACGTGGTCAATTTAGTTAATGAACAAGATAATCAATTTGAAAGCATTGAACTGAAACGTTTGGGGAAAGAAAATACCGAACAGATCGTCTTCTTCAGAGACTCCGGCGAAGCTCGTCGGCTCTGTTTTGGAACCTTTGGCTGAGAGAATCAATTAACAGATTTAAGGGTTTAGATGTAAAATTGAACTAATGAGTATTGATTATCAGCATGTTTGAATGATCATACCAGTAATCAGCGAGTTTCCGACAAATCCAGGAGTTTTTCCGGTGATAACAGAAAGTCCAGCAATGTCGTCTGTGGTTGAGTATGAGCGATGGGTTAATGTTAGTAAAGTTCTAACAATTGATTGAAACAATAAAGTCGAGGTATTTTACCGGTTTGAGTTGAATACGGTTTTCCGGCGACTTTTGCAGAAAATTCCGGCGAGCTGATTTAGGCATTCTGATGGTCTGAAAATGCGACGAAAATGAAATGGAGTATTGGTATGATATCTCTGAGTCGCGAGAGTGGTCTGAAGTTGAAGAACTCTGGACTTAATGATTTTTTGGTTTTAAAAACCGATAATGATGAGGCTTTATGTTTAATCAATTCCGATTTGATTAAAGACCGTCGGTGCATCGGTTATAAACTGAATATGTGAATAAACAACGAATTGACGATTGGTTTGCCGATTACCGTTTCTCAGATGGCGCAACCGGTTTTAACTGGGTTTGTGTATAAATTTCATTTGTGTTCCTAGAGTTAGCAGAAAATACAATGTGGCGGAGTGGTCTTGTGAGTGTGTGTTAAGTCGCTGAAAGTGTGCCTTGGCTGACCCGGGTTCGAGCCCCGGCAGCATCATAATTTTTTTATTTATTTTATTTTAACTTTTTATCAAATATAATTTTTATAGTTTAATTTATTTATTAATTATGTATCGTTTTAAATCAAAATAATCATAAATATTCGACGTAACTTTTATAACTTGATATTCGATTACAAACGGAGCGGGTTTTGAAAACCCGATTTTTTACAAATGTTACAGTATCCCCTACTTTTAGAAATTTCGTCCCGAAATTTAAGTAATAGTAGTAGGAAAAAGGTGCGGGCATGGTTCGCGCATTGAGTCTTCACGTCCCCAAGTAAACTTAGGTCTCCGTTTCGACTCCTAGCGTACCCTAACAATTGGAATGCGACTTTATCGCAGACGTTTTTCCCCGAAGTACATGATTCTCTACAGGTCATTCAATAATATGCATAGATTCATCAATCTGAGTATCTTCCAGAGGGATGTGGAGGTCTTCGTGACACTTCTTCGAGTTCGACACGTGGAATGTGGGATGAATCCTGTTGAGTTCTTCTTGTAGATCAAGCTTGTATGCTACAGGACCTACTCTTACGAGTATCTTGAATGGTCCTACGTAACGTGGTGCTAGCTTGCCCTTTTGACCAAAACGAACTACTCCCTTCCATGGTGATACTTTTAAAAGTACATAATCACCAATATTAAACTCTAAGGGCTTCCGTCGTTTATCTGCGTAACTCTTGGATCAATCCTGGACCAGTAATTTGTGCTTCCCCAATTTCGTGCCAACATACAGGAGATCGGCACTTACGACCATATAAGGCTTCAAAAGGTGCCATGCCGATGCTTGAATGATAGCTGTTGTTGTACGAAAAATTCAACTAACGGTAGATGAGCGTCCCAATTTCCCTTGAAGTCTATAACACATGCTCGAAGCATATCTTCAAGAGTTTGAATGGTGCGTTCAGATTGACCATCAGTTTGAGGGTGATAGGCAGTACTGAGATCTAATCGCGTGCCCATGGCGGCTTGTACTGCTTGCCATGTTCGTGAAGTGAAACGACCATCGCGATCTGAAATAATGCTTAACGGTACTCCATGTCGGCTTACGATTTCACTGATATAAATACGAGCAGGCTTTTCGTTTTTGAAATCTTCGCGGATAGAAATAAAGTGAGCTGATTTTGTGAGTCGGTCAATTATTACTCATATAGTGTCATACCCACCAGAAGTGCGAGGTAACCTGGTAATGAAATCCATGGTTATATTTTCCCACTTCCATACAGGTATTTCAGGTTGGACGACAAGTCCTGAGGGTCTTTGGTGTTCAGCTTTTACCTTGGAACATGTAAGGCACTTAGAAACAAATACAGCAATATCTTTCTTCATTCCAGGCCACCAATAGGTATGTCGTAGGTCTTGATACATCTTATCGGCCCCTGGGTGTATAGAGTATCGCGTTTTGTGAGCTTCATTCATAAGAGTTTCACGAAGATTGTTGTGGTTAGGAATCTATATGCGATCTAGACAGTATAGAATACCGTCAGATTTAGTTTAAATTTTAAGTTCAGCTCCACAAGACAGCTCCTTGCGTACGCCTCCTTTCTGTTACTGAAACATGCTGAGCTTCTCGGATTTTGATCTTTGATGTCGCTTACGATTTTATTTATAACAGTTTTGAGGGAACCAATGCATTTGTAATGATAAGGTATGTATCATAAACAAAAACTTCAACCATGACGATATTTAGACCTACACGGAACTTTTCATAACCTCCTGGTAATGCTTTTGATCCTTTGCCAAGAATACTTATATATAGTACCAGCGGCGTATCCACCATATTCTTGTCAAATTTTCGTTGGCTTTATCAGTAAATCATGATCAGTTCTATGTGACTCTAAAACATAAACAACACAACGAACAAAACTTGAGTCTAAATTCTGAAATGATACATGACTAAATGTTGACAGTACCTCTCTCGTTGGTTCTGATGAAGGGGTCAGTCTATGTAAAAGTGTGACACAACCCAACTTCTTTAAATGATGAGGTTGAGATACGTCGAGATGTATGATGATATAAATGTTAAATCAATGAGTATAGAACAAAACTGTAATATCAAATCGCATTAAAATTCTTGGATACATAATTTTCAAATTTTACAACTGGAATACGGAAAGATAGAGATAACATAAAGAAAACATTAAAACTAGACGATTAGAGTTGAGTCTTGATTCTTGGCGAGGAGAAATTAGTTGGGTGATTCGTTTGGGCCGTTATTATTTTCAACAGTATTGGTGTTGATGTTATAAGCTCTTCCTCTTGCAGGTGGTGGAGCTTGGTTAGCTTGATTCACCGGATTTGCTTGAGCTTGGGCATGAATGATGTTCACCAAACGTGGACAAGTGTTTCTAAAATGGCTTGGATCTCCACAATTGTAGCAAGCCCGCATAGGGTGTACCATGGGATAGTTGGGTTGGTAGTATGTTTGGGCTAAATGTTGGGTAGGTGGTAGTAGTAGGGGTTGTTGGGCTTGACCCATTATTTGCTGGTGGGTTTGGGTTGAAGGCTGGTGACGGTTCGTTCGCTGAGGTATGCGACAGGTTTGAACAGTATGACCTGCGCGACCACAGCCGGTGCAATATTGGCAAGGATGGTCAGGAGAATGGTGGTATTGGCAACGGTTGCATTTTGGTAACGGGCCAGAGTATGGTCTTTTGTATGGTGCAGGTGAAGTGGCGACTTGGGTAATGGGTGCAGCAGGAATAGGGTAATTGGTTTGTGTGACGACAAAGTTTCTTGTGCTTCGATTCCTTTTACCAGTAAACTTCGAGGAGGAACCAGAATGGTTTGAAGTTTGAGCCTCAATGGGGGCTTTCTTCTTCTCCTCTTTGAATTTACCGTTTCGAATGCGATTTTCGGTCAGTTCAGTGGCTAGTTCCATAGCAGCTTCAAGTGTTACTGGTGAAGTGCTGAGAAACTGAATCTTGAATTTTCGAGGGAAGACCTCGAATGTAATGCTCGATCAAGCGATAAGTCGGGTGTGAACAAGTTAGGGACCATTTGGTTCAGCTCTAAGAACCTCTTGTTGTAGGAGGTATGATCTCCCTCCTTCTGCTTCAAAGAATGAAATTCGTCCTCCAACTTTTTAATCTCACTCCTAGGACAGAAACGCCTAGTCATGATTTCCCTTACTCCTCCCAAGTTAAGGCCATTGCATCGTCAATTCCCCTCTTCCCCTTTTCAGTATTCCACCAAGTGAGAGCTACCCCAAATAGTCTCCCGGTGGTGTATCGAACCTTGCGATCCTCAGGACAATCGCAGTTGAGGAAGGTATTCTCCATTTCCTCAAACCAATGCAGGAGAGCAGTGACACCCTCGGTCCCTTCGAATTTAGGAGGATCACAAGACTTGAAATGTTTGTATGAGCACTTGCTGGTAGGAGGGTTGTCAATGTCCTGGTCATGTTGTTGGGGAGGATTAGTAGGATTTGTAGCGAGGGCTTGTTGTACTTCGACCACAATGTCAGGCAGTATCGTGGCCATTTGTTTCGCGATTTGGGTGGCCAAGCGTTCCTGAGACCTTCCTGATCTTTTACCCCTTCGTTGTTGTCTAGACGACATCTACAGGAACGTACATAAGAAGATTGTGAGTTTACGGAGTCTTTTTAGGTGTCATGTGTCTTTAAGAAAATGAAAATAACATAAATATCAATAATGCAACTACATCCATAGGATGTCTTGGGTTCGCTCCTGTTGGGCCTCAAATGTCCCCCATACCTTCACCTATATAGTCATGTGGGCCCCCATGGCTATTGGCTTGGTAGGATTCACATTAGTATTGGCAATTTAACACTCGCATCCCCCGAATGCAAACCACAAAATATGTTCATGCGATGTTTGGTCGGAACGTGTCCAGGTGTAGACACAATGACAACTCAAAGTGGGGTTACCTCCCACGACGTTTGGTATAGCATGCTTTAGCCTAATAGGTACTTCGTACTCTCATCGTTAGTCCCCATGTAGGCAAACTGGTCCTTTATTTTGGATTTATACGAATGCCAGCCTAGACAGGACGTTCCGACTACCGGTACTGGTACCCTTCCAGTTACTACATGCCCGTCATGAGAACTCACTTTGATGAGATTTGAAAACACGAAAATCATTGTAAAAGCAATCATGATGTGGTGTGTGCTTTCATGGATGTGATATGTTATGAGTATACGAGTCATGATAGGCATTATATGATAATACATACTTATGAACATGCTTGCACAATATCAAATGTAACATTTAACATAAAACATATAAACATCATGAAATTTGGCATGTAACACACAAAAATCTTATAAGTTTCTATTCGACTATAGTATAGGCTCTAAGGGTCTAATAACCTATCCTATATCCCTATAGTCATGGCTCTGATACCAATCTGTCACACCCCGACCCGCAGCGGAATAAAGGTCGGGGCATAATTGGGTTATCACCAAAGCTCATGACATTTACTAATATGTTTCATATTTAATAAAGTCAAAGTTACATTTCCAAATATTTCAAACATGTTCATTCAATACAAAGAAAATAAACCAAACATAACAATCCCAACTCTAAATCGTTTTATTCTTCTAGTCCAAGTCCTATGTGTTCCTAGCTGCTGCTGGTTCACCTGTATCATGTGTAAAATGGGGGTTTTTGGGTCAACATAAGTTGGCGAGTGAACCTTATTAGATAAACATTTATTAATGAATTACTTGTTAGTTTATCAATGAAAGATTGTGCATAATCATAAATGAGCAAATGTAAATAATCAAGCAGTGGCAAATAGCAATCACAACTATAACATATGATAGCATACATTAACATACCAACATCATACAATAAATAACATAATTGAACTGTGCGATCAAGGCTCAATCAAACGGAGCCGATCGTATTGCATGTACTGAAAATGTAAAATGTCTGTGCGATCAAGGCTCAATCAAACGGAGCGGATCGTATGTGGGCACGCCAGGTTCAACCTCATAATGAAATGGGGAACATGCTCAACGCTCATAATGTAATGGGGAGCGGCGGCCTATGAAATTGCATGTACTGAAAATAATAAATTGCATCCAACAATAACTACACAACAGTTGAAACAAACTGAATACACATGTTCATGATATGATGTATGCACAATGGTTTAATTATAATATATATATAACAAGACACATGATACACCCCAAAACGTGATTAAAACGGGGAATTTGTAAAGATTCACTCACATTGGGTGCGTTGGATTGGAGATAGTGAGATGCGCACGAATTAGATGAGCGGAACAACGAGAAATACTAACCTAAATAATAACGGAAAAAAATATATTAAACGAGTGGATTTTATTAAGGATTTTAATGAAATTTTTAGATATATTTTTGTGAGTTCAAGGCTATTTTCTATCTTTAAAAATGTTATTTTTAAGTATTTTTAATTGATTTTTAAATTAAATTAAATAAATAAAAATATAAAAAAATTGTTTATTTAGCGTTGACCGTTGACCTGCTGACTTGTTGACCGTTCGGTCAGTGGAATTGTTTGCGCCGGGTGAGGCTCGAAACCGAGACCTCCCGTACGCGTGCACGCAGGTCTACCAACTGAGCTACGTGTCTAACCCGAAATAATCTTGTTTTTATTTATATTTATACACTTATTCAGTTAACCGAATTTCCTTTATGTGCAAAAACATTTTAATTCAATCGGACCGGTGCTAGTGACGGGTTTCGAACGCGCGACGTATGGTTCATGTTGCACACAGTCCACCGCTGGACTGTGTGTCTAACCTGGTTATTATCTCGATTTCTATTATACTTAATAACTAACTGAGTTATCCCGGTTTAATTTTTAAACAAAAAGGCGTTTTATTATATAAGGAGTGCGTATAGCAGGAATCGAACTCGGGACGTGCGTGTGTATTTTGCACACAGTCCACCGCTGGACTGTGTGTCTAACCCGTTTATAATTCCGATTTTAATTAATCTTATGTCATCTTTGAACTCGTCTTCTTCATTACAAACACATACATCAATCAAAGGAACTGATACGTGGTCAATTTAGTTAATGAACAAGATAATCAATTTGAAAGCATTGAACTGAAACGTTTGGGGAAAGAAAATACCGAACAGATCGTCTTCTTCAGAGACTCCGGCGAAGCTCGTCGGCTCTGTTTTGGAACCTTTGGCTGAGAGAATCAATTAACAGATTTAAGGGTTTAGATGTAAAATTGAACTAATGAGTATTGATTATCAGCATGTTTGAATGATCATACCAGTAATCAGCGAGTTTCCGACAAATCCAGGAGTTTTTCCGGTGATAACAGAAAGTCCAGCAATGTCGTCTGTGGTTGAGTATGAGCGATGGGTTAATGTTAGTAAAGTTCTAACAATTGATTGAAACAATAAAGTCGAGGTATTTTACCGGTTTGAGTTGAATACGGTTTTCCGGCGACTTTTGCAGAAAATTCCGGCGAGCTGATTTAGGCATTCTGATGGTCTGAAAATGCGACGAAAATGAAATGGAGTATTGGTATGATATCTCTGAGTCGCGAGAGTGGTCTGAAGTTGAAGAACTCTGGACTTAATGATTTTTCGGTTTTAAAAACCGATAATGATGAGGCTTTATGTTTAATCAATTCCGATTTGATTAAAGACCGTCGGTGCATCGGTTATAAACTGAATATGTGAATAAACAACGAATTGACGATTGGTTTGCCGATTACCGTTTCTCAGATGGCGCAACCGGTTTTAACTGGGTTTGTGTATAAATTTCATTTGTGTTCCTAGAGTTAGCAGAAAATACAATGTGGCGGAGTGGTCTTGTGAGTGTGTGTTAAGTCGCTGAAAGTGTGCCTTGGCTGACCCGGGTTCGAGCCCCGGCAGCATCATAATTTTTTTATTTATTTTATTTTAACTTTTTATCAAATATAATTTTTATAGTTTAATTTATTTATTAATTATGTATCGTTTTAAATCAAAATAATCATAAATATTCGACGTAACTTTTATAACTTGATATTCGATTACAAACGGAGCGGGTTTTGAAAACCCGATTTTTTACAAATGTTACAGTATCCCCTACTTTTAGAAATTTCGTCCCGAAATTTAAGTAATAGTAGTAGGAAAAAGGTGCGGGCATGGTTCGCGCATTGAGTCTTCACGTCCCCAAGTAAACTTAGGTCTCCGTTTCGACTCCTAGCGTACCCTAACAATTGGAATGCGACTTTATCGCAGACGTTTTTCCCCGAAGTACATGATTCTCTACAGGTCATTCAATAATATGCATAGATTCATCAATCTGAGTATCTTCCAGAGGGATGTGGAGGTCTTCGTGACACTTCTTCGAGTTCGACACGTGGAATGTGGGATGAATCCTGTTGAGTTCTTCTTGTAGATCAAGCTTGTATGCTACAGGACCTACTCTTACGAGTATCTTGAATGGTCCTACGTAACGTGGTGCTAGCTTGCCCTTTTGACCAAAACGAACTACTCCCTTCCATGGTGATACTTTTAAAAGTACATAATCACCAATATTAAACTCTAAGGGCTTCCGTCGTTTATCTGCGTAACTCTTGGATCAATCCTGGACCAGTAATTTGTGCTTCCCCAATTTCGTGCCAACATACAGGAGATCGGCACTTACGACCATATAAGGCTTCAAAAGGTGCCATGCCGATGCTTGAATGATAGCTGTTGTTGTACGAAAAATTCAACTAACGGTAGATGAGCGTCCCAATTTCCCTTGAAGTCTATAACACATGCTCGAAGCATATCTTCAAGAGTTTGAATGGTGCGTTCAGATTGACCATCAGTTTGAGGGTGATAGGCAGTACTGAGATCTAATCGCGTGCCCATGGCGGCTTGTACTGCTTGCCATGTTCGTGAAGTGAAACGACCATCGCGATCTGAAATAATGCTTAACGGTACTCCATGTCGGCTTACGATTTCACTGATATAAATACGAGCAGGCTTTTCGTTTTTGAAATCTTCGCGGATAGAAATAAAGTGAGCTGATTTTGTGAGTCGGTCAATTATTACTCATATAGTGTCATACCCACCAGAAGTGCGAGGTAACCTGGTAATGAAATCCATGGTTATATTTTCCCACTTCCATACAGGTATTTCAGGTTGGACGACAAGTCCTGAGGGTCTTTGGTGTTCAGCTTTTACCTTGGAACATGTAAGGCACTTAGAAACAAATACAGCAATATCTTTCTTCATTCCAGGCCACCAATAGGTATGTCGTAGGTCTTGATACATCTTATCGGCCCCTGGGTGTATAGAGTATCGCGTTTTGTGAGCTTCATTCATAAGAGTTTCACGAAGATTGTTGTGGTTAGGAATCTATATGCGATCTAGACAGTATAGAATACCGTCGGATTTAGTTTAAATTTTAAGTTCAGCTCCACAAGACAGCTCCTTGCGTACGCCTCCTTTCTGTTACTGAAACATGCTGAGCTTCTCGGATTTTGATCTTTGATGTCGCTTACGATTTTATTTATAACAGTTTTGAGGGAACCGATGCATTTGTAATGATAAGGTATGTATCATAAACAAAAACTTCAACCATGATGATATTTAGACCTACACGGAACTTTTCATAACCTCCTGGTAATGCTTTTGATCCTTTGCCAAGAATACTTATATATAGTACCAGCGGCGTATCCACCATATTCTTGTCAAATTTTCGTTGGCTTTATCAGTAAATCATGATCAGTTCTATGTGACTCTAAAACATAAACAACACAACGAACAAAACTTGAGTCTAAATTCTGAAATGATACATGACTAAATGTTGACAGTACCTCTCTCGTTGGTTCTGATGAAGGGGTCAGTCTATGTAAAAGTGTGACACAACCCAACTTCTTTAAATGATGAGGTTGAGATACGTCGAGATGTATGATGATATAAATGTTAAATCAATGAGTATAGAACAAAACTGTAATATCAAATCGCATTAAAATTCTTGGATACATAATTTTCAAATTTTACAACTGGAATACGGAAAGATAGAGATAACATAAAGAAAACATTAAAACTAGACGATTAGAGTTGAGTCTTGATTCTTGGCGAGGAGAAATTAGTTGGGTGATTCGTTTGGGCCGTTATTATTTTCAACAGTATTGGTGTTGATGTTATAAGCTCTTCCTCTTGCAGGTGGTGGAGCTTGGTTAGCTTGATTCACCGGATTTGCTTGAGCTTGGGCATGAATGATGTTCACCAAACGTGGACAAGTGTTTCTAAAATGGCTTGGATCTCCACAATTGTAGCAAGCCCGCATAGGGTGTACCATGGGATAGTTGGGTTGGTAGTATGTTTGGGCTAAATGTTGGGTAGGTGGTAGTAGTAGGGGTTGTTAGGCTTGACCCATTATTTGCTGGTGGGTTTGGGTTGAAGGCTGGTGACGGTTCGTTCGCTGAGGTATGCGACAGGTTTGAACAGTATGACCTGCGCGACCACAGCCGGTGCAATATTGGCAAGGATGGTCAGGAGAATGGTGGTATTGGCAACGGTTGCATTTTGGTAACGGGCCAGAGTATGGTCTTTTGTATGGTGCAGGTGAAGTGGCGACTTGGGTAATGGGTGCAGCAGGAATAGGGTAATTGGTTTGTGTGACGACAAAGTTTCTTGTGCTTCGATTCCTTTTACCAGTAAACTTCGAGGAGGAACCAGAATGGTTTGAAGTTTGAGCCTCAATGGGGGCTTTCTTCTTCTCCTCTTTGAATTTACCGTTTCGAATGCGATTTTCGGTCAGTTCAGTGGCTAGTTCCATAGCAGCTTCAAGTGTTACTGGTGAAGTGCTGAGAACTGAATCTTGAATTTTCGAGGGAAGACCTCGAATGTAATGCTCGATCAAGCGATAAGTCGGGGTGAACAAGTTAGGGACCATTTGGTTCAGCTCTAAGAACCTCTTGTTGTAGGAGGTATGATCTCCCTCCTTCTGCTTCAAAGAATGAAATTCGTCCTCCAACTTTTTAATCTCACTCCTAGGACAGAAACGCCTAGTCATGATTTCCCTTACTCCTCCCAAGTTAAGGCCATTGCATCGTCAATTCCCCTCTTCCCCTTTTCAGTATTCCACCAAGTGAGAGCTACCCCAAATAGTCTCCCGGTGGTGTATCGAACCTTGCGATCCTCAGGACAATCGCAGTTGAGGAAGGTATTCTCCATTTCCTCAAACCAATGCAGGAGAGCAGTGACACCCTCGGTCCCTTCGAATTTAGGAGGATCACAAGACTTGAAATGTTTGTATGAGCACTTGCTGGTAGGAGGGTTGTCAATGTCCTGGTCATGTTGTTGGGGAGGATTAGTAGGATTTGTAGCGAGGGCTTGTTGTACTTCGACCACAATGTCAGGCAGTATCGTGGCCATTTGTTTCGCGATTTGGGTGGCCAAGCGTTCCTGAGACCTTCCTGATCTTTTACCCCTTCGTTGTTGTCTAGACGACATCTACAGGAACGTACATAAGAAGATTGTGAGTTTACGGAGTCTTTTTAGGTGTCATGTGTCTTTAAGAAAATGAAAATAACATAAATATCAATAATGCAACTACATCCATAGGATGTCTTGGGTTCGCTCCTGTTGGGCCTCAAATGTCCCCCATACCTTCACCTATATAGTCATGTGGGCCCCCATGGCTATTGGCTTGGTAGGATTCACATTAGTATTGGCAATTTAACACTCGCATCCCCCGAATGCAAACCACAAAATATGTTCATGCGATGTTTGGTCGGAACGTGTCCAGGTGTAGACACAATGACAACTCAAAGTGGGGTTACCTCCCACGACGTTTGGTATAGCATGCTTTAGCCTAATAGGTACTTCGTACTCTCATCGTTAGTCCCCATGTAGGCAAACTGGTCCTTTATTTTGGATTTATACGAATGCCAGCCTAGACAGGACGTTCCGACTACCGGTACTGGTACCCTTCCAGTTACTACATGCCCGTCATGAGAACTCACTTTGATGAGATTTGAAAACACGAAAATCATTGTAAAAGCAATCATGATGTGGTGTGTGCTTTCATGGATGTGATATGTTATGAGTATACGAGTCATGATAGGCATTATATGATAATACATACTTATGAACATGCTTGCACAATATCAAATGTAACATTTAACATAAAACATATAAACATCATGAAATTTGGCATGTAACACACAAAAATCTTATAAGTTTCTATTCGACTATAGTATAGGCTCTAAGGGTCTAATAACCTATCCTATATCCCTATAGTCATGGCTCTGATACCAATCTGTCACACCCCGACCCGCAGCGGAATAAGAGTCGGGGCATAATTGGGTTATCACCAAAGCTCATGACATTTACTAATATGTTTCATATTTAATAAAGTCAAAGTTACATTTCCAAATATTTCAAACATGTTCATTCAATACAAAGAAAATAAACCAAACATAACAATCCCAACTCTAAATCGTTTTATTCTTCTAGTCCAAGTCCTATGTGTTCCTAGCTGCTGCTGGTTCACCTGTATCATGTGTAAAATGGGGGTTTTTGGGTCAACATAAGTTGGCGAGTGAACCTTATTAGATAAACATTTATTAATGAATTACTTGTTAGTTTATCAATGAAAGATTGTGCATAATCATAAATGAGCAAATGTAAATAATCAAGCAGTGGCAAATAGCAATCACAACTATAACATATGATAGCATACATTAACATACCAACATCATACAATAAATAACATAATTGAACTGTGCGATCAAGGCTCAATCAAACGGAGCCGATCGTATTGCATGTACTGAAAATGTAAAATGTCTGTGCGATCAAGGCTCAATCAAACGGAGCCGATCGTATTGCATGTACTGAAAATGTAAAATGTCTGTGCGATCAAGGCTCAATCAAACGGAGCGGATCGTATGTGGGCACGCCAGGTTCAACCTCATAATGAAATGGGGAACATGCTCAACGCTCATAATGTAATGGGGAGCGGCGGCCTATGAAATTGCATGTACTGAAAATAATAAATTGCATCCAACAATAACTACACAACAGTTGAAACAAACTGAATACACATGTTCATGATATGATGTATGCACAATGGTTTAATTATAATATATATATAACAAGACACATGATACACCCCAAAATGTGATTAAAACGGGGAATTTGTAAAGATTCACTCACATTGGGTGCGTTGGATTGGAGATACTGAGATGCGCACGAATTAGATGAGCGGAACAACGAGAAATACTAACCTAAATAATAACGGAAAAAAATATATTAAACGAGTGGATTTTATTAAGGATTTTAATGAAATTTTTAGATATATTTTTGTGAGTTCAAGGCTATTTTCTATCTTTAAAAATGTTATTTTTAAGTATTTTTAATTGATTTTTAAATTAAATTAAATAAATAAAAATATAACAAAATTGTTTATTTAGCGTTGACCGTTGACTGTTGACCGTTGACCTGCTGACTTGTTGACCGTTCGGTCAGTGGAATTGTTTGCGCCGGGTGAGGCTTGAACCCGAGACCTCCCGTACGCGTGCACGCAGCTCTACCAACTGAGCTACGTGTCTAACCCGAAATAATCTTGTTTTTATTTATATTTATACACTTATTCAGTTAACCGAATTTCCTTTATGTACAAAAACATTTTAATTCAATCGGACCGGTGCTAGTGACGGGTTTCGAACGCGCGACGTATGGTTCATGTTGCACACAGTCCACCCGCTGGACTGTGTGTCTAACCTGGTTATTATCTCGATTTCTATTATACTTAATAACTAACTGAGTTATCCCGGTTTAATTTTTAAACAAAAAGGCGTTTTATTATATAAGGAGTGCGTATAGCAGGAATCGAACTCGGGACGTGCGTGTGTATTTTGCACACAGTCCACCGCTGGACTGTGTGTCTAACCCGTTTATAATTCCGATTTTAATTAATCTTATGTCATCTTTGAACTCGTCTTCTTCATTACAAACACAGACATCAATCAAAGGAACTGATACGTGGTCAATTTAGTTAATGAACAAGATAATCAATTTGAAAGCATTGAACTGAAACGTTTGGGGAAAGAAAATACCGAACAGATCGTCTTCTTCAGAGACTCCGGCGAAGCTCGTCGGCTCTGTTTTGGAACCTTTGGCTGAGAGAATCAATTAACAGATTTAAGGGTTTAGATGTAAAATTGAACTAATGAGTATTGATTATCAGCATGTTTGAATGATCATACCAGTAATCAGCGAGTTTCCGACAAATCCAGGAGTTTTTCCGGTGATAACAGAAAGTCCAGCAATGTCGTCTGTGGTTGAGTATGAGCGATGGGTTAATGTTAGTAAAGTTCTAACAATTGATTGAAACAGTAAAGTCGAGGTATTTTACCGGTTTGAGTTGAATACGGTTTTCCGGCGACTTTTGCAGAAAATTCCGGCGAGCTGATTTAGGCGTTCTGATGGTCTGAAAATGCGACGAAAATGAAATGGAGTATTGGTATGATATCTCTGAGTCGCGAGAGTGGTCTGAAGTTGAAGAACTCTGGACTTAATGATTTTTCGGTTTTAAAAACCGATAATGATGAGGCTTTATGTTTAATCAATTCCGATTTGATTAAAGACCGTCGGTGCATTGATTATAAACTGAATGTGTGAATAAACAACGAATTGACGATTGGTTTGCCGATTACCGTTTCTCAGATGGCGCAACCGGTTTTAACTGGGTTTGTGTATAAATTTCATTTGTGTTCCTAGAGTTAGCAGAAAATACAATGTGGCGGAGTAGTCTTGTGAGTGTGTGTTAAGTCGCTGAAAGTGTGCCTTGGCTGACCCGGGTTCGAGCCCCGGCAGCATCATAACTTTTATTTATTTTATTTTAACTTTTTATCAAATATAATTTTTATAGTTTAGTTTATTTATTAATTATGTATCGTTTTAAATCAAAATAATCATAAATATTCGACGTAACTTTTATAACTTGATATTCGATTACAAACGGAGCGGGTTTTGAAAACCTGATTTTTTACAAATGTTACACTAACTACAAGTTCAGTCGAACGTGTAGTTGAAAGATGTAAATTTTCAATTTTAATTCAAGTTCGGTCGAACTTGGATGAAGAATTTCAAAGATTTTTTATTTTGAGCGAGCTTGTGAAAATTATCACGAAACAGATAAGTTCGGTCGAAATTATGTGAAAACACTTTTTGTTTTCATGTATTCACAAGTTCGGTCGAACTTAGGTAATCAAGTTTCAAATTTTATCACTTACACTCAAGTTCGGTCGAACTTGAGGTGAAATTTTGAGAAAACTCAGATTTCAAGCGGACTTGTAACTTTTTCAGAAGAAACTGTTAAGTTTGGTCGAACTTAGGTTTGAATTTTAAAATAAAAAGTAAGTTCAGGCGAACTTGAATGAATTTTCACTAAAATTATATCAAGTTGGGTCGAACTTGATGGAATTTCAAGCAAAAATCAACAAGTTCGAGCGGACTTAAGCTCAAAACCTTAAAAATTACTCAAGTTCGGTTGAACTTGACGAAAATTCCAAGATTTTTCAATCAAGTTCGGTCGAACTTAGTGTTAAGTTCGGCTAAATCTAGTTTCCAAAACATGGTTTTTGCAACTTTTTGATATCAAAACGTTTGATTTTAGTCTCCAAACTCTCAGGGTTTATCTATGATGTATTTAACATGTCATATTCAAAATTGAACAGAATTTGTCTGTGAATTCTTCAATTTTGTTCAAAAGATAAGAAAAATAGAAGAATGGAGATGAAATAGAGAGATTCTTGTCTTCATTTCAACAAATTCAGGTATCCCGGCTCTGATACCACTTGTAGGAACGTCCACGATTAGCACGGGAACCTAAATTTGTTATCTATTGTCTGATTAGGCGGAAACTAATGACAAATTAACCAAATAACAAGAATTACTCGTTTAATAGTTGTTTGCATTGATCTAAAGTTCAATACATTCGAGATCCGGATCTGACTGAGCTTCGCCATCTCTGTGCCAAAAAATCTCCTCTATGACAAATGAAATCCCAAGGCACCTATATATAGGAACATAAGTTCGGGCGAGCTTGACTTAGTCAAGTTCGGCTGAACTTGACTTCCCCATTACCATCTCAAGCGAACTTGTCCTAAAACACTCTTAAATACGCCTCGTTTTATCTATACTATATAGACTCGATACAAGACTATTCTATAGACATTATGCACCAACAGAATCCCTCTTGGATATCTACTTTGTCTTGTTCGGTCTTCAAAAACCTACATGGAACCTCTCATAACCGCCTGACAATGCCTCTGATCCTTTGACAAGAATACTTATATATAGGAAGTACCAGCGGCGTATCCACCATACTCTTGTCAAATTTTCATTGGCTTTATCAGTAAATTATGATTAGTTCTATGTGACTCTAAACACAACAACCAAAACTTGAGTCTCAATTCTGAAAGTATACATGTTTGAATGATGACAGTACCTCTCTCGTTTGTTATAGTGAAGAGGTTAGTCTATGTAGAAGTGAGACACAACCCAACTTCTTTGAATGATGAGATTGAAATACGTTGAGATGTATGATGATATGAATGCTAAATCAGTGAGTATAAAACAAACTTCAACCAAGACATTACTAAATCCTACATGGAACTTCTCATAACCGCCTGACAATGCCTCTGATCCTTTGACAAGAATACTTATATATAGGAAGTACCAGCGGCGTATCCACCATATTCTTGTCAAATTTTCGTTGGCTTTATCCGCAAGTTATGATTAGTTCTATGTGACTCTAAAACATAACAAACACAACAACCAAAGCTTGAGTCTTAATTCTGATAGTATACATGTTTGAATGATGACAATACCTCTCTCGTTTGTTATGATGGAGAGGTTAGTCTATGTAGAAGTGAGACACAACCCAACTTCTTTAAATGATGAGACTGAGATACGTCGTGAGGTATGATGATATGAATGTTAAATCAACGAGTATAAAACAAAACTGAAATAGTAATTCGCATTAAGATTCTTGGATAAATTTCCAATTTATAATTGAGATACGTGAAAATTGAGATAACATAAAGAAAAACATAAAAACTAAGCGGTTGGAGTTGAATCTTGACTTTTGGTGAAGGAGACTAGTTGGGTGGTTCATTTGGGCCGTCATTATCTTCAACAGGATTGGCGTTGATGTTGAAAACTCTTCCTCTTGCTGGTGGCCTAGTGGTTAGGTTTTCTTGATTTGCTTGGTTAACTGGGTTTGCTTGAGCTTGGGCGTTTATGATTCGAGGGCACGTGTTTCTAAAATGGGTAAGGTCGCCACAATTAAAACAAGCTCGAACATAAGGAAACATGGGGTATTGGGGTTGTTGATATGTTTGGATCATGTTTTGAGTAGGGGGTGAGGTTTGGTTTTGAGAGGTGCGGCAAGCCTTGCTCAAATGACCATAGCGTCCATAATTCGCACATAGTCGACAAGGTAAGGTAGATGGATGGTGATAAAAACAGGTGTTACATTGAGGGTGAGGTCCAAGGTAAGGTTTCTTATTTGGGTAAGTTGAGTTGGGTGCTACTTGAGTGATTGGGATAGCTTGGAGGGGTACGGCTTGTGAGGCTGGTTGATTGCGTTGGGTGACAGCGAAAAGTTGCCCATCTCGTTTTCTCTTAGAAATGGGTTGAGAAGGGGATTCGGTTTGGGTGGAGTTTGAGATTTCAGTTGATGCTTTATCCTTCTTCTTCTCCTCCTTGAAGTCCTTATTTCGTATGCGGTTCTCGGTGAGCTCTGTAGCTAACTCCATTGCTGCTTCCAAAGTTGCAGGTGTGGTACTTATTACAGAGTCTTGAATTTTTGAAGGAAGACCTCGAATGTAGTGCTCGATCAAACGGTAAAGAGGAGTGAACAAGTTGGGAACCATTTGATTTAACTCGAGGAATCTCTTGTTGTATGTGGTGTGATCGCCTTCCTTTTGTTTCAAAGAATAGAACTCATCCTCCAATTTCTTGATTTCGCTCCTTGGGCAAAACCGTCTTGTCATGATTTCCTTCAACTCTTCCCAAGTCAAAGTCATAGCATCTTCAACACCTCGTTTGGCCTTCTCTGTATTCCACCATGTAAGTGCTATTCCAAGTAAACGACCAGTAGCATATCGCACTTTGCGATCATCGGGGCAATCACAATTTAGAAAAGTGTTTTCCATTTCTTCAAACCAATGGAGGAGAACGGTGACACCTTCAATCCCTTCGTATTTTGGAGGGTCGCAGGATTTGAAATGCTTGAAGGTGCATTTAGTGGTACTTGGGGAAGGGTTGACAACATTTTGATCTTCTTGATTGACGGGATTAGCGGTAAGGGCTTGTTGAACTTGAACTACAATGTTGGGTATTATGGCAGCCATTTGTTGAGCGATTTGGGCAGCCATGCGCTCGCGGGCTTTTCCTGATCTCATCTTCCTACGAGCGGAATTAGAAGACATCTACAAGGAATACATATCAAGAGTATGAGTTGGACGTTTTAGGGGTCATGTGTCGTATTTAGGAATGAACATTCATAAAATAAATATAGAATAATAAATCTACTACATCCATAGGATGTCTTGGGCTCTGCTCGTAATTTGGGCCTTGCATGTCGCCATACTTCACCTTCGTAATCATGTGGGCCCCCATGATTACCGGGTTTTTCATATGGTTCGCATGTGTTAGCCTTGTTACGTACACTAAAACCCGGAGAAAATCGAGAAATATGTATGTAACGTATGATATTCGGAATGTATCCAGGTGTGGACACGGTGACACCTCAAAGTGGGGTTAGTTCGAACGACGTTTGGTGTGGCATGCTTTGGCCTAATAGGTCCTTCGTACTCTCATCGTTAGTCCCCAGGTAGGCAAACTGGTCCGTTATATTGGATTTATACGAATGCTAACCTAGACAGGATGTTCCGACTACCGGTACTTGTACCCTTACAGTTACTACATGCCCGTCGCAGAACTCACTTTGATGAGATTTGAAAAATGAAAAAAATGCGACAAAATCTTGAATAACGGAAGTATGAAGATGATTTGAATATGTGAACATTGAAATATGTATGTAAGTATGTATGTTGACTGTAAGTATAATTCATTATGTATCACAAAATGTAATATTGGAAGTGTTTGCATGCATTTGTGTATGTAATAAATATGAAATAAATAAACATCATGAGTTTGCCTGTAACCACATAAACAATTAAAATCTAATCAACTATAGTATAAGCTCTAAGGGTCTAATAACCTATCCTATATCCCTATAGTCAAAAGCTCTGATACCAATCTGTCACACCCCGACCCGCAGCGGAAAAGGTGATCGGGGCATGATTGGGTTTTCATCAAAGCTCATGACATTTATTATAATGTTTCATATTTATTAGTACAATTTTAAAGAAGATCATACAATCAAATCATACAAGTACAACATGTTCTATACAACTTTTTAGACTTCATTATTTTTCTTCTAAGGCACTTTCCTATGTGTTCCTTGCTTCATCCTGTCCACCTGTATCATGTGTAAAAATGGTTTTTGGGTCAACAAAAAGTTGGCGAGTGAATCCTATGAAACGAGTTTATTGTATTGATTATAAAGTAAAGTGCATAACCACATATGAGTAAATGTAGATGTAAATTTATTCACACAACACATAATATTAAATAATACAACAAATGATTGTTTTGAGGCACACGTTGTTCAACTCGTCTCCCACGAGGAACTGATGGGCCTAATGAATGAGTTTTGAGGCACGCGTTGTTCTACGAACTGATGGGCCTAATGAATGAGTTTTAAGGCACGCGTTGCTCAACTCGTCTCCCACGAGTAACTGATGGGCCTAACAAATAATTTGCATACAACTTGACAATATGTAATACATCACATCAAACAATATTTACATTCTAAGTTTAGATCATAATATGGTATAGCACGAGTTTGAATAAGCGAATTAATTTAAGCGACACATGATACACCCCAAAACATGAATAAAAAGGGGAATTTGTAAGAATTCACTCACAGTGGGTGCGTTTCTTGGATTGTTGATGAATGCGCACGAATTCGGATTTAATCGGCAAGGGAACTAACCTAAATAATAACATAATAGTTCGATAAATAAATAAACTTTTATTTGAGATTAATATTTTTAATTAGTGTTCTTAATGGGATTGTTAGGTTTATTTTTGTGAGTTCAAGGAAATTTTCTAACTTTAAAAATATTATTTTTAAGTATTTTTAATTGATTTTTAAATTAAATAAATAAATAAAAAATTAAAAAAATAAAAAAAAATGTTGACTTTTTGGGTTGACCATTGACTTTGACTGTTGACCGTTGACCGGTTCGGACGTGTGTATGTATGCACTGGGTGAGGCTCGAACCCGAGACCTCCCGTACGCGTGCACGCAGCTCTACCAACTGAGCTACGTGTCTAACCCGAAATATTTCTGTTTTTAATTATACTTATATACAAATTAGATAAATTCTTTTCTGTCCTTATTTAAAAACTTTGATAATTGCCAGAACCGGTGCGGGAGCCTGGACTTGAACCCGCGACGTGCTTAATGTTCTTGCACACAGTTCACCACTGGACTGTGTGTCTAACTTGGTTATTATTCCGGTTTTTATTATACTTATATACTATTTAGTTTTATCCAGAAATCATTTACTTAAAAAGAATTTTAATGATATCCAACCGGTGCACTTAACAGGACTCGAACTCGGGACCTGTTGTTTAACGTTGCACACAGTCCACCGCTGGACTGTGTGTCTAACCTGGTTAGAATACTGGTTTTTATTAAACTTAAATACTAACTGGAAGGTTCCGTATTTGGGTGTTATAAAAAGGGTTGAATATTGTGACGAATCGGAACAAGGACAGACTCGAACTCGGTATCTCTATGTTTCAAATGCACACAGTCCACCGCTGGACTGTGTGTCTAACCCGAGATATAACTCGATTTATATTAAATATATATACAACCGAAACTTCATCTTCTTCGTTAAACAACCCAGAACTCCCAATCCCGACTGTTTCGATACATTAATCAATTTCGTTAGTAAATTGCAATTAACTACATATGAGATTAATAAAAATGAGAGAGATTAGGTGTAAGATATACCGAACAGAGATCCCCTGTTTCTCCAGCGAGATTCCGATGACAGCAGGTTATTCCGGCGACGTGTATCTTGCGGCAGAGGATCTTCAGGAAGTTTGAGGTGATTGTGGGTGACTTCGGTATGAGCTCTAGATGTTCTGTTTATAAAGTAAGGAAACAGAGATGAAATGAGTTCGGTTTTCCGGCGACTTGCAGAGAATTCCGGCGAGTTGTTCTTGCTGAATAGGGACTTGCAGAGGGGTTAGCGAGTGTGTTGAGAGTTGATTCGAGTGAATAGCGAGTTGGTTTCCTGACTGAAAGTATTTTTAAGTATATGTGATTTCAAGTTTTCGGTTATGAAATTCACGGTTCATGAATGAAATTGAATTGAGTTTTCGGTTATAACCGACGTTTATCATCAATTACATTTACGTGATTTCGGAGTCAACCGTCGGATTCAATGATTGAGTCAGTTTCGGCGGTTACAGAATTTGTTCAAACCGGTGACTCTGTGAGTTTTCGTATAAGAGTTTTTTTGTTTCAGAAATCATACAACTAGTGTGCATGGCGGAGTGGTGTTAAGTGTGTTTGGTCTTGAGAGTGACCCGGGTTCGAAACCCGGCGTCCGCAAATAATTTTTATTTCATTATTTATTATAAATTTTCAATTATAGATTTAAATTCTAATATATTTATTAATTATGTATCGTTTAGAATTAATTTGCGCGATAAATATACAACAAAAATTTTAACTGGGTATTTGATTAATAACGAAGCGGGTTTGGGTAACCCGGTTTTTTTTTACGGATGTTACAATCATTGCAGCATCAGTGTGATAGAGAAGTTGACATTTTAGTGCCTCTTTTCTGTTTTCTTCATATCTTTGTTGATCTTCGTCTTCCATCTGTCTTTGCCATTTTGATTGATTCAAGGCAAGTGTGGATAGACCAGAGGTTGAGGATGATCTTTTAAAGGTATGGGTCTGTTTAGAAGTAGTGGTTGTAGGTGGATAGTTTGGCTTTCTTGGGACAGATGGATCTTTTAGTCTGAGTTTTCTCCAAACTTTTGTAAGCATTAGCAACCTTTGATTTTGACCACCTTGCATTTTGTCTTGAGGTACCATATTGAGCAGCAACCAATTGTTCCTTCATTCTTTTGATTTTCAGGACATGATCTTGATCAACAAACTTTGCTCTCTTCCAGTTGGGTGGAGTTGCCTTTTGTGAAGGATTTTTGAGCATAACTTGAATCCTTTCAATTTCTACTTGAAGATCTTCTGCAGACCAATTCTTGAACTGAGCTCTTGTTGCTTTATATGTTTTATGTTTCATTATGTGCTCAAGATAGTCTTGTATCAGATCGGGATCAACTTTGGATGGTTCTTCTGATTTTGACTTGCAAAGGTCTTTAGCAAAGTCTTCAGTGTGTCTAACTTTTCCAAGTTGCAGTTGCATTGCTCCTTGTAAAGTTCTTTCATCTTTCCCCTTATTTTCTTCCTTTGCCATGGTATTTGCTTGTCTGACCTTTAACTTCGGATATTCATCTAAGTTGTTTGGTTTTCGATACCCAAGAAGAGATAGAAATTCCCTTTGCTGTGGATCCTCTATCTCATAGAATGACTCTATTTCACCTCTTACAACATGTAGTTCAAGAGGATATAGAGTAGCCATTGGAAGAAATGATGTTGATAGATGATCATGTGAAATTGAAGTAAGTTTAGGTGGAAGTGACGTAGCTTTAGGTTGAAGTGAAGTGGGTTTAGGTGGAAGTGATGAGAGTGATTTGGTCAGTGGTTGTGATGATAAAGGAATTGGTGATGGAATCCCTTCATCATCTTCTTCAATCACAAAAGTTTTTCTTTTGCGTTGAAATTTAATTTTAGTTGACGGTGGATGTTCAGGAATTCTTGGTGGAGTGGATAGTGGTTGAGTTAAAGTGGGAAATGTGAGTAAAGCAATGGTTTGAGCAACATCTGTTATAACCTCTGTTGTATCAATAATGTTGATACAACATGAGTGCTAACATCTGCTGGGGTAGGTTTTGATGTGGTAGTTTGTGGTGGTGATTTTGGTTTGGTTTGGACAGAGGATACACTTGGATTTGCATCAATAGTGGCTTTAGAAGGGGTGGAAGTTGGTTGCCTTGCTTTTCTAGCAGGCCTTTTCTTTCTTGAAGTACCAATATCTTCTTTTTCCATCTGTTTAGCTATTGCTTGTTTAACCAGGTTTTTGGATTCAACCCTCAGTGTATCTTGTCTTTTCTGCTTATCCTCAGCAATCTTTTCAGTTTCTTTGTTTAGAGTCTCATCAATCTCTTTTCCCAAAGATGCTTCAGATGCTGTAGAAGTGATAGTGGCAATGGTTTCAGGCTTTGTTGCTCCTTAGGTTTTGCCTTAGAATCAGCCTGCAACTTTCTCATTGAATCTTTCTCCCCCTTTTGGCATCATCTATATTTTCTTCTTGAAAAACAGGAACCGGTGTGACAACCCGTACTTCTGAGATACTTGAAGCCAAATCCTACCCGTGCTGAATGGAACCGTTGAACATAGCTTGCTTATTGTATATTATAATTGTGGATGTTAGATTATCTCTTAAGATTAGTTGTTAAAAAATATATAACATCAAATTAGACCACATGTCACTTACCTACATCCTCCCCCATTCCCTTCACGTTTTTGTGGGTGGATGTGCAGCCCAATTGATTAAACCCAACACCATATTCCCTTGTGCTTGTTCTCAGCCCAATCGCAAACCCCAAACCGCCCCAACATGTTTAACCCCATGTATGTTACGTATACTTTTCATGCCCCTCATAAGAAAACCCTAACCTACACACAAAAACCACCTGTGACGTGACTACTCTCCCCTCCTTCTCAACTTACGGCAACCAGGAAGAGACCCCCCCCATCGCGATCTCTCTCGGTCGAGCCCACTCACTCTCTCGCATCTATCTCTCCATTCGGACGTGATTGACCGATTCCACCTCGCGTATTTCTTTCCACAACTTAATCTGCCGAGCTAATCTAAGGTGAGTTCACACTTTTTATAAAAGCATGTATTCCTGGTGGTTTGGGAACGGAATAAACAACAGCTATCTCCTTGTGTGGGATACCATTACGTATTCTCCTTGGGTAGGATACGGGAAACCTTGTCCCCCTTGGGTGGGATAACATGTTAATTTACTATTATACTACATGTCTTAAGCATACTAGACGGAAACTCTATCTGAAAGTCCCTACACATTTTACGTCACACCCCAACCGATGGCGAAAACATCGGGATGAGACGAACAAATTGCTTAAAACGTCATAATACTACTTTGCGACAATATTTAATAATTCAAAATTTCATTGATGCTAAATTTAGGTTACAATGGTTCAAAAAGGGCAAATACAACAAGTACCAAATGACAATACAACATGGAACGAAATACATTAAGCTAAAACTAGATGTGTATCTAATCCCCTAACATGTTTCTTCAACGGCATCAACTTAGTTTCCTGCAACATGTATTAAAATAATATATATATCAACAAAAGTTGACGAGCATACAAGTTTGTTACATAGCATAATAGTGATAAAATTGTCTCTTATCCAACATGATAATCATGGCATATATTCGTTACGGCATACTAAACATGTGATTCTTATATGTCAATCCAAAGTCTAACGCAATCGTGTTTACCCAAATCATCAAAACAAAAGGGGTGTAATATAGTTTACTTAACAAAACCACAAGTTTACGGGCGGTGTGTTAATCCTATAGCGCTATATTTGTTAAGGTATGCTAGCAATGTTAATGAGCATATAACACAAGTCTAACATAGCATGCGATAATCAAGCATATGGATAAGTATCATGTTAATAACGAACAGAGTAAATTGTGTAAACGAGTTTTGTAGTGATTTGTGATTTTGTACATGTTGCACCCAAAGTGTTTAAAATAGAAAATGGGATCGAGTATACTCACGATTTTGCAAAGATTTTCCTTTGTTATTCCGTGAAGGTTGGAGATGGAACACCGAGATTATCCTACATGCGGTAAACAAAGGCGTGTGAGTTTTAGAATGATAATGGAGAACTTAGAAGTTGGAAAGTATAGTATGACAAAGTATATATACAAGAAAGTAGTCACCTAGGTTTAGCACTCGTTTTTGACACTATGAGAACCCATAAGGGTTAGTATGATTTCATAGTTGTAACACCTATTAGAATCGTAACGAGGAACTAAACACTTCGGTGATTAAACTTAATAACTTGACGAATAACTATTTGGTTAACATCAAGGGTTTGGTTTTAGGTATTTTATATAGATTATACTATAGATTTAAGTCAAGTAGGAGGTAGGAGGATTAAACCATCCATTTAAAACCTCGATAGATTCATGTAAGTCAAACATGAGGTAGGAGGATCAAACCATCCATTTAAGACCTCTTTAGGTTTCACCACTACACATGTTGCCATAGGCAACAAGGAGGGTCATGAACATGTATAATAAGGAAATGAAACCTCTAATTTTGAATGTCTCAACCTTGTTTTTAAGCCCAACTAACCATTCAATTTGATTATGAGCATTAGGACATAGGTTTGATATGAGAGAACTCAAGTTTAGTTAAGTTTAACAAATTTGAAAATCAAAACAGAAAGTTGAGTCCACTTTGGAGCCTTTTTGGTGAAGTTCCAGGTCTGGATTTTCCACGAAAAACTTGTGGAATTATACCTAAGGTTGTTCCAAGTGATTAGAAAGAAGAATCAAAGAAAAAGATTAAGAAATGAGGAAGTTATGCTTACTTTAATGAGTTGGTATGAATCCGCCAAGAACTTAGAATTTGTGGATGATTTGGAGTGTTTTGAGAGTGATTAGGTGTTTGGAAAGTGAAAATGAAAGAGTGGAGGCTCATATTTATAATGGGGGTGATTAAGGTTTGATTTCAACCTTGTTTTTAAGCCCAACTAACCATTCAATTTGATTATGAGCATTATTAGGACATAGGTTTGAGATGAGAGAACTCAAGTTTAGTTAAGTTTAACAAAGTTTAAAATCAAAACAGAAAGTTGAGAGTCCACTTTGTAGCCTTTTTGGTGAAGTTCCAGGTCTGGATTTTCCACGGAAAACCCGTGGAATTATACCTAAGGTTGTTCCAAGTGATAAGAAAGAAGAATCAAAGAAAAAGATTAAGAAATGAGGAAGTTATGCTCACTTTAATGAGTTGGTATAAATCTGGCAAGAACTTAGAATTTGTGGATGATTTGGAGTGTTTTGATAGTGATTAGGTGTTTGGAAAGTGAAAATGAAAGAGTGGAGGCTCATATTTATAATGGGGGTGATTATGGTTTGATTTCAACCTTGTTTTTAAGCCCAACTAACCATTCAATTTGATTATGAGCATTAGCACATAGGTTTGAGATGAGAGAACTCAAGTTTAGTTAAGTTTAACAAAGTTTAAAATCAAAACAGAAAGTTGAGAGTCCACTTTGGAGCCTTTTTGGTGAAGTTCCAGGTCTAGATTTTCCATGGAAAACCCGTGGAATTATACCTAAGGTTGTTCCAAGTGATTAGAAAGAAGAATCAAAGAAAAGATTAAGAAATGAGGAAGTTATGCTCACTTTAATGAGTTGGTATGAATCTGCCAAGAACTTAGAATTTGTGGATGATTTGGAGTGTTTTGAGAGTGATTTGGTGTTTGGAAAGTGAAAATGAAAGAGTGGAGGCTCATATTTATAATGGGGTGATTAGGGTTTGATTTCAACCTTGTTTTTAAGCCCAACTAACCATTCAATTTGATTATGAGCATTATTAGGACATAGGTTTGAGATGAGAGAACTCAAGTTTAGTTAAGTTTAACAAAGTTTAAAATCAAAACAGAAAGTTGAGAGTCCACTTTGGAGCCTTTTTGGTGAAGTTCCAGGTCTGGATTTTCCACGGAAAACCCGTGGAATTATACCTAAGGTTGTTCCAAGTGATAAGAAAGAAGAATCAAAGAAAAAGATTAAGAAATGAGGAAGTTATGCTCACTTTAATGAGTTGGTATGAATCTGCCAAGAACTTAGAATTTGTGGATGATTTGGAGTGTTTTGAGAGTGATTAGGTCTATGGAAAGTGAAAATGAAAGAGTGGAGGCTCATATTTATAATGGGGGTGATTATGGTTTGATTTCAACCTTGTTTTTAAGCCCAACTAACCATTCAATTTGATTATGAGCATTAGCACATAGGTTTGAGATGAGAGAACTCAAGTTTAGTTAAGTTTAACAAAGTTGAAAATCAAAACAGAAAGTTGAGTCCACTTTGGAGCCTTTTTGGTGAAGTTCCAGGTCTGGATTTTCCACAGAAAACCCGTGGAATTATACCTAAGGTTGTTCCAAGTGATTAGAAAGAAGAATCAAAGAAAAAGATTAAGAAATGAGGAAGTTATGCTCACTTTAATGAGTTGGTATGAATCTGCCAAGAACTTAGAATTTGTGGATGATTTGGAGTGTTTTGAGAGTGATTAGGTGTTTGGAAGTGAAAATGAAAGAGTGGAGGCTATA
Source organism: Scalesia atractyloides (assembly GCA_947069175.1). Classification (NCBI taxonomy): domain Eukaryota; kingdom Viridiplantae; phylum Streptophyta; class Magnoliopsida; order Asterales; family Asteraceae; genus Scalesia; species Scalesia atractyloides. The sequence continues at coordinate 30,903,006 of CAMTDV010000021.1, forward strand.
TTTATAATGGGGTGATTATGGTTTGATTCAACCTTGTTTTTAAGCCCAACTAACCATTCAATTTGATTATGAGCATTAGCACATAGGTTTGAGATGAGAGAACTCAAGTTTAGTTAAGTTTAAGAAAGTTTAAAATCAAAACAGAAAGTTAAGTCCACTTTGGACCTTTTTGGTGAAGTTCCAGGTCTGGATTTTCCATGGAAAACCCGTGGAATTATACTAAGGTTATTCCAAGTGATTAGAAATAAGAATCAAAGAAAAAGATTAAGAACTGAGGAAGTTATGCTCACTTTAATGAGTTGGTATGAATCTGCCAAAACTTAGAATTTGTGGATGATTTGGAGTGTTTTGAGAGTGATTGGTGTTTGGAAAGTGATATGAAAGAGTGGAGGCTCATATTTATAATGGGGGTGATTAGGGTTTGATTTCAACCTTGTTTTTAAGCCCAACTAACCATTCAATTTGATTATGAGCATATTAGGACATAGGTTTGAGATGAGAGAACTCAAGTTTAGTTAAGTTTAACAAAGTTTAAAATCAAAACAGAAAGTTAGAGTCCACTTTGTAGCCTTTTTGGTGAAGTTCCAGGTCTGGATTTTCCACGGAAAACCCGTGGAATTATACCTAAGGTTGTTCCAAGTGATAAGAAAGAAGAATCAAAGAAAAAAATTAAGAAATGAGGAAGTTATGCTCACTTTAATGAGTTGGTATAAATCTGGCAAGAACTTAGAATTTGTGGATGATTTGGAGTGTTTTGATAGTGATTTTGGTGTTTGGAAAGTGAAAATGAAAGAGTGGAGGCTCATATTTATAATGGGGTGATTAGGTTTGATTTCAACCTTGTTTTTAAGCCCAACTAACCATTCAATTTGATTATGAGCATTAGACATAGGTTTGAGATGAGAGAACTCAAGTTTAGTTAAGTTTAACAAAGTTTAAAAATCAAAACAGAAAGTTGAGAGTCCACTTTGGAGCCTTTTTGGTGAAGTTCCAGGTCTGGATTTTCCACGGAAAACCCGTGGAATTATACCTAAGGTTGTTCCAAGTGATAAGAAAGAAGAATCAAAGAAAAAGATTAAGAAATGAGGAAGTTATGCTCACTTTAATGTGTTGGTATGAATCTGCCAAGATAAGGTTGTTCCAAGTGATAAGAAAGAAGAATCAAAGAAAAAGATTAAGAAATGAGGAAGTTATGCTCACTTTAATGAGTTGGTATGAATCTGCCAAGAACTTAGAATTTGTGGATGATTTGGAGTGTTTTGAGAGTGATTAGGTCTATGGAAAGTGAAAATGAAAGAGTGGAGGCTCATATTTATAATGGGGGTGATTATGGTTTGATTTCAACCTTGTTTTTAAGCCCAACTAACCATTCAATTTGATTATGAGCATTAGCACATAGGTTTGAGATGAGAGAACTCAAGTTTAGTTAAGTTTAACAAAGTTTAAAATCAAAACAGAAAGTTGAGAGTCCACTTTGTAGCCTTTTTGGTGAAGTTCCAGGTCTGGATTTTCCAGGAAAACCCGTGGAATTATACCAAGGTTGTTCCAAGTGATAAGAAAGAAGAATCAAAGAAAAAGATTAAGAAATGAGGAAGTTATGCTCACTTTAATGTGTTGGTATGAATCTGCCAAGAACTTAGAATTTGTGGATGATTTGGAGTGTTTTGAGAGTGATTAGGTGTTTGGAAAGTGAAAATGAAAGAGTGGAAGCTCATATTTATAATGGTGTGATTAGGGTTTGATTTCAACCTTGTTTTAAGCCAACTAACCATTCAATTTGATTATGAGCATTAGGACATAGGTTTGAGATGAGAGAACTCAAGTTTAGTTAAGTTTAACAAAGTTTAAAATCAAAACAGAAAGTTGAGAGTCCACTTTGTAGCCTTTTTGGTGAAGTTCCAGGTCTGGATTTTCCACGGAAAACCCGTGGAATTATACCTAAGGTTGTTCCAAGTGATAAGAAAGAAGAATCAAAGAAAAAGATTAAGAAATGAGGAAGTTAATGCTCACTTTAATGAGTTGGTATAAATCTGCCAAGAACTTAGAATTTGTGGATGATTTGGAGTGTTTTGATAGTGATTAGGTGTTTGGAAAGTGAAAATGAAAGAGTGGAGGCTCATATTTATAATGGGGGTGATTATGGTTTGATTTCAACCTTGTTTTTAAGCCCAACTAACCATTCAATTTGATTATGAGCATTAGCACATAGGTTTGAGATGAGAGAACTCAAGTTTAGTTAAGTTTAACTGTCACACCCCGACCCGCAGGGGAATAAGAGTCGGGGCATAATTGGGTTATCACCAAAGCTCATGATGTTTACTAAAATGTTTCAATTTTATTAAATTCAAATTACAACTTAAATATTCAAATCACATCCATACAATTACAAGGAAATGAAACTAAGTAAAATAATCCAAAGCTTAAACTGATTTATTCTTCTAGGCCTTCCTATGTGTTTCTTGCCTCAACTGGATCACCTGTATCATGTGTAAAACGGGGGATATTTTGGGTCAACAAAAGTTGGCGAGTGAACGTTGATACAACATTGTTATTAATTTCTTGTTGTATTTAATATTGAAAATTTGTGCAATAATCACATGTGAGCAAACATATATATATAATGAAACACAAACCACATTGGATGAGTAAATGACATGAACGATGATGTATATGAGATCAAGGCTCAATCAAACGGAGCCGATCGAATAACATGAATGATGATGTATGTGAGATCAAGGCTCAATCAAACGGAGCCGATCGAATGAGGCACCTGATACTCAACCTGTATCCCACGGGGAGCTGATGGGCCTAATGAAATGCATGCACTGAAAATGATAACTTCAATCTAAACATAATTCACACAACAATTGATACACATTTGATACACATTTGATCACGGATATGATGGATGCACAAGTGTTTAAATATAATAAGGAATCAAACGACACATGATACACCCCAAAACATGATTAAAACGGGGAATTGATAGAGATTCACTCACATTGGGTGCGTTCTTTGATGATGTTGGATGCGCACGAATTTTAGAATTTGATCGACGAGGAAAAACTAACCTAAAATAATAACGAAATGGTTCGGTAAATAAATGGATTTTATTTGAGATTAATACTTTTAATTCATAATCTTAATAGGATTTTTAGATTTATTTTTGTGAGTTTAAGGACATTTTCTAACTTTAAAAATATTATTATTTTTAAGTATTTTTAATTAATTTTCTGATTAAATAAATAAAAAAAATTAAAAAAATTTTGACTTTTTGACCGTTGACCGTTGACCGGTCGGACTGTGTGTTTGTATGCGTTGAGTGAGGTTCGAACTCGGGACCTCTCGTTTACGTACACGCAGCTCTACCAACTGAGCTACGTGTCTAACCCGAAATATTCTCTGTTTTAATTATATATATATACTAATTAACTGTTATTTTATTTAGTTTATTTCAAAAGGATTTAATATGGCCGAACCGACTTCAGTGACCCGGAGTCGAACTCGGGTCCTTCGGTTCGAGTGTGCACAGCCCAACCAGTTGGGCTGTGTGTCAAATCTGTAAAACTTATGATTTATATTATTCTTATAAACATTATGTGACTTGTTCTGATTCAGTTGTAAAAATGTTGGTTTTAATTCTGAAATTCGGTAACGTGTGCGATTCGAACCCGGGACGTGTGCATTGTTTGTGCACACAGTCCACCGCTGGACTGTGTGTCTAACCCGTTCGAATATCCGTTTTTAATTATACTTATACACATGTTTTAACTTCATCTTCTTCATTTATCGAATTGCCGAACAGTGAATTGACTGTTTGTTTAATTGACCAACTACGCTTATGATTGATTGAATTGAAGTAAAAGAAAGGAATTTAGGAATGAGATGTACCAATCGCAGGGTGTCTTCTTCAGATTTCCGGCGAAATTCGTCGGCTCCGATTTGTGACTTCTCGACTGAATATATTGATTAACAGTTTAGAACCTTTGTTTGAACAATTAAAGTATGAATTAAGAGATAGCAGAGAAGTTTAGACAGATATACCGGTCGAGGAATGAATACGGTTTTTTGACGATCGATTCCGGCGAAGTTCCGGCGACGAGCTTTAGCTTCGAAAAAGTGAGTGGTTCTGAGCGAAAGGATTTTCGGAAGATTGAGTGGGTATTTATAGGGAAGAACTGAGTGAATTTGGTCCGTTTTTGGGTCTTGATTCGCAGTCAAGGGTTTTCCGGCGGTTACGACTAAAATTGAGGGTCAGACATCGGTTATAACCGATGTCATAGTCGGTTAACGTGTTTTGGTCAAAAGGAAATTGGCCAAAGTCGCGGATTGCCGGATTTTCCGGTGACTGCGAGTTCTGAGCGCGATGATTTCTGGTTTTGAATTCGTGTTTTATTTTAGTATTATTTGTATCAGTAATTTCACAAAGGAGGCATGTGGCGGAGCGGTGTGTTGTGTGTTTGAGTTTGTGGGTGACCCGGGTTCGAAACCCGGCGTCCCCATTTTATTTTTTTCTCACTATTTAATATTATTTATAAATTATGGTTTTTAAATTCTAATATATTTATTAATTATGTATCGTTTAAAATTAATTTGAGCAATAAATATGCAACGATAAATTATAACTGGATATTCGATTAATAAACGAAGTGGGTTTTGGAAACCCGTTTTTCGACGAATGTTACAGTATCCCCTACTTTTAGAAATTTCGTCCCGAAATTTAAGTAGTAGTGGTAACAAGAAAAAGATGTGGGTATTTCTCCCGCATTGAGTCTTCACGTTCCCAACTAAACTCAGGTCCTCGTTTCGACTCCCAACGTACCCTGACAATTGGAATACGACTCCGTCTTAAACGCTTCTCTCCGAAGTCCATGATTTCTACTAGTCTTTCAATGAAGTGCATAGATTCATCAATCTGAATGTCTTCTAGCGGAATATGGAGGTTTTCATCGGCGAGGCACTTCTTCAAGTTTGATACGTGGAATGTGGGATGAATTCTGTTGAGCTCTTATGGTAGGTCAAGCTTGTATGCTACAGGACCTACTCTTTCGAGTATCTTGAAAGGTCCTACGTAGCGTGGTGCTAGCTTGCCCTTCTGGCCGAAACGAACCACTCCTTTCCACGGTGATACTTTTAAAAGTACTTGATCACCAATGTCAAATTCCAAGGGCTTTCGTCGTTTGTCTGCATAACTCTTTTGACGACTTTGAGCCGCGAGAAGATTGTTTCGAATTTGAATGACCTTGTCGGTTGTTTCTTGTATTAACTCTGGACCGGTGATTTGTGATTCCCCAATTTCGTGCCAACATACTGGAGATCGGCACTTACGACCATATAACGCTTTGAAAGGAGCCATGCCGATACTTGAATGATAGCTATTGTTGTACGAAAATTCAACTATTGGTAGATGAGCGTCCCAATTCCCCTTGAAGTCTATGACACATGCTCGAAGCATGTCTTCAAGAGTTTGGATGGTGCGTTCAGATTGTCCATCAGTTTGTGGATGAAAAGCGGTACTGAGGTCTAATCGTGTACCCAAGGCGGTTTGTACGACTCGCCATGTTCGTGAAGTGAAACGACCATCACGGTCTGAAATGATGCTTAAAGGTACACCATGACGGCTTACGATCTCGCTGATGTAAATACGAGCTAACTTTTTGTTTTTGAAGTCCTCACGAATCGGTATGAAGTGAGCTGATTTTGTAAGACGGTCAATGATTACCCATATGGTGTCATACCCACTGGAGGTGCGAGGTAATCCGGTAATGAAGTCCATGGTTATGTTTTCCCACTTCCATACAGGTATTTCAGGTTGGATTAGGAGTCCTGAAGGTCTTTGATGTTCATCTTTTACTTTGGAACAGGTAAGGCACTTGGAAACAAAAACAGCGATGTCCCTTTTCATGCCAGGCCACCAGTAGGTGTATCGTAGGTCTTGATACATCTTGTCGGCTCCTGGGTGTACAGAGTACCGTGTTTTGTGCGCCTCACTCATAAGGAAATCACGAAGGTTATCGCGATCGGGAATCCATATGCGATTTAGATAGTATAGAATACTGTCGGATTTGGTTTCGATTTTGAGTTCTGCTCCACATGACAGCTCATCGCGTACGTCGTTTTCTGTTACAGAAACATGTTGAGCTGCTCGAATTCGATCTTTGATGTCGGTTATGATTTGCGAACATAGAAGACGAATGGAGTTCGCATAACCTTTTCGACTGAGTGCATCAGCCACCACATTTGCCTTGTCAGGATGATATCGAATTTCACAGTCGTAGTCGTTAAGAAGTTCGACCCATCTTCGTTGCCTCATATTCAACTCCTTTTGGTTAAAGATATGTTGGAGACTTTTGTGGTCAGTGTATATTTCACACTTGGTACCGTAGAGGTAATGTTTCCATATCTTGAGAGCGAACACAACGGCTACAAGTTCCAGGTCGTGGGTGGTGTAATTCTTTTCATGAACCTTGAGTTGCCTAGAAGCGTAGGCTATCACTTTTCCTCTTTGCATTAATACACAGCCTAGCCCTTGCCCTGATGCGTCGCAATATACTACAAAGTCATCGCAACCTTCAGGAAGTGTGAGGATAGGTGCGTTACAAAGCTTTTGCTTAAGGGTTTGGAAGGCTTCTTCTTGTTTAGGTCCCCATATGAAGGGTTTTCCTTTATGAGTCAAAGCCGTGAGTGGTACAGCAATACGGGAGAAATTGGCAATGAAGCGGCGATAGTATCCAGCCAAACCAAGAAATGATCTTACTTCGGTAGGGGTACGTGGCGCTTGCCATTCCTGTACTGCCTTGATTTTCGAAGGATCGACATGTATTCCCTTGTCATTAACGACATGTATAAGGAATTGTACTTCTCTTAACCAGAATTCGCATTTTGAGAACTTAGCGTAGAGCTTTTCAGTCCTTAAGAGTGTAAGGATGAGTCGAAGGTGTCGTTCATGATCAGATTTAGACTTGGAGTAGATGAGGATGTCTTCGATGAAGACTATGACAAAGAGGTCGAGGTAGGGTTTGCATACCCTATTCATTAGATCCATGAAGACAGCTGGGGCGTTGGTTAAACCAAATGGCATGACCATGAATTCGTAATGACCATAACGAGTCCGGAAGGCGGTCTTTGGGACGTCTTCTTCCTGTAATCTGAGTTGATGATAACCAGAACGAAGGTCGATTTTTGAAAAGCAGGTGGCGCCTTGAAGTTGGTCTAGGAGGTCATCGATGCGAGGTAGTGGGTAGCGATTCTTAACCGTTAACTTGTTGAGTTCTCTGTAGTCGATACACATGCGAAACATTCCATCTTTCTTCTTCACAAAAAGAACAGGCGCACCCCAAGTCGATGAGCTAGGACGTATGAATCCTTTGTCAGTCAGTTCTTGCAGTTGACTGGCCAGCTCTTGCATTTCGGATGGGGCTAGCCTATAAGGAGATTTTGCGACTGGTGTAGCGCCAGGTACAAGATCGATGCGGAATTCGACTTCTCTCACAGGAGGGAGTCCTAAGATGTCGTCGGGAAAGACTTGTGGGAATTCTTTCACTACTGGTATATCTTCGAGTTTCTTCTCCTTGTTTCCCTTCTTGACGACGTGAGTTAGGAATGCGACATAGTTCTTGCGGGGATATTTTCGGGCTTGGAGGCAGGACATTAATTTGAGTCCTTTCGAAGGGGTTTCTCCAAAGATACGTAGGGTCTGACCGTCTGCAAGAGGAATGCGAATGAATTTTTCGCGGCATACTACTTCAGCGTGATGCTGGCTGAGCCAGTCCATACCGATTATAATATCGAAACTTCCCAACTTCATAGGAATGAGGTCAACTGGAAAATCGTGATCGTTTAGAGTGAGGGTACAATCTCGTATAATAGAATTTAATGAAACGGGCTTTCCGTCAGCTACTTCCACCGTTATAGATTCCATGAGATTATCACGAGTTTGGTTGAGGATAGGTTCAAATTCTAAAGACACAAAACTCTTATCCGCGCCAGTATCGAATAACATGGATGCATAACTACCATTGATGAGAAACGTACCGTTAACCACGTTGTTGTCAGCCCTAGCTTGGTTGGCATTGATGTTGAAAGCTCTTCCTCTAGCAGGTGGAGGAGCTTGGTTAGCTTGGTTTACCGGATTCGCTTGAGCTTGGGCATGGATGATGTTCACCAAGCGGGGACATGTGTTCCTGAAGTGGTTTGGGTCTCCACAGTTGTAACAAGCTCGCATAGGTTGCATCATGGGGTAGTTGGGTTGATAGTAAGGTTGAGCTATGTTTTGCGTGGGTGGTAGAAGTAAGGGTTGTTGGGCTTGACCCACTATCTGATGGTGGGTTTGGGTTGAGAGTTGATTGCGGTTCATTCGCTGAAGTGTGCGAAAAGTTTGGATGGTGTGACCCGCATGGCCACAGCTGGTGCAATGTTGGCAAGGAGTTTCTGGGAGGTGATGGTATTGACAACGGTTGCATTTTGGGTATGGGCCGGTGTATGGCTTTTTAAATGGTGCAGCTGAGGGAGCAATTTGGGTAATTGGTGCGGCAGTGATAGGAGGGTTTGTGTGTGTGACGGCAAAATTTCTGCTGTTTCGTTTCCTCTTACCAGCAAACTTCGAGGAGGAGACGGAATGGTTTGGAGTTTGGGCCTCAATGGGGGCTTTCTGTTTCTCATCCTTGAATTTGCCGTTTCGGATGCGATTCTCGGTAAGTTCGGTAGCTAGTTCCATTGCGGCTTCAAGTGTTGCAGGCGAAGTGCTTAGAACCGAGTCTTGAATTTTCGAGGGGAGGCCTCGAATGTAGTGTTCAACCAAGCGGTACACGGGGGTGAACAGATTAGGGATCATTTGGTTCAGTTCGAGAAATCTTTTGTTGTATGAAGTGTGATCTCCTTCCTTTTGTTTCAACGAGTGGAATTCATCTTCCAACTTTTTGATTTCGCTTCTTGGACAGAAGCGCCTTGTCATGAGTTTAACTCTTCCCATGATAAGGTCATGGCATCTTCGACTCCTCGCTTACCCTTTTATGTGTTCCACCAGGTAAGGGCTACTCCAAACAGTCTCCCTGATGCATAACGTACCTTGCGATCCTCGGGACAATCGTGTTTGAGGAATGTTTTCTCCATTTCTTCAAACCAGTGGAGGAGGGCAGTAACACCTTCGGTCCCTTCATACTTTGGGGGATCGCAAGATTTGAAGTGTTTGTAGGAGCACTTTTTGGAGTGAGGGTGGGCGACGCTCTGGTCTTCTTGATTGGGAGGGTTGATAGGATTTGCGGTGAGAGCTTGTTGAACTTGAATCACGATGTCAGGAAGTACCGCGGCCATTTGTTTAGCAATTTGAGTGGCCAAGCGTTCATTGGATCTTCCTGACTTTCTACCTCCAAGTAGTTGCCTAACCGACATCTACAGGAACATACATAGGAAGCTTGTGAGTTTAAGAAGTTTTTTTTTAGGTGTCATGTGTCGTTAAAAGAATAAAAATAACATAACTATCAATAATGCAACTACATCCATAGGATGTCTTGGGTTTGCTCATGTTTGGGCCTCCAATGTCCCCCATACCATCGCTTGTATAGTCATGTGGGCCCCCATGACTATTGGGCATAGTAGGATTCACATTGGTGTTGGCGGATTAACACTCGCATCACCCGAATGAAAACCGTGAAATATGATTGCGAGATGTATGGTAGGAGAGTGTCCAGGTATAGACACAATGACAACTCAAAGTGGGGTTAGCTCACACAACGTTTGGTATAGCATGCTTTGGCCTAATAGGTCCTTCGCACTCTCATCGTTAGTCCCCAGGTAGGCAAACTGGTCCTTTATTTTGGATTTATACGAATGCCAAGCCTAGACAGGACGTTCCGACTACCGGTACTCGTACCCTTCCAGTTACTACATGCCCGTCATGAGAACTCACTTTGATGTGATTTGAAAATAAAAAATCATTGCAAAAATCATGGGAATTGTGAGGTGTGTGCTCTCATGGATATGATATGTTATGAGGATATGATTTATGATGAGCATTGTATAATAACATGTATTTGTGAGCATGCTTGCTTAACATTGAGTGTAACAATAAACATAAAGCATATAAACATCATGAATTTTGTATGTAACGCACAAACAATTTAAAATTTTAATCAACTATAGTACAGGCTCTAAGGGTCTAATAACCTATCCTATATCCCTATAGTCATGGTTCTGATACCAATCTGTCACACCCCGACCCGCAGCGGAATAAGAGTCGGGGCATAATTGGGTTATCACCAAAGCTCATGATGTTTACTAAAATGTTTCATATTTATTAAATTCAAATTACAAATTAAATATTCAAATCACATCCATACAATTACAAGGAAATGAAACTAAGTAAAACAATCCAAAGCTTAAACTGATTTATTCTTCTAGGCCTTCCTATGTGTTTCTTGCCTCAACTGGATCACCTGTATCATGTGTAAAACGGGGGATATTTTGGTCAACAAAAGTTGGCGAGTGAACCTTGATAAAACATTGTTATTAATTTCTTGTTGTATTTAATATTGAAAATTTGTGCAATAATCACATGTAAGCAAACATATATATATAACAAAACACAAACCACATTGGATGAGTAAATGACATGAATGATGATGTATATGAGATCAAGGCTCAATCAAACAGAGCCGATCGAATGACATGAATGATGATGTATGTGAGATCAAGGCTCAATCAAACGGAGCCGATCGAATGAGGCACCTGATACTCAACCCGTATCCCACGGGGAGCTGATGGGCCTAATGAAATGCATGCACTGAAAATGATAACTTCAATCTAAACATAATTCACACAACAATTGATACACATTTGATACACATTTGATCATGGATATGATGGATGCACAAGTGTTTAAATATAATAAGGAATTAAACGACACATGATACACCCCAAAACATGATTAAAACGGGGAATTGATAGAGATTCACTCATATTGGGTGCGTTCTTTGATGATGTTGGATGCGCACGAAGTTTAGAATTTGATCGACAAGGAAAAACTAACCTAAAATAATAACGAAATGGTTCGGTAAATAAATGGATTTTATTTGAGATTAATACTTTTAAATTTATAATCTTAATAGGATTTTTAGATTTATTTTTGTGAGTTTAAGGACATTTTCTAACTTTAAAAATATTATTTTTGTAAGTATTTTTAATTAATTTTCTGATTAAATAAATAAAAAAAATTTAAAAAAATGTTGACTTTTTGACCATTGACCGTTGACCGGTCGGACTATGTGTTTGTATGCGCTGAGTGAGGTTCGAACTCGGGACCTCTCGTTTACGTGCACGCAACTCTACCAACTGGGCTACGTGTCTAACCCGAAATATTCTCTGTTTTAATTATATACATATACTAATTAACTGTTATTTTATTTAGTTTATTTCAAAAGGTTTTAATATGGCCGAACCGACTTCAGTGACCCGGAGTCGAACTCGGGTCCTTCGGTTCGAGTGCGCACAGCCCAACCAGTTGGGCTGTGTGTCAAATCTGTTAAACTTATGATTTATATTATTCTTATAAACATTTTGTGACTTGTTCTGATTCAGTTGTAAAAATGTTGGTTTTAATTCTGAAATTCGGTAACGTGTGCGATTCGAACCCGGGACGTGTGCATTGTTTGTGCACACAGTCCACCGCTGGACTGTATGTCTAACCCGTTCGAATATCCGTTTTTAGTTATACTTATACACATGTTTTAACTTCATCTTCTTCATTTATCGAATTACCGAACAGTGAATTAACTGTTTGTTTAATTGACCAACTACGCTTATGATTGATTGAATTGAAGTAAAAGAAAGGAATTTAGGAATGAGATGTACCAATCGCAGGGTGTCTTCTTCAGATTTTCCGGCGAAATTCGTCGGCTCCGATTTGTGACTTCTCGACTGAATATATTGATTAACAGTTTAGAACCTTTGTTTGAACAATTAAAGTATGAATTAAGAGATAGCAGAGAAATTTAGACAGATATACCGGTCGAGGAACGAATATGGTTTGCTGACGATCGATTCCGGCGAAGTTCCGGCGAAATTGGAAATCTCCGGTGACGAGCTTTAGCTTCGAAAAAGCGAGCGGTTCTGAGCGAAAGGATTTCCGGAAGACTGAGTGGGTATTTATAGGGAAGAACTGAGTGAATTTGGTCTGTTTTTGGGTCTTGATTCGAGGTCAAGGGTTTTCCGACGGTTACGACTAAAATTGAGGGTCAGACATCAGTTATAACCGATGTCATAGTCGGTTAACGTGTTTTGATCAAAAGGAAATTGGCCAAAGTCGCGGATTGCCGGATTTTCCGGTGACTGCGAGTTCTGAGCGCGATGATTTCCGGTTTTGAATTCGAGTTTTATTTTAAGTATTATTTGTTTCAGTAATTTCACAAAGGAGACATGTGGCGGAGCGGTGTGTTGTGTGTTTGAGTTTGTGGGTGACCCGAGTTCGAAACCCGGCGTCTCCATTTTATTTTTTTCTCACTATTTAATATTATTTATAAATTATGGTTTTTAAATTCTAATATATTTATTAATTATGTATCGTTTAAAATTAATTTGAGCAATAAATATGCAACGAAAAATTATAACTGGATATTCGATTAATAAACGAAGCGGGTTTTGGAAACCCGGTTTTCGACGGATGTTACATTAACAAAGTTGAAAATCAAAACAGAAAGTTGAGTCCACTTTGGAGCCTTTTTGGTGAAGTTCCAGGTCTGGATTTTCCACAGAAAACCTGTGGAATTATACCTAAGGTTGTTCCAAGTGATTAGAAAGAAGAATCAAAGAAAAAGATTAAGAAATGAGGAAGTTATGCTCACTTTAATGAGTTGGTATGAATCTGCCAAGAACTTAGAATTTGTGGATGATTTGGAGTGTTTTGAGAGTGATTAGGTGTTTGGAAAGTGAAAATCAAAGAGTGGAGGCTCATATTTATAATGGGGGTGATTAGGGTTTGATTTCAACCTTGTTTTTAAGCCCAACTAACCATTCCATTTGATTATGAGAATTAGGACATAGGTTTGAGATGAGAGAACTCAAGTTTAGTTAAGTTTAACAACGTTTAAAATCAAAACAGAAAGTTGAGTCCACTTTGGAGCCTTTTTGGTGAAGTTCCAGGTCTAGATTTTCCACGGAAAACCCGTGGAATTATACCTAAGGTTGTTCCAAGCGATAAGAAAGAAGAATCAAAGAAAAAGATTAAGAAATGAGGAAGTTATGCTCACTTTAATGAGTTGGTATGAATCTGCAAAGAACTTAGAATTTGTGGATAATTTGGAGTGTTTTGAGAGTGATTAGGTGTTTGGAAAGTGAAAATGAAAGAGTGGAGGCTCATATTTATAATGGGGGTGATTATGGTTTGATTTAAACCTTGTTTTTAAGCCCAACTAACCATTCAATTTGATTATGAGCATTAGGACATAGGTTTGAGATGAGAGAACTCAAGTTTAGTTAAGTTTAACAAAGTTTAAAATCAAAACAGAAAGTTGAGTCCACTTTGGAGCCTTTTGGTGAAGTTCCAGGTCTGGATTTTCCACGGAAAACCCGTGGAATTATACCTAAGGTTGTTCCAAGTGATTAGAAAAAAAGAATCCAAGAAAAAGATTAAGAAATGAGGAAGTTATGCTCACTTTAATGAGTTGGTATGAATCTGCCAAGAACTTAGAATTTGTGGATGATTTGGATGTTTTGAGAGTGATTAGGTGTTTGGAAAGTGAAAATGAAAGAGTGGAGGCTCATATTTATAATGGGGTGATTAGGGTTTGATTTCAACCTTGTTTTTAAGTCCAACTAACCATTCAATTTGATTATGAGCATTAGGAAATAGGTTTGAGATGAGAGAACTCAATGTTTAGTTAAGTTTAACAAAGTTAAAATCAAAACAGAAAGTTGAGTCCACTTTGGAGCCTTTTTGGTGAAGGTTCCGGTCTGGATTTTCCACGGAAAACCCGTTGAATTATACCTAAGGTTGTTCCAAGTGATTAGAAAGAAGAATCAAAGAAAAAGATTAAGAAATGAGGAAGTTATGCTCACTTTAATGAGTTGGTATGAATCTGCCAAGAACTTAGAATTTGTGGATATTTGGAGTGTTTTGAGAGTTAGTTTTGGAAAGTGAAAATGAAAGAGTGGAGGCTCATATTTATAATGGGGTGATTAGGGTTTGATTTCAACCGTTGTTTTCAAGCCAATTAACCATTCAATTTGATTATGAGCATTAGCACATAGGTTTGAGATGAGAGAACTCAAGTTTAGTTAAGTTTAACAAAGTTTAAAATCAAAATAGAAAGTTAGTCCACTTTGGAACCTTTTTGGTGAAGTTCCAGGTCTAGGATTTTCCACGGAAAACCCGTGGAATTATACCTAATGGTTGTTCCAAGTGATTAGAAGAAGAATCAAAGAAAAAGATTAAGAAATGAGGAAGTTATGCTCACTTGAAGAGTTGGTATGAATCTGCCAGAACTTAGAATTTGTGGATGATTTGGAGTGTTTTGAGAGTGATTAGGTGTTTGGAAAGTGAAAATGAAAGAGTGGAGGCTCATATTTATAATGGGGGTGATTAGGGTTTGATTCAACCTTGTTTTTAAGTCCAACTAACCATTCAATTTGATTATGAGCATTAGGACATAGGTTTGAGATGAGAGAACTCATGTTTAGTTAAGTTTAACAAAGTTGAAAATCAAAACAGAAAGTTGCAGTCCACTTTGGAGCCTTTTTGGTGAAGGTTTCAGGTCTGGATTTTCCACGGAAACCCGTGGAATTATACCTAAGGTTGTTCCAAGTGATTAGAAAGAAGAATCAAAGAAAAAGATTAAGAAATGAGGAAGTTATGCTCACTTTAATGAGTTGGTATGAATCTGCCAAGAACTTAGAATTTGTGGATGATTTGGAGTGTTTTGAGAGTGATTAGGTGTTTGGAAAGTGAAAATCAAGAGTGGAGGCTCATATTTATAATGGGGGTGATTAGGGTTTGATTTCAACCTTGTTTTTAAGCCCAACTAACCATTCCATTTGATTATGAGAATTAGGACATAGGTTTGAGATGAGAGAACTCAAGTTTAGTTAAGTTTAACAAAGTTTAAAATCAAAACAGAAAGTTAGTCCACTTTGGAGCCTTTTTGGTGAAGTTCCAGGTCTAGGATTTTCCACGGAAAACCCCGTGGAATTATACCTAAGGTTGTTCCAAGTGGATAGAAGAAGAATCAAAGAAAAAGATTAAGAAATGAGGAAGTTATGCTCACTTTAATGAGTTGGTATGAATCTGCAAGAACTTAGAATTTGTGGATGATTTGGAGTGTTTTGAGAGTGATTAGGTGTTTGGAAAGTGAAAATGAAAGAGTGGAGGCTCATATTTATAATGGGGGTGATTAGGGTTTGATTTAAACTTGTTTTTAAGCCAACTAACCATTCAATTTGATTATGAGCATTAGGACATAGGTTTGAGATGAGAGAACTCAGTTTAGTTAAGTTTAACAAAGTTGAAAATCAAAACAGAAAGTTCAGTCCACTTTGGAGCCTTTATGGTGAAGTTCCAGGTCTGGATTTTCCACGGAAACCATGGTAATTTATACCTAAGGTTGTTCCAAGTGATTAGAAAAAGAATCAAAAAAAGATTAAGAAATGAGGAAGTTATGCTCACTTTAATGAGTTGGTATGAATCTGCCAAGAACTTAGAATTTGTGGATGATTTGGAGTGTTTTGAGAGTGATTAGGTGTTTGGAAAGTGAAAATGAAAGAGTGGAGGCTCATATTTATAATGGGGGTGATTAGGGTTTGATTTCAACCTTGTTTTTAAGCCCAACTAACCATTCCATTTGATTATGAGAATTAGGACATAGGTTTGAGATGAGAGAACTCAAGTTTAGTTAAGTTTAACAAAGTTTAAAATCAAAACAGAAAGTTCAGTCCACTTTGGAGCCTTTTTGGTGAAGTTCTAGGTCTGGATTTTCCACGGAAAACCAGTGGAATTATAGCTAAGGTTGTTCCAAGTGATTAGAAAGAAGAATCAAAGAAAAAGATTAAGAAATGAGGAAGTTATGCTCACTTTAATGAGTTGGTATGAATCTGCCAAGAACTTAGAATTTGTGGATGATTTGGAGTGTTTTGAGAGTGATTAGGTGTTTGGAAAGTGAAAATGAAAGAGTGGAGGCTCATATTAATAATGGGGGTGATTAGGGTTTGATTTAAATGAGTTAGGAGGTGATTGGTGGTGAAAAAAGTGGTTAAAAAGCAATAAATCCCGTAGCTGTCAAGAGACCTGCATGGTTATGCGGATTCAGATGCATGGTCATGTGGATCACAGTTTGCATGGTCATGCAATGTCAAGTGCATGGTCATGCGAATCTCAGCTTACATGGTCATGTAATGTCAAGTGCAATCACAGCTTGCATGGTCATGCAATGTGAAGTGCCTGATCATGCGAAAGTGCAAAATTTCACGAATTTCCAAAATTTACAATTTGACCCCTAGAGTTTGATTATTCCATTATTTTGTGCTAGAAATTCGTTATTAAGCATGTTTTTGGGTATTTAAAGTGTAACAAAGTATAGTATAAGCGTATGCAAGTATAACTTGAGTATCGAGAATGTACGTATGATTGCATGCACGTATAATAAGTATCAAATGTGTATATAAGTTGAATTGTAAGCATAACAAGTGCGTATAAAAGATGAGTTTCATTACGATCAAAGTCTCGGATTACAAGGTTGAAATTGAAAGACGTACATGATACTAGATACAAGTTTCCATACATAGAATTTCGAATACACTTTCTAAATAAGGAAAGTTACAAAAAGCGAGGCATTACAGTCTCCCTTCCTTTAGGAAATTTCGTCCTGAAATTTAGGAAGATGTAACGAATAGATGCGGATACTTAGTCTTCATATCACTTTCGAGTTCCCAAGTAAACTCAGCGCCACATTTTCCTTCCCATCGAACCTTGATGATAGGAATTCAACTGCACCTCAATTGCTTGACTCCTCGGTCCATAATTTCGACAGGTTTCTCCATGAAGTGCAAAGTGTCGTTTATTTGAAGATCTTCGAGTAGGACTTGAAGTCCTTCTTTAGCTAGACACTTTTTGAGATTCGAAACATGAAAGACAGGATGAACGTTGTTGAGCTCTTCAGGTAGGTCCAGTCGATACGCAACCTTGCCAATCCTTTCGAGAATTTTGAAAGGACCTATGTAGCGAGGTGCGAGTTTCCCTTTCTTACCAAGATGAACTACACCCTTCCAAGGGGATACCTTGAGAAGTACTTGATCACCCACGTTGAATTCCAATGGTATGCGTCTTTTGTCCGCGTAGCTCTTTTGACGACTTCGAGCTTTGAGTAGATTATCACGTATTTGCAAGATCTTGTCTGTTGTTTCTTGTATGAGTTTGGGACCAGTGAGTTGAACTTCACCAATCTCGTGCCGACAGATAGGCGATCGACGTTTTCAACCATATAATGCTTCAAATGGAGCCATTTGAATACTGGCGTGATAACTGTTGTTGTACGAGAATTCTACCAATGGTAAATGTGAATCCCAATTGCCGCTAAAATCGATTACGCAATAATGAAGCATATCTCCCAGAGTTTGAATAGTACGCTCGGTCTGACCGTCGGATTGAGGATGAAAAGCAGTACTAAGATTAAGGGGAGTACCGAGAGCTTTCTGGAAGGTTTACCAAAGACGTGAAGTGAAACGACCATCACGGTCCGAGATGATGTCAATGGGGATACCATGACGACAAATGATTTCATCCGTGTAAATACGAGCCAATTTCTCGACTTTATAATCTTCACGAATAGGGAGAAAGTGCGCGGATTTGGTCAAACGGTAATGATGACCCAGATACTGTCGTGAACAGAGGACGTACGAGGAAGTTTAGTGATGAAGTCCATGGCGATAGTCTCCCATTTCCAGACGAAAATTTCTGGTTGTTCGAGTAAACCAGAGGGACTCTAATGTTCGGCTTTCAATTTGGAACACGTGAGTCATTTCTAGACTTAGAGTGTGATATCCTCTTCATGCCAGGCTACCAATAAGACGTACGCAAGTCTTGGTACATCTTGTCGGCACCAGGATGAATAGAGTATCGGGATTTGTGGGCTTCCTTCATCAAGAAGTCATGAAGGTTGTCACGGTTCGGGATCCAGATAGTATAACATACCATCGGCTTGGGACGAGAGTTGTCTTCAACACCACACTTCATCTCATTGTACAGATTGTTCTCGTTGATGGACAAGTCTTGTGCTTTACGAATTCGATCCTGAAGATTACTTAGGATCTAGAAATAGTGGATACTCTTTGCATGAGATTTATGACTTATAGCGTCGGCTACAACATTCGCCTTACCAGGGTGATAGCGAATTTCGCAGTCGTAGTCGTTGAGCAACTCTACCCACCGACATTGATGCATGTTGAGTTCCTTTTGGTTGAAGATGTGCTGAAGGCTCTTATGGTCGGTGAAGACCACACACTTGGTACCATAAAGGTAGTGTCGCCATATCTTCAATGCAAAAACAACTACACTAAGTTCAAGGTCGTGCGTAGTGTAGTTTTTCTTATGAATCTTGAGTTGTCTTGAAGAGTAAGCGATAACCTTGTCCCGTTGCATAAGAACGCAACCAAGACCTCGGTTTGAAGCATCGCAATAGACAACAAAATCATCGTTTCCATCAGGAAGAGCGAGGATAGGAGCATTACAAAGCATGTCCTTGAGCGTTTGGAAAGACTCCTCTTGTTCGGGACCCCAAACAAAAGGTTTATCTTTTTGGGTCAAAGACGTGAGGGGGACGGCGACTTTTGAAAAGTTTGAAATAAAGCAACGATAATAACCAGCTAGACCAAGGAAAGAACGAATTTCCGAAGGATACTTGGGAGCGATCCAATTCTTTATGGCTTCGATCTTTGCGGGATCGACATGAATGCCTTTCTCGTTCACGACGTGACCGAGAAATTGAACTTCTTTTAGCCAAAATTCACACTTGGAGAATTTGGCGTATAGTTTTTCACGTTGAAGAAGTTCAAGGATAAGACGTAAATGTCGCTCGTGTTCGTTTTGAGTTTTGGAATAGACGAGATATCGTTTATGAATACGATCACAAAGCGATCCAAGTATAACTTACAGACCCGATTCATTAAGTCCATGAAGACCGCGGGTGCATTCGTTAAACCGAATGGCATAACTACAAATTCGTAGTGACCGTATCTAGTACGAAAGGCGGTTTTAGGGATATCTTCTTCGAGGACTTGAAGTTGATGGTAACCGGAACGAAGGTCGATCTTGGAAAAGCAAGTTGCACCTTGAAGTTGATCAAAGAGGTCATCGATGAGGGGAAGAGGATAGCGGTTTTTTACGGTGAGCTTGTTGAGTTCGCGATAATCAATACACATCCGAAACGAACCATCCTTCTTCTTATCGAATAAAACGGGAGCGCCCCAAGGAGAAGTACTAGGGCGTATAAAGCCTTTATCAAGAAGTTCTTGAAGTTGGCTTGATAGCTCTTGCATCTCCGAGGGTGCTAGGCGGTAAGGAGATTTAGCGACGGGCGTAGCGCTAGGAATGAGGTCAATCGGAAGTCAACTGAACGAGGAGGAGGAGGACCAGGAAGGTCTTCGGGGAAAACGTCAGGAAAATCACACACCACTGGGACATCCTTTACGTCCTTTCCCTTGCCCTTTTCTTCCACAATGTGGGCTAAAAAGGCAAAGTACTCCTTACGTAAGTATTTGTTCGCTTGGGTGCATGACATGAGTTTGAGACCTTTTGAGGGTCTTTCTCCATAGACGTGTAAGGTATCACCGGACGGAAGAGGCAATCGAACAAACTTTTCGTGACAAGCGATTTCAGCATGGTTCTTACGAAGCCAATCCATACCTACTATGATATCGAAACTACCTAATTGCATAGGTATGAGATCGATAGAGAACACATGATTATTGAGGGTGAGAAAACAATCGCGAAGAACAGAGTCGACGGTGATAGACTTGCCATTGGCAACTTCGACGGTGAAAGATTTTGGTAGCTTAGAACGTGCACATTTTAACATTGGTTCAAATTCTACGGATACAAAACTTTTATCTGCACCAGTATCAAATAGTAAAGAAGC
The DNA here is from genome assembly GCA_947069175.1 of Scalesia atractyloides. Taxonomy (NCBI): domain Eukaryota; kingdom Viridiplantae; phylum Streptophyta; class Magnoliopsida; order Asterales; family Asteraceae; genus Scalesia; species Scalesia atractyloides. The sequence goes on from CAMTDV010000021.1 coordinate 30,923,120, forward strand.
ATATAAGCCATTGACAAGGAACGTACCGTTCACGACTTCATTGTCGTGTTACGCTTGGTTCGCGTTGATGTTGAAGGCACGGCCACGAGGAGCTTGTTTTTGCTGCTCTTGGTTGATTTGGGGACATTGGGCGATGGTGATTTGGATCACCGCACTTGAAGCAAGCTCGGACATTGTTGGCAGGAGCATGACGATTTTGGTTTTGGGGAGGTTGCTGGTTTTGGTTGCCTTGTGGTGCAGGACAACTTCGGCAAGCGGCAGTTACATGCCCAAACCATTGCAATTTGGGCAATGGCGGTAAGCGATGTTGGTTGGGTGATGGTGGTGGCATATGGTACACTTGGGATGGTATCCAACATACGGTTTTCTTGCGGGTTCTTGAGGGGGATTTGGGTTTGTGGCTGGTGTAATTGCATTGCAACTTTGGTTTTGAAACTTTCGTTTCTTGCCACTGTTGTTTCGTGGTTGAGATTTGGGTTCGTTGGGTTCGGTGGTGGCTTGGTTGGCTGATTTGGTGGAGACGGGAGTTTTGGATAGCTTATCTCGCACGCGGTTATCGTTAATTCCAGCGGACTAAACGATAACACAACTCGATGTTGTCAGGTCTGGAGGCTTAATGGTGTCATGAATGGTGGGAGGAAGACCATTGAGGTACTTCCTGATCGCACGTTCGGGCGTGTTCACAAGGTGGGGAACGATGATGCTTAACTGTTTGAAGCGGGTGGTGTACGCATGGTTATCGTCACCCACTTGTCGAAGGTGCCAGAATTCATCCTCGAGCCTTTCTTGCTTGTGTGGAGGACAAAATTCCATCATCACCATTTCCCTAACCTCGGGCCAAGGAAGGGCATAGGCTTCTTCGTTGGAGCGAATGTTGCGCTCGTTCGTCCACCACTCAAGTGCTCGCGATTGGAAGACGCCCGTTGCACTTCGGGTTTTCAAATTCTCGGGACATTCACTATTGATGAACGTCACTTCAATGCTCTCGAACCATTCAAGCATTACGACACCATCATTGCCAGTAAATGGCCTAGGGTTGCAAGAAACAAAATGTTTGTAGCTGAAAGTGGTTGGCTTAGGTTGGGCGGCTATAGAGTTGACCAATGAGTTGGGGGTGTTAGCGGTAACCTTGCTCACAATGTCGGGGATCACTTGAGCCATTTGCTTGGCCATGAACGCATGCATTTTCTTGCTTGAGTTCGATTTGGAGTTCCTCTTGGAGTTGAAGAAACGGTTGGAAGACATCTACAAGGTTGATGATAAAAGATGAGACTTGATCATAATGTTTTGAGAAAAGACATTTGCATAATTTAGCATGTAAACATGTAGCACATAGTTTCAAATAGTTTACATAGGTAATATAAGAATTCAATTTTATAATCACAAACATTGACTTAAAAGATGTAAATTTAGTTTGTTCACGAAGGATTATTATTGTTTGAGATTGCGAGGAAAGTGCAAATTGTACGATTGAAACGAAGTTACAAACGTTCAAAGTATAAAACACACTGAAATTGAACAAACATAAAAGATAGGCCCAATAAAACATTGGAATGTTTCGGGTAGAGAAACGTCGACTATTCCAAAGTGGGTCGAAGATCCTTTCGAGTTAGGGAAACATGCTTTGGCCTAATAGGTAGAATACTCTCATCGAGAAGCGACTAACGGTATTCACCCTTCCAGTTACTACATGTCCCTAGTCAATCGAAAATTCGAGACTTTGGCGAGATTGAAAATCGAGGAATGGGACTAGTTAACAAGGTCGGGTTTCACCCCTAACTTGATAACATCATACCCTAATGTGGTTGGTACTTACCCAACGAGGAGCGAATTCCGACTCGTTGGTAAGGGTCCACTAGAGTTTGAAATGGAAGTCTTCCTTCAAGATGTGGATATCACACCTAACTTGATGGCGTAACTTCGTGTAAAATCGTAAACGCGGAGTAAGGGATTTCACTAAAAATTGCGGGCCATTGGGCCTATCTTGGTGCAAATCGTCTCGTTGACGTAACATGAGTGTCTTCAAGTGTGTAATTTGTGTAAGTACCTTAGGAAAGACACGTTGTATATTTAAGACAAAAGAAGAGATAGGAGCAAAGTAGGAAGAATTAACATTTTAAGCATGAGTAAAGAATGGTCAAAATTGGTCACTTAAACTATAGACTAGGTCAAGAGCATGGCAATTTTTCTAATTCCCTATAGTTATGGCTCTGATACCAATCTGTCACACCCCAACGGATGGCGGAAACATCGGGATGAGACGAACAAATGCTCAAAACGTCATAATACTACTTTGTGACATTTATTTAATAATTCAAAATTTCATTGATGCTAAATTTAGGTTACAATGGTTCAAAAAGGGAAAATACAACAAGTACCAAATGACAATACAACATGGAACAAAATACATTAAGCTAAACTAGATGTGTATCTAATCCACCCTAACATGTTTCTTCAACGGCATCAACTTAGTTTCCTGCAACAGTATTAAAAATATATATATCAACAAAAGTTGGCGAGCATACAAGTTTGTTACATAGCATAATAGTGATAAAATTTCTCTTATCCAACATGGTAATCATGCATATATTGTTACGGCATACTAAACATGTGATTCTTATATGTCAATCCAAAGTCTAACGCAATCGTGTTTACCCAAATCATCGAAACAAAAGGGGTGTAATATAGTTTACTTAACAAAACCACAAGTTTACAGGCGGTGCGTTAATCCTATAGCGCTATATTTGTTAAGGTAGGCTAGCAAAGTTAATGAGCATATAACACAAGTCTAACATAGCATGCGATAATCAAGCATATGGATAAGTATCATGTTAATAACGAATAGAGTAAATTGTGTAAACGAGTTTTATAATGATTTGTGATTTTGTACATGTTGCACCCAAAGTGTTTAAAATAGAAAATGGGATCGAGTATACTCACGGTTTTGCAAAGATTTTCCTTTGTTATTCCATGAAGGTTGTGAGGTTGGAGATGGAACACCGAGATTACCCTACATGGGGTAAACGAAGGTGTGTGAGTTTTAGAATGATAATGGAGAACTTAGAAGTTGGAAAGTATAGTATGACAAAGTATATATACAAGAAAGTAGTCACCTAGGTTTAGCACTCGTTTTTACAATAACACCTATTAGAATCGTAACGAGGAACTAAAACACTTCGGTGATTAAACTTAATAACTTGACGAATAACTTAACATCAACGGTTTGGTTTTAGGTATTTTATATAGATTATAATATAGATATAAGTCAAGTAGGAGGTAGGAGGATTAAACCATCCATTTAAGACCTCGATAGATTCATGTAAGTCAAGCATGAGGTGGGAGGATCAAACCATCCATTTAAGACCTTTTAGGTTTCACCACTACACATGTTGCCATAGGCAACAAGGAGGGTCATGAACATGTATAATAAGGAAATGAAATAGAACATAACTAATATGAAACATCAATTAATGGTGGACTTTCAAGTAGGATAGCCCAAGCTAACCTTAGTCACATAAACATCAAGCTTCAAGCTTGTTTACTACTTGATGGTAAAAAAACTTAAACAAAACATAATCTTTGTGAGGATACCTCTAATTTTGAATGTCTCAACCTTGTTTTTAAGCCCAACTAACCATTCAATTTGATTATGAGCATTAGGACATAGGTTTGAGATGAAGAACTCAAGTTTAGTTAAGTTTAACAAAGTTTAAAATCAAAACAGAAAGTTGAGTCCACTTTGGAGCCTTTTTGGTGAAGTTCCATGCTGGATTTTCCATGGAAAACCCATGGAATTATACCTAAGGTTGTTCCAAGTGATTAGAAAGAAGAATCAAAGAAAAGATTAAGAAAGGAGGAAGTTATGTTCACTTTAGTGAGTTGGTATGAATCTGCCAAGAACTTAGAATTTGTGGATGATTTGGAGTGTTTTGAGAGTGATTAGGTGTTTGGAAAGTGAAAATGAAAGAGTGGAGGCTGATATTTATAATGGGGGGTGATTAGGGTTTGATTTAAATGAGTTAGGAGGTGATTGGTGGTAAAAAAAAGTGGTTAAAATGCAATAAATCCCGTAGCTGTCAAAGACCTGCATGGTCATGCGATTCAGATGCATGGTCATGTGGATCACAACTTGCATGGTCATGCAATGTCAAGTGCATGGTCATTAGAACCTCAGCTTACATGGTCATGTAATGTCAAGTGCAATCACAGCTTGCATGGTCATGCAATGTCAAGTGCAGGATCATGCGAAAGTGCAAAATTTCAAGAACTTTCCAAAATTTACAATTTGACCCTAGAGTTTGATTATTCCATCTTTTTGTGCTAGAAACTCGTTATGAAGCATGTTTTTGGGTATTTAAAGTGTAACAAAGTATAGTATAAGCGTATGCAAGTATAACTTGAGTATCGAGAATGTACGAATGATTGCATGCACGTATAATAAGTATCAATGTGTATATAAGTTGAATTGTAAGCATAACAAGTGCGTATAAAAGATGAGTTTCATTACGATCCAAGTCTCGGTTACAAGGTTGAAATTGAAAGACGTACACGATACTAGATACAAGTTTCCATACATAGAATTTCGAATACACTTTCTAAATAAGTAAAGTTACAAAAAGCAAGGCATTACATTTTATACCGATTAATCACCGGGCCAATGGCGAACGGGTTATTAGTTGAATAGCGCTATTAGGTCTAACAAGCCTCACACCGTGCCGTAGAGGACGAGCGTGGACTAATATACTTGGGCACTAGTCAATGACGATAGACATTGACGCGGGGCACTAAACATAACCACAGTTAGTAGTCAGTATGGTAACGGTTTAGTAGCTTAAAAGGTGTGGTAGCTCCGCATGACATGTTTTATAAGAACAGAGTAATTTAACAAACTTATTTTTTTGGAACAACACTAAACAGCTGTGAACTTGCCAACATTTTTGTTGATACGTTACTACATGCTTTGCAGGTCGTTAGGTTATGTGTTGGAGCTTGCAGGGAGGAGTGGTTGTTGTGGGACATGAACCATTGTGGTGTTCATGATAAACTTTATGAACTCAAAACTTCAACTTTGGTTCTTGAACTTAATGCTTCCGCTGTTAACTTAGACTATGTTTTGAACTGTTAGACACTAGTCATATTGATTGTGTTGAATTTACATTTACTGTATTAAATTGTTCAATATGATTGGTGGCATGATCCTGGTCAGTCACACGCCTCGCGGTAATACTCCGCATGTGGATTTTGAGGGTGTGACAGATTGGTATCAGAGCCATTGGTTATAGTGAACTAGGTTTAAAAACTTTTGAAAACCAGACTATAACCGTTTTTCGTTGAAAAACCAAAACGACACCACACTCCGGATTGCAAGGTTCGTCATACATATATATATGCATACATTATACTTGTACTTGACATTTACATGTGTATTATTTTCTTTACAAACATATGAACTTTTGTGCGAACTAAAATAGTTAAGAACGATATTTTTTCTAACTCTAAACCGAAACCACAACACGCTAGTGGTAAGCTACCAGTCGTTCCTGAACGACCACCTCAATCACAATACCCAACCCAGTTACTCCACACCAGATGGTTGCAAGCTCAGCTTAAAATAGTTCCAAACAATACAAGCAACGCGTCCATTCGTGTACCACACCCATGATTTAACGTTACCGGAAAACGTTTCAAAAAGTCGTCCTCAACATTTTTATCACATCCCAAAATAACCCTAGCAGAGAATATAAGTTTTTTACGGAGTCATACCTTTGCGTACGTGACGTCCTTGACGCGTCTATTTCGCTTTAAACTCCTGACACAAAATGCGGGTAGAATCTTGTTTCACCCATAACTTGACCATATGACATCAATTTCATGCGTTCTACCTATCCACGCGATCGTCTCGGCATGCCCGACATCTAAAAATTATCGGCTCTGTCCCTCGACGTCGCCACTTCTGCATAACACATATCTGACTCTCCGTTCGTTCGGTTTTGCGCGTCAATATTCGAGTAGACCAAAACTGACCCAAACAAACTCGGATTTAGGCGCATAATATGTCCACGCGTTTGTGTCGTCGAACCCCATCATCTCACTGTCTTCGTCGCCAGAAACCACTGCTACAGTTGTCGGAAAATGAAACAGTGGCTGGAAGTCACAGTTTTGCGCGTTTGTTATCGCGTTGCTTGAAACCCTATCATTCGAACTTCGTTTTGGACAAACGATATATCCACGTGATCGTAACGCAACGAACATTTATCCCGTGCCATTTCTGTTGCCATCCGCTGCTAGATCTGGCGCCAGTGACCAGAATGGTTGTCAGAATTCTTCAGTTATATGTCGGATTCTTTGTTTTTTCGCTTAATACTTCGCCTGAGCATCACCAACCTCCTATTCCTTCGATCCAAAACTGAAATAGCAAAACACTAACAACCATATCATAATTCCCATTGATCACAAGGCTACCCCACTACCATGTTAGGCGGTTAATCTTAGTCTAACTTGTTTACACCTTCGCATACCCAACTCAACAAATGGATGTCCCTAATGATTCGATGGTCTTAGGGACATTGGAACACGGAGATATGCATTGGTAACCCATTGATGAACGCGATGAGAGTTTCTCTTTTGTGCGGATCTTTTTACTAGCCTTTACACTGTTCGATGTATACTGTTTAGTGCGATATCCAATTACTATTATCGACCTAGATAAATCTATCATCCCTTTATCACGATGACATTACATCCTTGCTTCTCGATGCAGAAAACTCTAACAAGATTTCGCTCTAACTTAGCGAATTTGTTAAACTCAACCTCTTGATGACATATATGATATTTCTAATTCATCCGCAAGACTTAATTCAACCCTTTCGAGTTTGGTTGCCTACCGGCTTGATAAATCGCAAACTCGTTTAAGTTCGTGGGTCATAGTGAATACATCCTTACTCGCGCACAGACAAGCTCGACAACCTTGACAGGCGTCTCAGATGAACCTTGACACTACAAACTCATGCGACAACCATAATTCGTTGGTTAATTTTTGTTTTGCCACCACCATCGACGTAACACTTCTATCAGCGAATAACGTTCGTTATTTATAATTTATACCACTCGCGTAAACCAACTGCAACCAAATACCATGATTGATACCTACCAAAAAATCCTCCTTTCATCTGCATGAATGCGTCAAGATGCTACCGCTCCAAGATAAAAGGGCATAGTGCCTACCTGATGAGACACTCGTAGTTCCGTTCAAAGAACTCAATATTGATGACCAACTTCAATTCATCGAGGAACCGGTTGAAATCATTGATTGAGGGATCAAAACACTCAAGCGCAGTAAGATTCCTATTGTTCGAGTTCGTTGGAACTCAAAACATGGCCAGGATTTTACTAGCAACGGGAAGATCAAATGACGCGCAAGAATCCTCAGTTGTTCAAAGAAAATGCGTCCAGCTGAAGCTACTACTGAATTTTCGGGACGGAATTCCAAATCAACTTGGGGATGGTGTGACACCCCACGAAAATTCTCAACCACACTAGCTTCTTCTGTGACTGCATGCTAAATCTCGGGACGAATTTTCTTTCAACTTAGGGATGATGTGACAACCCGTACTTCTGAGATATTTGAAACCAAATCCTAGCCATGCTGAACGGAACCGTTGAGCCATAGCTTGTTTATTGTATATTATAATTGTGGATGTTAGATTATCTCTTAAGATTAGTTGTTAAAATATAACATCAAATTAGACCACATTCACTTACCTACATCCTCCCCATTCCCTTCACGTTTTTGTGGATGGATGTGCAACCCAATTGATTAACCCAACACCATATTCCCTTGTGCTTGTTCTCGCCCAATGCAAACCCCAAACCACCCAACATGTTTAACCCATGTATGTTACGTATACTTTTCATGCCCCATAAGAAAACCCTAACCTACACAGAAAAGCCACCTGCGACGTGACTACTCTCCCCTCCTTCTCAACTTACAGCAGCCAGGAAGAGACCCCCCCCCATCGCGATCTCTCTCGGTCAAGCCCACTCACTCTCTCGCATCCCTCTCTCCATTCGGACGTGATTGACTGTCACACCCTCAAAAATCCACTTACGGGGTTTTACGGCGAGGCGCGTGACGAACCAGGATCACATCATTAGTCATATTGAACGACCACTATATGAGTTTAAAAATTTTCCTGTTTACTCATTCATGAGAAAATACTGTTTATACAATTGAGTTGCGGAAGCCTAATCAATTACAGAACAAAAATAGCTAATGAAATTTAAAGTTGTGTCTAAATATTTGATGAAATCAATGTGACACCATAATGCATCCTAGTCCTGATGTGTGCTACCATAGCAACCTGAGAAAACATGTAAAATCAAGTGTCAACAATAATGATGAGTGAGTTCACAGGTTTTAGTTCACAAGTTTAAACATAAGTGTTTTCCCACTGGTTCAACCCTGAACAGTGTCTCATAAGTTACCCTGATCCAACCCGAATCAGATTAATATTATGTAGTTTAGCAGTTCATGTTATATCTTTAGGTAGCTAGCCTAGGTAATGTCAACAAAGTGTTCGATCCGAAGCTGACGTTGTTACCCCTATTGTGCCAGGCCTTTCACCAACCATGGCTAAAAAGTTAGGCAAATTTTACACTCGTGACCATCAATGTTCGGTCTAACTGGCTCGACCAGTTCGAGTGGGGCTTGTCGGGCCCAGTAGTACTACTAAAAATTCCCTCGCTATAATCCAATACTAACGGCATCGTAAGTGTTAAGGAGACTGACATGTGATATATGCTCTCTTGTGACCATAACCGTATAACATAACTCTAAATAGAAAGGCGTTACTATACCGTGATGTATGCCACCCATATATCACTGTAACGTGTACATGTTTTAAATAGAAAGACGTTACTGTACCGTAATATAGTCAACCCATATATCACTGTAACGTGTACATGTTTTCTCCCCCTGTGTTTAGTAAACGTTTAAAGAAATAGGGGCCGTGAACTCAGCTTAAGTTGCTCGGTTAGATAAATGCAAAAGAAGTAAAGGATGGAACCGCTAATCACGTCTTATCATGTCAACCGGTTCAAGGTTAGTGTGTGAACGCACACTGACACAAAACCTATGCGTAACTAGCACACCGTACGAAACACATAATGACAAGTTCAAAACCATAATCATGCATGCAAGGTGTCACTATATGAAATAACGACTAACAACTTGTCACAAACACAGGATAGCACATACATCACTTAGATACCACACAAATGTAAGTTGTCATGTTTCAGCTTGTACATTCATAACTGGGCTGTTTTCGGGAATTTTTATAAAATAGTTACCACGTCCCAAAAATTCCAATCTTTTTAAAGAAGATGTCAATTAGACTGTAAAATTTGGTTAAATAAACTTTTCAAGTCTTGGTTCCTTACCAATTATTTATAAGAATTTATTTACTAGGCTTGCAGTCAGATTGCTGCTTTCTGACACAGAGAAAAATCATTTAAAAATACTCGTTTGTCGATTGACGAAATTCCATTGGAGATTTCTCTGAAAACCTGGGTATCTACTGTATAAATTTCTGACATTAATTCTTTTCGGTTTATAGTTTATGAGAGAAAAAATTACGTGAATTTTCTGAGAAAAAACGCAGCTTCAGCTGCCTGCACGAAATCACTAATTTAAAATAGCAAACGACTTCAGAAAAATGTGATTCCGGTGCCATTAGAAGCATTTTTCGAAAAGTATGCTTTAGGCTTCAAAAATCGATTTTTCGAGTTATAACGGTTCGTTTACAGCCAACTGAAGTTGGCTGTCTTCGCGCATCAGCTTCCTGTTTAACCCTAAAACTCCACCCGAAACCCTCCTAACGATCACCACGACTTATTATAAGATTTGCAGCAGGTTATACTTTAATTATCATCATCTATAATCATAATATCAAAACCCTAAAATATGTCATGATTTTATAGAGAAAAACACAGCCTATGATTCTAATACCCAACCATATCATCACAAACCCAAGGAACCGCATATTCACCGAAAAAAATCATACATAACAACACTTTTCATAATATTATCATACATAACATGATCATGATCGATATCCACAAAATCAATACGTGAAATCATAACACGATTAAAACCCTAACCTTGAAACGATGATAACTAGCGAACCGGAGCTTGCAATCGATCAAGGGAGAGGAGAGTGGGGTTTGTTTGCGCGACCGAGAGAGGGGGGTATGGCTGCCGTCGCAACCAAGAGAGGGGATTAGGGTTTGGTTATTTTTTTTTAAACTCCATGCACACACATATATGCATTTTTATAAATAAGAGGAAGGGTGGGGGCGGCTTGGGCTTGCTTGGGCCGCAAGGGAGTGGGTTGGCGGGTTGGGTTTTGCTTGGTCACAGAGTCGCAAGGTTTCGCAAGCTCGGTTGGTTTGGTTCGGTTCTCGGTTCGGCTAATTTTTAATTCGTTTATTAACTACGTATATTACAACTCGACAATTTATTCGCGACACGGAAATTTATAAAATATGAAATCACGTAATTGGAGCGTGACGCGATAAATAACCAAACGTCTAATAACATGTAGCACGTAATTCAGATACGATCCGATAAAATTCCCCAAACATCATGTATTCCCGAAATACTAAAGTTAGCGTAATTATAGCGTGCGCGTAATTAATTCTCCGAATCTAATTAGCGTAGGAGTAAATAATGATAAAGTTGCACGTTTAACATACCTGCAAAATCGGGATGTCACATTATCCCCATGTTGAAAGAATTTTCGTCCTGAAAATTGAGTAAACGCGGTTAAGAATGCAAGCGCATGAAAGTTCAGTTGGTTAGAATGGTACAAGAAAATCCCAGGCTGCCACATCATCCCCATGTTGAGAGAATTTCGTCCGAAATTTAGCTGCGCTACTTGGATTTTGTGATTCGGTTGTAAAGAGGTGAGGATATTTGTCTCTCATTTGATCCTCTCCTTCCCAAGTTTATTCCGGTCCACGAATAAAGTTTCCAACGAACCTTGACAATCGGTATTTTACTATGTCTTCGTGTTTTACCTCACGGTCCATAATTTCGATTGGTTCTTCAATGAATCGCAGTTGTTCGTCCACATGGATCTCATCCAATGGAACGGCTAATGTTTCATCTGATAGGCACCTCTTCAGATTTGAAACATGAAAAAAAAACGTTGTAAACTCCACTGAGTTCATCAGGAAGGTTCAACTCATAAGCTACCTGACCGATTTTCTCAGTGATTTCGAAAGGTCCAACATACGCGGATTAAGCTTGCCCGTTTGTCAAAGCGAACCACTCTTTCCAAGGTGAGACTTTAAGTAGCACTCGATCCCTAACCTGGAGCTCGAGAGGTTTCCTACGCTTATCAGTGTAGCATTTCTGACGGTCAGAGTTGCCGCCATTCGTTGTCGGATTTGGGCAATCTTTTCTGTTGTGTCGATAACGAGTTTCTGGGCCAGTGATTTGGCTGTCGCCAACTTCTGTCCAGCATAGAGGTGATCGGTATTTTCGGCCGTACAAAGCCTCGAACGGAGCAACCTTGATGTTGGCGTGGTAACTATTGTTGTATAAAAACTTCACTAAAGCTAGATGCCTTTCCCAACCGTTACCAAAGTTGATAACACATGCTCAAAGCATGTCTTCTAGAGTCTGGATGGTGTGTTCAGTCTGCCCATCCGTCTGAGGGTGATAAGCTGTACTCATGTCTGGGCGTGAGCCAAAGGATTTTGTGCATCGCCTACCACAAATCAGATGCAAAGCGCGGGTCACGATTGGAAAAAATAGGAGTTGGCACTTCGTGCCTAGCGACTATTCCTTCAAATTGATGTCTGCGAGTGTAGGAGACTTGTCAGTTTCCTTGATTGCCAGAAAGTGTGCAGACTTTGTCAGTCGATCAACAATCACCCAGATGATGTCGTTTCCTCGCTGGGATCTGGGTAAGCCAGTGACGAAATCCCTAGAAATTTGCTCCCATTTCCATGTTGGGATCTCTGGTTGTTGAAGTAGTCCTGACGGCTTTTGGTATTCAACCTTAACCCTAGCACAGGTTAAGTATTTACTAACATAAGTCGCTATGTTAGCTTGCATGTGGGGCCATAGTACAAAGCCTTGAGATCCTGATACATCTTGTCAGAACCAGGATACACCGAGTAACGAGACTTGCGTGCTTCGTCCATCACAAGCTCTCGTAAGTTTCCATAGAATGGGGCCCATACACATTCCATGAAAAATAAATGTCGTCTTCCTTGCGTTCAAGTTTCTTCTCCAGTCCCAGCAGGGATTCTGCTTTGAGGTTCGCGAATCTGAGCATCACGAATCAGGGTAGGAAGACTAGAGTGGATAGAAAGCTATAACGCACGTACATGCTTAGGTTTGGTATCCTTATGACTGAGGGCATCGGCCACCACGTTGGCCTTGCCTGGTGATACTAGATCACGTACTCATAGTGGTTGAGGAGTTCGACCCATCGACGCTGTCGCGTGTTCAACTCCTTCTGATCGAAGATATGTGGAGACTCTTGTAATCGGTGTAGACGGTGCACTTGGTACCGTATATGCAATGTCTCTCTATCTTGAGTGCAAAAGCTACTACTCTCCAACCCCCAAACCGTGGGTAGTGTAGTTCTTTTTCGTGAACCTTGAGTTGGCGTGATTGCGTAAGCGATGACTTTCTCATGTTGCACCAACACGTATCTTAGTCGTTGGATAGACGCGTCAAAGTAAACAACGAAATCGTTTGCGCCTTCTGGTAGCGAAATAATGGTGTACTACAGAGTTTCACCTTCAACTGTTGAAACGCGGATTACTGAGTAGTCTTTCGAGTTAGAGTTGCGAGGTTTTGTGCCTATGATCAAGAAAAGCGGGCTTTGCAACGTTAAAAGTCCTTTGTTAGAAGCTAAACATAAGGTTGTTTGTGTGGTAGGGGCTCCATGGTAAGGTGTAGGTATCGTTTGGATTCCTACTAGTTCTTGAGTAGATTCGGATGTCGTCAAAGAAAACAAGTGGCATATTCGTCATGGTAGGCTAAATTCGAATGTCGTGACTGGGAACCTGCCTCGTTCGTAACGAGTTCTAAGGACAGTTCTCGTGGTACCTCCATATCTGTGATATTCATGGCCCATTGCTCCTCGAGTAACATTTGTAGAGAGTAACCCATCCAAGCGAGAGTTCGCGAAGAATGTGGTTAGGATAAGGATCATAGAATCGAGAAGTATATCCCGAATGGATGTGGAAACATGCAAAAAGGGGAGTCGAAATCGATGCGTAAGCGTGTAAGGATTTGTAACATGGGTTTACTTGATGTCAAGGGTATAGCTGGTCGTATACAAGTTGTATAAAAAATTTGAAGAACGCCATTTGTCAAAAAGGGGTGTCACGTGGATATATCAATCATAACAAGAATTTACCATCGAAGAATGGTCGCCGCACGAGTTCGTAGGGTTAAGATTCACTGAAACCTCCGTCTAAGTTGTCGGGCTCGTCCACATGCGAAGGAGGAATAATTCACCTTGATCCATGAACTTAGATGAGTGTGCGATTTATCATGTCAGTAAGCAACCGAATTCGGAGGAGTTTCCTTAGGTCGTGTGAATGAATCTAAAATATTCCTGTGGAGTCAAGAGGTTTCAAAGAAAGGACGCGAAAACATGTTTAAGGGGCTATGATCGTATCAACAACTCGTCACCATCCTCAAGGTTTCAAGAAGTGATCACCAAGGATCAAAAAGACGAGTTCACCGAGTTCTTTAAAAAAAATTGAACACAGATTTGATGGGAGATTATGCGTAAAGTTTTGAAGATGTAGTGCGACCACGACAATGGAGTGAGAGATCTGTCTACGTCGTCAACAGTAACTAACTGTCGCATTAAACAGTAAGCATCGATCAATGCAATGGCTAGGAGATAGACTAGCTCAGAAGGGAAAACTGTTATGGAATAACTATCCTAGCAATAGGAGGAGTAAGATTATTGTTTATGTCATCGTGTTTATCTGGGTGTTGAATAACTTACATCTTGTCTTCTGATGTCCATAAGATGATTGGACCATTTTGTGGAAATCCGTTTGTAGGGTTAGATATGTTGCAATGTTCATCAGGTTAGACTTAAGATTAGCAACAGGACCGAGTATAAGGGGTCAAAGGAGATTTTATAGCTAAGTCAAGGGATAAGGTGTGAGCGTACGAGAGATTCTTCATAATTCGTTTGTATGCTGATGTTGATGGGTTTACCCTACGATTTCTAATAGGGTTTCAGTCGAGATAACAGGTTCTGATGAGAATCTTAGTTTCACTAAGACTCGTACATGAGAAAAAAAACAATAAGTAAATAAATAATAACGAGGGTTTCCATTAACGATAGCTCAATGTGTCTACAAGATCTTAAATCTAATTGTTGCGTCCATAAACTGCTGGACAAGTTTAACGACACCAGTTAGTCGTTGAATGAGTTACGAGATATTCTATTGACAGTGGAAGTTTTAAATATGAGATTCACAGGTTAGGACAATTTATCCACGCACAGGGTTTCACAAGGACTTACATGCATGCAAATTACTACTACGTGTGCACCCGTAATGATAATTTAGTTTGCATGTTCACCCTAGTTCTATCTATCTTGTGTCAAAATGTCCCTCAGATTTAATTTTTCAAGTACTAAGTGTTGTCAAAATGATAGGGTTATCAAAATCTTAGTCAATAATCCAAATGTTGATAAACTCATAGTATATTAGAAAGAGTAATGTGGGATCAATTGATCAGAGGATCTACTCAATTGAAACACACCATGAGAATCCAATCCAGCGGATCGTAGAGGTAAGAGTGCGCATGGAACAAACATGCACATGATATGTGACTTTGAGAGATGAAACTGGTTCATTAATGTAGGTTACCAGAAAAAGCAAAGCAACCCACTCCACCATCCGAGTCAGGTTAGAGTTCAGGTGTGCAATAGGCAAAGTATTCTTAGCTTCGTGGTCAACCATTCTATCAAAGAATATCAACCAAAGATGTAGAACGTGGCTCGGGAAAAATGATGACATCTCGATGTCAATGGTTTATGCAATAACGTGTGCAACAACTGCCCTAACGCGGGATGCCTCATGAGAGGCCCACATACTCAGGTTGAAAGAAAGTGGAACTAGTGGGGCCGGGTAATGTCGTTGGTAGGTAGAGAAAGGACTCGTTTTCGATAAACTCAACTCCCAAGAGATATGCATCAATGTTGTATGTCGTCCCAATCATGGACCTGAGAAAGCTCACCATAACCGATAGTACCATCGGTAGGCTCAAGCAGTGTTTTGCTCATCTGTGTGGTGTAGGATGAAGTACAGGTGATTGTGATGGGAAACGCTCCTCTAGAGGCTCCGTCGCCCTTAGATAGAAGTAGATTCACGTTGTTGCGATTTCACAGACATCACCGGGTAGGGATGAATATACAAATTGTTTGGTGTGTTCTCGTCAGTAAGGGGTTTAGTGGATGTTGTAGACATCCCCGCAATTTCAATGTAAGTTTTGATGCCATGTCCGTAGGCATATCATGTATGAGTGTTCTTGTATGTCAGGTATGAGTGTTTGTGTTGGTTTGTGACTAATGCATTGTCTAAGGCTATAGACTAAGTCTACTCTCTAATGCAAACCTAGTTCACTATAACCATTGGCTCTGATACCAATCTGTCACACCCTCAAAAATCCACTTGCGGGGTTTTACGGCGACGCGCGTGACGAACCAGGATCACAGTCATTAGTCATATTGAACGACCACTATATGAGTTTAAAAATTTTCCTGTTTGCTCATTCATGAGAAAATATAGTTTATACAATTGAGTTGCGGAAGCGTAATCAATTACAGAATAAAAATAACTAATGAAATATTAAAGTTGTGTCTAAATATTTGATGAAATCAATGCGACACCAAATGCATCCTAGTCCTAATGTGTGCTACCTTAGCAACCTGAGAAAACATGTAAAATCAAGTGTCAACAATAATGATGAGTGAGTTCACAGGTTTTAGTTCACAAGTTTAAACATAAGTGTTTCCCACTGGTTCAACCCTGAACTAGTGTCTCATAAGTTACCCTGATCCAACCGAATCAGATTAATATTATGTAGTTTAGCAGTTCATGTTATATGTTTAGGTAGCTAGCCTAGGTCACTGTCAACAAAGTGTTCGATCTGAAGCTGACGCTGTTGCCCCTGTTGTGCCAGGCCTATCACCAACCATGGCTAAAAAGTTAGGCAAATTCTACACTCGTGACCATCAATGTTCGGTCTAACTGGCGCGACCAGTTCGAGTGGGGCTTGTCGGGCCAGTAGTACTACTAAAATTTCCCTCGCTATAATCCAATACTAACGACATCGTAAGTGTTAAGGGGACTGACATGTGATATATGCTCTCTTGTGACCATAACCGTATAATATAACTCTAAATAGAAAGGCGTTACTTTACCGTGATGTATGCCACCCATACATCACTGTAACGTGTACAAGTTTTAAATAGAAAGACATTACTGTACCGTAATATAATCAACCCATATATCACTGTAACGTGTACATGTTTTCTCCCCCTGTGTTTAGTAAACGTTTAAAGAAATAGGGGCCGTGAACTCACCTTAAGTTGCTCGGTTAGATAAATGCAAAAGAAGTAAAGGATGGAACCGCTAATCACGTCCTATCATGTCAACCGGTTCAAGGTTAGTGTGTGAACGCACACTGACACAAAACCCTACGCGTAACTAGCACACCGTACGAAACACGTAATGACAAGTTCAAAACCATAATCATGCATGCAAGGTGTCACTATATGAAATAACAACCAACAACTTGTCAAAAACACAGGATAGCACATACATCACTTAGATACACACAAATGTAAGTTGTCATGTTTCAGCTTGTACATTCATAACTGGGCTGTTTTCGGGAAATTTTATAAAATAGTTACCACGTTCCAAAAATTCCAATCTTTTTAAAAAATGTCAATTAGACATGTAGAATTTTTAATAAACTTTTCAAGTCTTGGTTCCTTACCAATTATTTATAAGAATTTATTTACTAGGCTGCAGTCAGATTCGTCGCTTTCTGATTTAGTCCACGAGAAAAATCATTTAAAAATACTCGTTTGTCCGATTGACGAAATTCCAGTTGGAGATCTTTCTGAAAACCTAGGCATATCTACTGTATAAATTTCATGACTTAAGTCTTTTGGGTTTACAGTTTATGACAGAAAACATTACGTGAATTTTCTGCATAAAAAACGCAGCTTCAGTTGCTGCACGAAATCACTAATTTAAAATAGCAAACGACTTCAGAATAATGTGATTCCGGTGCCATTGGAAGATTTTTTCGAAAAAGTATGCTTTAGGCTTCAGAAAATCAATTATTTCGAGTTATAACGGTTCGTTTGCAGCCAACTAGAAGTTGGCTGTTTCGTGCATCAGCTTCCTTTTAACCCTAAAACTCCACCTGAAACCCTCGTAACGATCACCACGACTTATTATAACGATTTGCAGCAGGTTATACTTTAATTATCATGCATCTATAATCATAATATCAAAACCCTAAACATATATCATGATTTTATAGAGAAAAACGCAGCCTATGATTCTAATACCCAACCATATCATCACAAACCCTAAGAACCAGCATATTCACCCAAAAAAAATCATACATAACAACACTTTTCATAATATTATCATACATAACATGATCATGATCAATATCACACAAAATAAATACGTGAAATCATAACACGATTAAAACCCTAACCTTGAAACAATGATAACTAGCGAACCGGAACTTGCAATCGATCAAGGGAGAGGAGAGTGGGGTTTTTTGGCGCTACCGAGAGAGGGGGGTATGGTTGCTGTCGCACACCAAGGGAGGGGATTAGGGTTTGGTTATTTTTTTTTAACTCCATGCACACACATATATGCATTTTTATAAATAAGAGGAAGGTGGGGGCGGTTTGGGCTTGCTTGGGCCACAAGGGAGTGGGTTGGCGGGTTGGGTTTTGCTTGGTCACGAAGTCGCAAGGTTTCGCAAGCTTGGTTCGGTTCGGTTCTCGTTCGGCTAATTTTTAATTCGTTTATTAACTACGTATATTACAACTTGACAATTTATTGCGACACGGAATTTATAAAATTTGAAATCACGTAATTGGAGCGTGACGTGATAAATAACTAAACGTCTAATAACACGTAGCACGTAATTCAGATACGATCCGATAAAATTCCCAAACATCGTGTATTCCCGAAATACTAAAGTTAGCGTAATTATAGCGTGCGCGTAATTAATTCTCCGAATCTAATAGTGTACGAGTAAATAACGATAAAGTTGCGCGTTTAAAGTACCTAAAAAAAGGATGTCACATTGACCGGTTCCACCTCGCGTATTTCTTTCCATAACTTAATCTGCCGAGCTAATCTAAGGTGAGTTCACACTTTTTATAAAAGCATGTATTCCTGGTGGTTTGGGAACGGAATAAACAACAACTATCTCCTTATGTGGGATACCATTACGTATTCTCCTTGGGTAGGATACGGGAAACCTTGTTCTCCTTGGGTGGGACAACATGTTAATTTACTATTATACTACATGTCTTAAGCGTACTAGACGGAAACTCTATCTGAAAGTCCTACACATTTTATACCGATTAATCGTCGGGCCAATGGCGAACGGGTTATTAGTTGAATAGCGCTATTAGGTCTAACAAGCCTCACACCGTGACGCAAAGGACGGGCGTGGACTAATATACTTCGGCACTAGTCAATGACGATAGACATTGACACGGGGCCTAAACATAACCACAGTTAGTAGTCGGTATGGTAATGGGTTTAGTAGCTTAAAAAGGTGGGGTAGCTCCCCATGACATGTTTTATAAGAACATAGTAATTTAACAAACTTATGTTTTTGGAACAACACTAAACAGCTGTGAACTCGCCAACATTTTTGTTGATACATTACTACATGCTTTGCAGGTCGTTAGGTTATTTGTTGGAGCTGCAGGGAGGAGTGGTCCTTGTGGGACATGAACTATTGTGGTCTTCATGATAAACTTTATGAACCCTAAACTTCAACTTTGGTTCTTGAACTTAATGCTTCCACTGTTAACTTAGACTATGTTTTGAACTGTTAGACACTAGTCATATTGATTGTGTTGAATTTACATTTACTTTATTAATTGTTCAATATGATTGGTGGCATGATCCTGGTCGGTTACACGCCTCGCGGTAATACTCCGCATATGGATTTTGAGGTGTGACAACCGGGGTACTGCCAGTGGTTTTCAAAAAATGGTCTTTGATGGCTCTGATTTTTGTTTATGTATCTTTGTATCTAGCCTCAACCATTTCTCTGATAAGCTTCATTTTGTTTCATTTTGAATGTCTGACAATCTTCTCTAAGCCATTATGATGGGTTGCACAATATTCCATAGCTCATAGCAGTCTGTGGTGTGGATGGTTGTGATTGAGAGTTTTGAAGCATTTGTTTCATCATGGATTTTATATCATCAATTGATGATTCCATGTGTGTCATTCTCTTCGTCAATTCTTGGTAATTTAATTTATCACCTAAATTAATAGGATCATCTAAATTCCTACCAGAGATAGTTGTATTTGAATCATCAACATGAGGAATTTAATGTTTTTAGAAATAAATGCCCCTTTTTCTTGGTACTGGGGACTTCCAACTGGAACAGAGGTTACAATTGTAGCTCAATCGTTGTTGCCTTCAAGGAAGTCTTACTTATGAAACCACTGTCCAACTGAGCCACTATTGTGGCAACAGTTGTAGTAGTTGCTTCACTTGAATTACCACCAAGAGATCTGTGTACCTCTTGGGGTGTAGCCTCCTCAGCTGTTTTTGGGTTAGCAAATAGGTTAGACTCAGACTTAGTCACATGTAGAGGAGAACTCTCATGAATAGGTGATTGAGAGGAACTGATTTGTGTCTGGGTCAACTCTATTGCACGAAACAGAGGTATAATTGTTTGTGAGATGATTGTGGGAGAAGGTTGTGGTTGAGATCTTTGTTCCATCTGCTATGAGGAAGTAGCAGCAGTGGTTTCATATGACATTTGTGTTGTCGCAGGCATCTCTGGGATCTCATCTTCTAGAGTAACCTTTTTGGGTTTCTTTTTTGTGAGCTTTTTGGAAGTAGTAGGTTTCTTTTGGGTTTTTCTGGTGGGGGTTGCACAACACCAGTTGTGGTGTCATGTTCACTAGGAGCAGTGGGCTCAATAGCAGAGGTTTGAGCAGTTAATAAGTTAGCATCTAAAATTGGCTCAATCCTCTCTGCTTGTGTTTTCAAAACTTTTGGTTTTTTATTTGTTATTCTAGTAAAAGTTTCATGTGTTAGGCTACCAACAGGACTGATGACACCTTGTTTAGCATCTTTTTCACAAACTTGGGATTGAATATAAAAACTCAATATCCTAGGATGTATAAGAAAAGCTTTACTTTTTGCAATGTTGTTATAGTTTGTCACCAAATCATAAAACAATACATGGGAAAAATTAAAATCAGATTTTGTCAAGATAACATATTCCAAATATTGAATGTATAAAGGTATTTCATTGAAAGCAGTAGTTTTGGCAGACAAACATGACAACAAGGTGTGGAAAAAGAATCTCATATCAGCAGGGAAATTGGGTTTATAGATAGTTGTACCTGTAAGCTGACCCTCGTACCTACGTTCAATGAACTCATCATGTAACTCTTTCTTTGTGAAAGAGGTTTTGCCATTAAGATCATTAAGGCCAAAAAAAGTGGCGATAGAAGATGGGGAAATTTGAGAGACTCACCCACCTTTGATGTGATTGCATAAGGCTTTTTATTCTGAATTTAAACTTCAGCGTTTGCCCAGAACTGGCGAAGTGTATCAATAAAAATTGGGGCTTTTGCTTGCATTATAACGTTGTACTTGGAATTTTTTAGAACTCTGATCATGGCATGATATGGTTTGTTGTTGTCGTTTTCTTCAAGAATGGGAAGGTAATTGTGAGGAGTTTTGATGATGAGACACATGATCAAAGAGTGATTAGTATGTATACATGAAGAAGATGAGAGTAATGGAAACCGCTTTGAGAATTTTTTTAATTTGAGATGGAAAGTAGAAACTCTGTTTGGATAAACAGGGTTTTTAAAGTGAAAACGTGAGTCCTGACATGGCAACGGTTTTGAAATATCTGATGGCTAATATATGTCCACGTGGTAACCTCTATTGGATAATGGAAGGCAGTTGTTTGGGGAAACCTCTGTTGAGAGTAACAGGTTAGGAACAGTGGTGATTTTAACTATCTGAGGATAGATATCAGAGGTTAGGAAACACGGTGGTTTACCTAACAATGGAAAATGAGAGGCAGAGGATACCTTTAACAGTGGATAGAATAAGCCAAACAAATGATTTCTTTTAAAACAATGGTTATGGACAGACTTTTGGGATTTGGAAAATTCTCAATTTGTGCTATTTTTAAGGATGGAGTTTTTGATTTTCTGAAAACATTTTAATACCTTTTATTCATGGAAAACAAAAAAAATGTTTTAATCCATGTTAAGCATCCAATTCTAGAGATCAAGCTTTCAAAGGAAGATGTATCTAATGCTTTGGTTGGAATATCTGCCAGCTGATCTTTAGTTGGGACATGATGCAGAGAAATCAAACCTTTTTCATAACAATCCCTCACAAAGTAATGTCTGATGTCAATGTGTTTGGTGGTAGAATGAGATACTGGATTTTAAATGATGTTTTCAGTTGCTTGACTATCCAACATAAGAGGAGTCTTTAGAGCAGTTACACCAAAATACAGCAGTTGATTTTTAAGCCAGAGGAGTTGAGCAGTGCAACTTGCAGCAACAATATACTCGGCCTCTGCTGTTGATGTGGATACTGCTGCTTGCTTTTTGCTTTGCCAAGACACTAAGCAATTGCCTAGAAATTGACAACCTCCTGAAGTTGACTTCCTTGTGGTGTCATCCAGCAAAATCACTATCTGTATAACTTGAAAGCTCAATATTTCTATTAGCAGGATACCAGATACTAAGTGTGGGAGCACCTTTTATGTATCTGAATATCCTTTTCACAACAATGAGGTTTGACTTTCTAGGTGCTGACTGGGATCTGGCACAGACACATGTTGCAAACATAATGTCTGGCCTAGAAGCAGTTAGGTACAATAAAGACCCAATCATGCTTCTATAAAGAGTTTGATCAACCAAGTCATCTTTGTCATCAACAGTGACAAGCTTTGAGGTTGTCGTGGGTGTGCTACATGGTTTACAGTCATTTATGTCAAATTTGGTAAGAAGTTCTTTGACATACTTACTTTGATGAATGAATGTACCATTGTGCAATTGTTTTACTTGGAGACCAAGAAAACATTAGAGCTCACCCATTGCACTCATTTCAAACTCTGCTACTATGAGTTGTCTAAACTCTTCACACATGGCAGAGCATGTAGATCCAAAAATGATGTCATCCACATAAATTTGGACAAGCATCAAATCGTTTCCTCTCCATTTTAAAAATAAGGTTTTATCAATTTTACCTCTTGTGAAACCAATGGATAAGAGAAAAGTGGATAGAGTTTCATACCAGGCTCTAGGTGTTTGTTTCAAGCCATATAAAGCTTTGTTAAGCTTGTAAACACGATCTGGATAAAATGCATCTTCAAAACCAGGAGGTTGACAGACATATACCTATTCCTTGATCTTTCCATACAAGAATGCACTTTTGATATCCATTTGAACACCTTGATGTTGTGGTTGGCAGCAAAAGCTAAGAATAATCTGATGACCTCCAAACTTGCAACTGGAGCAAAAGTTTCATCATAGTCAATGCCTTCTTCTTGTCTGTAGCCTTGAACCACAAGCCTAGCTTTATTCTTGACAACAATACCCCTTTCTTCAGTTTTTTTCTTGAAGACCTACTTTGTGCCAATTGGACATACATCCTTAGGCAGTGGTACAAGTTCCCATACTTGTCTTTTGAATTGAAGGAGTTCTTCTTGCATAGCTTCTACCCAACTGTTGTCTTTTAGTGCCTCTTGGTACTTGACAAGTTGTGTGAGAGATAGGAAACCAGCAAAAAGACAAATGTTTTGGGATTGACTTCTGGTGAGCACCCCATCATTGATGTTGCCAATGATTTGATTAGATGGATGACTTTTAAGGTAGATTAAATCTTTGTTATATGGAACAATGGCATTATGTGGTGAAGGCTGCAAATGGGAATTATCTGAGCTAACATCTGCTGGCAATTTTGAAGAGCCAACATCTATTTGAAATGGAGGTGGAGGTATAGGTGGAGAGGTGTGGAAACATGTTGACTTTTATCTACAGAGGTTGGACTTTTGTCAACAGAGGTTAGTTGTGATGAGCTGGCAGAGGATTGAGGATCAACAACAGTTGATGCAGCAGTGGCAGAGTTTCACATTTGTTAGTAACATCTGCTGCTCTGGTTGTGGAGATGACTTTGTATTGTGGGATCACAATGCCATATCAAGTATCTTGATGAGAAGATTGTGATGTACCTGCAGGGTTAGTCTTTATATACACATCTTCAAATGTAAATTTGTCCAGGTCAAACAATTCAGCAGGATTTGCTAGAATTTTTAATAAGGAAAGTTCATTGAACTTTACATTCAAAGTTTCTTCCACACACTTAGTCCTTGAGTTAGAAACTCTGTAGGTTTTAGTAGTGGTTGAGTATCCCAGAAAATAAGCACAATCTACTTTGGCTGCAAATGTTGAAATTGAATATTTTAAGTTTAAAATGAAGCATAGGCAACCAAAGATTTTGAAATATGAGATCAATGGTTTGATCTTGTACAAAATTTCATAAGCAATCTTTTGATGCCTGGGGATAATCAAAACTCTGTTCGGAACATAGCAAGTAGTGTTTACAGCCTCTGCCCAAAAGGACAAGGGTAAACCTGAGTCTGCAAGCATAGTTCTTGCAGCTTCAATTAAAGTTCCTTTTTTTCCTTTTAACCACCCCATTTTGTTCTGGTGTTCTTGGGATGCTACGTTGCCTAACAATCCATTCTGACACACAGAAATCATCCAACTCCTTGTTTTTAAATTTTATGCCATTATCACTCCCAAAGACTTTTACTGGCAGGTCAAATTGTTTTTCAACTTGTTTAGCAAAATGTTGCAAGATGCCTGCAGTCTCATCTTTGGAGTGCATGAAGAAAGTCCATATGAACCTTGAAAAATCATCAACAATGACAAGATAATATCTTTTGTGTTTGAGACTCGTGATTTTTACAGGGCCAAACAAATCCATGTGCAGCAACTGCAAATATTAGCTTGTTTTGGACTATTCAATTGATTTGTATGAACTTTTATGTTGTTTGCCTTGTAAACAGGAAACACAATGTTCATCACAAGTGAATTGTTTTAAGGGTAAACCTCTAACAATATTTTGTTTGGAGAGTGTGGTGATAGTCTTAAGATTTGTATGTCCAAGTCTTCTATGCCATAGTTCTGTCTCTTTGCTTGAAGCAACTGAGAACAGACATGCATTGGACATTGGATTATCCTTTAACATATCAACCACATATACATGTCAGTCTTATGAGCAACAAGTTGTGCTTTGCTCTCAGCAATTATTTGATCAATCTTTTTAACCACTCCTGGTCCAACAACCTAACAAGTTTTCTTAGTAAAGAAGGATCCATATCATTTGTCACTCATTTGTGAGACACTAAGCAGGTTAAATTTCAGAATTTCAATGAGATTCACATGCTCAATTTGATTTTCCCAGCCCGAACAGTCCCTGACCCCAACACCTTCCCTTTTGAATTGTTACCAAAGGATATGTCACCCCCTCCATGTTCCATGAAGTCTTTGAGAAGGACTCTAGATCATGTCATATGCCTGGAGCCTCCACTATCTACATATCATAAACTATCAAGGCAAGTAGAAGCTCCCTACACATTAGTAAACAATTAGTTTAGGTGGGTTTCCAAAGCCAAAATGGCTTTGGATGGGGTCATAGATAGTCCAATCTCAAATTCAGGAAAACGGTCGTTGTTTTGAACAGACTTTGTAACCCTATTGTGAACCATTTCCTATCAAATGCTCATATCCATGAGGATGCCTGTTAACTCTTGGTTTTGATGGTCTTTTGTAGACCTCATAGCCAAGTGGTACACTTTTATAAGCAGGTTGACCATGACCTATTGGATATTGATTTGCAGGTAGAGCATCTGTTACCTGAACTTCTCTGGGAGCAGAGGTTACATTCAATTTCTTGGTAACAGATGTTTGAACAAGCTCAAAGCTCTATTTGGATTTTCCTTTTGAAGTACTAATCCTTGGGATCTCCAATGCTTTTGATTTATACTCATTTCGTTTAACATCAAAGTTCTTGAGATAAACACACTCTTGAGTTTTATGATTGGTTTTACCCCAGATGTTGAAATTTGGTGAGTCATGTATCACACTTGTTTTGTTAATATCATATGCTTTTAGAAGAAAAAAAAATAGTTTTTAGTAACATGATTATTCTTTTCACAAAAATCACAAAACGGGTTTTTATTTTCTCTTTATTTTTTTCTTTTTCTGACTTTTTGTCAGCAAAGTTTATAACCTCGCTGGGAAATCTTTCAGGGGTATGATCTTGACTTTGGGTGCTTTGACACCATTAGTGGTTGTCAAATCCATTGGCTTGAAGTTTTCAAGAATGTTACACTCGTCAGACCATGTAGGTTTAAATTGATATTTCTCAATTTCCTCAAAAGTTGAGGATCCTTCAGGTCTTTCTAAAACAATTTTCTTTCGAGTTTTATCAGTGATTTTGATTTCTTGACCCGCGAAGTTTGTTGGAATCGCTTCAACCAAACCAGAATCATTTACAGTAACATTTTCATAAATTTGGTCATTTTTCCTAAACCCAATACCAAATTTGATGTTACTTTTGATTTGGTTTTCAAGCATCACTTCATAACCTTTGCATGATTCTACCCACTTTTCACAAGTGATTTGGGTAGATTCCAACTCCTTTTTGCAACTTTGGTATTTTTCTATCATAGTTTGGAGTTGGTCCTTGGTTATGTTGGCCTCATGTTTTAGGCTACTGATTTCAGATTCCTTTTCAAACAATTTTGTTCTTAACTCTTTTGAAAGTTTTTCAAATTGCAGTTCATCATCTAAAATCTTGTTTCTAAGGTTTTCATTCACCTCTTTTATGTTAGCAAAGGCAATTATGCATTTATCTGAACATAGATCTTTAAGGATCTGAGAAGATACCTTAGCAGCAACCATCATGGCACAATCACATTCATCTTCACATACACTGGCATCCCATGGATCAGACAGAGGTTTCAATTCTTCACCAACATTTTCTTTTGTAACAATTGTTTCATCATGAACATCAGACTCATCAGACTTAGATACCACTTCCTCAGATTCATCACCTTCAACTATTATATCTAGTGCCATAAAACAAAAATCATTTTGTTTCATATAAGGGTTGGCTACTAGAGCAAAGTTTTCATCAGTTAACTCCTCAGGCAAGCTACTCCAATCAACAAATCCTTGAGTGAAAAAACTCTGTTGATTAACCTCTGCCGGAGCAGTGGTTTGAGTGACTTGAGGTGCAGGTTGCATTTGCACCTGAGGAGCTGGTGCTTGAACATACTGAATCTGTGGAACAGTGGTTTGAACATAATGCACAGGAACAGTGGTAGCAGGGTGTGCAAAATGAGCAGTGTTTTGCATATGAGGAGCAGGGGTATACCGGGAATAATGAGCAGTGCTTTGAGGTCTAGGGCTAGGATGTGTGACAATTGGTGTAGATGTTTGAGACCTACATTCCCTAGCAAAGTGTCCTAGCCTATTACACTTATAGAATTTAATCTTTGACTTATCTAACCTAACTTTTAACCCCCCATGCAACCCTGGGAACTTTCTACCGGTTCTCTTGTAATACTTGCTAGCCCTAACACTCAATAAAGCAAGTTGGTGCAAAATATCCATCTCTTCTAAATCTGAAGGGTCAAAATATTGAAGGCCATTCAACTCAAAGGACAAATTATCAGAAGTTTGGCTTTCCCCATTAGCAACAAATGCATAACCGGGGTGTGTAAGAATCAGAGTTGAAATTGCCCCCAAAGGTTATATCAATGAAATGATCATAACTCTGATCCTTACTACTTCCAGAGGCTTCTTCTTGGCCCAGAAATGTTGTACTACCGAATGCATAGTCATCAGCCACTTTGCCAACCTTTTGTAGCTTCTTTTTCTGGTTAAGCTCTCTCTCATAAGTGAGGAGCCTACCATGAAGCTGTGTTAGACTCATTTCTTTAAACCCAACTGAATTACAAGTTACAAAAGCTATTGTGTCCCATTTATCTGGTAATGATCTCAAGAAACGACTATTTAAAGTCGAATTAGCAAATTCAACATTAACCAGTTTAAGTTCACTAATAAGACAGCTAAATCTTTCAAACTGTTGGGTTAATGACTCTCCTTTGACATGACAAAACATTTCGTATTGTTGGTGTAAAACTTCTCTGTTGTTTTCAATTACTTCCTCAGTCCCACCAAATTGCTCTTTCAAGGCATCCCACAACTCCTTTGCACTGTTGCAATGCAACAGGCCAGCATAGATTTTGTTAGAGCAACAATGCTAAAAGCCTTTGCATTTAATTCAATTTTTTGGAAATCTTGCTCGGGGTAATTTTCAGGATTTTTAGGCACTTGAATTTTTGGGTCCTCTGCACTTGGGACCATTGGAACATGAGGGTCCAAATACAACTGACCTCCAATAACTGGTGTTTTGCTGAGCAAGTATATGACCCATCCGACGTTGCCAGATATTATACTCATTTCTGACAACCATCGGAGGCTTAAACATGGAACCAGTGTTATGAGGATCCTGTGAATTTTGAATCATTCTGATTGTTTACAAACAGATTTTTGTTTAAAAACTTTAAAACGTAAATAAACTCTGTTTTTCAATACAAACGAACCAACGAATTAACAGTGAGAGCTGAGCTGTTCAAATTAAATTGATTGTTAAATCAAATTCGATTGACCAAGCTCTGATACCAATTGTTAGGATCTGAGTTTAATTAGTTGTGAAAAGTTCAAAGATGATCAATGAATGAAGATAAGTAAAAGAGTTTTGCAAGGGAATTTTGGAAAACTTTTGATTCACAATTAATGGAAGATTGCTTTCATTATCATGCTTTCAAACAAAATATGTTTTGTATGTAATTCACAACTCCCCCTCAGCCTGATATCACGAATGTTTGCCCGTACATAATGCAAGAATGATGATTGGATAAAAAGTGGAAATGATCTTTTCAATAGATAGATAGAACACTACACAAAACTGTCTGTTTATAGTACATGTAAAACCACTGAGCATCTAATGACAACGTCAGTGTGAAAATGACAGCTAGCAACTATAACTAATTCTAAACACTGCTGACACTAAAACACTGCTGTACAGACACTGTTACATTGATAAGCACAGTTAATCTAAAAACTTTGATGAAATAATCCTCTGTTGGTCTTCAGCAGACCTTTGCTTGTCTTTTGTCTTTTGTCTTTTGTCTTTTGTCTTTAGTCTTCATCAGAGGCTTGTAAGCAGTCTTTAGCTTGGGTAGTGGTTCTTGAACTGAGCTTGTAAACTCTGTTAAAACAGGATCAAAGTTAAATAGATATTTTGGCTTTCTATCATCTGTTCTTTTGTAAGGTTTAATCCCAACAGTACAGGTAAGTAAGGTCATATCCAAAGAGTATTTGTGCTCAGTTTTAGCAAATTAATTAGAGAATTACTATTATCTAAGTTGGGGGTTTGTTTGTTTGAGAAAAAACACAATTTGTTAAGAAAAGTGTTATCAGAATGAGAAGAAGTAACCCCCACCCAAAATCCCGATTATCAGTTTAACACATAGACATCGTCTTGGAATTAATGACTTTGATTAATTGTTAAGGATAGTTTTTAATAATAACTATAACAACCTAACAATCTGTTTGGTTATATTAATTACCCACCAACTTACCAACCCGCTAACGATGCAAGGAAATCGTCAATACGCTTGATAAATGACAAACAATTCAAATATAATAAGTGTTTCACAAAGATCAACACAAATAGTCAAGTATACAAGTTATAAGAATTAAAAAAACATAGTTTAATATGAAAAAGTTAGCAATCGATCATCTGGGGGAAGTCACAAGAGGATTAGCCTCGCATGTTCGTCATCACGACTTCAAATCTTGATTCAGAACGAATAAACATGAGGAAACGGAATGGATGGGATGTCAGGACTACGAAAATCGCCTAGGAAGAGCTCTAGATTCGTCAAAAAGATGGAATAGTTTGTTTAAAACCCGAATTAGGGTATTTAAACATCTTTTTTGAATCTGCACTTGCCCTCGTGTCGCGAGGGAGATTTCTATCTTCTTCACGTAGCGCGGAACTATTCAACCAGGACCCCACAAAATACATCCTCCCGCACGTCGCGTGACATCCAAGGTGCTCCCCCATGTGGCGCGGGGAGACACTTCTGCAGAATTTGTATTGTGGATCTCGTGTTCACCCGTCGAACCTGTTTCCAGCTTGGATGCTCCTTTTACCTTGTTTAGCTTCTTTTAAGCCTGAAAAAACCCGGCACATCATACGTCCAACAAACGATGGAAAACGACGTGTTTAAACGACTAAAACTTGTACAAAATATACAAATTACAGTGTATTTTCACACACACAACACTATGATGCGCAAGCTACAACTCAACAATTTCCAGCCACATCCCAATGTTGATTCAAATCTAGTTGCATCCTAGCTTCGAATCTTCATTACCGATTGCATCTCAGCTTCGACTCAGCCCCAATCGCATCTAAGCTTTAGGTGCATCTCAACTTCAGTTGCAGCTCAATAACTCCAGTCGTGACCCACACCTCTCTAGTCGCGGCTCACACCTTTTTTATATCACTTGCTTCGTATCGCTTGAGTTCTACTCGCATCTCGCTTGTTCTCGGTTGCAGCACACACACATAACCTTGACTTAAAGCAAGCCGTAACTCAAGGCAACTACGACTTTGATGCAAGTGGTGAATTCCAACATATGGACCATAAAACTTGTCATGTTTATGAATAATCGGGTCAAACCCAAATATTTTAAAAGAACTTGATATTTGACGAACTTTAAAATAGTGCTATACAAATGAAGCTAAAAATTAAGACGAAAAAGTGAAGCTTTGGAAATAAAAACAAAGTTAAAGCATTTAGGGTGCACAATATCATTTTTGGGATGGAATCGAGACGACTAGCCCAATCGGGAACACCACCCTATCCTCGGTGACGCCAAAACTTTGCTTCAAAATCGGGTTGTCATACCCGATTTAGTGATGCACTCCAACAAATATATAGTTGTTATCCATCTTAAAAAGTTAAACTCTATATATTTAAAGCAAACCAACAAAAACGCATTAAAAACACTCAATATTTCTATCTCTCTCTAACCCAAAATTTTAACCCATTCAAAAGAAAAACTACCACTAGCCATGGACCATTTTGAACTTCCACCTGCACCAACTAGTTCGTCAAGTTTTGAGGAAAAAGGTATTTAAACAGATAGGCAAAACTTTTTCTTTGTAACTTCAGTGATATACACATCGTGACAACCTAACGTTCGAGACACATCTAATTCATTAGGAATACATGTGAACAAAAATTGTGAAGTTGCAAATGCTCAACCTGTTAAAGCTTAATTTGCTGATTCTAATGTAACATGTATATGTTTAAGAGAAGGTATAATATAGACAAATGGCTCTTTCTACAATTTATTGTGATATAAAGAGATTTTTTTTAAAGCACGTTATGATGTAGGATACAAGAGGAGTTTCATAGTGTTGCAAAAGTGCATGTCAACACTATGGCAATAGCATACAATAATGCACTTGATGCGTTTGACGAGTACCTGAATATGAGCAAGAGGACTTCATGTGAAAGTTTGCAAACCTTTTGTGATTGTATCACTTATGTGTATTGTAAATAATCCATTCGTGGACACAACAATGTATGACTTTTATATGTCGCACATGAACAAAAACATGGCTAGGGCTATACACGAGGGGTGATCAAAACATAGAAGTAGTCGCCTAGCAAGACTTATATATTTGGCATGTGTTTTCAGAGACGTTCGTTGTAACAATGGCATTAACCTACTCTAGTAATCCCCATTATTCAATGACCTTATGCATGGGAACAACATAAGACCGCTAATTTCAAATTAACAGAGTTGAATGTATATTGCTGATGAGATATACCGTACTTGGGGTTAGGGCTGGGCAAAGTGCTCGTCGCTCTCTCGGAATTTGCTCGAAAAATGCTCACTAGATTGTAAATGAGCCAAGCACGAGCAAAGGTCCGGTCTGCTCAGCTCGGTTCGGATCAAATATTTTTAAGTTGTTATATATATATAAAATATATATAATTATTTTTATAATTATAACCCTATTTGAATATTGAAATTGTAAATGAATTTAGCCCAAATTATCATTGCCCAATACCAAATCTAAGTCACTAAACCTAATTTCTTTTGGTTGACTTCACACGCTCACTTACAATTATCAAACTGAGCCGCCCCACTCAAATTACATGACGTCTTCACGCTTCAGGGTTCAGTGCTTCACACAATCATTCGTCACTCTTCAGCCACAGCCCGTACCGCTTACGACCATCACAATTCGCGATGACACCGTCTAACTTGTCAACCATTTTATATTTGTATTTGTTGAACTTGTATGTATCTTGAGTGAATGACAATTGAGCGAAAATGAGCAACTTTCTGAGTGGAACAATGACGACATTTAAATTTGAAGAACTTGTATTAAAATTTAATTTAAAATTGAAATTGAGTGAAAACGAGCAAAACCGAGCTGCTCGGTTGTAAAGCGAGTTTGAGAAACATTTTATGCTCGTTTCCTTAAATTCAAACAGATTCGAGCCGCTCGGTTTCAATTTGAGCAGCGTGTGAGTGAACGCTCGCTCAATTCAGCTCGTCTCATGAACAACCCTACTTGGGGTGAGCATAGTTTAATCATTCCCATTTCCCACGAGCGATAAACATAAAAGTTTAAAGCAGCAGAAGAAGCGACATAGAAGGATATTTAACGAGCTTTTGGAGCATTAAATTCTCGTTGGTACATAATAGAACAATCAACACGACAAACACATCCTTTCAGAATCGGAGACATGACGTACACTTGTATAATCATACATAATATAATTATGAAAAAAGAAGGTGCATCTATATATCACAAACACGATATTAATCCTCCAACAAATGAAGAAGTAGACGAGGACATTAGTTTAGAGATATCCCAAGTAGTTTACAACAACCTTTGAGCTGATCTTGTGGAGCATCACATGAACTCATGTTACTCAATAAGACTCATAGTTGTTTTTATTTATTTGTATGATTTTATTGTAATTTAATTTTTAAATTAATGAATGTCTTTTTTATTTATTTGCAATGCTTTTAAATTAATTTATTATTTAAAATAATAATTTGTCTGCTAAATAATCAAAATTTTAGAATCACTAAATATGATATGTCATATAGTGTGGGAAGGTTAAGACAACATAGTATGGTTGGAGTGAGGCTACAGAGCTTTTCAATTTGAGGAGTGTTATAGCCTAATAAAAGAAAAAGTTGTCGTTCTAATAAAAAATATAATGTAGGAAGGTTAGAGAGTCAGAGGAAAAATTGATGTGACGTTTAATAAAATTTACAAAAATAATGATGGATACCTTGTTTGTAATAAAAAGTTACAAAGAAACAATAAATTCTATAACAAGAAAAGTTACAAAGAAACAATAAATTCTAATATAGAATTAAGTTTCGAAAAAGAAACTAATCTAATTGTGAAAGAATTGTAACCTAAAAGGCATGTCAATATATTATTACGTCCTTACTAAAAACAACAAACTTAATGTTACATTTGTTGAGGAATAAAACATAAATATTCACATAATATGGTCATCTTATTAAGTTGATTTTAAATTTTATTATTAGGTACACGAATAACATTTTATAAAGAAATAAAAAAGACAATAAATGCATAATCCCGCTTTTATTGGGTAGGCGTTTCTTTCAACAAAAATAAAAGGAAGGCATTATGTATGAATAAAGTACAAATATCACCCTACACATTTGAAGAATACAAAATGCACCCATACACTTCTAAACAAAAAACAAACCATCCTTTTACTGTGGTATATTAAATAGATTTACTTAATATAAGATATTTTTATAGCAATGGAGCTTTATTTGAAAATGCTAATGATCAACATACAACGTTTCTTTGTTTTTGCATGTTGAGTATAAAATGGTAAATTGTTTATTTTCTTATTATTGGTAGTTGAGGTGAATATACTTGATCAAAAGTTTACATCAAACACATAAAAAGAAAGTCGGTATAAATAATGAAGCAAATGTGCTTTGCTAACTGTTGAACAATAAAATTAAAAGACGATCAAGTTGTTCTATATCTTTATGTCTTGTTAACCTGTCTCACGATCATCATTGTTAACGAGTCATAACATCCATAAAAAGATCAATAATACTTATACTTGAATCTAAGACTCACTTGTGAGTTCTCACATTCTTAAAATGAAGAAAGAAGCTACGAAAGAGTGACATGTTGAACTTTTTTATTCAAGTCGTCGTTTTGCTTTATGTGTAAAACTATCTTATACCATCATCAATGTAACCTAAAAGGTAGTTTTGTACCCATGTTTTTTTAATTTGATTTCTAAGATATCATAGTAAAGTTGATTCCAAAAAGTATATACATATTTTGCTTTCATTTTGACATTGTACACATAATCCGTATTCTAGTATTTGGTATTACCTACTTAAACAGTTAAACTACATATGAGTTTTGAAATAATCACTCTCAACCTAAGTAGTTAATGCAATAAAATATCGGATATCGGTCAAGGATTGATATTTGAAATATCGGTCAAGGACGGATATTTGAGATATCGGTTATCGCGGTGGGAAGCAGTTATTTAATATCATGCTAAATATATTATATATATATATATATATATATATAGCAATTTAACACTAATAATTCAATGACTCTTCTACCGTTAACAAATTAACCTTTTGCAACTTGCAAAACACTAACAATTGTAGCAAGTAGGAACTGACAGTGGCGGATCTAGAAAATTCACCAAGCCGTAACGGTTTATAAAAAAGCGGTAACGAAATTGGAAAAACGTCAAATTTTTCTAAAATTTACACTACCGCCGGAGCACCAAGCCGTAGCGGGGGTTACCCCTTGTTATATGCTGGATCCGCCCCTGGGAACTGACTTAAACAACACTGACATTTAACAGTAACAACTAACAATTAAGACTTAAAACGCTTATAGCAGCAATAAGAAAAAAATCGAATGGTAGAACTAAGAAGAAATGTATAGATATCGGGAAAATCGGTGTTATATCGGTCAAATATCAGTCAATATCGCCGATATTATCAGTACCGATATTCTGACCAATATTTTGCACTGGTATCTCAACATGGGATCGATAACCAATACATCACTAATATATCAGAATATTAACTACATAACTCTCAACATAACTTTCAAATATCATTCACTTCATCCAGATAAATAATTTCACCTCTCAAACACGTTTAAAAGTTAAAATAACATATTCATCGACCTAACACGTTTAAAAGTTAAAATAACATATTCATCGACCTAAGAGTAGCAACCCAATAAACAACTTTAACAAAAAAAAAATCCTAAACACCTTCTTAAAAACCCAAAACAAACGCCAAGATAAACACAAAATCTCTTTTCATAACGTCTCTAAAACAAAAAACTAAAAGGACCTTATTGTCAAATTCCAAACTAAAGGTACCAAACTATCCATATTACCAAACACACACACCCTATAACATAATTCCATTCCATTGTAATAATAAATAAATAAATAATTTATTATATTTCAGTTGAAGAAGAAGAAAAAAGGAAAGAGAACAAACACATCGAAAACGGCGAACAAGCTCTTCTTCAAAATTAACTTCTGATCACTCCTCACAAACTCACCACTTTCTATTCGCAACCCACTTCACTTTCTTCATTCCCAGATCTGAAACTCCTCTAAAACCTCATACGACGTCGTAACGCACCATTCCGGCTACTCCGGTAAGCCTGAACTATTTTCCGGCGAACTTATCGTCAGTTCATTTCTTGCTTAAACTCTCCGATC
Source organism: Scalesia atractyloides (assembly GCA_947069175.1). Classification (NCBI taxonomy): domain Eukaryota; kingdom Viridiplantae; phylum Streptophyta; class Magnoliopsida; order Asterales; family Asteraceae; genus Scalesia; species Scalesia atractyloides. The sequence continues at coordinate 30,958,399 of CAMTDV010000021.1, forward strand.
TTTATGTTTTTGGATACCCTTTTGAATCTTTTTAACATCTGTATGTGTGCGTACACGTTCAAACGTGTGTGTTTGGGTGAATTTGACCCCACCGGTTATCGGTTTCTTGAAGTGTGGAACACCTGTTTGGTGTGTGTTTTTTGTTGTTTTTTGATTGGTTGGGGAATGGGGTTTTTGTGTCTTGATTGGTAAGAAATGGCATTGATGAAGTGTGTTGGTTGTTTGTGGAACATATAGAGATGTACAAGTTGTTAAGCGTGTGGTACAAGTTGTTTCTGGTGCATGTTTTTCAGGGGTTTTGTGTTTTGTTTTAACTTTTTGAGATTAATCTAGTAATGGGGTTTTGGGTGTTGTTTAAAAGAAGTTATTGGTTTTAGTTTGTGGATAAAGATTCAAGCTTTAGGTTTTGGTTTTGACTTTGGTCAACTTTCTTGAATTCCCATTGTATTTCAAGATTTTAGAGAGTTTTTTCTGTCATTTCTAAATTTTGATAGCCATTTTTATTGGGGTTTTGGGGTTTCTTTAAAAGAAGTTTCAGAATAAAGATACAAGCTTTTGATTTCAGTGTTGACTTTGGTCAACTTTCTTGATTTCCCATTAAATTTCAAGATTTTTGATGTCATTTCTAAATTTTGGTATCCATCTTTTAATATGGTTTTGGGGTTTCTTTAAAAGAAGTTTCAGAATAAGAGAATTAATTGTTCTCAGTTTCTGAATAAAGATACAAGCTTTTGATTTCAGTTTTGACTTCGGTCAACTTTCTTGAATTCCCTTTATTGTTTTCCATGCATTCTTGATGATAAATAGGCATAAGTTAGGGGTTCATTTTAGGGTTTCAAAGATTGTTTAGTTTGATTTTAATGAAATTAGATATTCAAAGACTATTTTAAGTGAACGTTCGTTCGTAGCGCAATGGTAAGCGTTTGATTCCCCTCTCGACCCTGAAAGCCACCTACCCGGCTTCGGTCTCGCTTTACCTGTTCGGCTCTGGCAACGGGTCCCATGTCATAATTTTTTTATTGTTTTTAGTGAACTTGCTTCATTATTATATAGTTTTTATGGAAAAATTTGATGGGTGGTTTGGTGATCAATCACACTATTCTACATACCAATAAATCTACCTGTGGCCCCAACTTATTTTTATCTATTTTTGTAAAAGGGTTTTAGTCTTTCATCTTGTCAATTATTCATATTATTTTAGTTATCACTCAGCTACTTCACTTTTGTATTGGTCCTTTTTATCTATTTATTTACTAGAGGTCTTTAATGTGTTGGATCTATCAAGAACTACTTTGCATAATATTTATATTGTTGGGTGGGTTCAAATGAGACCAAACAAATATATAGAAACTTAATGAATAAACTTTTTTGCCTTTGATCATAAGGGGTGTTCATAGACCTTTGATTCGGCCGGTTTGAGGTTTATATGGTTCACGGTTGAAAAACCGGTTTCAACGATTCGGTTGTCGGGTTTGAAATTAGAACCAGCCGTTTATTTTCTATTTTTTTTTCATATATACAGCTATGCATATACATAATATTCTTTGAAATATTCCCAAAAGGCCACAAAATGGTCTTTTGGTTTCTAACTATTTCATAGTTTGTATATGTATGTGTGTGTCGTTCAAACATGATCGATTAAGTAAAGAACTATAAGGATTACGTAAGCACATGTAGTTATTGTTTTGACTGTGATACATTATGTGGTGATGTAATCGCATGATCCAATATGTTTTACTTTCGAGTTAAGCACTATGTACAAGTGTTTATGCGGTTTAGTAATCAAAATTGGTGCCGTATTGAATGCACCCATATATTAAAAAAGAATTTTATATATGTAAAAAGAGAAAAAGGAAGCAAATAATAGGACACATGTAGCTCTTTTTTTCCTCCCTTTTTATGCAAACTTTCTTCTTATATTATATCATATGATCTATATTTTATATATGTATAACTTTACTATTGATATCAATAATCTTGGCATACAATTATTGTACTTCTTCATTACTTTTAGTCATTATATCTTCTTGTTTTTAATCTCTCTTGCAGATCAAAATCATGGGCTAGGTGACAACTTTCGTTGGCCGTTGACCATTGACCTTTGTGTTTTCCGTTAAGAAGTTGACCAATATGAGCCAGTTGAGTGTTGAAACCAAAGATACTTCTGCGACATTACTTGAACTTGCTGCAAATGATGACATTGAAGGGTTCAAAAAAGCAATAGAATCTGACCCTTCTGGTATTGATGAAGTTGGACTGTGGTACGGCCGTCAAAAGGGGTCGAAACAGATGGTTCTCGAACACCGAACCCCGTTAATGGTGGCAGCAATGTACGGAAGCATTGATGTTTTGAAACTGATCCTGTCTCAATCGAAAGCCGATGTGAATCGGTTATGTGGCGTAGATGCAACCACTGCTCTGCATTGTGCTGCTTCCGGTGGATCTGTAAACGCGGTTGAAGTCGTTAAACTGTTGTTGCTCGCGGGTGCTGACCCAAATTCGATCGATGTTAACGGGCTTCGACCCGTGGATGTGATTGTTGTTTCGCCGAAGTTTCCGTGTATGAAAAAGACACTTGAAGAGGTTCTTGGCGTTGGCGAAGGTGAAATTACCGTTTTGCCCTTGTCGGAAACGGAAACGGAACCGGAACCTGGCCCGGAATTGGATATGTCGAAACGAGAATACCCTTCGTTACCCGATATCAAGAATAGTATTTACTCAACCGATGAGTTTAGAATGTACTCGTTTAAGGTCCGGCCTTGTTCACGGGCCTACTCTCATGACTGGACCGAATGCCCGTTTGTTCATCCAGGTGAAAATGCGCGTAGGCGGGACCCGGGAAAGTTTCATTACAGTTGTGTTCCGTGTCCGGATTTCAGGAAAGGCACTTGCAGAGGAGGTGATATGTGCGAATACGCTCATGGGGTTTTCGAGTGTTGGCTACACCCAGCCCAATACCGGACCCGTCTTTGTAAAGACGGGCCCGGTTGTAACCGACGGGTCTGTTTCTTTGCTCATACACGAGATGAGCTTCGCCCATTGTTTGTGTCAACGGGCTCTGTGGTTGGGTCGCCTCGGTCAACAGGTGGACCGAGTGCTTTGGATTTTGCTGCAGCCATGAGTTTGATGCCCGGGCTGGGCCCGGGCCCGTCTTTTACACAACCGCTGTCTCCAAATGCGAATGGCAACTGGGCTCAACCGAATGTCCCGTCATTGCATTTACCGGGAAGTAATCTTCAATCGAGCCGGTTAAGATCGTCTCTTAATGCTAGAGATATGGATCAAGAGTTAAACATTCAGCTGTTAAATGAGTTAAACAGACAACAAAGGACGGTTTTGACCCCAACAAAGCTCGACGATATCTTTGCAGCTGAAAGCTCGTCTCCTCGGTTTAACGATCAATCGGTTTTCTCACCACCACATAGCTCATCCGTTTTTAACCAGTTTCAGCAACAACAGAGTATATTATCACCAATTAACACAAACTTCTCACCAAAAAATACACCCTTTTCGGTCCAGTCAGTTCAGTCTCCCGGGAGGATGTCGCCGAGAAGCGTTGACCGGGTTGACCCGATTTCGCCTATGGGTTCTCGTGTGTCAATGCTGGCACGCGAGAATCAACATCAGTTTAGGAGTTTGAGTTCAAGGGAACTCGGGTCGCGATCCAGTGGTGTAACAGTTTCAGGTTCAGGTTCGGGGGTTGATCCGTGGTCACGATGGGGCTCGGGTAATGAGAAACCCGATTGGGCGGTTGATAATGCTAACGCGGACGAATTCGGGAAGCTTCGAAGGTCATCGTCGTTTGAAAATGGTGGGAGTAACGCGGAAGAGCCTGATCTGTCATGGGTTCAATCACTTGTTAAAGAAACACCCCCCGAAAAGGCGGTGGCGGATGGCGGGTCAGGCAGCGGTGGCGGGCCCAGCAATGGTGGTGGTGATGGTGTGAATTCAAGTACACAAATTGAACAAATGGATCAATCTGCATTGAGTGCATGGATTGAGCAAATGCAGCTTGACCATGTTGTGGCTCAACAAAATTGAAATTTTTGGTTTTAATTTTTGGGCAACAAAGGGGAATTAAAATACAAACAAGTTTTGATTTTTGATTTATCCAATTATTTTGGATAAATGGATCAATCTGCATTGAATAACAAACAAGTTTTTTACTACAATTGTTTTTAATTTAATTATAATATACAAAGCAGAAATTTAGGACATTTTCTAAAAAATATATTATTTAATATTAGTTATTAATGTTTATTAACATGATATTACTAAATTGTCCCCTTTTACCTTTTTTCTTGAGAGGTGTTAGGTGTTGATGTATTCATGTCTAGTGAAGATCTCAAGTGTTTTGGTCTTTTAGAGACTTAGAAGGTGGAGGTGAAGATCATGATAACTTATGTAGCAATGATTAAAACTAATATTATTTCTTTCAATTATTATACAAGTTACATTATGCACATAGCTTCATTCTCTTGTGTTATGGACCAAGATCTAATGTTTTATAGATTTTAAAGCGGTAAAGTTTGTAGACCTTACTTTACGAGTGAGATTTTTCCTGTGTTCGTCTATTTGTTTCTTAGAGATTTCAAGACAGGGTGGTATATGGTATGCTCAAACCACTTAAAACATGAACACAAACATGAAGTGGAAATAACTTGATTTTGAGTATGTAAGTTTAACATGTTGGTTATAACCTTTTTCATAAACATGTCGTATTTGAGTTGCGTATAATATAAATAGTTGCACAGGCGGCCTTTATGGTGTGCGGGGAGGACCACCGCACAGGCTCATAATTTTGAGGGGTACGTGTTTTTTTTAAATCCGATTTGTATATGTTAATTTTTTTTAAATAGTATACTAATACCAATTCAAATATAGGTCCATTTATAAATCAATTTTTATGGTTTAGAAGTTAGCCCATTAGCATTAGGTTTAGTGAGCTCATTTTTTATGGTTTAAATAGTAATTGCCTTGTTTATTGTTAAGTCATAAAGACACATTTTTTCAAGCTCGAACATGTTACATGACACCCCTAAATAGTTGATTCTATATGGACAAAAAATAATCTAAACTAAATGTGCAAATCAGACTATGATGAAATTAGTGGGTTATTGAGTCAAGAACATGTGATGTGCGATTATGAAATCCCCAAAGGTGGATTTGGCATGGTGAGTTGTGGGATTTTGTGGATGGGGAAACTGCCATTTGTTCAGATTCTATTATATGACACAAAGTATCTATCTTTTTTTTATATATAAAAAACAAATTTATCTTTAAAATTTAAAATAAATATATCTGTGGAGATGGGATGAGATGCTTTGATGAACAACCTTTTTTATTGCCTAGGAACAATGAATCTTGTTTTTCTTTTACAAGATATGAGATGAGGCTTTGGGCAAATGCCCAAATAATATTCTTTAAAATGATCTTATCCTTTTCACATATGTTTAATACAAGTTGTTGAAGTAATATTTATTTTTTATAAAAAGGGTCTTATTAATGTTAGATTGAATTATGTATTTTATATGATCTTACTCTACACGCTTGAATAAATAAACCCATTTTATATATCCAAATCTAGGTGAAGATCAAATAGGAAATATGTTTTAGGTAAGAAGGATAGGAAGTAATCTTAGCCGTCCATCTGGAAAAGTAGATATACAAGTGGGAAGGGTATTTTAGTCGATCTTTTTTTATCTATTCTGATTTTTTCCTTCTCTGTATCTTCAAAACCCAGATGTTCAAAACTCACCATCTTCAACATTTCATTCATTTTCTCTCTCTAGAATTATGCATCACGATGCAATTTTTCTTCATCAATGAATGGTTCAAACACTCAATCAACGTGTTCTTCGATTTCTTAAAAGAAAACCCAGTTTATGTTTCTGTAATTTCTCTTTTTTTTCAATTTAATATGATGCGATGGAACATGAGATTTCTGTTAAAACAGCTACTTCTCTTCTCAAATTTCTCAAACATTTTTTAATTCAAATTGAAGGTATCTCTGATTCTACTCTTTCTCTTGATGTATTCATGCGTTTGACCAACATCATTAGTTCCAATTTTATTGAGAAATCATTAATAAAAAGTTGCACACCAGGTGTTTGACAAAATGTCTCAAAGAAAAGTTGCAAAATACCTTCAGTTTCGACTATCATTTAAAATTGTGTTTTACAAAAGAATGAAAAAACATACTTTTGGGGTGTTTTTTGTCCATTGCGTTTTACGAAATAATGAAAAAACACAGGTTTTTATCTATTGCGTTTTACAAAAGAATGAAAAAACACACTTTTTAGATGTTTTTTGTCCATTGCGTTTTACAAAATAATGAAAAAAACTATTTTTTATCTATTGCGTATTACAAAAGAATGAAAAAACACACTTTTTAGGTGTTTTTTGTTCATTGCGTTTTACAAAATAATGAAAAAAACTGTTTTTTATCTATTGCGTTTTACAAAAGAATGAAAAAACACACTTTTTGGGTATTTTTTGTCCATTGCGTTTTACAAAATAATGAAAAACACAGTTTTTTGTCCATTGCGTTTTACAAAAGACACTTTTCTTTTGTGATTTTAGTCCATTACGTTTTAGAAAGTACACTTTCTTTTATATTTTTAGTCAATTGCGTTTTAGAAATAAACTTTGTTTTGTGTTTTAATTCATTGCTTTTTATAAGAAAAAAAACAATGTATTTTATGTTTTTTAGTCCATTGTGTTTTATGATGGTTTGTTAAACTTGAAATGAAACTATATGATAATAATGTTGGAAATTAAGTGTGTTTGAATGAATGTCCCAAAATGGTAAACCACTTGTCCCACATTGGTGTGGAGACAAAGTATAAGGTTATTTATAAGGTGAAACTTTTGCCTAACCAACATAACTTTATGACATGTTTTACCATAAGTCCTACGCGCGAATGCGCAGGGGGGTGCAAATTGGAGCCGGAATTTAGTCGAACTCGTGTGCACCACCCGCACGTCCTGCGGACACGAATGCAGTTCTGAAAACTCGGACCGCGTGTGGCTGGTTTTGTGGGTCTGTTTTTTACTGCTGCTGTGTTTATTGCGTTTTAAAACACGTTCTGCAGAACTGCGCATGATCGACTGACCTGCGTTTTTAAAAATTGTACTGCCACACGTTCAGCGTTTTCTAAAATTGTACTGCTGCTGTTTTTATTGCGTTTTACATGATCAGCTGACCTGCGTTTTTTAAAATTGTACTGCTTCTGTGTTTATTGCGTTTTAAAACACGTTCTGCCTGCGCTTTCTTAAATTGTACTGCTGCTGTGTTTATTGCGTTTTACATGAAACCGTCGCTGCATTTTACTATTTTTACAATTACATTCTGCTGCATTTTTTAGAATTGCACATTCGCTGTGTTTTACTGTATTTATTGCGTTCTACAGACTGTATTTTTTCGTTGCGTTTTACGCAACTCGGTTTTCAAAATTATTTTTTCGAAATATTGCAATAGCATACTCGTTTTAAAGATAAAAAAGAGCTCGTCTTTTTGGTGCAATTTTTATAAAAAATAATGTCGTATGAAAGAGTTATTAACGTTTAAAAAATGAGGGAGAATTGGAAGAGAGAGAAACTATTACCTTGGATTGACTAGAATGCCCATACAAAAACTCATACGTCTCCTCTTTTTTATTCAATTTAATTCATTTAATCTTAACCCTTGATTACTAAATTGATGGACAAGGTTACTTCCTGATAGAAACTTCCTATTGTATTCTAACCCTCCAAATCTAAACACTACTAATCCTGTGGATAAACAATTTTTTTTAGCTATTTTATATCTTTATTGGCCATCAGATTGCTAAAAAAGTAATAATTACTGTGTGTTTCAAATATCTGAAAATGGTAAGAAATGAATCAAAGGTTATATATTTTCAATTATTTATTCCAAATCAAGCCGCAGATTACTAAGAATCCATTAGTTCTCAATTATTTGTGTAGACGACCCTCTTCGCACTCAAAAATCATTTGTTGCTATTTTTACAATATATATAAATCAACTTTTAGTTTCTTGTATTTTGGGAATATTGATTTTATTAATCTCAACTATTTGTCGTTTACTGTAACGGTTTTAACTTCAAAATTAATCACTTGTAGTTCCAACTATTAACATATTGGTCTACAATGGACCTTGACTAACAGAACTCTAACACCGTTAGTCTCCGGTCACTGAAAAAACGTTTTTGGTCGAAAAACTCATTTTTGGCCGGATAACTCAATCTTTTCGTTCGAAACCTCTGTATAACCCCATTACGGACCTTTAGGAACCTTTTTTCTAGTAAAAGCCTCAGTTATTGAGGGCGCCGGAAAACTTAATTTTTTGGCTGGAAAACTCAACGTTTTCGTCCTAAATCTCTTTGTAACCTTAGATGAGACCTTTAGGAATCTTTCTTCTAGCCAAAAAACGTTTTTCTAGCGATCGGGGACTAACGACATTAGGATACTGTTAGTCAGGGTCTATTGGAGGCCAATATGTTAATAGTTGAGACTGCCGGTGGTTAATTTTTAAAATTATTGACGGTCAACGTCGAATAGTTGAGATTATTAAAATCCAATTTTTCTTATAAATAAAAGTTTTATGAGTGTTTATTTAGTTTTGTATTATTTATTTTAGGGCAAATTACACTTTTCGTCCTTTATGTTTGTATCGAATTGCAATGGATAGCTTTTAACTTCAATAATTACAATCACAATCCTTTATTTGGAAAACTTGTTACACGTTTCATCCTTTACCACTAACCAGGTTTAAAATTTAAGTTATGTCTGATCATGTGATTTGCACATGAGGGTAGATCGGTAACTTTGCTCATTTATTTAAAAAAATAAAAAATATATATATAACATACACAACAGCCCTGTCTCCTCTCATCTACCCCCATCTCTCTTCAACCGACCTCACCACCACCAAATTCAGCCACCACCGCTGAACTGAGCCCCACCACCACAGTATCCCAGCCACCACCACCGCCACCGTATCCCAGCCACCACCGCCACCGTATCCCAGCCACCACCACCGAATCGAGCCCCATTACCACCAGCCGCCGTATGCAACAACCCGCCACCACCAGGCCCAATAGCTTCAATCACAGATATGTTTCTCCCCATCTTTCTTCAACACCTGCAACAACAAATGAAGGACCATTGGATGTGTTCAATCGTGTTGATGAGAGGTAACAGATTTGACGATCCCCTCACCTCTTCAACCCCCAAAAGCCTCAAATCTGAAGATGAAGTTCGTGGCGGCTACGGTTGTAGCTTATTCGGAGATGAAGTTCGTGGCGGCGACGTTGATGAGTGGTAACATATTCGGCAATCCCATCCCCTCACAGGTGCAATGATGGTGATGTTTGACTGGAGATGAAGTTCGTGGAGGTGGTGATTATAGTTGCTCCGTAGATAGGGTGTGCTTCACCGAAGGTGGAGATGATCTGGTCAAGGGCTACTGGCTACATGTTTTAAAGGTTTGATGTGTTTTTTTTATTAATTATTAGTAAATATAAGTGGTTGGTGGTGATTAAATTATTTTTGTTTTATTTATTAAAATTCTTTTAAAGGTAAAAGACTAAATTACCTCTATGTGACCAAAGTTAACAGAAAAATTTAACCTGGTTAGTGGTAAAGGATGAAACGTGTAACAAGTTTTTCAAATAAAGGATTTTGATTGTAATTATCGAAGTTAAAGGCTATCTATTGCAGTTCGATACAAACATAAAGAACGAAAAATGTAATTTACCTTTATTTTAAACCACTGAGAGTAAATATTGTAATACTTGATTGATGCACCATCAATAAACAAGGATTTAGCATGACACAAGTCCTCATGCAATTTGCATGTACACCTACGCATAGTAAGTTTGTAACTGACACCATATAGCAAAAATGTCATATCACAATGTCATGTTAATATAGCTAATTGTTTTGGTCAAAAATCTGAATAAGGATAATATAACCAAACTTTGAATGTAATGTTGAGTGCTTGAAATAATGAATTATTGTATGAACGAGTACGAAATGTAAACAATGATGAACACCGAGAATTATACGAGGAAAAAGCTCTTGATCAATGAATGATCTCCGGCATAAAAAACCTCGGGTGATGGAAACTATCGATCATCAACTATATTGCATAAAAAGATTACAACTTTGGATGATATTGAGCTTGTTACAATGATTTCTAGTGTGAGTGTGTACGAAAGAGAGTAGCAAAAGAAGTGTTATTGTTCTCGAGAGAAACAGAAGTGTGTAATCAGAAATGTGCAGTGTTTTTTTATCAAGCTCAATACCCCGGTTAAATTAGCTAAAATTATCCTTAACTAACTATGCGAAAACCTTGCTAATTTTCCCACGATCTCACAACTTCCACTTTCTTCATTTGCACGTGTGGAATAAGGGCATATTCCTGTGAGATTCCCGCTTGGAACAAGTCTTGACTCGTAACCTACCTGCAACCACAAGCTAGAAGCATAGAAGACAATTGTTAGACAATTATAGATAACAGTAAGGATCCTTAATCCTTGGACTCTCTGCACCACCCGCTAAGGATAGTCGATCCAGGTTAGCCTCGGGATAAGGGATCCATGACTACTAAAAAACATCCCCTAACAATTGCCCCCAAACATGACTAATTAAACGCTCAACTAATTAGCCATGTTTCCATTAGAATAGGACTAGCCGTTGCAACTTGGATATATCTGTTGCACAATATGACGTCAGCGACAAGATAGCCTGCAACAAACATCATTATATATAGGGTGTAGATAGAGATGAGATCTTCCCATTTAACCAAAGATCCCTGCTTTAAATCCTTATATCGAAGACGTTCAGGTATTCTCTCTCTCTCTATCTTCCTCAATTCTCTTTATCATGTCTTCTCCAAGTTCTTAAAAAATGGTTACTCGGTCCTCCCCTCTCAAGGATCAACAACAAGATCCTAAATCACAAAGCCAGAACCTTCTCAAAAACCCTTCGGGGGAGCTCTGTCGCTTTACTGACCCTGAAATTGACCAAATCCGCTCTTGTTTCCCGGGGGGAACCATTTTCAGACCCTTTGATTCGTCACTAAAAAATGATTGAGAATCAGACTTCTGGATTTGTTTCCTTGTCGCTCCATTTCAAATAGGCTATAGCTATCCCTTTCCAGTATTCACCCAAACCTTCTTTAGCCACACCAGAATGTATTACAACCAAGCAATACCTATGTTATGGAGGGTTCTGTTCACTCTCGAACAAATAATCTGCAAAGAAGGTCTGGTTTTTGGTCTCACAGAGCTTCACCATCTATACAACCTGGTAACCCATGGATCCCATCGTCACCTCTTCAAGGCTAAACCTCAGCATCCCCTTCCACTCCTCAAGACCACCAGGAACGATACCAACTGGAAAAACCAGTTCTTTTTCGTCAAAAGAGATTCTATTCCCAACGAAAAGTATCTCCCCAAGAAGTGGAATTTGAAGGGTAGGATCTAGGATTCTTCGGACAAGATCATAGGTAACTCTGTTCTTTTATTCTTTTTTAAGGATAACTAATCCTATTTTATCTTGTTTTGCAGTGACTAGCTTTGCTGCCTTGAGAGATTTGCCTGATACCGCTGAGAGAGTTGCTGCCTTCTGGGCCTTAGACACAACAGTTAGATCTTTCTATCCAAAGGCCAAGGATCTAGAAGAGACCCAAAAAAGCGGCTGCTAATTAGCACTAATGCTAATGGGGACCATCGATCAAGAAGGACTTCAGAGACTGCAATCGAATTGATCAAAAAACCTATCTGCCTCCTACACCATGTCAAGTAAGTATACATGCATGTATATATACATATGTATTTGAAATAAATTAGTTAAATCATGAATACTTATCTAGATTTTGGTATCACATGTGCTACTAAATCCTCCTCCAAATCTGCCTCTAAGTTTGGCCTTGGGGAACTTGAAGGAATAATCTCCCCACGATCCTTTAAGAAGGAGCTGGCCACTGGCCAAAGCCAACCGGAAAACAAGGGCATGACCCTTCGTGCTAAAGCTGGGTCCAAGAGGAAAAAGCCATCTGAGCCTGCACCACCAAGTGACGCCTCTCAACTTGAGCAAGACATCCATAGCTGCGTCTCCGAGGTAAGGATCACTGATTCTCTGGTGTGTGAAAATTTTTAGGATCAAGGATCCTTATCTTTGCATATTGTCCTATGCAGAAAGTTGCAAAAATCCAAGCCCTGCAACAGAAAAAGTTAGCTGAGGCAGAAGAAACCATTGCTGATCTCCGGGCTTTCTGCACTGCTAAAGATAAAAAGATTGCGCAGCTGGAGAGGGAGATCAATCGCTTGGAGAAGCAGGCCATAGTGGATGCGGTTCAGGCGAACAAGGATCGGTTGGAGGCTGCTGATGAGGCCAAAATCTCTGCTGTCAAGGCTATCCTGAAGGCCAGGTTCCAGATAGCTCAGGAGGCAGTGGATCCTTCCTTCGATAAGGCTGGATGGGAGGTAGAGGCTTGGAAGCAGAGGCTGCAGGAGCTAGGCGACGATGACGAGCCATAAGGGACATCCATGCTTGAGGCCGCTCCAAGTGGTGAGAAGGATTCTGAAGAGGCAGCAACTAGTGGTGGTGATGAAGGTGGCTAAGCTAAGGGTGATGAAGCAGCAAAGGAGTAGGCTGCACCAATGGGCGATGATGGAAATTTCTAGACGTGGCCGGAGCCCTTTTTTTACGCTTGTGGTTGTTGGTATTTTCGTTTTGAACAATTTGGTCTGTACTGAACAATAGTTTTAGGGTTAAGGATCACTGATCCTTTGAACAATAGGGGGCAGCAAAGGTGGATGGATCCTTCTGTTTGTGGAGGATGAAACCTTTGATGCCCCTCGTCTCTACTTTCCTGCACTTTTAAATTCTGCAACGTATGACCCGTTATCATGGACACCCTTTGTCAACCCAAACGGACGAGCCGTTTTTTGGTAGAAGTTTGGGTTGACAATTTTGACAACCTTTTAAAAGGGGTTCTTATAAATAAATAAAACTTAAGCTTTTGACTATGTTTGCTATTGTTCCTTTTCTGATTTGAATATCATTATACCTGTACTTGTTAGCAAAATTCAGATATAGGAATTCATGAGTTCTTAAAAAGAATAATTAGTATTTGTCAAAGCAAGTTTTATTTTAAAATTTTAAACAATATACGATCAAGGATCATATAGGCTCCCGTCAAAGATCGAGGGTAATATCCGAAGACAAAAAGAAGACTGAGTAAAGGATCATACCAGTAAATCCAAGTTAGGATTCTTTATCCTTACAACTTACAATCTTAGAAACAAAGTATAAAAATTAGTAGAACTCTAGGATCCAAGATCCTTGTTTGTTAAGCTTAAGGAACCTGTAATAACATGCAACTTGGGACTAAGCCAAACATCAATTGAATAACTCATTAGAAACTGGGGACTGTTAGGGCATAGATTTTTATAACTATGGATCCTGTATCCTGAAGCGTTGCCTGGATCACATATCCTTAGCGGACGGTGCAGGAACTCGGAGGATCAAGGATCCTTAACGTTACTTATGATTTCTAACAATTATCCACGTTTTTAATGCTTATACGCAGGTAATGGACGACGGGGACTTAGTCTTTGCTAGAATTTCGTTGAATATGCTTCATGGAGCACGTGCTTGATGAAGAATATCCGTTATGGAGAACATGGGAGGTGTCACACCCTCAATTTCCACTTGCAGAGTTCTACCGCGAGACGTGTGAACAAACCAGAATCTAAGACACTAGTACGTCGAACGACTCTATATGATTTGATAATACGTTTTCCAAAATCATTTGTTGTAAATTTTAGATTACCAATATTTAGCATGAGTATCAGTTTTTAAAGTTTGAGCGGAAGCATAAATAAGTAGTGATGCGGCGCCAACACAAACGCCAAAACAAAGGTAAAATCCCAAAACAATATTAATAAATGAGACTCTATAAAGATGTCTTGTTCAATGCGTGTGCGTGCACCTAGAGCTCCTAGCGTCCTGAGAAACATGTAAAGAAACAAGTGTCAACATTTAAGATGAGTGAGTTCACAGGTTTTCATAAAATCGTTTGTTCGGTTATAGTTTGTTACTCCGTTATCCCCAACCCGGGATAACTAATCAGTTCCATTATTCCAATCCCGGAATAATAAGTTGTTGCTTCCAATATTCCCAAACCGGAATATTAAGTTGTTGTTTCCATTATCCCCAACCCGGGATAATAAGTTGTTGTTCCAATATTCCAAACCCGGAATATTAAGTTGTTCCGTAATTAAGTTCAATATTAATGTATATAGGTAGCTAGCCTAAAGTCATGTCACTAAGTGTTCGCGATCGAAGCTGACTGTGTGCCTCCGTTTTGCCAGGCCTATCACATGACCATGGCGGTGTTAGGCCAATTATACACCCGTTGACCATACCCGGTAGGCTAGCACGACTAGCTCGGATGGGGCTCGTCAGACCCAGTAGTACTACTCATAATTCCCCCGCTATTTAACCCAAATACTAACGATCCGAGGAGATTGTCGAGGACTTAAGTGATAAAGCTGCATAGTGACCATAACATTACATTAACATTAACTTAGTTACCGTATAGTTATGTGACGTTAGATTCGTATAACGTAAAGAGATTGAGTTTGAGAGTGTATACATGTTTCTCCCCCTGTTGTTTAAAAACCGGATAAAGTTAGGGGCCGTGAACTCACCTTTATTTGCTCGGTTAGTGTGGAATAGATGTTATAAGAGATGGGACCGCTAGTTGCGTCCTAATAAACCAATTAATTCCACGTTAGTGTGTAATCACACCAATACAAATTCCACACGCAATTTACTCACAAAGTGATACACACAAACAACATATCTAACACTCAAACATGCATGCAAGTATTCTCATATAATTATAGTAATCAAACAACTTATCATGAACACATTCCAAATCCATGTAACACTTAAATGCATAAAATCACAAGTTAACAACTTTCTGCTTAATACTCAATTATTCAGCTGTTTTCTAGGATTTTTATAAAATAGTTCCAGCGTTCTAAAAATTACCATATTTTTACAGTAGGTGACATTTATACCATAGAAATTTATATAATTTTCTCAAGTCCTAAATCTTCACCAATTAACCATAAATATTAATTCACTAAGCTGCAGTCAGATTTACCGCTTTCTGACTGCAGTCCACGGAAGAATTTCTTTAAAAATCACGGATCGTCCGATTAACAAAATTCCAGTTGGAGTTGCCCGGAAATTTCTATACCTAGTTGCTGTACAAAAATCATGACTCAACTCTCTACTGATTTTAAAATCTAGCTTGATAAACAACCAACAAAATTCCAGAATTTTAACAGCTTTACCTACTGAACTTGTTTAGCCCTTTAAAAATATCAAACGATTTCAGAAAATTATGAATCCAGTGCCATTAGATTCCTTATTCAAATCTCTACGTTCTAGACATCAGAAAATCCATTTTTCGACAACTAACGACCAAGTTACAGCCAGATGAAGTCGGCTGTAACTAGTATTCAGCAGGCTGTTTCAGCATTGTTATTATTACAACTTACCTACATCGTTCCTATTGATCGACCTAATCCGGCAAAGACCGATTTTTGATCCTAGTTTACTACTAACTACTTATCCATGCAAACCCTAGTTCTTACTTCTAGTTATTACAAACAAAACACAGCCCATATCTATGTTCAGCTTTCAAACTCCTTCCAGCTTTCAATCTAGTATTTATAATCCGAAACAATGCAATCATCCAATGTAAACATCATTAACAAATCGGCTAGCCTAACTTCTCGTTCTTACAAACAAAACATACTTGCACTTATGACATCCGTAAACAATTATACACAAGATCATAATCAAAACAGCCGATTATTTATTCAACATATAAGACCCGAAACAATTAATCAATTAATCTTTCAGCATACATATCATCCGAAACATGATCTTGTAATCAAGGGTAACTCTAACCTTGAATAACTAGGTAGACAAACCGAGGTTTGGACAAGGAGTGTCCGGCTGTTTCAGCAAACTGCGACCGAAAGAATGATAATAAAGTAGGCTGTTTTGGTTGATCGAATAGAGGTAAACCAAGGCTGGTCTCGTGACTGAATGAAGGTGAACAAGGGCTGTTAGCAACCGAGAAAGTGATCCAGACTGAAGTGAACCAGGCTGTTCGTGATCAATGGAGCATGAGGAAGCTGTTTGCGGTTGAATGGACTGAACAAGACTGATCCGATTGGGATGGAGGCTGTTTTGCGATCGCCAGATCTGAGAACAAGCTGCCGACGGCAGTTTTTCCTTCTAGGGTTTGTGTTTTTGTGTGGGTAACATGCATGGGTATGTGTATATATATAGTACAAAGAGGTGAGGGTTGCGATTTTGGTTAAGGCTTGTGGCCGAGAGACTAGGGTTGGTTTGGGTTTGAGTTTGGACTTGCGGCCAATAACTTTAATTTAAGGTGTTGGTTTGATCTTTTGGCCGAACATGTTTGGGCTGTTTTGGTTTGGTTTTTGAACAAAATATATTTGCGGTCTTAGCCGAATAGTTAGTGTTTTAAGTCTAGGTTTGATCGTTGTTTTCTTTTAGCCGAAGACTTGGGTTCAAGGTTTAAACTTTGTGAACTCCTAGAATCACAATGAACCAAGGTTGGGACGTGTCGCGGTTCGGATCAGTTCGTGCACATATCAACTCTATTTATTCAATCACTAAAACAATCACACAACACACATCACGTATTCATTTAACTCGTGCACGTTTAATACTTAGCATATACATTGTTCGACATGTGTCACGTGTAAGTTATCCGAAAAAACCCGGGATATCACAGGAGGACTTGCACATTTTTCGGATAGTTAGTTACATGATATTTTATGAAATATATATGGGGATAATGAGCTCATTAGGGACAATCAATCAGCCACTTGTACACCTGCAACTCTCGAAATCTCTCTCTCAAACACACTAGCAAACACTTGTATTGAGCTTCATTATCATCCGAAGTTGTATTAATCTTAACATTATTGTTCAATATAGTTGGTGATCGGTAGTTGCCATCACCCGAGGTTTTTTATGCCGGAGATCTTCATCGATCAAGAGCTTTTTCCTTGTATAAATCTCTGTGTTCATCGTCGTTTATATTTCATATTTGTTCACACAATTGTTCATCACACAAGCACTCAACCTCACAAAATCAGATTTGGTTACATTATCCTTATTGTGATTTTTGACCAAAGCAGGGACAAGCCCAAATAACTGGGGACAAGCCCAAACAACTGGGAACAAGCCCAAACAACTTGTAATACTTAAACTAACGTGAAGACGTTAGAAACCTTAGGAATTTGGTGTATGGCCCATACTGGCGACTAACCAATCGTAAGTGACATGAAAATGCCAAAACCTTAGCTAACGTGAAAACGTTAGAAACGTTAGAAACCTTAGAAACGGATTTATGGTACGTCTACCATTATACTTAGGATCCTAAATATAGCCAACACAATGAAATTGTCAGCCCCTAAAGCGGGTACTAGTCCTATTGCCTTGTACTATACTTGGATAACGTGCACTGCTGGCGAGGTGTTGAAACCCAATTCGTGTGAAAGGTGAAAACCTTTAAACCTTAGAAGGTATTGTATACTTTAAGCTGGGGACATGCCCAAAGTCTTGGAGAGGTGGCAAACCTCTTGATCCTTTGTAAAAATTCTACAAAACTTAAAGCTTGATAAAATTGGATGTTAAGAATTTAATACCCTTTTCTTATAATAAACAATAAATATGATATGAGGAATTAGTAAAACGTTACCAAATAAAGAATCATATATCCTTTGAGGATCCTTCAATCTGAACATTGGAATACTTAAGGATTCCTGATCCTTTACATAAAATACTTCTTTAGGTGGATAGCATTCCAAGCTCTTGGTAGAAGGTCACCATCCATAGTTAGCAAACGATATGCCCCCTTTCCAGCTTCAGCTTCGATAAGATAGGGGCCTTCCCATTTTGGTGCCAACTTGGCATCAGAAGGATTCGTGGTATTCTGGAACGCTTTCCTCAATACCATATCACCAACTTGAAATCTTCTTACTCTGACATTCTTGTTATAAGCACCAGCCGTCCTTTGTTGATAGCTAGCCATCCTTATTTTTGCCATGCCGCGCAATTCTTCCACATTATCCAACTCTTGAGTTAGAGTCTCAACATTTGCTTCAGGATCACGAATGCTTGTTCTGGCTGTCGGTACTACCATTTCTGTAAGGATCACTGCTTCAGCTCCAAAGACTAAGGAGAAGGGAGTCTGACCCGTAGCATTCTTAGGAGTTGTCCTATCTGCCCATAAGACATAAGGTAATTCCTTAGCCCATTTGCCCTTTTTGGATCCAAGCTTCTTCTTCAAGTTGTTGATAATGATCTTGTTGGATGATTCTGCCTGGCCATTAGCTTGTGGGTGGACCTGTGTTGATGTTATCATCCTAATCCCCTAACTGTCACAAAAGTTAGTAGTACGACTCCCAATAAACTGGGATCCGTTATCACAAACAATTTCTTCCAAATCTAGTTATGATATTTCTTTTAATAAAGGATATGACTTCCTTTTCTCTGAATTGGGCAAAGGCTTCTACTTCTATCCATTTGGAGAAGTAGTCTGTCATAGCCAACATGAACACTTTTCCTCCTGGTGCCTTGGGAAGCTTGCCTACTATATGAATTCCCCATCTCATGAATGGCCAAGAGGAGGATATAGGATACAGAGGTTCTACCGGTTGATGAAGGATATCACTGTGTCTTTGGCAAGCATCACATTTCCTTGCATACACAACATCCTTCTTCATTGTAGGCCAATAATAGCCTGTTTGAGAATCCTTGAAAATAGTGATCTGCCCCCAGTATGATTTCCACAATCTCCTTCATGAAAATCCTTCAAGACTTCTTGGATCTCAGGATCCTCAATACATTGTAGATAGGGTCCTGCAAGAGATCTCTTATATAACATGTTATTAATTATAGTGAATTGGGATACCTTTATCTTGAAGGCTCTAAGATTTTCCCTAATGGGAAATTCCCCATTTTGGATATAATTCAGGATTGGAAGGATCCATGATCCTTGAGTTGATTGTGCATCATCACTAGGTACAATTGCAGCATCTTCCACTATCTCCATTGCTTCATTTTCCTCTATTGCAGGAGTCAGGATATGGATGATGGGTATCTTCACATCCTCTGGCATCTTCAGTGAGGATCATAGATTGGCTAAGGCATCCGCTTCTGCATTTTCTTCCCTAGGTACCTGTGTTAAACTGAAAAAAGCAAAAGAATATGCCAATTTCCTGACTATCTCCAAATATTTGATGAGTTTTTCAACTTTAACAGCATAGGAACCATTATAGTGATTAGTAATTAATAGCGAATCTACAAATACTTGAAGATACCTGATCCTTATATGTTTAGTTAATTTCAAACCTGCTATCAAGGCTTCAAATTCAGCCTCATTATTAGTGATCTGAAATTCACATGCTATGGATTGGGGTATAATGTCCCCCTGTGGCGATTTTAGTAGTAAGCCAACTCCAGTTCCCTTGACATTTGAGGCTCCATCTGTGAAGAGTGTCCAAGGATCCTTGGTTTCCTCAAGTTGTTGCACTTCCAACTCAGCTTCCCTTTGTGGATCACTACTGAAATCAGCCACAAAGTCAGCCAAAGCTTGGGATTTGATGGCAGTCCTGGGTTCATACTTAATGTCATATGCACTAAGCTTGACTGCCCATTTTGCCATTCTCCCTGACATTTCAGGTTTCCTAAGAACATTCTTAATAGGAAAGTTAGTTTTAACAATAATAGTATGAGTTTCAAAGTAATGTCTAAGTTTAGTAGAAGCCATGATTAAAGCAAGAATAAGCTTCTCTAAATGAGAATACCTAGCCTCAGCATCAAGTAGACTTTTACTTACATAGTATACCGGATGTTGTTGGCCTCCATGATCCTTAACTAGGACCGCGTTTACCGCTTTACCTAAGACAACTAGGTAGAAGGATAATGCTTCCCTTTTTTCTGGTTTCATTAAAGCTGGTGCAGAGGGTAAGTAATCCTTGAGGGCTTGTAGAGCAGCTTCA
Source organism: Scalesia atractyloides (assembly GCA_947069175.1). Taxonomy (NCBI): domain Eukaryota; kingdom Viridiplantae; phylum Streptophyta; class Magnoliopsida; order Asterales; family Asteraceae; genus Scalesia; species Scalesia atractyloides. The sequence continues at coordinate 30,978,537 of CAMTDV010000021.1, forward strand.
TGCTTTTCAGTCCATTCAAACTTCTTATTCTTCCTTAGAATATCGTAAAAATCCTTGCATTTTTCTGAGGATTTTGAGATGAATCTGTTCAAAGCTGCAATTCTCCCTGTCAATCTTTTGAACATCCTTAGCATTGGCAGGAGATTTGATGTTTACTATGGCTTATATCTGCTCCGGACTTGCTTCGATTCCCCTTTTGGCCACCATATATCTTAAAAACTTTCCAGCTTTAACCCTGAAATGGCATTTGGAGGGATTCAGCTTCATGTTGTACTGGTCAAGGATATTGAATGCTTCTTCAAGGTCCTTCAGGTGATCCTCAGCGTTCTTAGATTTGACTACCATATCATGTCACACCCTGACCCGCAGCGGAAATGGTAGTCGGGGCATGATTGAGTTTTCATCAAAGCTCATGACATTTACTATAAAGTTTCATATTTATTATTTCTCTTTAAAGAAGAAGTTACAATAAACATACAAGCACAACAGGTTCAAATACATTTCCATTTAAATTATAAACCAAAGTATTCTTTAAACAAAAACCATACAATTACAGAGGAAAACAAAGCTAAACGTCAATTCCAAAGCATTAACTTTATTCTTCTAGGCCATCCTACGTGTTTCTTTTCTCAGCTGAATCACCTGTATCATGTGTAAAAATAGGGTTTTTGGGTCAACAAAAGTTGGCGAGTGAATCTTATGATAACATTTGAACGAGTTTATTATATTGATTATAAAAAGGTGCATAACCACATATGAGTAAATGTAAATGTAAATTTAATCACAAAACACATAATATCAATTTATGCACAAGCACACACACCAAATGATGAACAATGAGATCAAGGCTCAATCAAACGGAGCCGATCTAATGAGGCACGCGATGTTCAACTCGTCTCCCACGAGGAACTGATAGGCCTAATGAATGATTTGCACGCAACTTGACAAAATGTAAACACACATCACAACAAACAATATTTACATCACAAGTTTAGATCATATAATGGTAATAGCCCAAGTTTGAATAAACGAAATAATTAAAGCGACACATGATACACCCCAAAACATGAATAAAAAGGGGAATTTGTAAGAATTCACTCACAGTGGGTGCGTTCCTTGATAATGATGAATGCACACGAATTTATGATTCAACCGACGAGGGAAAACTAACCTAAATAATAACGTAATTAATCGATAAATAAATAAACTTTATTTGAGATTAATATTTTAATTAGTGCTCTTAAATGAGATTTTTAGATTTATTTTTGTGAATTTAATGCAAATTTTTAGGCTTCAAAACCTTATTTTGAGGTATTTTTAACTAATTTTCAAAGAAAAATAAAAAGGATTTTTAATTAAAAAAATTACTCTTTTTCTAAGGTTGACTGGTCAACGGCCGGTCAGACTGATTTGTTATAGGCAGCGTGTGAGGTTCGAACTCGTGACATTCCGTATACGTGCACGCAGCTCTACCAACTGAGCTACGTGCCTAACCCGAAATATTTCTGATTTTAGTTACTTATATATACTAGTTAGCTTAAACCTTATTTTAGTTTTATTAAAAAGGTTTCATAATTTGCCAAACCCGGTTTAAGTATCCCGAATCGAACTCGAGCTCTTCAGTTCACGTGCACACAGCCCAACCAGTTGGGCTGTGTGTCTAACCCGTTTATATACTGAATTATACTATATTTATATACATGTTGAAGGATGATCTGAATTGGTTTTAAAAAGGTTTGGTTTTATTTCAGAAAGTCGAAACATGTGTGGCTCGAACCCGAGATGTATGCTTTGTAATTGTACACAGTCCACCGCTGGACTGTGTGTCTGACCCGGTTAAAATACTGATTTTAATTATACTTAACATCTTGCAGCATGTTAGCGTGTTTGGTTTAAAGAAAAAGGGAAACGGTTATTATTAATACGGATCTGACCAAGACTCGAAATCGGGACGTGTGCTTTGTAATTGCACACAGTCCACCGCTGGACTGTGTGTCTAACCTGGTTAAAACATCAAGATTAATTATACTTATTTTCTAAGTAAAACTTCATCCTCTTCCTAGACAATACCCAGAAACAAAAATCCGGCTGTTATCTATATTTTAACAATTCTGGTTACTGGTTTACAAACTAACGGAGTTAAACATGAACATAAAAAGGTTTTAAAGGTTCATACCCACTGGAAGATAGAACCTTGATTATCTCGGTGACCAACTCCGGCGAGTTCCAATTTTTTCCGGCGAAGCTTAACTTGCGACAGAGGCTCTTCAGGGAGTTTGAGGTGAGTGTGGGTGATTCTGTCTGAGCTCTAGAAGTCTTATTTTAGAGTAAGGCAATAATGGAATGGATTCTTCGGTTTTCCGGCGAGTAACTGAGAATACCGGCGACTTGCAGGGACAGCTTCAGAGTGTTTTAGCGAGAGTTTAAGAGAGAGTTTGAGAGATTGAACGAATTCGTTTGTGGTGAAAACGATTGGTATTTATAGAGTAACCAGTACATCACCGATTTCGGTTTCAAGAATTGCGGTCAAGATGAAATTGCCGAGATGATTGCATAACCGATTTGGGGACTGTTGACTCCCTGATTGAGTCTATTACGTGATCAGTTACATTCGATGATTGAAAAGGAGTCCGAGATATCTTGATGATAGCCGGTGACTTCGCGCGGCTGTTTCTTTTTGAATCCGGATCAAAGGAACGTGATTACAAATGTATAATTGTTTTGAGATGTAGCAGATGTGAGCAAGTGGTGTAGTGGTGTGTTGTGTGTTTGGTTTGAGTGGAGACCCGGGTTCGAAACCCGCGGTCTACACTTATTGGATATATATTTTTTTTAAATCTTAAATATTGCTATTATTTTTATTCTTTTATTTAATCAACATATTAATTATTTATTTATAAATTATGGAAATTACCTTTTGTAAAAATGAAAAAATGCGTAACGAAACTTTTTAAATAAATTCTAAAGTTTTTAAAACAGAGCGGGTTTTGGAACCCGTTTTTCGACGAATGTTACACTATCCCCTACTTTTAGAAATTTCGTCCCGAAATTTAAGTAGTGGTATGTTTGACTCGAAGGGAGGGTGTTTTAATTCGACAATTACATATTCAGAAGAGGGTGAAGGTTTATACTTTATTTGAGGCGGTAACGTTCCTAGTAAGGGTTGAATATCCTGCAACAGGAATCGCTTTTTGATGCCTAAAGTATGAAAATGCGGAACATGGATAAACAGAGTTGATTGACTAGGTATGATCTCACGCATAAGGGTTTTGGGAGAATTGATACATTTGAAAAGATAAGGTTATATCATAAAAACAAAAACTTCAACCATGACGATATTAAAACCTACATGGAACCTCTCATAACCGCCTGACAATGCTGTTGATCCTTTGACAAGAATACTTATATATAGGAAGTACCAGCGGCGTATCCACCATATTCTTGTCAAATTTTTTTTGGCTTTGTCAGCAAGTTATGATTAGTTCTATGTGACTCTAAAATCTACAAAACAAACGCAACAGCCAAAGCTTGAGTCTCAAATCTGAAAGGATACATGATTGAATGATGACTGTACCTCTCTTGTTTGTTATGATGAAGGGGTTAGTCTATGTAAAAGTGAGACACCACCCAACTTCTTTAAATGATAAGATCGAGGTACGTCGAGATGTATGATGATAGGAGAGTTAAATCAATGAGTAAAGGTATTAAACAAAACCGTGATATCAATTCGCATTAAAATTCTTGGATACATAAATTCCCAATTTATAACTGGGATACGTAAAGATTGAGATAACATAAAGAAAGCATTAAAACTAGACGGTTGAAGTTGAGTCTTGATTCTTGGTGAGGGAAAGCTAGTTGGGTGGTTCGTTTGGGCCGTTATTATCTTCAACGGGATTGGCGTTGATGTTGTAAGCCCTTCCTCTTACTGGTGGTGGAGCTGGGTTTGCTTGATTTGCTTGGTTAACTGGGTTTGCTTGAGCTTGGGCGTTTATGATGTTAACCAATCGAGGGCACGTGTTTCTAAAATGGGTAAGGTCGCCACAGTTAAAACAAGCTCGAACATATGGAACTATGGGGTATTGAGGTTGTTGATATGATTGGATCATGGTTTGGGTAGGGGGTGAAGCTTGGTTTTGAGGGGCATGACAAGTTTTGCTCCAATGACCATAACGCCCACAATTTGCACACAGTCGACAAGGTACGGTAGATGGATGGTGATAAAAACAGGTGTTGCATTGAGGGTGAGGTCCAATGTAAGGTTTCTTATTTGGGTAAGTAGAGTTGGGTGCTATTTGAGTGATTGGGATAGCTTGGAGGGGTACGGCTTGTGAAGCTGGTTGATTGCCTTGGGTGATAGAGAAATTTTGCCCATCTCGTTTTCTCTTAGGAGTGGTTTGAGGAGGGGATTCGGTCCGGGTTGAGTTTGAGGTTTCGGATGATGCTTTATCCTTCTTCTTCTCCTCCTTGAAGTCTTTATTCCGTATACGGTTTTCGGTGAGCTCTGTAGCCAACTCCATTGCTGCTTCCAAAGTTGCAGGTGTGGTACTTATTACAGGGTCTTGAATTTTTTAAGGAAGACCTCGAATGTAGTGTTCGATCAAACGGTAGAGGGGAGTGAACAAGTTGGGGATCATCTGATTCAACTCAAGGAATCTTTTGTTGTATGTGGTGTGGTCGCCCTCCTTTTGTTTCAAAGAATAGAACTCATCTTCTAATTTCTTGATTTCGCTTCTTGGACAGAAACGTCTTGTCATGATTTCTCTCAACTCTTCCCAAGTCAAATTCATAGCATCCTCAGCACCTCGCTTGGCCTTCTCTGTATTCCACCATGTAAGTGCTACTCCGAACAAACGACCGGTGGCATATCGCACCTTGCGATCATCGGGGCAGTCGCAATTGAGAAAAGTGTTTTCCATTTCCTCAAACCAATGGAGGAGAGCGGTGACACCTTCAGTCCCTTCGTATTTTGGAGGATCGCAGGATTTAAAATGCTTGAAGGTGCATTTAGTGGCATTTGGGGGAGGATTGACAATGTTTTGATCTTCTTGGTTGTTTGGGTTGACGGGATTAGCGGTAAGGGCCTGTTGTACTTGAACTACGATGTTGGGTATTACGGCAGCCATTTGTTGAGCGATTTGGGCATCCATGCGCTCGCGGGATTTTCCTGATCTCATACTTCTACGAGAGAGACTAGAAGACATCTACAAGGAATACGTATCGAGAGTATGAGTTTGACGTTTTAGGTGTCATGTGTCGTATTTAGAAATGAACATTCACAAAAAAAAACAAATGAATAAAATAAATTTACTACATCCATAGGATGTCTTGGGCTTTGCTCATGTTTGGGCTCCCATATGTCCCCTTACTTGGTCTTGGTAGTCATGTGGGCCCCCATGACTACTGGGCTCTGGTAGGGTTCATATTGGTGTTGGCCTGTTAACACCTGCGCCACCCGAATGAAAATCGTAAAACATGACAGCAAAGTGTAAGGTCGGAGGGTGTCCTGGTATGGACACAATGACAACTCAAAGTAGGGTTAGTTCGAACGACGTTTGGTGTGGCATGCTTTGGCCTAATAGGTCCTTCGTACTCTCATCGTTAGTCCTCAGGTAGGCAAACTGGTCCGTTATATTGAATTTATACGAATGCCAACCTAGACAGGACGTTTCGACTACCGGTACTTGTACCCTTCCAGTTAATACATGCCCGTCGTAGAACTCACTTTGATGAGATTGAAAAACAAGAAATGCCACAAAATCTTGAATAAAGGAAATATGATGATGATTTGAACATGTGAACATTGAAATATGTGTGATGAGTGTATATGTAAGCATGTTATGTTTGACAATAAGTATAACTCATTAAGTATCACACAATATGATAGTGGAAGTGTTTGCATGCATTTGTGTGTGTAATAAATACGAAACAAATAAACATCATGAGTTTGCATGTAACCACATAAACAATTAAAATCTAATCAACTATAGTATAGGCTCTAAGGGTCAAATAACCTATCCTATATCCCTATAGTCAAAAGCTCTGATACCAATCTGTCACACCCTGACCCGCAGCGGAAATGGTAGTCGGGGCATGATTGAGTTTTCATCAAAGCTCATGACATTTACTATAAAGTTTCATATTTATTATTTCTCTTTAAAGAAGAAGTTACAATAAACATACAAGCACAACAGGTTCAAATACATTTCCATTCAAATTATAAACTAAAATATTCTTTAAAACAAAAACCATACAATTACAGAGGAAAACAAAGCTAAACGTCAATTCCAAAGCATTAACTTGTTTATTCTTCTAGGCCATCCTACGTGTTTCTTTTCTCAGCTGAATCACCTGTATCATGTGTAAAAATAGGGTTTTTGGGTCAACAAAAGTTGGCGAGTGAATCTTATGAAAACATTTGAACGAATTTATTATATTGATTATAAAAAGGTGCATAACCACATATGAGTAAATGTAAATGTAAATTTAATCACAATACACACAATATCAATTTATGCACAAGCACACACACCAAATGATGAACAATGAGATCAAGGCTCAATCAAACGGAGCTGATCTAATGAGGCACGCGATGTTCAACTCGTCTCCCACGAGGAACTAATGGGCCTAATGAATGATTTGCACGCAACTTGACAAAATGTAAACACACATCACAACAAACAATATTTACATCACAAGTTTAGATCATATAATGGTAATAGCACAAGTTTGAATAAACGAAATAATTAAAGCGACACGTGATACACCCCAAAACATGAATAAAAAGGGGAATTTGTAAGAATTCACTCACAGTGGGTGCGTTCCTTGATAATGATGAATGCACACGAATTTATGATTCAACCGACGAGGGAAAACTAACCTAAATAATAACATAATAAATCGATAAATAAATAAACTTTATTTGAGATTAATATTTTAATTAGTGCTCTTAAATGAGATTTTTAGATTTATTTTTGTGAATTTAATGCAAATTTTTAGGCTTCAAACCTTATTTTGAGGTATTTTTAACTAATTTTCAAAGAAAAATAAAAAGGATTTTTAATTAAAAAATTACGCTTTTTCTAAGGTTGACTGGTTAACGGCCGGTCAGACTGATTTGTTATAGGCAGCGTGTGAGGTTCGAACTCGTGACCTTCCGTATACGTGCACGCAGCTCTACCAACTAAGCTACGTGTCTAACCCGAAATATTTCTGATTTTAATTACTTATATATACTAGTTAGCTTAAACCTTATTTTAGTTTTATTAAAAAGGTTTCATAATTTGCCAAACCTGGTTTAAGTATCCCGAATCGAACTCGAGCTCTTCAGTTCACGTGCACACCCAGCCCAACCAGTTGGGCTGTGTGTCTAACCCGTTTATATACTGAATTATACTATATTTATATACATGTTGAAGGATGATCTGAATAGGTTTTAAAAAGGTTTGGTTTTATTTCAGAAAGTCGAAACATGTGTGGCTCGAACCCGAGATGTATGCTTTGTAATTGCACACAGTCCACCGCTGGACTGTGTGTCTGACCCGGTTAAAATACTGATTTTAATTATACTTAACATCTTGCAGCATGTTAGCGTGTTTGGTTTAAAGAAAAAGGGAAACGGTTATTATTAATACGGATCTGACCAAGACTCGAAATCGGGACGTGTGCTTTGTAATTGCACACAGTCCACCGCTGGACTGTGTGTCTAACCTGGTTAAAACATCAAGATTAATTATACTTATTTTCTAAGTAAAACTTCATCCTCTTCCTAGACAATACCCAGAAACAAAAATCCGGCTGTTATCTATATTTTAACAATTCTGGTTACTGGTTTACAAACTAACGGAGTTAAACATGAACATAAAAAGGTTTTAAAGGTTCATACCCACTGGAAGATAGAACCTTGATGATCTGGGTGACCAACTCCGGCGAGTTCCAATTTTTTTCCGGCGAAGCTTAACTTGCGACAGAGGCTCTTCAGGGAGTTTGAGGTGAGTGTGGGTGATTTCTGTCTGAGCTCTAGAAGTCTTATTTTAGAGTAAGGCAATAATGGAATGGATTCTTCGGTTTTCCGGCGAGTAACTGAGAATTCCAGCGACTTGCAGGGACAGCTTCAGAGTGTTTTAGCGAGAGTTTAAGAGAGAGTTTGAGAGATTGAACGAATTCGTTTGTGGTGAAAATGATTGGTATTTATAGAGTAACCAGTACATCACTGATTTCGGTTTCAAGAATTGCGGTCAAGATGAAATTGCCGAGATGATTGCATAACCGATTTGGGGACTGTTGACTCCCTGATTGAGTCTATTTCGTGATCAGTTACATTCGATGATTGAAAAGGAGTCCGAGATTGAACGAATTCGTTTGTGGTGAAAACGATTGGTATTTATAGAGTGACCAGTACATCACTGATTTCGGTTTCAAGAATTGCGGTCAAGATGAAATTGCCGAGATGATTGCATAACCGATTTGGGGACTGTTGACTCCCTGATTGAATCTATTACGTGATCAGTTACATTCGATGATTGAAAAGGAGTCCGAGATATCTTGATGATAGCCGGTGACTTCGCGCGGCTGTTTCTTTTTGAATCCGGATCAAAGGAACGTGATTACAAATGTATAATTGTTTTGAGATGTAGCAGATGTGAGCAAGTGGTGTAGTGGTGTGTTGTGTGTTTGGTTTGAGTGGAGACCCGGGTTCGAAACCCGCGGTCTACACTTATTGGATATATATTTTTTTTTAAATCTTAAATATTGCTATTATTTTTATTCTTTTATTTAATCAACATATTAATTATTTATTTATAAATTATGGAAATTACCTTTTGTAAAAATGAAAAAATGCGTAACGAAACTTTTTAAATAAATTCTAAAGTTTTTTAAACAGAGCGGGTTTTGGAACCCGTTTTTCGACGAATGTTACAGTTTTTTAAACAGAGCGGGTTTTGCAAATTTTCTCCTCGTTTGGTGAATTGGCCTGAAAGACCTGTCAATACCAAGCTTATGAGTAATGATATCTTTTGAAATACCTGTCATGTCTTCATGCTTCCAGGCGAAGGTAGATTTTCTATGTTTCAGGAAGGATACTAGATCCTGCTCTATGCTCTCCTAGATCCCGGATCCTATGTACACCTTGGATTTAGGATCCTCAGAATCTAATAGTATATCCTTGACGTCTTGTTCTCTTGCCTCCATGACGTCTCTTAGAGGATATTTTAATTGCTATGCTTCCATAGACTTGGAAGCTGGTTTCATCGACGAAGTGTAGCAGTTCTTTGCCTCCTGCTGATCACTCTCTATCTTGACTATTCCCCATGGACTTGGGAGCTTGACACATTGGTGGTACGTTGTTGGACCGCCTTCATGTCATGTATCCATGGCCTGCCAAGGATAACATTACAGCAAGATAAGCAATCTATTACACAAAATTTTTGGATAATATTCACTCCCTCTATGTAAATTGGGAGTTTGATGTCCCCCAATGTATTCTTGGTTTTTCCACTGAATCCCACGAGCATCGATGATCTTGGGATGATCTCGGATTCAGGGATGTTCATCTTTTTGAGGACATCCAACTGGATTATGTTCATTGAACTCCCTCCATCAATGAGGATCCTGCGAACAAAGTGGTTAGAAATAAACAAGGTGATAACTAAACCATCGTGATGAGGATCCTGTATATCTACACGATCATCCTCATCAAAGGATATAACTTTCTGCTGAGTTAGTGTTGAAGTTCGAACTGGTCTTTCTCCATTTTCCATCTTTGTTTCTTTGGCATGTCTTTTCGCTGCCGAAAACGAGGTTCCACATATATCTGAGCCTCCAGAGATGAAATTAATGATTTGATCATCAGCAGGTGGAGGAGGAGCTCTTTCAGGAATCTTTTCAGTATCTTGGGTCCTTGATCGTTTTCTCCCGAGCAATTCCTTCAAGTATCCTTTGCTGAGAAGATAGCCAATCACCTTCCTCAACGCTATAACTCATCATAAGGTGACCAAAATCCTCATGATAAGCGCACTATTTGGACTTGTCTTTATTGGTTGTGGCCTTCTCATTTTTTCTAGGCCACCTAGCTTTGTCACCTAGGTTCTGCATAGCAAGGATTAGTTCATGATTATCAACAGAAAAACAATATTAAGATATAGGAGGGTAATCCTCATCGTCTTCTACTTGTTCAACTGCATGCACATTGTGGTTGTCATGTTTAGAGTATGACTTGGATCGATTATTCTTAAAGAATGATCCTTGCTTTTCCTGTTTCAAGGATCCTGAGAGCCTCTCCTGGATCCTTTTGTCATTCTCTAAACGAATAAACCTCAATGCCATGTTCCTCACTTCATCTAAATTCATGCAAGGTGTCATAACGAGGTCATCATAGAATGAGGAATCCTTGAGCAATCCCATTTTAAATGCCTCTACAGCAGTGGCAATATCTAGGTTAGGGTTTCTAAAGATTCTCTACTAAACTTAGTGATGTAATCTCTTAAGGACTCATCACGAGCATGTGTTATCCTATATAGATCACTAGTTAATCGTTCAAAAGTTCTACTACATGAAAATTGATTATTGAACAAGTTAACTAAATGAGAAAATGAAGTAATTGAGTAAGAAGGAAGACTTAGCATCCATTTTAATGCTGATCCAGTGAGTGTAGATCCGAAACCCTTGCAAAGACAGGCTTCCTTTAATCTATCTGGAATGGGATTGATCTCCATTCTTTCCCGGTATTGTACTACATGCTCCTCTGGATCAGTTGTACCATCGTACAACTTCATATTGGGGGTTTGGAAGCGTTTTGGTATCTCGGCATTGTAGATAGGAGGTGCAAAACGAGACACTCTGTGACTTCCACCTGGGATCTTAGGAATTGGCTTAACCACTCCTGGGACGCTGGATATCATATCCTTAAGCTTTTGTGGTTCTCGTGCCATTGCCTAATTGATACCTGTATCCTGCATGGAACCAAATTAGTACCAAAAGAAGTATTGAAGTTGTTACCTCCTGACTGATTTAGAGCCTGTATCCCAGATGTATATCCAAGACCATGGGCATCTGGTATAATGGATGGACCAGATGAAGCAATAGTCTCCATAGGAATGAAGTCTCCTGTATGAACTCCATAGTTCCTAGATGGTTAGCTCCCTAATGATCCTTGATCCTGAAATAAGTTGGATCCTTGAACTTGAGATAAGGATCCTTGAAGTGGTGCATAGAATCTCTGGACTGGTACATCTCGTGCGATCCTCCAGGTTCATAGAAGAATCCTTGTGGTTCCGTGATCCCTAGTGACCCTCGCTGAAGGATAGATGATCCTTGAGGCTGGAAGTAGGATCCTTGAACTTGAGATGACGATCCTTGAGCCTGTGTCATTGCAAGTGATCCTTGCTGGTAATTGGAAGATCCTTGAACTTGAACACCGGGTCCTCTGGAATGTTGGATCGTTGACGCTGGAGAAGTGAAATCCAATGACCTAGGCATCAACGAAGAGTGATCCTCCACTGATCTCTTCTGCTTCTTGATTTCATCAATCTCCCTGAGGATCCTCTGGTTGGTTTTGTCCTGCTGCTCCATGTAGTTCTTCATCTACAAAATCAAGGTATAAACATCACTGTTAGTAATCGTGGATGAAGAAACAGTGGAGGTTTTTTATCTTGTGTAAATAGGAGTAGTTTTTTTCTGAGGATTCTCTGCACTCCTCATAGGTGCAGGGGTAGAGGAGGCAATGATGCACAAGTCTGGGATGAGGTGACCGTCGTCATGGCACTTGAAGCATATTTTCCTTGAGAAGCCATATGATTGATGGAATCGAACAGAAATGAATGAAATAAAAGAGAATTTTAGAATTGAAGCACTGATTGCCCCACAGTAGGCGCCAAACTGTTTTGGTCAAAAATCTGATTAAGGATAATGTAACCAAACTTTGAATGTGAGGTTGAGTGCTTGAAATAATGAATTATTGTATGAAAAAGTATGAAATGTAAACAATGATGAACACCGAGAATTATACGAGGAAAAAGCCCTTAATCAATGAATGATCTCTGGCATAAAAAACATCGGGTGATGGAAACTACCGATCACCAACTATATTGCATAAAAAGATTACAACTTTGGATGATACTGAGCTTGTTACAATGATTTCTAGTGTGAGTGTGTACGAAAGAGAGTAGCAGAAGAAGTGTTATGGTTCTCGAGAGAAACAGAAGTGTGTAATCAGAAATGTGCCAGTGTTTTTTTATCAAGCTCAATACCCCGGTTAAATTAGCTAAATCTATCCTTAACTAACTATGCGAAAATCTTGCTAATTCTCCCACGACCTCACAACATCCACTATCTTCATTTGCACGTGTGGAATAAGGGTATATTCCTGCGAGATTCCCACTTGGAACAAAACATACCTGCAATCACAAGCTAGAAGCATAGAAGACAATTGTTAGACAATTATAGTTAAACAGTAAGGATCCTTAATCCTTGGATTCTCTGCACCTCCGCTAAGGATAGTCGATCCAGGTTAGCCTCAGGATAAGGGATCTATGACTACTAAAAATCATCCCCTAACACTAATATTGTTACATTATTAAAATTTTATGTTGATAAAATCACTTTTAAATAATGTTGTAAAACATTATTTTAAATAGCAAATTTATATTAATTAAAACATTTTGTATAACTCATTGTAACAAATTAACTTTAAGACTTTGATCACACTATATGTTTATTTAAAGTCTCTTTTGGTCTGGTTATTTTCATCATGTAACGTAGGGGCATACATCATTACTCATTAGGGCATGTGTCAACTTGAAAGAAGTGTGAATTACACGATTTAACATACCAAATTCATATTTGTTAAGAGCAAAAATAATTAAATAAATAGATGAATAACCATCAAAACTATAGATTCTTTAGTTTATAAACTGAGCAATGGAAACCACCATGGTTGATTTCAAGTTTAAACAACAAGAAGTGAAGAAAACCTAGATCAGCTAGACCGGAGTCAAATTAGATCTATAGAATGGGCTCTGCATAAAAGGGTTAATCCTCCGTTTGATTTCACGATAAGGGACTGAATAGAACAATATTCCGGCTGATCCTGCAAAACAGAACACCGTTAGCTCGCCACGGGGAGAAGGGGGTTCTCTCCGTGACCACCCTCCAGCGTGAGAATAAGTACAGGTAGTCGGAAATAAGTATTGTAAGTGAGAACTAGTTGAGAGTCAATGCCTTTCCTTGAATTCCAAGTTACTTATTTATAGCCGGTGTTTGGCGCCAAAAAGAGAGATTATTAACTTTAACGGAATCTTTTGTTATTCCGTTAACGTTTGTTGGCAATCTGTTAGTGCACACGGATCGTGAGTTCATCAGCGGTTAGGGAGGCGCCACGGGTCAACATGAGATCACTACATCTTATAAATGTGAGCATGCCATCACCGTGATCTTCCTCAGCCGTCCAGATGCTGCCATGTGGCAATTGGTTATAACCGAAAAGATGCTTGCACGATTGGGTGTTAATGGCTTCTAGAAGGTTTCACAGTTGTTACCCATCTATTATTCGCCACGTGTACATTCTCTTATAACAGAAAAGATTCCCTTTGTTTCTGCACCAAGTCAAGGATTTTGATAAGGGAAAGTTTCTCAGGATTTACTGTTTCCTTGCGCGAGAAGCGCAAGTTAGTTAACTGATCTTCCTTCTTCTCCTTGCTGCTTAGCGCAACGTTTGGTGGATGCTTGCTTTGATATAAATATCTGCGCAAGGTTTGTGCATGGAGCATTATCAAACAAGAATGTTCAAGGTTAACTTTGAACATTGCACGAGCCCGCGCAAGGTAGTTAAATGAAGCATTATCAGACAAGAATGTTCAAGGTTAACTTTGAACCTTGCGCGAGCCCGCGCAAGGTAGTTAAATGAAGCATTTATCCAAAGAGAGTGTTCAAGGTTAACTTTGAACCTTGCGCGAGCCGGCGCAAGGTAGTTAAATGACGCATTCCTCTTTTGCATATTTGGCGCAGAGTTCTAATAAATCTTATTTTGGCAAAGAAGTCTGCGCGCAGTTTTCTTAAAAGGTATTAATGGGTATGGTTTCCTTGATTGGCGCAAGGTTTTTGGGACCATACCCCTTCAAGTCCCCCCAGTCAAGTGCTGCTCCAATGTAAGAATAAAAAGTAGGTTGAGCATTGGACTTAAGATAAATGTGCTGCGCTAGGTAAGGACTAGCTTTTTGTTGCTTTATGCATCTTGATGACGTGTCGTAAGTGAATTTTGAAAAAGTATTTGAATTTCAAATATGCTTAGTGTAACACCCCAACCGATGGCGGAAACATCGGGATGAGACGAAAACGAGATTGCTCATTGCTCACAACATTATTAAGTGACAATAATTAATTAAACCATATTTCATTTCATAAGGATTGTCAAATACATCAATGTAACAAAACAAAGAACAATCTAACATTTGCAAAGTCATAACAAAATTGATACGTCGACATTAAACCTAACGTCTAATTTGTGTGTATCTAGTCCTTGCTATATTGTTTTCATAGCGTCATCTCCTTCAACCTGTAACATGTTTTAAAATAAAGTCAATGCAAAAGCAAAGGCGAGTACACAAGTTTAAGCATAGCATACGTATACGAATAAAGTTTTAACAATCCTCATGGCAACCAAATCTATACAAGAGCAAATCAAGGCATGCAATGCTAATAATCAAACCCGTAACGCAATCACGATGTTTTAACATGACCTCACGTGTAAATCGATGGAGGTGGATGCGTGAATTCCTATAGCGCTAAGCATGTCAAACAAGGCTAAAAATAGTTAATGACTAAAGCACAGCACAACGTTTATCCCCAGACAAGCAACAAGTATACGATTCAAGTAGTCATGTGTATAGGATTGTTTGTGCGTTTCATAAAGTTTAAGTGTTTGTGATTTTTGTATATGGAAACATGTTACACCCAAAAGGTGATAAAAACAAATGTGGGTCGAGTGTACTCACAAAATTGCTAAGTCTTCTTTGGAAATTCCACGACGAGTTGATGAGTGGGAGAAAAGGGACACCAATGCCACCTTAAATGACAACGAACATGGATGAATAATCGAATCGGAGTTGAAGGTACGTGTACGTTTAGCACGGAATTTGTGTAACGACTCTAAAGTTAAATTCGTCAAAGATAAGAGTGTTATCAAAATAATACAATAAATATATATATTTTTGGCGAGAAGTATAAAAGATAAAAAAATATATAGATGTTTGCAGTTGGATAAATATATTCCTTCGTCAAATTATTATGTTTTGTCGACGAAAATAATAGATGTGTACTTATATAATTTGGCGAAAGAGTATAATCGTGGAGCATATTTAGTCGAAAGGTTTAGCGAATAAATACACCCTTGTCGGAAGGTTTAACAAGTAAATGTATATAAATATTGGTATATTTGGACGAAAAAGATTACTAGATAAATATATAGTTTGGCTAAAAGAAAATAGATAAATGTATATTTTGACGGAACGGGATAATAGATATATATGCATGTTAACGAAAAGAATAATAGATAAGTATATATTGTTTGTCGGAAACGCGTAATATAGATATATATTGCCGTTAGAGAAGTATAATTTTCGAAAAGTATATAATATATATTTATTTTGCCGGAAGGAATAATATGAGTATATCTTGTCGTTAAATAGATATATACTTTGACGAAAAGAATATTAAATAAATATGTTGTTGAACGGTGTAATAAATAAATGTGTTTTGTCGAAAAGCATAAAGTGAAAATATATATATATATTGCCGGAAGTGTAGTATTAGATATATTTTTATGTTTTGCCAAAACGTGTAATGTATACTCACATATATGTTGTCGAAAAAGTCTAATAAGTAAAAATATATATCTTGTCGCTCGGTATATTTAAGTAGATACGTTTCTTCGAATAGCGTACTAATTATATATATATATTTCATGTCGAAAGATATGATTAAATAAGTATATACATTTTGTCGATAAAGTGTCATGTATAATATATTTTGTCGAATAAAGTATCGTGTATAATATATTTTGTCGAACAACATAATTAAATAAATATAATACTTGTCAAAAATTGGGCAGAGTTTCCCCTTGTTTTTGGACGATCCCGACAATCTAGTTGTCGATTAAATGTTTTCAAAACGCAATAACAACGAAACAATTTATATAATTATGTCTACAAATTTTATAAGGTTCGGTTACGTGATTATAACACTAATTAAATACAAAACAATATAAATAATAACATAAAAACTTGCGGCGTTAAAAGTATACCGTGACGTGTTTTGATTGAGTTGACTAAAGCATTGACTGAACTTGGCCCCGAACACCGAACCGAACATCGAATCTGACTGGTTTGACTGGCGTTGACTGTTTGACCAGGTTTGACTTTCGTTGACCAAGTTGACCAGGTTTGACCGAACACAAAACGAGACCCGAAATCGAACTAAGACTTTCACTGACTCACTGCTGACCCGAACCTCTGCACCGAGACCCGAACCCGCTGAACATGAGCCGTGATCTTGACTGAACCGAGATTCGACCCGGAGTTGACCCGAGTTGACCGGCAGTTGACTGAGTTGACCGGGACGCCCAACTAAGTCGGTTGACTGTTCTTGACCGAAACCCGAGCCAAACAGGAACTAAAATCCGAGCCGAGACCGAACCGAATCTGAAACAATAACCACTGAACTTGAATCGAAGAAAAAAAAACAAACAACACTTGAACCAAGAAACCGAAACCTGAACTGAGATTGAGCCGAGTGACACCAACTCGAACCTGAAAGAGTTAACCCGAAACTGGGTCATCACCACTGCCATGACCGCCTCTGCCGTGACCACCACTTCCAAACCCGAGTCCGATCCCAACTCGAGCCAGACTCACCACCATCGTCGCCGTGAGCGGCGTTTTGGCTGACAGAATCGCCGTAGGCCATGCCGGCACCACCTGAAACGAAACCAAACGGGGCCGGAGACGCGGATCTTTACAGATCTAAAAGAAAAAGGGAAAGAACAAGCTTAGAGGTGTTTACCGGAGGTTTTGGAGACAAACATGATGCTGGTGTTGTTGCCGTCGAGCCTGCTGCCGCCGCTGCTATGTTTCGTTTGAATCACCCACCACCACCGTCGCCCGCTGGAGGTGACGGCTGCTGCCGCCATCGATCGAAGCCGCCGCCGCTGCTGCACCGCCGTTGCTGAACCGATGCATCGTCGCAACCGCGCCGCTGCTCCGCCGCCACGCCGCCGCCACCGCCGCCGCTCTATCTAGTCTCTCTCTCCTCACAGCTCCCTCTCTCTCTCTCTCTCTCTGTAAGCATCTTAGCGGGTGTGTGTGTGCGGGTTTAAGAGATTGCAGGGGGTGTGCGAGTGTGAGGGGTTGAGAAGGAAGGTGAGTGAGGTGTGTGTGAGCGGCTGAGGAGAAGGGGGGGAAGCAGGGAGATGAGCCGCGTATGGGTGAAATGTGAGGGTGGGGGGTTTTATTTATTTGAAATTAGGTCTAGGGTTTAGTTAGGTTTAGGTGGTGTGTTGGGCCAAAGCTTGTTAACCCGATCTAACGTTTTTGAGTGGCCCGAACGTACCGACGAGATCCGATTTCAAGTACAAGTTTCATAAAACGTCGAATTTATTTTGTTTATTATTATTATTATTATCTAGAAAAATAATAAAAATACGAGGCGTTACACTTAGACACGTGTAACTTATTTGGATGGTGTAGTTGGTGACGACGCACGTTCTTGAGACGTGGTGGTACTGTTGACAGGCTATCAATAGTACATGTCTTACCGTATTTAATGCTTATTAACGACACTCGCGCGCGTGGAGCGGTTACTGTTCCCCACTCGCCCCTGCGGTTACTTGGGGATACGAGACGGTCGCAAAAGTCGCTGCAGTCAAATCGTGCATTAATTGCGGTTAGTATATAAAGGGATCAACGATCCATTTGCTTCCTCACCCAATTATAACTTGAGAGAAATTTTGTGTTCAAAAATTCCGGCGACCTTCAAAGTTTTCTAAGTTTTCTTCAAAGTTCGAGTTATGGCCACCGGTGCAAGTTCTGCTGAGATGTCGTCGTCAAGTTTGCCACCGCTAAAGTGGTCGAAGAAAGATTTCGATAATCTTGCCACCAACTTCCTTTTCGCTCCGTCCTGGAAAGCGTTTTTTTCCGGTGGCGAATGCCACGGCGGCAGATGCGCCGGCCGGCTACATTACATTATTTTACGATTATTTTGCTGAAGGGAACTTCCGGCTGCCGGTGACCCATTTCTTGCTGGAAATTCTTGGTTTTTACAAGATCCACATTTCTCAGTTGAGCCCGATGGGAATGGTGAGGATCCGGCATTTTGAGTTCGTTTGCCGATCGATGCAGATCGTGCCGTCGATCGAGAAGTTTAGAGTTTTCTACCAGCTGCACTGCTCGTTGGGTTTTTATTCGTTCCAACATCGTGTGCAAGCCAAACGATTGTTGTTGGTGCCGCCAAAGTCTTACCACGACTGGAAGCAGAAATTCTTCTTTATCAAGGCGGCGGTGATCCCGATGAAGATGACATTGCGCGGCAGTGATGAAATTGAGCTGGAGACCCTTCCCATACCTGCCGACGAGGTATGGTATCAAGATATTAAAGATGTGCCCAATATTGTTTTACCGGAGAGGGCCCTCATCGCTGCCGGGATGAGTATTTTCTGGAAGAAGGAACGCCGGGAAAAACCGGTGTATACTGAAGATGGAACTAGTATGTAACCCTTTAACTTCCTAGCAATATCTTTCAATAGATATGTACTGATGCAAAAATGTTTGTTATGTAGTTGCGCCTCTCTACTTGGTTTCTTTCAAGAGAGAGAACGAAAAAATGGCCGTCGTGCCTATTGCTGATGGTTAGGAACCTTGGTTCTCACAAATCTTGGGGAATTTTGAGTTGCCCAAGACGGAGGATCTGGAGGCGCAACCATATTCGAAGACTGGTAAATAAGTCCATACAAAGCCTAAGTTGATATTGCAATATTACTCTTGAACATTTTTTCTAAGTAACATTGCAATATAACTTAATGGCGCGACCTTTACTCAATATGATTGATTATGTAGGTGATTTGCTAAATTTGGGTGTAGGCCCTGATTCGAGGAAGAAGAAGAAACCAACAGCTGCTGCACCTCCCCCTTCCAACCCAGAGCAAAAAACTAAGCCATCAGCTGCTGCGAAAGCTGAGGGCAAGAAAGGTACACTTCCCGTATCTGACTCTTGGTGCAATTATGTGGTGGTGTCGGACTCACTGGAGGGTCTTGCGCCTGTAGGTTTGAAGAAACCGAAGCCAGAACCCGTTGACACCTCATCTCTTCCTGCTGCGAACCCAGATGATCCTTTGGAAATACCTTCTAGCCCAGAAGAGGCGTTGAAGCGTACTTCTAAGAAGAGGAAGGAGGCGGAGACTAAAACTCCTGTGCCAAACAAAGTTGCGCGCCCGCGCATTGGTAAGAAGGGCAATCTGGATGCCTTTGCAAAGAAATTCTCACCTGGTACGTTTAGTTTGTTGCGCACTTCTGTCATAAAAGTTGCGCAGAATCTTATACTTGGTATTTGTTAATATGTTTTGCAGAGAAAATGGTGAAGGCTGCGCCGGCCACCTCATCTGCTATACCATCACCGCGCAGGCCTGAGAACGTTAAAGAGGGAGATGCGGGGCAAGAAACTCATGTTCTTGATGCCGACCCCATCGTCCCGGAAAATATTGAGAAAGTGGCTCCAGAAGAAGAGCCCAAAAATTTTGATGCTGAGAATCCTGCTGGCGAGCAGGTTAAAGATACGGCTGCAGATGTTGGGGAACCGTCAAAGTTGATATCCAAGGGAGCCGGACCGTCAACACAAAGCGAAGGCTTTGTGTTTGTTGAGGATCTGAAGGGCTCGCCTATTCGCCCAGAGGAGACGCCTGGGGACTATTATTATCGCTCTTATTCTGAGAGGCGAGCCTCTGCGATTCATCAGCCCGTGTGGAAAGTTAAGCAGGGTGATGTTTTCACTGATTGGCACTCTTGAAGGGAGTGGTATAAGGGCATCTTCCCGCCGGCGGAGGTGAAGCGCCAGGAAGAAAAAGACCACGAGGTTACCTACAAGTCATATTTGCAAGAGTCTGCCCTTGCCTCTTCCACCATAAACAGGATTGTGCGCGAATGGCGCAACATGAACAAAGAGTGGGATGAGGTTGTGCTTGAGAAGGCAAAGGCCAAACTTGAGAAGGAGAAGACGTTGAAAATGCTCGTCGATTTTGAGGCGGACAAGACCCAGTTTGAGGAAGAGAAGAAGACTGAAGAATGGCTGCGCTGTCTTGGAAGCGCAAGTGTGAGGCGTCTACTGCGCAATATGCGGGCGAGCGGAAGCGCTTTGTGGAGGCTTGCGAGCGTGACAATAAAGAAAAAATTTCTCTGCGCAACGAGATAGAGAAACTAGAAAAAGAGAAAGCTGATACAATTGCGGCAACAGAAGAAGCGCGCTCACACAGAGAAAGGAGCGAGCAAAATGAGGTATCAACCAAAATGACTCTCCTTCTTAAGAATAAAGAAATTGATGATCTAACTGCTATGCTATGTGACCAGGAGCGGCTGCAAGCTGAGGTTGACAGTTTGAAAAAAGATGTCAACTTTCACCGAACAGAGAAAGCCGAGTTGATCCTCTGGTTAACTGAAGCAAACAAAAACTTAATGACACGGAGGTCGCTCGCGCTACTGCAGAAAGCTTACCGAATCCCTCATGAACCAGCTTACCTGGTTGCAGGAGTACGGGATTGTGGAGGTAATATTCACTTTTCTTTATACATGTCTGGTTTGATTGTCGTAACATATACTGATTGTATTTGTGTACAGATCGCAAATGTCATCCTTAACTCTACGGAGTTGGATGAGAGAGTGGCAGAATTGATGATGGGGCGCGCAATGACGGTCATGCCGAGGGCTATAGAGAATGCACTTTGCACGTGGCCCATGCGCTGAAGACCGAATGGGATACCAGCCGTCTGCCACGCATGGGCTAAATACTGCCGCCATTTATTCTGCTGCCAAAGAAAAATCTGATCAATTGCAAATTCCGATTATAGACCTTGTGGACGTTGCACTGCAACAAGACGACCTTGTTGATAAGCTAACGGAGATCTTTTCTTCAGCAGAGAAGCAGGCGGGAACCAAGTTCATAGAATAGGAAATTTGTAATTTTTTTACTGTATGATAACTTGTAACGTTGCGCTTATGCGCAATTATTGTGAATATAATATATTTCAGTTTTACAATGTTTGCATGGAACCAATTGCTTGTGTAGGATAAACAAATGAACAATTTCTTTTCTCATGTGTGAGCGTAAGTATTCAATTAGCTTGTGGCTCATGAGTTTGTGTTTTTGTTTGTCCAAAGGAATTGCATGCATTTGTAAATGAACATATATAAGATTGTAAGTAGTGGCAAAGCATTTTATTCATACTGACAAAGCGCAAGGCTATGGATGCCACTAAGATTACATAACAAAATAAAGTAAGCAGTCTCGTTACGCAACGCTCAGAAGTTGCTTAGAGGACTGAGATTACATATAACATCGGCGTAGTTGTTGTTCTAGGAACGCTGGATCCGTCCATACCTTTCAGAGTGTACGCGCCTTTTCCCAATACTTCATTTATCACGTACGGACCTTCCCATCGCGGGGCTAACTTCCCCGGTTTTTCGGCAGTCGACGCTTCATTATCGCGAAGAACAAAGTCTCCAGGCAAAAAGGAACAGATGCGCACCCTTTTGTTGTAATACTTTTCAAGCTGGGACTTGTATTTAGCTTCGCGAATCGCTGCATTTTCTCGTCGTTCTTCCAATAAGTCTAGGTCGATGCGCCTTTGTTCTTCGTTATCTTGTTTTTTGAAAGCTAGCATTCTTGGAGATGGTAACCCAATTTCGGCAGGAATCACAGCTTCCGTGCCGTACACAAGGCTAAAAGGAGTTTCTCCAGTACTAGTCTTGGGCATAGTTCGGTGTGCCCACAAGATGCTAGGCAATTCGTCAACCCACCCCCATCGTGCCGTGCCAAGGCGGGCCTTGATACCGTCGACCAACTGTTTGTTTATGCTTTCAACTTGACCATTTGCTTGTGGGTGTGCAACAGAAGCGAAAACATGTTGGATTCCCATTTCGGTCATCCATGTTTGCAACTCTTCAGCCATTAAATTTGGACCGTTGTCTGTAATAATGCGCATGGGCATACCAAAACGGCAAATAATGTATTCCCAAATGAATTTGCAAATTACCATCACTGTAGTAGAAGCTAAAGGTTTGGCTTCAACCCATTTGGTGAAGTAATCGACCGCAACGATGATAAACTTTACTGCACCGGGCGCATCTGGAAATGGTCCCACTAAATCAATGGCCCATTGTTGAAATGGCCAAGCTGTTGTGACGGGTACCAAAGGATTCTTTGGGCGCAACGTTTTAGGGGCATGCCTTTGGCAGGACATGCACTTGCGTAAGATCTCTACCACGTCAACGTACATTACGGGCCAATAATACCCTGCGCTTTTTACTTTGGCTACTACCATGCGCGGCCCAAAATGTATGCCACATAGCCCCTCATGAATCTCCCTGATCATGTATTGCGCGTCATGTTTGTCAACACAGCGGAGCGAAGGACCCATGTAAGAGCGTCGGTACAGAATACCGTCATTTCATAATTGAGGGCTTTGCATCGTAACTTTTGTGCTTGCGCTCTATCTTCTGGTAAAGAACCATGCAACAGATACATCATTATTGGAGACATCCATGATGGATCTCCTATTTCTACCATTGTCACTTGCCTAAGAGGGACTGATGGATTACTTAAAACCTCGTGCGAACCTCTTTTGCTAAATGCTTAAAGCTAGTTGCGGCAAGTTTACTTAGATCGTCAGCATGTTTGTTTTCGCTTCGCTTGACGTGTGTGATTTTAAATTGTTGGAACTATGCTATAAGAGCCTTGGCTTGCGCCAAGTATAGAGCCATGATATCTCCCTTTACATCGTACGTTCCAACTACTTGCCCAGCAACTAGTAATGAATCAACATGGGCTTCTAAATTTGTTGCGCCCATTTTGATAGCGAGGCGTAAGCCTGCTAGGAAAGCTTCATATTCGGCCTCGTTGTTGGTGCTTTTAAAATCCAGCCGAATTGCATATGTGAATTCTGCTCCCTCTGGACTCATTAATCGAAGACCTGCTCCGGTCCCATCACTGTTTGATGCGCCATCTGTAAACAATGTCCAGGCTCTGTTGTCGATGACTGGGACTGGGTTTTGGATTACTTGGCATTCTTCAAGCTTATCAGCAGGAATTTCAGCGATGAAATCTGCCAAAACTTGGCCTTTGATAGTTGGTCTAGGTTTATAAGATGTTATAACCTCCTAATTCTATTGCCCATTTCGCAAGTCGTCCAAAAACGTCTGGTTTGGCCAGGACTTGGCCAATGTGAAAATTTGTTAAAACTGTAATAACATATCCTGAAAAGTATCTTCGCAATTTCTCCATGATTGAATACCTTGTCTCTGGATCGTTCAACATCTTGCTGATATAATAAATTGGAGAATGGACCCCTTCGCGTTCTACCAACAAGAAGCACCTATTGCTACCTCAGATGCAGCAAGATATAAGACCATGGGTTCTTTTTCTCGAGGAGCAGTAAGTGTGGGAAGTTGAACTAAACAATCTTTCATCTGCTGGAAAGCTTGGTCAGCTTCAGGAGTCCATGCGAACTCTTTGCTCTTCGTACAATTGCGCAAGGTTCGAATAAATGGATAAGATTTTGCAGCATGATTGGCGAGGAAGCGGTTTAGCGCAGCTAACCTTCTAGCCAAACGTTGCATCTCTTTGATGGTAGTAGGAGAAGACATTTTTTGTATTGCATCGACCTTTTCGGGATTAACTTTGAAACCGTCTTTGGTGACGATGAAACCCAAAAATTTGCCCTGCTCCATGCCGAAGGAGCATTTGCTGGGATTTAACTTTAGATTTACCTCGCGTAGAGAATCAAAAGTTCTTTGGATGTTGTCTAGCATAGTGTCTTCTGAATTACTCATAATGACCAAATCATCAATGTAGACTTCCACAGTTTTCCCAATGTCATCTCCAAACACTGTATCCATCAATCTTTGATAAGTAGCTCCCGCATTGCAGAGACCAAAAGGCATCTTGGTATAACAAAAAAATGCCCTTCTCCGTGCGAAAAGCGGTTTTATCTTCGTCTTCTTTTTTCATCAAGACTTGATGATAACCTTTATAACAATCTAGAAAACATTTCCAATGAAAGGAAGCTAATGAGTCAACCTTTTTGTCAATCTCGGGAAGAGAATAACAATCTTTTGGACACGCCTTGTTTAGATCTTTACCATGACTGGGTTTGCCACCCAGGTCTGGTATTTGACTTCGTGCAGAATACTGGCATTTAATAACTCGGTGACTTGTTCATTCATTGCATCTGTCTTTTCTGACCCGAGGCTGCGCTTTTTCTGCATAACTGGCTCTGCTGATGGGAATACATTCAGGCAATGTTCCGCAACGTCGCGCGGGACACCAACCATGTCGGCAGGTGTCCAGGCGAAAATGTCTTTGTTGCGAAACAACAGTAATTTAAGCTTTGCGCGAATTTTAATATTGACCGCAGGTCCTAATAAGATTGTCTGCTCAGGGTACTTATTGTTGAGTACCCACTTTTCTGGTTCATTGCTTGGCAATGTCTTACCAGCCTTCATAACTGGTTCCTCAATTGACATGATTTCTTTCCGTGCATAAAGTATAGCTACGCCATTTGGTGTCGGAAAACCACAAGCAGCATGCAGAGCGGAGGTAATCATACTAAATCACGTTGCGCACGGCGTCCCAATAGTACATCGTGATGGGAATTTGCCGGCATCACCATGAATTTGACGTTACTAGTTCGAGAACACCTCCCATCAGATAAAGTAACAGGAAAGAGGATTTGTCCTAGAGGAAAGACAGCCTCATTGCAGAACCCAGTTAATGGAAAATCAACTAGTTCCAAGCGTGCCTTATCCTCAGGATCTAGTTGCTTGAAGCACTGCTCATACATGATATCCATGGAACTACCCGGATCTATAAACGTATAATCTGTTTGGTAGTGCCCAAAGATACCGGTGATACCTACTGGCCGGTCTTCTTGAGGACCTCCTGGAATGATAGGAAAAATGACTTGTTGTTCGCGCCAAGTGTTGTTTTGAAAATGTTGAAGGCTACGCTTGCGCGATGATCCACCTTGAATCATGGAAACGTGTTGTTTCATTTTCTTGTTACTAGGCCCTTCGTTCTCGCATGTAATCTGTTTAATCTCTTTGCGCACATTTTGGACTAGATGTGTAAGCTTCCCACTCTTTAACGCTTTCTCAATCTCCGTGCGCAGACTGATGCAATTATCTGTTGTGTGGCTGGTGTCTCTATGATAGTCACAGAACAAATTTGGGTCTTGCCCTTTTTTGTTTTTCATTGGTTGCGGCTGTTTAAACTGATAATTCTCAGTACTGAGAACCTCAGCCGGCGACTTCGTTAAGGGAGTCCACTTGACGTTCCCTATTCTCTTGTTTAATTGCTTTTTGAGTTGTTATCTTATGATTGTTGCTCGCGCATCAATTTGTGAATACGGAGAATACGAATTCTGACTTGACTCTTTCCAGTTTCTCTTATACTTGCGACTACCTCTACTCAGGTCTTGCGGACGGTTCTGAGGTAGAGGAGGTCTATTAGAACTTATGTTGCGCTCAGTCTGGGCGTAGACCTTGGCTGCCGCCATGAGTTTATCCCAATTTTTTGGAAGGCCAGTTGTACCGGACAACACTTTAATCATTTCGTCGCACCTTACCGCATACTTGAACTACGCGCGTATAAGGTCTTCATGGACATCTACAATCTCCAACACCTCTTTATTGTAACGTGTTATAAAATCTTCGAGGCTTTCATCGTCCCTCCGCCAGATGTTCATTACATCTGAGAAGTCGCGCACGTATCGCCGTTGCTGACTAAAGTGTGTAAGAAAATTTTCTTTTAAGTCATTCCAAGAGGAAAGTTTACCTGCCGGCAAATTATCAAACCAAAGCGCGCAGCGCCAGTAAGGGTTTATACAAATAAGTGACACCACATTGGTAGTGTCCAGCACCCAAGTAACCCTGCACCGGTAAAGAGGCTCATGTGATCATCCGGATCGGTCAAACCGTTAAACTTTCCAACGTTGGACGGTAATTTCGCTCGCTCCAACGGAGCCAGTGCTATCTCTCTGGTAAACTTTGATTGTTCAGCTGCTTCGGTTGGGCGATACACCAAATTGTAATCATGCTCAGCTTCTGGATTGTATACTGCGCGTACTTTTGGCTTGTAACTAGCATGATCTGCAGATATTCGATTAAAAATACTTGCACTATCCCCTTCATAGGTTCTATCGAGCTCATCGTGTTGGGTGTCCCGTTTCTGTGAAGACCGCGGGCCCAAACGAGAGTGGACAGATGCGCGACGCTGAACGTTGTCTTCTTGCCTTCTATTACCAGAATGAACAGGATCATTCCTGGTTTTAGAATACATTTCTGTTCCATCTTCAGGCATGTGCGAAGGGGAACGAGCATGACTTTGAGTATTATAACTCAAAACTCGAGGTGCCGGCGAAGCACGGACCTGAGGAGCATTAACCGGAGCTTGAAAAGCTGGAGTTCCAGTTTGGGCACATAACTGAGCATACATAGCGTTTAGAGTCGCTTGAGATTTGATTAACCACGATAATGGAGTCTCTCCAGGTGGTAGAATTGATGTAACATCAACCTGAGGAGCCGCTGGCGTTACAAGAATACACCATGATTAGGATCATGCTGAACATTAGCTTCGCCGGAAGAATCCTCAACTATTTGTCCGTCGACCTGAGGTCCGACAACAACGCGTTGAATCCTTGATCGAGGACCTTGAAAAGATGATCCGTCAGCCATGACGCTATAGATCTAAGTGAAACGAAACGAAAGGTGAGAGAATCGAAATCGGTGGGCGCCAATGAAGAAACCCTAGATCAGCTAGACCAGAGTCAAAGTAGATCTATGGAATGGGCTCTGTATAAAAGGGTTACCCCTCCGTTTGGTTTCACGATGGGGTACTGAATAGAACAATATTACGGTTGATCCTGCAAAACAGAACACCGTTAGCTCGCCACGGGGAGAAGGGGGTTCTCTCCGTGACCACCCTCCGGCGTGAGAATAAGTACAGGTAGTCGGAAATTAGTATTGTAAGTGAAAGAGTAGTTGAGAGTGAATGCCTTTCCTTGAACTCCAAATTACTTATTTATAGCCGGTGTTTGGCGCCAAAAAGAGAGATTGTTAACTTTAAAGGAATCTTTTGTTATTCCGTTAACGTTTGTTGGCAATCTGTTAGTGCACACGGATCGTGAGTTCATCAGCGGTTAGGGAGGCGCCACGTGTCAACATGAGATCACTACATCTTATAAATGTGAGCATGCCATCACCGTGATCTTCCTCAGCCGTTCAGATGCTGCCATGTGGCAATTGTTATAACCGAAAAGATGCTTGCACGATTGGGTGTTAATGGCTTCTAGAAGGTTTCACAGCTGTTACCCATCTATTATTCGCCACGTGTACATTCTGTTATAACTGTAAAAGATTCCCTTTGTTTCTGCACCAAGTCAAGGATTTTGCTAAGGGAAAGTTTCTCAGGATTTACTGTTTCCTTGCGCGAGAAACGCAAGTTAGTTAACTGATCTTCCTTCTTCTACTTGCTGCTTAGCGCAACGTTTGGTGGATGCTTGCTTTGATATAAATATCTTTGCAAGGTTTGTGCATGGAGCATTATCAAACAAGAATGTTCAAGGTTAACTTTGAACCTTGCGCGAGCCCGCACAAGGTAGTTAAATGAAGCATTATCAAACAAGAATGTTCAAGATTAACTTTGAACATTGCGCGAGCCTGCGCAAGATAGTTAAATGAAGCATTATCAGACAAGAATGTTCAAGGTTAACTTTGAACCTTGCGCGAGACCGCGCAATGTAGTTAAATGAAGCATTTATCCAAAGAGAGTGTTCAAGGTTAACTTTGAACCTTGCGCGAGTCCGCGCAAGGTAGTTAAATGACGCTTTCCTCTTTTGGATATTTGACGCAGAGTTCTAATAAATCTTATTTTGGCAAAGAAGTCTACGCGCAGTTTTCTTAAAAGTTATTAATGGGTATGGTTTCCTTGATTGGCGTAAGGTTTTTGGATCATACCCCTTCAAGAAGTATAAACTATGGTGTATGAAAATGGATCCCCCACTTCTGGTCTAGTGGTAGGAGACTTGGATTTTTCAATAGAGATTCAAGTTCAATTCTCACTTGTGTCATATTGGGGTGGATATAACCCTGGGCTTATAGCTCAATGGTTGGGCAATGATGGTGACAAACCCACCGAGGGGGTTCGATCCTGAGCCGCACCCCGGTTTTCATCCAGCTGTTACTTCATCGAGGCAACTCATGTGGAGGCAGTACGGTTTTTCGGGTGAACGCCCTAACCAAGTCTGACCAACCCAACGCGGGCCCGGTTAAGACAACGTAGTCTGGCCAGATCTTGGTTAGGGCCGCCGTTTAGGCAGTGTGACACTGAATCACTCAAAAAGAAAGTCACCCTTAAAAAAATGGTGTATGAAAACGGGTCTAACACATAAGTTACTTGGATTAACTTAGAAAATATTTAGAATTTAACTATATCATTATATACGTAAATTGTAAAAAAAAAGTATGCTTCCTGTTTGATTTTGAGCTTACATATTGTAAAAAAAAGGTATCATCTGTAAAGACATGATCTAGAATAGGAGTTTGTGAAGGCGTAGGATTAAAGTTAAGAACTATTGTTTACATATTGTAAAAAAAGTATCATCTATAACGACATGATCTAGAATATGAGTTTGTGAAGACGTAGGATTAAAGTTAAGAACTATTAGGGGAGAGTACAACAGTGGCTTAGTTGGGCCTTAGAGCATATACAATCCGTCCCCTAAATTATGTGAGAGAACTTTTTATATTACAAAAAGTGATTGTAGGTGGTTGAAAGTGGTTGTGAGTAGAGGATAGAGAAACTGTTACTGTTTATCTGTAAATTTGGGGGGACATTCTTCACCCTCTATAATTTTTTAATATATTTTGAAAGTGGTTGTGAGTATAGGAAAGAGAGAAAATGTAATGATAAAAGTATAAAAAGACATTATTTATTTGAAAGAAGAGAGAAAATGTAGTTGTTTTTAGTTTAATTATAGGGTAAAGTAATTGTTTTTAGTGAAATTATAGGGTAAAAAAATGAAAGGGATGTGAATGCTCTTAGGGGTGTTTAGATTTTCATACCTTAGGTGGTTATTGGTGGCGATTGTTTTCCAATATCTATCTCTATATGTGGTTTTATGTTTTATTATTTGTTTCTATTTTTCTATGTTACAGTGTTACCCTCTTGTCACCCTTTTTTGTAATTTGGCACCTTCTACTTCTATTTTGGTTGTGTTTATTTGTCTGTTATTTCTATTGTAGTTTGGGGGTCTATCTAAAAGCAGCATCTCTATATCATGGATAGAAGTAATATTTGTTTACATGTCATACTCCTCATACCTTTCTATTTGTGAGATTTAAAGGGTATGGTTGTTATTTATCAACCATTACCAACCATAACTTGCATCATACAAAATTTTTACGAGAACACCACTTGTTATTAGATTTTAAAATATAATGGCTTAAGTTATATAATATAATCGTGTCCAATGTGAACCGGTTCAAGTTTGGTAGACAGACTAGAAACCCGACTCTTTACTGGTCGGTTCATACAAATTGAACCACCACTGGTTGGCGTGTTTTGAGTATTTTGTTTTCTCATTTGCAAATATATGTTATTCTATTAAATTTTAATATTTCAACTCGAAATATTTCATTTGGATGTGAAAGTGTTTGTTAAATTATCTTGAAGGATGATGATGGTGTTGTATTTTTGATAACTATGTTAATACTCTCTTTCAAAACATAAAACAATATATTTATTTTATTCTTCTAAATATAGTAACCAATTTAATTTATCTTTTTACTTTTAAATTGGTATTTAAATACTTTTGAACTTAATTACAATATTATTTAGTTTTTAAGCCAGATTCAATCTATTTGACGAATTCGACCAATAAATCAGTAGTAGGTCATTTCGATAATCTAAAAAACTAACCACATGCATATTTATTATACTTTCATACGTTTAGCTTTTTTTATAATTTTTCATTTTTATGAATGATATATGTTGATTCTTTCACACACTTCTTTTTTCAAGGATAAATCGAATTTCTAAAAGCTTGTTACGATAGTAAAACAGCATTGTTTAATGAGGCGTGGACAAGGTTAAACAGCTTTTCATTAAGAGATAAGAGACAAGAAAATGATAATACGAACAATCAACCTAGTAAAACATGTTTAAAGAATATGATCCATAAGAGGATATATGCTAATAATATGCTTGAAAGAATTATTCTTTGTATTGAAGTAAAATTATTATGGTCGCGTTATCATATTCATTATACTTTCTATCATGATGGATATATTAAGTGAGGTTTTGTTAAATGTGTCTTTAACATATGAAGTGGGCCTAACATGAAAAGTGAAGGAGAAAAACTTTATATTTTTTAAATTTTTTTCCTATCTTATCAAACGTATATTTTAGTCTAACTACTCGAGTAGAGTTAATTTATAAATTTTTTTTACATTTTACAATTAAACATCATACTTAACTAAATCGGGGAAAAATTCAAAAAAAAAAGCTTCTTTCATTTATTATGTTAAAGTCATTTCATATGTTAAACCTCATTTGTATTTGATCCATACACAATATATATATATATTAATTCATGACATTATTATCTCTCTCTCTCTCTATATATATATATATAGGATACGGTTCAAGAGAGAACCACTACCAAGTGCGAGAACCATGAGAACTCCTCCAATCCAATAGAATTTTAACACATCACCTATAATCAATTTAATTTAAAAGGGTAATTTAGTCTTTTTCTCTTAATGTCACATCTCATCTCTCTTATCTATAATACACATCACATCATCATTAATATCTCTAACATAATAATATATCTCTTTCTTTTCATTTTTTATATGCTTTATATATTTAAAATTAGGAAAAATATCTTAAGTTTTAAATTTAAACACAAAAAATATTATGTAATTTAAAAAAAATAAAAATATTGAAAATTATATCTATTTCTTTTTCTCTATTTTCCTTAATTAAGATATAATGTTTTTTTTATAAAATGCAAGCTATATTTGCCTTACATGTTTATTAGAAAATACAAAATTATCGAAAATGATATCTATTTCTTTTTGCACTATTTTCCCTAATTTCTGACATAATGTTTTTTCTATAAAATGCAAGATATATTTGTCTTATATGTTTTTGAGAATTTCTATTTCATCTGTAAAGTTAATTAACTTTCCACTACAACTTTTTAAAAAAACATTCGACAACGCGTGCAAAAAAAGTTTTGACAACGTGCGTAAATTTGTTTCAAACCTTTACACACCCTATAAAAACTATACGTTAAAAAATTTTTATACCCAACCGCAAGTGTAAATTTGTTTGCAAACTTTTACGCATTCCGGAAAAACTTTGTAAAACTCTACATCAAACTTTGCACTACCCACAAAAACTCCATGTGAAAAGTTTTTTATACTCAAAATTTTTTTACGGCCCCCGTAAAAAGTTTAAAAAACCCCTAGCCAAACAATTGACTGAGGGCCTAAAAAAAGTTTTCAACTGAGACGTAAAAAAGGTTTAAAATTTTTTAATAGGGGCGTAAAAAACATACAATTGAGACAGAAATAAAAATTTACAATCGGAGAGTAAAAATAATTATAGCTGGGACTAGGGTAAAAATAAAAAAATTACGTGTCTGCGGCATAAAAATAATTATATAAAATGTTTTGTAAATTAACGTTTTTAAATTTGTAGGTTTTACATACGTTTAAAAAAATGTTTTTACATTCGTTGTTGAATGCAAAAAAAAATTGCGTACGGTGTCGAAAGTAAAAAATGTTTTTTACATGCGGCAGAAAAAAATTTTACCCCCTGAATGCCCGCTCGAGCTCCTCTAAACATCATTGGACTGTAAACGCTATATTTTAGAGTAAATGATAATTAATTTGTTTGTAGAATGATAATTTGGGAATTTTAGATGTTTTATGTGGTGTCCGTGCAGATCTCAGACGATGGAGGTGTAAACTATCATTTACTAATGACGACTTCGCTTTATTTATTTTAGTTTATTTTTTCATTTTCTGGTGATTTATTTGCAATGTAAACATTACCTCGATTTTGTTAAATTTTTTTATTAAAAAACAATCTTATTAATTAAACACGCAAGCACGTAGTCACGCAAGCACATAAGCACGTAAGCACATAATCACGTAGGCACATAAGCATGTAAGCACATATTTTGCACGTAATCACCTTCACTAGATCTTGCGTAGCACGTTATGAGATGCGAGTCGTATAAGCGTAATAAGCGAGTAAGGCCGCGTCTGGGGACATTCAGGTAAGTGTGTTGAGCGTTTTAGTTTAGTTTGCGATTAACTAGAGTTTTAGATTACGAGAGTTGTGCGAGTTGTTCGTATTTCGTAAAGCGAAAGCGATAAAACGAGAAATCGATAAAGCGTAAAATCCATAAAATTTAAACACATAATTAATAATAAAACTCGATGATGCGTAAAATCGGCGATTGCATGCTTAAATCAATTGGGAGCGTCCTGGGTTTTGAGACAGCGACTACCCAAAGTGATTCAGAAATTCTCTGAGTTCGGGCACACGATTTGGACTAAAAGACAAATTCTCTCGCCGTACTACGGTTAATGGCATTTATCCTTCCAGTTACGTCGTGCCCCGAGTCATCAAAATAATCGAGACTTTGTTGAGATTGAAAATCGAGAAGTGGAATTTGTTATTAAGGTGCGGGTTTCACCCCTAACTTAACAACTACGTTCCATGTTTGTGGTTTTCACCGAACGCATCGGGAGTTCCACGAGAATAGAGGTGGATATTGTCGTTAAGATATGGATATCACTCCTAGCTTAACGAAAGAATCTCGTGCAGTAAATAGTACGCGGAGTGAGTGATCTTATCGAGAGTTCTTGGGTTTCACACCTAATCCCGACACAATCACTCGTTTGTGTTATACGAGCGTTTTCAAGCGTGTACATTGTGTTAGCCTTAGGAAAGGCGTGTAAGCATTTAAGACAAGTAGTTTAAGTATTTAAGTCGAAGAGCGGTCTAATTGGGTACTTAAACTATAGACTAGGTCGAACATGGCAATTCTACCTAATTCCCTAAAGTTATGGTCTGATACCAATCTGTCACACCCCAACCGATGGCGGAATCATCGGGGCACGGCACTAGGCGAATCAGATTGTTCAAGAGAAATTCCATAACAACTATTAACGACAATATTTAAAAGATCCGATTTCCCATACAATCAAACAATATTTCTTAACAATCATTACAAAACACGTAATCGCTTAAGCAAACCAATCCGACAACCTAGATTTTATTTAAATGAGTTTCTAAGATCAACCCTAAGTCAATTTGCTGTGTAGAGTAATCAACCTATCACATACGTTAAAATAAAAGTCAATACAATTAAGTAAAGGTGAGTACACAGGTTTTATAGCATAATAATAGCGATAAAGCATTTACGCATAACCAGCATGTACGCGTAGAGAAAGTGAATCTAAGTAAGCTAACAATAATGATACAAGCTAACCAACACGACTGCGAGGTAGAGTATGCGCGATACGTGTTCACAACAGCGAACACACCCGTAAAGTTTATATGTGAGCCTTAACAACCCCCGAACCAATCGGGTGCTGAGTCCAAACTATAGTACTATCGTTGCTAAGGGTGGTCTGCAAGTCCTTATTATTCACACATAGCAAACAAACATTCAGTGATTCACGTATAACATGTGAGAGCGGTTAGCGTTAAAAGAGTTTAGTGTTGTGTGTAGCGTGTTTTGATATAGAGAACGTATGTAACACCCAAAAGTGTGTCTTAAACAAAAAAGGGTTCAAGTATACTCAAAGTCGGTGCTCAAGAAGAAAACACGAACTATTGTGGATTGAAGGGAGCGTCGGATCAGCCTTTAACGCGAACAGAAGTGCATCAGTCTTCCGAAGTGCTGAAACGGTCGAAGTGCGAAGGGGCAGTAGACAAGTTTGGGCGAACTTGTAACAGAATTCAGGAGGTCAACCAACTTTGGGCGAAGTCGTGCTATTTATCTTGGGTGAAGTGCAACTTCGGGCGAAGTTGTGCTTTGGCCTAGGTTTGAGCACAATTTCGGGCGAACTTGTACTCTAGCTTAGGTCAAAGCACAAGTTTGGGCGAACTTGTACTTCTCCTTGGGTTAGGTACAAGTTTGGGCGAAGTTGTACCTAATCAGGTGACAACTTCGAGCGAACTAGCTATTTGGGGCGAACTTGTCCGTTTTTGGTCCAAAATCGTGTGTTTTCGCGTCGTTTGCTGAGGAAATCGAGTGTCCATCCCTCCAACCTTGAGCTACTGAGAAAACCATAGGCTTGAGAGGTCTTTGAGAGCGAGTTTTAGTCATTTTACAGGAACTTGGGCTAATCCGTGCGAACTTGTCATTTCATACGAGTTAGTTCAAATCGTGCGAAGTGACTGTATCGTCCTTGTGCTTCCGGATCTGCGTTTCCGCTTGAAACATACGTAGATTCGAATCCATTTCAAGTATATTGTTGACAATGCCTCGTTCCACTACTTAGTGAACAAAACATACATCGGTTAGTTTGTATTTTGTGTAAAAATCAATGCTTTGAATAGTTTTCTCAGATCTAACACTCGGTGAGTTGAAATCATCAAGATTTCTAGCTTGGCGAGCCAAGGCTAAGTCCAATAAACTCATTTAAGTGTAGACATAAGCTAAAACAAGAAGCTGTATAGAAAAAGATGAAGGTTTTCATAAATAGAGGAGTTTAGTTGGAAGGTAAACCTTGTGTAAAATCGTAGTGGAAAACGTTGTAGTTTGCATAAAACGAGTGGTTTCTTACTTGGAAAAACAAAGAATTTCGGTTTTGGGAGCTCTGGAGCAAAGTTGCAGCAAGGAGAGCATGAATGGAGGTGTTGGGTATTTATAGGTGAGGAGGAATTTAGGTGGCAGTGGGCAACTTCGGACGAACTTGACACAAGTTCGGGCGAACTTGGCCAGTTCCCCTTGGCTTGTGCAAGTTCGAGCGAACTTGACTTGTTTGTTCTAGCCTGGTCAGGTTCGGGCGAAGTTAGGGGTACCCAACTTCGGGCGAACTTGGTCCTAGGGCAAGTTTTGTTTGCCATTTGTTCGTTAGGTGCTTGTTTGGTGATTCGATTCGTATTAGTTAATTACGTTAAGCGTTTTAGCGAGGTGTTAAGCGTTGTGTTAAAAAAATAATGCGATTTAACGATTCGTGTGAGTGAGAGCGTTGTGATAGCGTGTACAACCATAACAAATAAGTAACATTGTAACAACTCCGAAATTTTGTTGTTATCTTTTTCTTTTATTTTCCATTGTATCTATCGCTTGTAATCTCGGGATTCGTTTATTAGAAGGTTTTGTTAAATTAAATATGTTTATCTCAATTATATCGCATCTAATCTCTTGTTAAACGCATTGCTAATCTCATCGCATCGCAAATCGCAGCTAATTATATGGCTTTATGTTATTTATGTGTTATATATGTTTATGGTTATGATTACGCTCGCTATCGCATCGCTCTTGCACGCTCAAAACGCTAAAATTGCACTAACTTATTGCTTATAACGCTTAATATAACTATATAATACGAACTAAATCGCCAAACAATCGATAAACGAATGAAAAACAAGGAAAATCTGAGTCTTGGGCCAAGTTCGCTCGAACTTGGGTGACCCCAAGTTCGGCCGAAATTGACCGGCCAACTAAGATTCCCCTTCCTTCCCTTAAGTTCGCTCGAACTTGCCTGAATCTTCAAAGACTCAATTCCTTCAATAATCTAGCAAGTTCGCCCGAACTTGCATGAATTCCATGCAAGTTCGACCGAACTTGACTCCCCAGCTCCCTCATTTTGCCTTCACCTATATATACTCAGCTCCACTCTCTCATTTGAACTTGCTGTAAGTAGCCCAGAGCTCTCAAACCTGAAACCCTTTGTTTTCTAAGTAAGAATCAACCCGATTTCAACTACAATGATGTTCATCAACGTTTTACAACAGTTTACAACGATTTTTCACAAGGCTTTGCCTTCGTTTTCATCAAATCTCTTCTGTTTACGAAAATCTTCATCTTTTTCCATAAAAAATTCTGTTTTCACTCAGATCTATACTAGATCTGAGCAAAACCTTTTAAATCCTTGATTTTTACACCATTTTCGAACTAATGACGTATGTTTCGTTCACTTTTGAGTGGAACGAGGCGTTGTCGAAGCTAGATCTCAGATCCAGAAGCACAAGGACGAAATCATCACTTTACACAAGCTGGACTAATTCGTACGAACCGTGAAGTTCGCCCAGATTAACCCGAGTTTCTGTAAATTGGCTAAGTTCGCTCCAAAAGACCTCTCCAGCCTAAGTTTTACTCAGTGGCTTAAGGTTGGAGGGATGGGCACTCGAATTCCTCAGCAAACGATGCGAAACACAAGATTTTGGACCCGAAAACATCAAGTTCGCTCGAGATTTCACTGATTTTGTACAGCACACTAGTCAAGTTCGCTCGAACTTGCCCCTGAGGGTCAAGTTCGGCTGAACTTGGGTATACTTGACTAGACTTTTCAGCAGAGACCCTCAAGTTCGCTCGAACTTGTCATTCCACTCTTCAAACCCTCAGAAGTTCGCCCGAACTTGTCAAGTTTCCTTGAGAAACTTACAAGTTCGCCCGAACTTGACTCAAAACTCAGCAGTTCCTTACAAGTTCGCTCGAACTTGTATGTTTACATACAAGTTCGGCCGAACTTGCCTACTGTTCAGACCAAACTTCACCGTTTCAGCTTTTCGGAGAGTGATGCACTTCCGTTCGCGTATGCAGGCTGATCCAGCGCTCTTTTCGACTCTTCTAAGATCCCTCGTCTCACCTAAAACGCACCGACTGTGAGTATACTTGACCCGTTTTTGCTTTAATGCACTTTTTGGGTGTTACATATGTTCCTCTATCAAAATCACCTCACAAATCAACCTGTTTATCACACGCGAATAATCTGATTATATATGCTCAATACGTGTAGAAACATGTGACTAGGACTTATTTTCGTTAACTTGCCTCCTTAGTTAGTATGGTACTATAGTGTCGCTAACACCCGACGAGGTCTAGCTAGGATGGACGCGCAAGCCTTCTCACGGAAGTTAGCATGAGAAATATGCCTAGTTTTGTGTGATGTGTTTTGGTGTATCATGATATGTAATTAGACTATTTCGCGAACGTTTTCTCTATTACACTAGTATTACTTAAACCTGTATGCTCACATTTACTTAATTGTATTGACTTGTATTTCAAACATATATAACAGGTTGAGGATTTTAGCTTGGATGCTTTGGACGTAGTTTTGCTTAGTCTAGATTCATGCTTTAGAAACGTTTTGTAATAAATCTAGAGATTATTAAACTGGAATTTGTGTTATCAGAATTATTATATTCTGTAATGTTATTTGAGGATTGTATGTCGAAAGTATGGATTTTGACGTTTAAATATAGTCGTTGAAATAATGTTGTGGAATTTCTCGTGATACAATCTGGTTCGCTTAGTGCTCGCCCCGATGATTCAGCCATCGGTTGGGGTGTGACAAACATAATGTAACATAATTAACCGCGATTCAGGTTTGCGTTGAGAGTTGCGAGTGCTAAGAAATTTAAATGCGATAAATAAGCGATATAATATATGTTTCAAAATAGTTTAACCATTACAATGAATCTCAGAGTACAAACGAGTTTTGAAACATAAATTACAATCCGAAAGAACGGATTACAGTCTCCCCTCCTTTAGGGAATTTCGTCTCGAAATTCAGGTTCTGACCGTAACGAAGAGATGAGGATATTTAGCTTTCATATCACTTTCGAGTTCCCAAGTGAACTCGGCGCCACGTTTGCCTTCCTATCGGACTTTCACAATAGGAATGCGGGAGCGTCGAAGTTTCTTGGTCTCTCGGTCCATGATTTCTACTGGCTTTTCCATGAAGTGCAGCATTTTGTTTATTTGCAAATCTTCAAGTGGCACGTGAAGATTTCCTCCAGCTAAACACTTTTTTGCGGTTTGAGACATGGAAAGTCGGATGTACATTGCTGAGTTCTTCCGGTAATTCGAGTCGGTAGGCCACTTTGCAATTCTTTCCAGAATCTTAAAGGGACCCACGTATCGTGGTGCTAGTTTCCCTTTCTTTCCGAATCGGATCACTCCTTTCCAAGGTGAAACCTCTAAGAGAACGTGATCTCCAACTTTGAATTGTAAGGGCTTGCGGTGTTTATCGGCATAACTCTTTTGACGACTCCGAGCTTTCAGAAGGTTGTCTCTGATTTGGAGGATTTCGTCTGTTGTTTCTTGTATTAACTCGGGACCGGTGAGTTGAACGTCTCCGATCTCGTGCCATACAATAGGCAATCGACATTTTCTACCGTTATAATGCCTCAAAAGGTGCCATTTAAATACTAGTATGATAACTGTTATTGTACAAAAATTCTATCAAAGGTAAGTGCGTATCCCAATTACCACCGAAATCTATAACACACGATCAAAGCATGTCTTCGAGGGTGCGAATCGTGCGCTCAGTCTCGGTCTGAGGATGAAATGTGGTACTAAGATTAAGAGTAGTACCGAGTGCGGATTGAAAAGTCTCCTAGAGACATGAAGTAAAGCGACTGTCGCGATTAGAGATGATGTCACGAGGCGTCCCGTGTCGACAAATGACTTCGTTGGTATAAATTCGTGCTAATCGTTCTACCTTATAGTCTTCTCGTATGGCAATGAAATGAGCAGATTTCATAAGACGATCAGCGATAACCCAAATATTATCGTGCCCAGAAGAGGTGCGAGGGAGTTTCGTAACAAAATCCATAGCTATACTCTCCCATTTCCACATCGGGATATCGGGTTGTTCGAGTAAGCCGGAGGGTCGTTGATATTCGGCTTTAACTTTCACACAAGTTAATCATTTAGAAACATACAGAGCGATATCCTTTTTCATGACCGGCCGCCAATACCTAGAACGGAGGTCCTAGTACATCTTGTCGGCACCGGGGTGAATGGAATATCGAGACCTATGGGCTTTGGTCATTAGTAACTCTCGAAGGTCATTGCGGTTATGGATCCAAATGTGATTGAGAAAGAAATAGATCCCGTTAGACTTGTTCTCCAGTTGGGTTTCGGCACCACATTTCATTTCCTCATACAATGTATTCTCAATGAAACATGCGTGCTGGGTTTCGCGAATCAGGGTTTTGAGTTTATTCTCGGCTTGAACATCATGAATGCTATACACATAGCTTCATCGATTGAGAGCATCGGCTACGACGTTTGCTTTGCCGGGATGGTAGCGTATCTCACAATCATAGTCGTTGAGAAGTTCAACCCATCTGCGTTGGCGCATGTTTAGTTCTTTCTGGTTAAAGATGTGTTGTAAGCTCTTGTGGTCGGTGAAGACCGTACACTTTATACCTACCATAAAGGTAGTGTCGCCATATCTTTAATGCAAAAATGACTGCACCGAGCTCGAGATCATGGGTAGTGTAGTTCTTCTCGTGGATTCTGAGTTGTCGAGACGCATATGCAATAGCCTTGTCTTGTTGCATGAGAACACACCCGA
Source organism: Scalesia atractyloides (assembly GCA_947069175.1). NCBI lineage: Eukaryota > Viridiplantae > Streptophyta > Magnoliopsida > Asterales > Asteraceae > Scalesia > Scalesia atractyloides. The sequence continues at coordinate 31,018,409 of CAMTDV010000021.1, forward strand.
TGTAACATTTGTCAAAAACGGGTTTCCAAAACCCGCTCCGTTTTGTAATCGAATATCAAGTTATAAAAGTCACGTTGAATATTTATGATTATTTTGATTTAAAATGATACATAATTAATAAATAAACAAAACTATAAAAATTATATTCGATAAACCGTTAAAACAAAATAAATAAAAAGAATATGTTGTTGCCGGGACTCGAACCCGGGTCAGCCGGTTTACAACTCCAACGACTTAACACACACTCACATCACCACTCCGCCACTTGTTGTTTTCTGTTATCTCTAGGAAACAAATAACATTTATACACAAACTCGGTTAAACCGGTTGCGCCAACTGAGAAACTGAAATCGGCAATTCAATCGTCTAATCGTTTGATTAATCGCTCATTCACGTTTTATAACCGATGAACCGATGATTTTAATCAATTCAGAAGTGATTGAACATCAATTTTCTTTATTATCGGTTTTTATAACCGAAATTAATCAAGTCCCAATTACTTCAACTCAAGACCACTCTCGCGACTCAGAAACATCATACCAACATTTCATTTCACTTTCGTCACACTTTCAGTTCGTTAGAACGCTTAAATCAACTCGCCGGAATTTTCTGCAAAATTCGCCGGAAAACCGTATTTGTCCTCAAGTCGGTAAGTTCTTCAATACCATCGTAATCTAACAGTTGTTAGGTTGTTTCTAACTCAAACCATCCATTTGAAATTGAATTCAGGCACCGTTATCAGATAATTCCAGTTCACCGGAAATTTCCTGAAAGTTTTTATTTCCGTCTGTGAAACGGTAAGGACCTTCAATCCCGCGGTTAACGTTTGTTTATCACTTCAATTCCACGATTGACTAATCAAAATGGTTAATTGTTTTGGTTCAGTTGAGGTGCACAAAAACAGAGCCGACGCATTTGCCGGAAATTCTGTGATATATCATTCCTACGGTATGTTACTTCCAACACCGTTTCTGTCATTTCATTTTAACCTTAAGAATGTTTGATAATCGTAAAAACAAGAAACGGATCAGTGATTCAGTCGACGGAAATTTGAATGAAGAAGACGAAGTTAGTTAAGTTATAAGTTTATTTAAAACCAGTAAAATGAACGGGTTAGACACACAGTCCAGCGGTGGACTGTGTGCAAAATATACACGCATGTCCCGAGTTCGATCCCTGATACACGCACTCCTTATGTAATAAAATGCCTTTTTGTTTAAAAACTAAACCGGGTTAACTCCGTTAGTTGTTAAGTATAACAAAAACCGAGATATTAACCAGGTTAGACACACAGTCCAGCGGTGGACTGTGTGCAACACTAAGTCACATGTCGCGCGTTCGAAACCCGTCACTGGCACCGGTTCGTTGAATTAAAATGTTTTTGAAATTAAAAGAATTTTGGTTAAACCGAATTAGTATATAAATATAATTAAAAACAAGATTATTTCGGGTTAGACACGTAGCTGAGTTGGTAGAGCTGCGTGCACGCGTACGGGAGGTCTCGGGTTCGAGCCTCACCCGGCGCAAACAATTCCACTGATCGAACCGGTCAACAAGTCAACAGGTCAACGGTCAACGGTCAACGCAAAATAAACATTTTTTTATATTTTTATTTATTTTATATACTTTAAAAATCAATTAAAAATACTTAAAAATAACATTTTTAAAGATAGAAAATAGCCTTAAACTCACAAAAATATATCTAAAAGTTTCATTAAAATCCTTAATAAAATTCACTCATTTACTATATTTTTCCGTTATTATTTTGGTTAGAAAATCTCGTTGTTCAATTCTTCCGATTCGTGCGCATCTCATCATCTCCATTCAATCGCACCCAATGTGAGTGAATCTTTACAAATTCCCCATTTTAATCACGTTTTGGGGTGTATCATGTGTCTTGTTATATATATTATAATTAAACCATTGTGCATACATCATATCATGAACATGTGTATTCAGTTTGTTTCAACTGTTGTGTAGTTATTGTTGGATGCAATTTATTATTTTCAGTACATGCAATTTCATAGGCCGCCGCTCCCCATTACATTATGAGCGTTGAGCATGTTCCCCATTTTATTATGAGGTTGAACCTAGCGTGCCCACATACGATCGGCTCCGTTTGATTGAGCCTTGATCGCACAGACATTTTTTCATTTTCAGTACATGCAATACGATCGGCTCCGTTTGATTGAGCCTTGATCGCACAGTTTCATTTATGTTATTTATCGTATGATGTTGGTATGTTCATGTATGCTGTCATATGTTATTGTATGTTATAGTTGTGATTGCTATTTGCCACTGCTTGATTATTTACATTTGCTCCTTTATGATTATGCACAATTTTTCATTGATAAACTAACAAGTAATTCATTAATAAATGTTTATCTAATAAGGTTCACTCGCCAACTTATGTTGACCCAAAAACCCCCATTTTTACACATGATACAGGTGAACCAGCAGCAGCTATGAACACATAGGATTGGACTAGAAGAATAAAATGATTTAGAGTTGGGATTGATATGTTTGGTTTATTTTCTTTGTATTGTATGAACATGTTTGGATATTTGGAAATGTAACTTTGACTTTATTAAATATGAAACATATTAGTAAATGTCATGAGCTTTGGTGATAACCCAATTATGCCCCGACTCTATTCCGCTGCGGGTCGGGGTGTGACAGATTGGTATCAGAGCCATGACTATAGGGATATAGGATAGGTTATTAGACCCTTAGAGCCTATACTATAGTTGATTAGAAACTTATAAGATTTTTGTGTGTTACATGCCAAATTTCATGATGTTTATATGTTTTATGTTAAATGTTACATTCAATATTATGCAAGCATGTTCATAAGTATGTATTATCATATAATGCCTATCATGAATCATATACTCATAACATATCACATCCATGAAAGCACACACCACATCATGATTGCTTTTACAATGATTTTTGTGTTTTCAAATCTCATCAAAGTGAGTTCTCATGACGGGCATGTAATAACTGGAAGGGTACCAGTACCGGTAGTCGGAACGTCCTGTCTAGGCTGGCATTCGTATAAATCCAAAATAAAGGACCAGTTTGCCTACTTGGGGACTAACGATGAGAGTACGAAGTACCTATTAGGCCAAAGCATGCTATACCAAACGTCGTGTGAGCTAACGCCACTTTGAGTTGTCATTGTGTCTACACCTGGACACGTTCCGACCAAACATCTCATGAACATATTTTGTGGTTTGCATTCGGGTGATGCGAGTGTTAAATTGACAATACTAATGTGAATCCTACCAAGCTAATAGCCATGGGGGCCCACATGACTATATAGGTGAAGGTATGGGAGACATTTGAGGCCCAACATGAGCAAACCCAAGACATCCTATGGATGTAGTTGCATTATTGATATTTATGTTATTTTCATTTTCTTAAAGACACATGACACCTAAAAAGACACCATAAACTCACAATCTTCTCATTGTATGATCCTGTAGATGTCGTCCAGACAACAATGAAGGGGTAAAAGATCAGGAAGGTCTCAGGAACGCTTGGCCACACAGATCGCGAAACAAATGGCCACGATACTGCCTGACATTGTGGTCCAAGTACAACAAGCCCTCGCTACAAATCCTACTAACCCTCCCCAACAACATGACCAGAACATCGACAACCCTCCTACCAGCAAGTGTTCATACAAACATTTCAAGTCTTGTGATCCTCCTAAATTTGAAGGGACCGAGGGTGTCACTGCTCTCCTACATTGGTTCGAGGAGATGGAAAACACCTTTCTAAACTGCGATTGTCCTGAGGATTGCAAGGTTCGATACGCCACCGGGAGACTATTTGGGGTAGCTCTCACTTGGTGGAATACTGAAAAAGGGAAGAGGGGAACTGAAGATGCAATGGCCTTAACTTGGGAGGAGTTAAGGGAAATCATGACTAGGCGTTTCTGTCCTAGGAGTGAAATTAAAAAGCTGGAGGACGAATTTCATTCTCTAAAGCAAAAGGAGGGTGACCACACCTATAACAAGAGGTTCTTGGAGTTGAACCAAATGGTTCCAAATTTGTTCACCCCAACTTATCGTCTGATCGAGCATTATATTCGAGGACTTCCCTCGAAAATCCAAGATTCAGTTCTCAGCGTTTCACCAGTAACACTTGAAGCTGCTATGGAGCTAGCGACTGAACTGACCGAGAATCGGATTCGCAACGGGAAGTTCAAAGAAGAGAAAAAGAAAGCCCCTGTTGAGGGTCAAACTTCAAACCATCCCATTTCTTCCTCTAAGTTTGCCAACAAGAGGAAGCGCAACACCAGAAATTTCGCTGTTACTCAAACTAACCTCCCAATTCCTGCTGCACCCATTACTCAAGTCACTCCTTCACCCGCACCATACAGAAGACCTTACACTGGCCCGTTACCAAAATGCAACCGTTGCCAATATCACCATTCCCCTGATCATCCTTGCCAATATTGCACCGGCTGCGGTCGCGCAGGTCATACTGTTCAAACCTGCCGCATGCCTCAACGAACGAACCGCCACCAACCTTTAACCCAAACCCACCAACAATTAATGGGTCAAGCCCAACAACCCCTACCATTTCCACCCACCCAACATTTAGCCCAAACATACTACCAACCCAATTATCCTATGGGCCAACCTATGCGGGCTTGCTACAATTGCGGAGACCCAAGCCATTTCAGAAACACTTGTCCAAGGTTGGTGAACATTATTCATGCTCAGGCCCAAGCCAACCCGGTGAATCAAGCAAACCAAGCTCCTCCACCTGCAAGAGGAAGAGCTTTCAATATTAACGCGAATCAGGCTAGAGCTGATGGAAATGTGGTTAACGGTACGTTCCTTATAAATGGTAGATATGCATCTATGTTATTTGATACTGGTGCGGATAGAAGTTTTGTGTCTTTAGAATTTGAACCTATCTTAAGCAAAAATCGGGATAAGCTCACGGAATCCATAACGGTAGAAGTTGCGGACGGGAAACCAGTTTCATTAAACTCTATTATACGCAACTGTACACTCACCTTAAACGACCACGATTTCTCAGTCGACCTTATTCCTATGAAGCTGGGAAGTTTTGATATCATAATCGGTAAGGATTGGCTCAGTCAACATCAGCCAGAAGTTGTATGTCGTGAAAAATTTATTCGTATTCCTCTTTCAAAGGTCAGACTCTTCGAATCATTGAAGAAACCTCGTCGAAAGGGCTCAGCTTAATGTCTTGTCTTCAAGCTCAAAAATATCTTCGCAAGAATTATGTCGCGTTTTTAGCTCATATCATCAAAAAGGGAACCATGGAGAAGAAACTTGAAGACATTCCTGTAGTAAAAGACTTCCCGCAAGTTTTTCCTGACGACATTTCAGGACTTCCTCCAGTTAGAGACGTCGAATTCCGTGTTGATCTTATACCTGGTGCTACACCAGTTGCAAAGTCTCCTTATAGGTTAGCCCCCTCTGAAATGCAAGAGCTAGCCAGTCAATTACAAGAGTTGACTGACAAGGGATTCATACGTCCTAGCTTGTCGCCTTGGGGTGCACCTGTCCTTTTTGTAAAGAAGAAAGATGGATTTTTCGTATGTGCATCGACTACAGAGAGCTCAACAAGTTAACAATCAAGAATCGCTATCATTTACCTCGCATTGATGATCTTCTTGACCAACTACAAGGTGCCAGCTGCTTTTCAAAAATTGACCTTCGATCTGGCTATCATCAACTTAGAGTGCATGAAGAAGACGTCCCTAAGACTGCTTTTCGAACTCGTTATGGCCACTATGAATTCATGGTTATGCCATTTGGTTTAACCAACGCACCAGCTGTCTTCATGGACCTAATGAACAGAGTCTGCAAACCTTATCTTGATCGATTTGTTATAGTCTTCATCGACGATATTCTTATTTATTCAAAATCTAAATCTGATCATGAGCGTCATCTTCGACTCATCCTTGCACTTCTAGAAAAGGAAAAGCTTTATGCCAAATTCTCCAAATGTGAATTCTGGTTAAAAGAGGTACAATTCCTCGGGCATGTAGTCAATGACAAGGGAATACATGTCGACCCTTCAAAGATCAAAGCGGTTCAAGAATGGCAAGCTCCACGTACACCAACTGAAGTAAGATCTTTCCTTGGTCTAGCTGGCTATTATCATCGGTTCATTTCAAACTTCTCTCGCATTGCGGTACCACTCACGGCTTTAACTCATAAGGGAAAACCTTTCATATGGGGACCCAAGCAAGAAGAAGCCTTTCAAACTCTTAAACAAAAACTTTGTGATGCACCAATCCTCACTCTTCCTGAAGGTTGTGATGATTTTGTAGTCTATTGCGACGCGTCAGGGCAAGGATTAGGCTGCGTTCTAATGCAAAGAGGAAAAGTCATAGCTTATGCTTCGAGACAACTCAAGACACATGAAAAGAACTACACCACTCATGACCTAGAACTTGGAGCCGTTGTGTTCGCTCTTAAGATATGGAGACATTATCTCTATGGTACTAAGTGTGAAATATACACTGACCACAAGAGTCTTCAACATATCTTCAATCAAAAGGAGTTAAACATGAGGCAACGAAGATGGGTCGAACTTCTAAATGACTACGACTATGAAATTAGATACCACCCTGGTAAAGCAAATGTGGTGGCTGATGCACTTAGTCGAAAGGGTTATGCGAACTCCATTCGTCTTCTATGTTCGCAAATTATAACTAACATTAAAGATCAAATTCGAGAAGCCCAGCACGTTTCAATAACGGAAGAAGATGTACGAAAGGAGATGTCCTGTGGAGCTGAGCTAAAAATTGAAACTAAATCTGACGGTATTCTGTACTACCTAGATCGTATCTGGATTCCTAACCACAACAATCTTCGTGAAATTCTTATGAATGAAGCTCACAAAACGCGATATTCTATACACCCAGGAGCCGATAAGATGTATCAAGACCTACGATATACCTATTGGTGGCCTGGAATGAAGAAGGATATTGCCGTTTTTGTTTCCAAGTGCCTTACATGTTCCAAGGTGAAGGCTAAGCACCAAAGACCCTCAGGACTTCTGTTCCAACCGGAAATACCTGTATGGAAGTGGGAAAATATAACCATGGATTTCATTACCGGGTTACCTCGCACTTCTGGTGGGTATGACACTATATGGGTAATTATAGACCGACTTACAAAATCAGTTCACTTTATTCCTATCCATGAAGATTTCAAGAACGAAAAGCTTGCCCGTATTTATATCAACGAAATCGTAAGCCGACATGGGGTACCGTTAAGCATTATTTCTGATCGTGATGGTCATTTCACTTCACGAACATGGCAAGCAGTACAATCCGCTATGGGCACGCGATTAGATCTCAGTACCGCCTATCATCCTCAAACTGATGGACAGTCTGAGCGCACCATTCAAACTCTTGAAGATATGCTTCGAGCATGTGTCATAGACTTCAAGGGAAATTGGGACGCCCACCTACCATTAGTTGAATTTTCGTACAACAACAGCTATCATTCAAGCATCGGCATGGCACCTTTTGAAGCCTTATATGGTCGTAAGTGCCGATCTCCTGTATGTTGGCACGAAATTGGGGAAGCTCAAATTACTGGTTCAGAATTGATCCAAGAAACCACAGACAAGATCCATCAAATTAGAAACAATCTTCTAGCGGCTCAAAGTCGTCAAAAGAGTTATGCAGATAAACGACGGAAGCCCTTAGAGTTTAACATTGGTGATCATCTACTTTTAAAAGTATCACCGTGGAAGGGAGTAGTTCGTTTTGGTCAAAAGGGCAAGCTAGCACCACGTTACGTAGGACCTTTCAAGATACTCGAAAGAGTAGGTCCTGTAGCATACAAGCTTGATCTACCAGAAGAACTCAACAGGATTCATCCCACATTCCACGTGTCGAACTTGAAGAAGTGCCTCGCTGATGAAAACCTCCACATTCCTCTGGAAGATATTCAGATTGATGAATCTATGCATTTTATTGAAAGACCTGTAGAGATCATGGACTTCGGGGAAAAACGTCTGCGACGAAGTCGCATTCCAATTGTTAGGGTACGCTGGGAGTCGAAACGGGGACCTGAGTTTACTTGGGAACGTGAAGACTCAATGCGTGAAAAATACCCGCATCTTTTTCCTACTACTTCAACTACTTAAATTTCGGGACGAAATTCCTAAAAGTAGGGGATACTGTAACATTTGTCAAAAACGGGTTTCCAAAACCCGCTCCGTTTTGTAATCGAATATCAAGTTATAAAAGTCACGTTGAATATTTATGATTATTTTGATTTAAAATGATACATAATTAATAAATAAACTAAACTATAAAAATTATATTTGATAAAAAGTTAAAACAAAATAAATAAAAAGAATATGTTGCTGCCGGGACTCGAACCCGGGTCAGCCGGTTTACAACTCCAACGACTTAACACACACTCACATCACCACTCCGCCACTTGTTGTTTTCTGTTATCTCTAGGAAACAAATAACATTTATACACAAACTCGGTTAAACCGGTTGCGCCAACTGAGAAACTGAAATCGGCAATTCAATCGTCTAATCGTTTGATTAATCGCTCATTCACGTTTTATAACCGATGAACAGATGATTTTAATCAATTCAGAAGTGATTGAACATCAATTTTCTTTATTATCGGTTTTTATAACCGAAATTAATCAAGTCCCAATTACTTCAACTCAAGACCACTCTCGCGACTCAGAAACATCATACCAACATTTCATTTCACTTTCGTCACACTTTCAGTTCGTCAGAACGCTTAAATCAACTCGCCGGAATTTTCTGCAAAATTCGCCGGAAAACCGTATTTGTCCTCAAGTCGGTAAGTTCTTCAATACCATCGTAATCTAACAGTTGTTAGGCTGTTTCTAACTCAAACCATCCATTTGAAATTGAATTCAGGCACTGTTATCAGATAATTCCAGTTCGCCGGAAATTTCCTGAAAGTTTTTATTTCCGTCTGTGAAACGGTAAGGACCTTCAATCCCGCTGTTAACGTTTGTTTATCACTTCAATTCCATGATTGACTAATCAAAATGGTTAATTGTTTTGGTTCAGTTGAGGTGCACAAAAACAGAGCCGACGCATTTGCCGGAAATTCTGTGATATATCATTCCTACGGTATGTTACTTCCAACACCGTTTCTGTCATTTCATTTTAACCTTAAGAATGTTTGATAATCGTAAAAACAAGAAACGGATCAGTGATTCAGTCGACAGAAATTTGAATGAAGAAGACGAAGTTAGTTAAGTTATAAGTTTATTTAAAACCAGTAAAATGAACGGGTTAGACACACAGTCCAGTGGTGGACTGTGTACAAAATATACACGCATGTCCCGAGTTCGATCCCTGATACACGCACTCCTTATGTAATAAAATGCCTTTTTGTTTAAAAACTAAACCGGGTTAACTCCGTTAGTTGTTAAGTATAATAAAAACCGAGATATTAACCAGGTTAGACACACAGTCCAGCGGTGGACTGTGTGCAACACTAAGTCACATGTCGCGCGTTCGAAACCCGTCACTGGCACCGGTTCGTTGAATTAAAATGTTTTTGAAATTAAAAGAATTTTGGTTAAACCGAATTAGTATATAAATATAATTAAAAACAAGATTATTTCGGGTTAGACACGTAGCTCAGTTGGTAGAGCTGCGTGCACGCGTACGGGAGGTCTCGGGTTCGAGCCTCACCCGGCGCAAACAATTCCACTGACCGAACCGGTCAACAAGTCAACAGGTCAACGGTCAACGGTCAACGCAAAATAAACAATTTTTTTAATATTTTTATTTATTTAATATAATTTAAAAATCAATTAAAAATACTTAAAAATAACATTTTTAAAGATAGAAAATAGCCTTAAACTCACAAAAATATATCTAAAAGTTTCATTAAAATCCTTAATAAAATCCACTAATTTACTATATTTTTCCGTTATTATTTAGGTTAGAAAATCTCGTTGTTCAATTCTTCCGATTCGTGCGCATCTCATCATCTCCATTCAATCGCACCCAATGTGAGTGAATCTTTACAAATTCCCCGTTTTAATCACGTTTTGGGGTGTATCATGTGTCTTGTTATATATATTATAATTAAACCATTGTGCATACATCATATCATGAACATGTGTATTCAGTTTGTTTCAACTGTTGTGTAGTTATTGTTGGATGCAATTTATTATTTTCAGTACATGCAATTTCATAGGCCGCCGCTCCCCATTACATTATGAGCGTTGAGCATGTTCCCCATTTTATTATGAGGTTGAACCTGGCGTGCCCACATACGATCGGCTCCGTTTGATTGAGCTTGATCGCACAAACATTTTTTCATTTTCAGTACATGCAATACGATCGGCTCCGTTTGATTGAGCCTTGATCGCACAGTTTCATTTATGTTATTTATCGTATGATGTTGGTATGTTCATGTATGCTGTCATATGTTATTGTATGTTATAGTTGTGATTGCTATTTGCCACTGCTTGATTATTTACATTTGCTCCTTTATGATTATGCATAATTTTTCATTGATAAACTAACAAGTAATTCATTAATAAATGTTTATCTAATAAGGTTCACTCGCCAACTTATGTTGACCCAAAAACCCTCATTTTTACACATGATACAGGTGAACCAGCAGCAGCTAGGAACACATAGGATTGGACTAGAAGAATAAAATGATTTAGAGTTGGGATTGATATGTTTGGTTTATTTTCTTTGTATTGTATGAACATGTTTGGATATTTGGAAATGTAACTTTGACATTATTAAATATGAAACATATTAGTAAATGTCATGAGCTTTGGTGATAACCCAATTATGCCCCGACTCTTATCCCGCTGCGGGTCGGGGTGTGACACCCGAGACCTAGGTTAGAGGCATCCCGATAAACAAAGAAATCGTCGTCTCCGTCGGGGAGTGCGAGAATGGGAGCGTTGCAAAGCATACGCGTGAGGGCGTGAAAGGCTTCCTCCTGTTCAGAACCCGAAACAAAAGGTTTATCCTTCAAGTCAAAGTGGTGAGGGGCACAGCGATTTTCGAAAAGTCGGCAATGAATCAGCAGTAGTAACCCGCCAATCCGAGGAAGGAATGGATTTTGGACGGATTCTTCGGAGTATTCCAACTCTTTACAGCTTCAATTTTGGCGGGATCGACGTGGATTCCTTGGTCATTAACGACGTGACCGAGAAATTGAACTTCATTAAGCCAAAATTCACACTTGGAGAATTTGGCGTAGAGACGGTTTCCTTGGAGAAGTTCGAGAACTAAACGAAGATGTCGTGTGTGTTCGGCTCTCGACTTCGAGTAAATAAGAATATCATCGATAAAAACAATGACGAAACGATCCAAAAAGGCTTTGCACACACGATTCATCAAATCCATGAAGACCGCGGGTGCGTTGGTGAGTCCAAAGGGCATGACCACGAATTCTTAATGGCCATAGCGAGTACGAAAGGCAGTTTTCGGAATGTCTTGCTCATGTACACGTAGTTGGTAATATCCGGAACGCAAATCGATCTTAGAAAAACAAGTAGCACCTTGGAGTTGGTCGAATAAATCATCGATTCGAGGAAGAGGGTAGCGGTTCTTAATGGTAAGCTTGTTAAGTTCCCTATAGTTGATGCACATTCGGAACGATCCATCCTTCTTTTTCACGAAAAGGACGGGTGCGCCCCAAGGTGATGTGCTCGGGCGACGGGTGTGCCCCAAGGTGATGTGCTCGGGCGTATAAAGCCTTTATCAAGAAGTTCTTGAAGTTGGCTAGATAACTCGCGCATTTCGGATGGTACAAGGCGATAGGGAGCTTTAGCAACAGGTGTAGCGCCGGGGATTAGATCAATACGGAATTCGACATCACAAGTAGGGGTAAACCAGGTAAATCATCGAGAAAAACTTTAGGGAATGCACAAACAACAGGTACGTCTTTCAAGGTTTTCTTTTCCTTCTCTGGGTTCACGATGTGGGCTAGAAAAGCGATGCACTGCTTGCGCAAGTACTTGTCCGCGTAGGTACATGACAAAAGCATCAACTTCTTTGAGGGTGTTTCACCGTAAACATGTAGTTGATCACCGTTTGGAAGGGGAAAACGAATCATTTTATCGAAAGAACCGACTTCAGCATGACTCTTGCGAAGAAAATCCATGCCTACTATGACATCAAAGCTACCTAACTGCATAGGTATGAGATCAATCGAGAAGCTATGATTGTCGAGTTCGAGAGTACAATCACGTAAGACGGAGTTAACGGTAACGGTTCTTCCAGTGGCGATTTCGAAGTCGAAGGTACTTGGGAGATTAGCGCGTTTAATTTTAAAAGTTATTCAAATTCTATCGACACAAACCAGTTATCGGCTCCAGTATCAAATAAACAAGAAGCATAAATACCATTAACAAGGAACGTACCATTGACAACATTGTTGTCATTCTGAGCCTGGCGGTGATTGATGTTGAAAACTCTTCCACGCACAGCCTGTGGTTGTTGCTGCTGCTGTGGTGGCTGTTGCTGAGGCTGCTGCTGTGGTTCTTGTTTGACAGCACGGTGCAGGCAGACATTGCTGAAATGACTCGGGTCACCACAAGTGTAGCAAGCCCGTGCCTGAACTGCTGGTGCTTGCGGAGCTTGATTGACTGGCATAGCATTGAGAGGAGCTGGCGGTGCTGCGAGAGCGGGAGGAGCTTGCTAACGTGGACCAGTGCGGACTGCGGCAGTGCATTGTGAAGTGCCCATAGATGTTGCAATTGGCACAAAAGCGGTAGTTTCCTCCAACCGCATGATGGTATGTGCACTTGGAGCACATAGGGTGACGTCCAGTATACGCACGCTTAGCAGCTGGTGCATTGGGAGTAGCAGCTTGGCGAGACTGGGAGTTCGGTGCTGGGACTACTGCGCAGTTCTTGTTGTTACCCTTTCGTTTGCGGTTCTGGTGATTTGACTTGGAGGCTTGAGATGGAGCAGTATCGGTGCTTGGCTCAACAGTAGCTTGGCTGAGGTTCTTTGTTGAGACCTTGAAAGCTCCAGCCAAGACTCGCTTGTCGTTGATCTCGGCTGCGAGTTGGTAAGTCTCTTCGATCGTAGTTGGTCTTGATGCGTGAACAAAGTCGGCGACACAATCGGGGAGAGCGCAGAGATACTTCTTGCTAGCTTTCTCGGTAGTATCCACTTGATCTGGGTAGATGAGGCTGAGCTGCTTGAAGCGAGCAGTGAGACCAGCATTGTCACCACCGATTTGTTTGATACCCCAAAATTCATTTTCCAACTTATGAATTTCGTGTGGTGGGTAGAACTCTTTGATCATGAGCTCCTTAAGTTCTTCCCACGCGAGAGAGTAAGCTTCGTCGATACCGCGCCTGTTGCGCTCGGCAATCCACCAGTCAAGTGCCCTTGACTGAAAGACTCTAGTGGCGTAACAGTGCGGAGGTTTTCAGGGCATCCATTTTGCCTGAAAGTAACTTCGTCGAGTCGAACTAGTGAAACATCTTGATTGGTCCATCTTCGCCTGTGAAAGCCGCCGGACCGCAGGCATTGAATTGCTTAAAACTAAACCAAGATTTCGGAGCATCGCTCTTGGAGTCGACTGATGAGTTGCTGCTAACCGCTTGTATTTCGCTGACAATTTGTGGGATCACCTTAGCCATTTCCTTGGCTACGAGAGAGGCGATGCGTTTGTTGGTGTTGTTGCGTTGAGCAGTGCGGCGAGTGTGAGATCCCATGGATGCCATTTGCGAAGGTGAGATTCTGTAGAATGGCACATAGGGAAATTAGACGAGATTCTATTATAATGGGTTTTGTTTAAAAGCTTGTGTTTTACAACATATGCTTATTATTATTATTATTCACATAAGGCACAAAACACGCAAGCACGTATCCACGTAAGCACATAAGCACATAATCACGTAGGCACATAAGCATGTAAGCACATATTTTGCAAGTATTCACCTTCACTAGATCTTGCGTAGCGCGCTATGAGATGCGAGTCGGATAAGCGTAATAAGCGAGTAAGGCCGCGTCTGAGGACATTCGGGTAAGTGGGTTGAGCGTTTTAGTTTAGTTTGCGATTAATTAGAGTTTTAGATTATGAGAGTTATGCGAGTTGTGCGTATTTCGTAAAGCGAAAGCGATAAAACGAGAAATCGATAAAGCGTAAAATCCACAAAATTTAAACACATAATTAATAATAAAACTCGATGATGCGTAAAATCGGCGATTGCAGGCTTAAATCAATTGGGAGCGTCCTGGGTTTTAAGACATGACTACCCAGTGATTCGGAAATTCTCTGAGTTCGGGTACACGATTTGGCCTAATAGACAAATTCTCTCGCTGTACTACGGTTAACGGCATTTATCCTTCCAGTTATGTCGTACCCCGGGTCATCGAAATAATCGAGACTTTGGTGAGATTGAAAATCGAGAAGTGGAATTTGTTATTAAGGTGCGGGTTTCACCCCTAACTTAACAACTTCGTTCCATGTTTGTGGTTTTCACCGAACGCGTCAGGAGTTCCACGGGAATAGAGGTGGAGATTGTCGTTAAGATATGGATATCACTCCTAGCTTCACGAAAGAATCTCGTGCAGTAAATAGTACGCGGAGTGAGTGATCTTATCGAGAGTTCTTGGTTTTCACACCTAATCCCGACACAATCACTCTTTTGTGTTATACGAGCGTTTTTAAGCGTGTACATTGTGTTAGCCTTAGGAAAGGCATGTAAGCATTTAAGACAAGTAGTTTAAGTATTTAAGTCGAAGAGCGGTCTAATTGGGTACTTAAACTATAGACTAGGTCGAACATGGCAATTCTACCTAATTCCTTATAGTTATGGCTCTGATACCAATCTGTCACACCCCAACTGGTGGCGGAATCATCGGGGCGCGGCACTAGGCGAATTAGATTGTTCAAGAGAAATTCCATAACAATTATTAAGTTTTTAATATAATATACATTGGTGTATAAAACAAATAAACTCTATTAATATACATTAGTGTACATAAAGTAGAACTGACATTAGAAAATTGAAAACTGTTTGGTCAACTAACTGAGTGAGTAATGTGCAGTAATATGGTGTTCCTAACGGAGTCTGGAATAGGTCTAATGTACTTTCAGTTGAAGGATTTCCAACCTAGTGTGTGGATGGGGATGCGATTATAAACTACTTTGCTACGGTGCTAAATTATGAAGAGGTTAATATCACAAAGGGGAAAAAGAAAAAGGTTAATAAACACAAAGGGGAAAAGTTGCCGCCTTTTCTGTCACACAGTTTGTTTTGTAAGTAATTTGTTTTGTTTTGGTAGTAAAATTTAATAATTGTTTTTTTATAAACGATAACATAGTGCTTGTTAAATGACGAAATAATGTAGAATGACGATGTGTTATGTAACACTGGGTATGATGATACAGGACGGTTGGAGAAGTTCAGTAGTGCTATGCTTCTGGTGCTGAATAAGGATACATCACTTTTGGGGTTGACAAAATATAGGGTTATTGTTTTCCCAATTATAGAAAACCATCACTTCTATTTGTGAGCTTCAACATGGAAAAAATGGCTATAAGTGTAATTGACAACATGGATATAAGTGAGAGCCATATCGAGTTTGTGAATGATATGGACTTCTTCAAGAAGACGACACCATTTAAAGTGGTAAGCATGAATTTAATTAGTAAACGTATCTATCTTTTACAGATGGTAACATAGTTGATTTTGTTGTTAAATGCAAAAAGATATTTTCACCAAATATTTGAAATCAGTGAAGCATCCAAAGTGTTTGGAATTTGAAGGAGTAATACCGAAAAGGTTGGAAATAGAATGGGCGACAAAAGGCAATAGTGTGGATTGTGGGGTGTTCGCAATGCGTCACATGGAGACTTGGTTTGGCGAAACAGATATGAAATGGATAGTGGGTTTTCGATTGAGCACACGCCAAAAAAGGCGTGCCTGACGAGGTTAGGGAAAAAGTATGTGATAAAGATTGTGTGTTCCGAGGCTAACACGCTTCGCGATGAAGTAATGGCAGAAGCAGTCACATACAACGTGGCGAATAGGCTTTATGGTTAAAACTCTTCAATGCGGACAATTGTAGTTACGACTACGCTCTTTTTTTATCTTCCGGTATGTGCGTACGTTATGTGGTTGGGATTTTGAAGTAGGTTTTTTGTTTTTGTTTTGGAGTTGGATGTTAAGCTGGTCATGCGTTAATCTTAAACTGCCTCCTGGCCGTTTTTTTTGGGACGTTATGTAGAATTCTTTTGAAATGTACATTCTATGGGTAGACTTATGTGTAATAACAAAATATGAAACGTAGATTGTGTTTTAATAGGCTATTATATTAATAGACACATGTGTATATGCGTGAACTGTGCATATGTATTAACGACATAATACGTACGTATAATCTATATCTAAAGGTCTGTCATGTATAATTAGTGGCATAGAGTTGTACGTTTGTTAAAACTTCCATGTTAAATACACACACATGTAGATGGGTATATTGTACAAGTGTATTATCAATAAATACAGAAGTGTATATATTGGGAATTGTTATTGTGTATATTCTTAAATAGAGGTGTGTTGGTTATATTTTCCAGTTAATTTTGACAAGTAATTTGAATAATAACAAATAGGTGTTCTTAGTTGATACGTAAAGCTACTGACACATAGGTGCATGTTTTGTAAAAAGACACAGGTGTATAAGGTGTACATTGAATAATGAATGTGTGAAATATACTATTTGATCTTCGTAAGTTACAAAAAAAAGAGGATGATAACAAAAAGTTACGAATATAGTGGATTGATAAAAAGATTCTAAAAAATCTTCTAAATAAATCCGAAAATAAAGGAGTTTGTACTGCAAATCATAAATAAAAATATTTAAAGAACAATATTAAATGTATAATTACAATCTTAACCTTCTCATAATCTAATCAAATGAATGGATGAGATTGGTTCATACAGTTCACAAACAAGGATGTTGTTCACTCCTGAACCTCATCCAATATATATATATATATATTAGACCATAGGGTGTGGGAGTGGAGAAGTGAATGGGGTGGTGACGAGGCTTGGTTTCACGTCGGAAAACACTGCCCCTCCCGATCTCCCTTCGTACCCACGGGGAATAACCCCCAATCTCCTCGATGGCTTGTGTGTGTTTTTTCATTGTTTTTTTAATTGATTTTGTAACTGTTGGGATTGACCCCTACAAAAGAACAAATGATAAAATGCCAAAACAGGTCTGGTCTAAATGATCCAAAATAAACAGTGTTTTGGTTCACAACTTCCCTCAACGACAAGACACCTAACATCTGATAGCCCTAACATCTGCTCAGTGCTAAGCTATGCTGGTTGTAAAAACTGTTGAAGACCAAACCTCTGCTTGAAGTCAAAAGTCTCTAGAAGTCAAAGATCTGATCACCCTTTGAAGAACATATGATAAAGCTTCATAGTGGTTAAAGCTCATCAGTGGTTAGCATCCTATTTGGATAACCATCAGTGTTTTGTAAATATATCATAGGATAGCATTAGCAATGGTTAGAGGTTGTTAGGTTAGTTAGATGTCATTGTCTTAGTGATGTCAGCAAAGATGCTTCAGAGGTTAGGATTTGTACTCTATATAGACAGTGCATGTACTGTTCTATTCAGCTCACACGCATACACTTATCTTGTACGATCTAATCTGTGTGAAGCTCGGGCTGAGGGGGAGTTAGTGATTCATGCATGTAATTACTTGTAATCTTTTTCAATCTTTTGAGTAATGAAAACATTGTGTGATGAAAGCTAATCTCTCATTTGATCGTGTTACAAAGTTTTAAATCGTATTCCGCTGCAAGCTTTATATGTTTTATCTTATTTTATGTTCAATTTGGTTAAAACAACACAATCAGGTCAAACTCAGATCCTAACAATTGGTATCAGAGCCTGGTCAGTCAAATTTGATCTAACAATCGATTTGACGTAAAAAGATCAGCTCAATTTTGTGATACTGTGTTGATCGTAATTGTTGGAAAACAGAGTAAGAGCCAAATCACGTTATATACGTTTTCGAGTATTTGTGTTAAAATCTGTGATGATTCTAGATTGATTATTCTTTCCTTAAAAACCTTCCAGTGAATGTTATTTGCCCATAGAGAGGTTAAAAGGGGAATAGAAGAAAAATCACAAAACTCTGAAAGTGTGTTTATCTCAAAACTTTTAATGTTAAAAAGAAAAGAGTATAAACTTAAAACACCTGAGAGTTCACAGGCTAGTACTACAAAAGGATAACCTAAGATTAAATTTTCGTCTCTGCTCAGACATCTGTTACCAAACACGCTGAGTGCAACCACTGTTTACATGTAAAATCAGGTAACTGGTGTATGTCAAAGCTGAACATTTTTTTAAAGAAGGACTTAGGACATCAATCAGATTTCATTGATTTATTTATCAAGAAATTTTTTTACTTATTTTTAGTAGTAAAGATTTCATGTATATATCAGGATATGTATTATTCCTTTTCAGTATTTTTGTTATCTGGAAAGTAATACATGTTGAGCTTACACTTGTTTTTGAGAGTTAAAGCTCAAAACATGCCAGGAAGTAAAATCTTCTATTTTTAGAAAGAAGGGAGTTACTCTTCCTTGATAATGGATCAAAAGAAATCTTTGATGGTCAAGGTTATCTTATATTATGCTTGTCTAGGCTAACTTTGCAGATACTCACATGTCTTATCACTAGAGCAGTAGATGTTCAAAACAATTGCCTAAGCTCATCCTCTGCTGTTTCAACAGTAGTTGATCAAAACAACATCAAAATTACTGCCATCACATGATATCTAAACACTGATGACATCAGACATCATTTGTGAGGGCTTGCTATGAAAAGGGTTTGATTTCTTTACAACATGTCCATACTAAGGATCAACTGGCAGATGTGTTGACAAAAGCGCTTGGTGCTCACACTTTTGACAGATTGATTTCTAGGCTTGGAATGCTAAACATGGATTAAAAACGAAATTTCTTTGTGATCCATGTGTAAATAGCAATAAAATGTTTTTAGGAAATCAAAATACATCGTTAAAAATAGTTTAAAATTGAATTTTTCAATAAATACTCAAAGTCTGTTCAAAGCACTGATAGCACAAAAACACTGTTCGTTTAGAAAAATCTATCCACTGTCAAAAAGTGTATCCTCTGATAGTTGTAACCACTGTTCTTATCCAGTGATCATATTTTCCAACAGTGGTTAGCCAAACAACTGTCTTCCATTTTCAAAATAGAGGTTACACGTGGGCAGATGTTATTCGGCAGTTGTTGCATAAGATGCCACGTCATCATCACTTTTTCAGAAACCCTATAAAACCCTGTTTCATCCAGAACAAAGGTTTCACCAAAACTGTGTCGATTTCAAAAATCTCAAAACAGTTTGCACTCAAATCATGGCTCCCAAAACAAAATCCAAGGCAAAATCAAAGGCTAAATCTAAACCCGTATCATCGACATTCATGTTAATCATCAAAATGCTATTATGGAGGAAACCGAGTCAAATACGAGATATCATTCAATGATTCGGTTACTAAAAGAGTCCAAATTCAAGGAGATGCTGACAGCAAAAGCCCCAATTTATGAAGGTTCACTTCGATAATTTTGGGCAAATGTTGAGGTTCACTCAACAGAGGGAGTACCTTATGCAATATCTCAAGAGTGGGCAAAACCTTGATGCAAATTACTCAACAATCGATCTCTCAAGTCCTTAAATTGAATGACATGTCATATCCTGTGACATTTCCTCTGTGTGAGATCCAAGCAGAGTTTATTGGAAGAGGGTATGCTGGTAAACTTAAAGGTATGACTATATTCAAACCAAATTTCCCTGCTGAGATGAGATTTTTCTTCCATGCTATTTTGACATGTCTCTTAGCAAAAACTACTGGTTTTAATGAAGTTCCATTAAACATGCAATATTTGGGATATGCTATTTTGACTGATTCAGATTTCAATTTTTCCCAAGTCTTGTTCAATGATATTGTTAATAATTATTATAATATTGCAAAAGAAAAGGCTTTTCTGATACATCCCAGGTTTTTAAGCATATATCTTCAAAATCATTGCCTGGAGATGATTCTAAAATTGGCCCAATTAGCAAGGCAGGAGCTATGGGTCATGAAACTTTTACACGCATTTCTAATCAAGATAAAGTTTCAAAAACCCAAGTAGAGGTGGTTGAGGAAGATTTATCAGAACAACTTGCCCAAACTCAACCACCTGCTACTGAGCCCACTGCTCATGGTGACCACAGCAGTACAACCGCTGCTGTGCAACCCACACCAAAAAGACCAAAAAGAAATTCACCAAACCTACCAAACCCACCAAAAATGGCCTTCTGGAAGATGAGATCACAGAAGTTAACCCTGTGACAACACAAAAGTCACAAGAAACTATTGTTGCTACTTCCTCACAACAGTTAGAAAGATCTCCACCCAAAACTACAACTCCTCATGATTCCTCACAAAAGGAACATGTTGTAAGCACAAACTAACAACCGTGGCTATGATACCGACCTAAACCACCAATCCAAGCGACTATGATACCGACCCATTCCAAGCTTTAACCGTTCCGATCAGCTTCTTTTTCGTAACTCTAGTGTGCACGTACAGTTCAATGCCACCGGCCAAACGATGGGATGTTCGACTGTTCTTGCAGCTTGAGGACTTTTGTTGTTCGGTTGTTTTTAATGGCTTTCTCATACGACTACCAGGTAACTAAAAACGAACCATCTTTTCCGATACTACGTACATATATATATGATATAGTCATACAACACGATCTAGACTAGACTTGTAAACTTTGTAGTTGCAATGTTGATCAACCATAACAAGTGATTGTATGAAGAAGATGAAACATAATTCATGTTTGCTAACTGATCAAATATCTTAAACTTTAACATGTGATACTCCACTTGATATATATAATAAAACAGATCATACAACCACGTATTAATATTTCATTTTTATAATTTCTAATATCTAATTTAATTTATACTTTAGGAATCTAGTAAAATAACATGTCCATGTTTTCATAGAAAGTATCAGCCTTAATTAAATTCTTGATTATATCATTGAAAATAAAACTTAAAGCATTTTTAATAAGAGTATACTGTATGTATGGGTGGACAGTAAATGAGGAAATGCTGGTTTTGAACACATGTGTTCTTTCTTTTAGATACAAATAAGAATAATAAAATAAGATGATAGAAAACGAAACCCAAATTAATAACATTTGGAACGTGACATCATTGTAGGATTTGGTCAACGCTAACGCTAAATTTACCTTGTAGCGCTTGCGTACATGACCTATCGATCTTAACAATTTTGGTGTGGATCACTTAGCAATGAGTATGCGCAACCAATGAGTAGATTCGACTCTTTTTCCCCTTTTTACCATTAACTCTTTTTGGGGTGTATCTCGTGCTTGATTTCAAATTTATTGTTTTGATAACATGCTATTCGATGTGTTTCTATGTGTCACTTGTTGCTAATTTCTATTGTTTCTCTATACGTGCATTTATGTGTTACTCGCTTTGTGTCACAGGTTTCACGTGGATCCACCTGGCTGACCGATTCCCCACGGCCATGGGTCGAACTCGGTATCGCCATCATTGTTTCGCAGATTCGCCTTTCGGGGCTTGAATCTCTATGTGTCTATGGTTACTAATATTGTTATTTTGTGTTGCTTATGAGATATGTGTTGAATTCTTGTTATACTGGAGGACATAGTTTTCACATTGGAGAATGCATGTTAATATATAATGTTTTCTAAAATAATAAAGCAAAAAACGTTTTTAAATAAAAACATAATCTATTCACCAACATGTTTGTTGACCCAAAACTCTTTTACGCTTGATACAGGTACACAAGGGGTGGGCGGATTTTGAGTTGAAGACATATAGGACTGCCTTAGTAATAAACCAGCTATGATATGTTGTTTTATTTATTTGAATTTGTGACTTGATATTAATATTTGAATTATATGCTATGTGTGACAAATCTAAAATGGTGCCTTTAAATATTTAAACTTATAATAGTGTCAAAAGCTATGGGTAATCAGTCTGCCCATACCATTCCGCTGCGGGTCAGGGTTTGAGAGTAGTGACTCCATTAACGCATCCTCGTCATCTTGGAAATTTTTTTCGGAGCGATCATTAGTGTGAGCTAGCCTTTTTAGGGTAATATCGAGATTTATATGGGGCATCGCAAATGAAAGATCATTATCTCTTATCAGTGGTGTTTTTTGTACGTCCATGATGACGGTGTTTGTGCATGGCTTCCTTTTGCTTGGATTGGTTCTATCCCACTCCTTTCTCTAAGCTCGGATTTTGATTTTTTGGTTTTAAAGCCTCTTGTTTTCTAACCATAATTTCATGGTTATTCCCCAAGTGTGGGCAACTTTGTAATGGTCATTATTGGCTAAACTTCCTGTATTTCTTTGGTATAGATGAACACTGATGTAAATAATTAACATTTAAAGTTACTTTTGATGGTGTGTTCACGGATTTGATTTTTTAAATGCTTTTATGCTTTATTGAAGATGAGTTAAACTTAGGCTTTGAACTTGTACGTGTATATGTCAACCTGATGTGGTCTTTGCACGAATTTTAGATTTTTACATCTTTATACAAAACACGATTATTACATTATAAATGGTGGACAAAGTTTCAATTCCCAAGTTTGCTATTTCAAAACCATGAAAGCCATGGATATTGAGTAATTAGCTTTTGTGTCTTTGATTGGTAAGTCATCCCTTATATGATGGTGCTACCGAGCTTACACGTTCAATTATATTCCCGGTGTACGTTTAACCTAGCAAAAGGATTTTATACCTGAAGTGTAGATTTATTTAAAATGTTTTTAACACTGACTTATGGGCCTCATGTTTTGTTATTGCAAGTAAGTTTGTGGGAGATGCAACCCGATGTGGTATCTCCATTATGTGGATGCACAAAGAGTTTAGGGATAAAAAGCATGATGTCATCATTCTCAACTCACGATGGGATACCCTAACTACCACATCACCTGAATAACTTTTGAATGCTCTATTTTATGTTCATTTTATTTACTATCTTTTTAGTTTTATTTTATTTTATCAACGTATCCCTGTGCCTTTAATCCGACTAAACAATAATATAGGTTGAGTGGTGGGAGACACCAAAGCCCTGGTCATCGCTTGGTGTTAAAACCA
The DNA here is from genome assembly GCA_947069175.1 of Scalesia atractyloides. Taxonomy (NCBI): domain Eukaryota; kingdom Viridiplantae; phylum Streptophyta; class Magnoliopsida; order Asterales; family Asteraceae; genus Scalesia; species Scalesia atractyloides. Next base: position 31,041,622 of record CAMTDV010000021.1, read on the forward strand.
CACTATACTACTACATGACAGGTAGAGTTGCCTTATTTGTGTGTGGCTGGTATAATATTAAAACATTCTTATAAATTAAAAACAACATTTTATAGAAGAAAAACATATAATACTATACACACTTTGCACACCTCATCGGTTTGACTTGGGTTTCTGCAAGGTTTGTTAAAAGGTGTCGTGAGTTGGAATGTAGACCTGTGTTACTGGGAGAAACTGTGAAACGTAAATGGAGTAACAATTCTGAAAATAGTACTTACCTTTATTTCTAACGAAGTAGATGTAATATTCTGACTAGATTTTCACCCGTGCCGGCGTTGCGGCGGCAATGTCAAGCGTTTTAGACTTTGTTACACATGTTACGTTAGTGACATTAACGTGATTAGGCATAGATAATCACTTTCCCGTCCGGAGACAACTGTTCTGAAGCATACCATATGGGGAAATATCGTCTCGCGTTGCGCCTTATCACCGCGTGTAATTCGCTTAACGCACATGAGTCAATCGAGTTACACAAAGACTAAACAGCCGTATTTCACCAAACAAATTCAAATAGATCGAAGTCTTCAAAAACATAATAAACCAATATACAACGGTTGTGCTACATGAAACTAAAATCAAATCGGCTTTTTTCTGAGGCTCAAAGCTCCTGTAAACCATGGATGCAACGTGTTGATCAATATCATCTGCACCTGCCATTTCTTCGTTTGATTATCGTTACAAACCTTCCTTTATCTGAGCTTGAAGCCATCTAATTATAAAGGTGAAACGTTTATTATCGAGGGAGTTCAAAGAATAGTAATAAGCAATAACTTAAATGATTATTTTTTATAGAACCTTAAATGATCTTAAGCTGAAACAACTTTTTTTCTCTCTTCATATAAGTAATAGGTGACGGCTGAAAATATAATAACAGAGTTGTAGCTACCTTATTGCCTTTTGAGTTTCTAATGCAAGTGCCACTTAAAACTACATGCATTTCCATGTTTAATACTTCTTGTTAGTCTAACTACAACTGATCTTTATGTGTTTTTTAATAGAACTTTTTATTATCCAATTTCAAATGAAGAGCTTTTAAAATTTACTCTATATTAAATGCATTTTCATGTTTAATATTTCTTGTTACTCTGTATTATTCAATTCTCTTTTATGGCTAAGAACTTTCAAATTAAAAATATAACAATTTAATTCATCAATTTCTTAAGAACAATCAAAGTTACCTCAGTTACATAGCCAAATGCTCCTCAAGTAGCTGCAACAGTGACCATTAACTTCTGTTATAGGTCAACTAACAGAACTGCAAAAAAACCTATAAAAAGAACTATATATAAGATTAAAAGTTCAATGAACATAAAGCTAACTGTTATGCCTAAATTTAATCAAAAGCCTGGTTTTAAAAATTCTCTTTCAAGAGAATCCAATTACATTCTCACAAATTGATAACCCAGTTAATCGAATTCCCAGATATTACATACCTAATCCAAAAAAGATAACAGAGAAGGCTATTGTTTGCTTTTCGAATTAGTTATTTGGCTAAATAGAAATCTAAAAATCTGGAAATATACTGTAACTAATATCGCTATTACATGTAAAGCCTTATTAAAGTGTTTGGGATTGCTATAAGCTGTTATGTATAAACAATTTGAAATCGCTTATTTGATTATTTCAAAAAGCAATAAGCATTTCTAATAAGCAATCCCAAACACCCATTAAATTCAGTTTCTATAGTGAAACAAACTTGCTAAGCACATGATAACACTTAGCATGGAATCTCTCTGGCTGGTTTCTTATCCAATAAAACTGCACAGAGAAGCATATTCAAGGAAGAATTAGGCTGCATACAGTAACTATCAAACTTTCTACCAGACATTGATAAGTTAATAATCACCTGCCGTAGAGGATAAGTTACCAACCATTCCGATATTCTCACTTTCAAGTAACTAAGCATTTACAGATGCTCCAAAACTTTAGCACACCCACTTCATATACGCCAGAACCAAAACCAAATAACTTAGACTGATGCATTTTGGTCTGACCGGTAGACTGGATCGAGACCAACAAACAATATAGATCATGGGCCATTAGTTAAGAAAAATATTAAACAGATTATGGCTTAATGTGGTTGCAAATTGTGTTGCTCGATATGAATTAGGTGCAAAGACGCACATTTGTGATTTGTGTATCAAGTAGAACTCAAATTCTTTTACTTATATGACACTGAGCTTTACACCAAACAGTATGCGTGATGTTTCAACAACCATGAATGAAATCATTTATAAAAATCAAATATAAGCTAATAAATCAACTAGGGTTGTGCAGCGGTTCAGAACCGGACCGAACCGAATCGAGACCGAACCGAACCGTTTAATGCTAAATATAAGAATTGGAACCGAACCTTATTTTAACGGTTCCGGTTCGGTTCAGAACCGGGAATCAAATAAAGCTAATAAATCAACTAGGGGTGTGCAGCGGTTCAGAACCGGACCGAACCGAATCAGACGAACGAACGTTTAATGCTAAATATAAGAACTGGAACCGAACCGTATTTTAACGTTCCGGTTCGGTTCAGAACCGGTTAAACGGTTCTCGCCGAAACGGTTGTCAACTAAATCCTAAAACTAACAACAAAATAAAAACAACTAAAACAATCAAACCATTTAAAACATATAACTAAGAGTTGCAACATTCAAAATTCAAACAATAAAAGTAAAAGTACCAACAATAAAATGTTTCAAACCATGAAATGAAAGTATACAATGTAAAAAAACAAAAATCAACTAAAAAATTTTTGGTTAACTATCACAAAAAAATCATTCAAACATTATATAAAAAACTTTTTTTTATTTCTTTAATCCTAAAAACATTTTTCTAAATATACTATTTAAAGTTTAAATAAATTAATAGAGTTTTGAATATATTAATTAAAGATTAAACCCAAACCAATTTTAACGGTTCTTTAAACGGACCCGCCGGTTATAACCGAACCGGGAACCGTTTACTCCCAAATTTAACAACCGTAACCTGACCCGAAATACAACAATACGGTTCGAATCTGTCAGTTTCGGTTCGGTTCCCGGTTCTGACGATTTGGAAGCGTAAATTGCTCAGCCTTAAAATCAACTACATAGGGAAAATGTTTTTTACCATAAAACACAACTTCACAGGCTTCTAGTGACATTGATTGTGTATATGTTTACAAAGAAGTCACCATTTATTAAACCAAACAGCTATAAACAAATAAAGCCCTTAGGATTTAGTCCCTTGGTTACTGTTGACCTTCCACAATTAGATTTAGCATTTCAAATTTCGTGTACTCCATCTCTAATCCCTAACTCAAAATTTCAGTTTCTGTTGACGAAGGAAAAGGTTCGTAATGAAATAAACGTTAGTGTTTGTTACCTGTTTTGACTCGCCGGAATAATGATATGGTCAAAAGGCATGATCGATTTAGGATTCGTTGGGAAGGAAGGTGCCGCCGTGAACTTCAACCTTGAAACCCTAGAACTGACCCCACTTCACTTCTTTCCTAATCGCGAAAACCACCAAATCACAGAACGTTTGATTGAGCACTTGCTGTTACATCGCCAGTGTTGTTGTCATCGATCTCCGTCATAAACCAGACAATCCACTCTTGTTGCCGTTGTAATGGTGGTGATGTGGTGCGGTGTGAAGGGTTGAGCGGTAGAATGATTCTGGACATATACCTGAGAAAGATGTTTAGGGTGAGAAAGAAAGGTGGAGTAGACGTAGAAGGTGAACATAAGATGGTTTGTCTTCTTTTGCACCGTTTCATTTTAAGAATAAGGATAATATGTTTAAAGTAGGTCTTTTTTAAATATAGCCCATCACAAAAAGCGGTTGTATAAAATTTGGTCATACTTTTAACTTTTTTTAACTATTTATGTTTCATTTTTCTCTTGATATAAAATGATTTCAACAAGTTTTTTTTTTTTATTTAACTTGTGTACCTTATTTCTCTAGTATACTTTTATATTTTACATAAATAAATGCAACACGTCAAACTCATTTAATAGAAATTAAAGTAGTGTTAATATAATTATATTTGGACCCTCGTGTTAAGAGATTTTGGTTCCGTCATTTATCATTATCAGTGATTGGGTTTCCATTCTTGTAATATTTCGTGTTCAGAACCAGAAGCTACATCGAATCTAACACAAAATCCACCTAAGGTTTGCAGTTTCATTATTACTTTATAAAAATCATCGTCATATTGTGGTTTTTTATATATAGTTGATGAGTTTATATTATAGGGAGAGGGGCCCAATTTTTTTTAGGCCCAATAGTTTATTTTATTATATTTTCTTTTATTTTATCATTTCCGGGGACACCCTACACATCATAAATGTATCCAACTAGTAAATTGTTCCGCATGTTGCCACGGTGTTCTGAAAAAAATTACGTCAAAACGTAGACCAACTAAAAGCGTACATAAAAATAAGCACGAAACGAAAACGTGTTATATTTGATGCGACTCATTTCCGGGAAAAAAGTTACGTCAAAATGTAGATGACGTGGTTGAGAGTGATTATAATTTTTTGTTATATTTTAAGCACTTTTACTCGTGGATCAAGTTTTAAATTTATAAACATGTACAATACTATACAATACTATCACTCTACACACGTTAAGGAAAGTGCACCCATCGTAGACGTAGTATAGTGATAGTAAGATACCGAGGTCGTCCAGGACACAAGAGCTTTTAATACCGGCTTATCGTCAACGTCTAATCTAACCAAATTTTGATAAAAAGTTTTGAAAGATTTAAAAGATAAAATAAGATAAATGTAAATAAAAACAAATAGACAAGATGGAATCACTTGGTTCCGACTCCTCTTTTATATATCATTTGATGATTTCCGCACTTTGGATTTTTTAGAGATTATCTGAGTTATAGTGGTAGGCCGCTCTTGTGAAGGCGACATTACCGTCGGCCATATTGATATGAGTTAGCAGGGATATAGTCCCGCAAGGCGGAATATTGAAAGATAATTAAGTAAGTTATTAATGCGAAAAGTGGTAGGCCCCTCTTGTGAAGGCGACGTTACCCTCGGCCATATTAGTCTGAGTCAGCATGGATACATTCCCGCAAGGCTGGATAAAGTTTTAATAGTAGTTTATTTATAAGGGGTTCAAGTCGTTCTTACTTCCCCCAATGTGATGTTATCTGCCTCAAGGAAGTCATAATAAGCTTGAACCAAGTCCTCGCATGATCTATACACTGAACGGGACAAGAACTTTACCCAAACACCCTTCTAACCCCCTTCCAGGAAGTTAACGCGCTTTATATTGACCGTAAAGACACGAATGAGTGAGTGAATTAACAAGACATGAAGAAGTGTTTAACCAAAGTTCACTTTCAATATAAAAAACTAGTTATTAAAGTCATTAATACATACTCAAGTACAAGGTTGCCAAAGATTGGAAATCAAGAGTAATACATAAAAGATTTGTCTTCACCAAATGATGTAAGAGATTTAGCAAGCACGGCCTTTGTTTGACAAGAACTCTTACGATCAATCTCGGATCGCGAGACTACTACATACTCTAAAAGATGAAATTGGATGATGATGGTGGTGGGTGTTGGTGTTGTAGTGGTGGTGGACTGATAGCAAGTATGAGAGAAGTGGTTTGCCAAGGGATGCCTTTCTCTTGAACCAAGAACCTCTATTTATAGTTGGAAAAAGAGGGCGGGCACAGCCCCGTGCCCACCTGGCACGACCCCGTGGTCTTTACTTTCTCTCCCTTCATTAACTACAGATGTCAGATTGTGTCCAACACGCTCCAGGGGTCATAACACGGCCCCGTGGTCAGTGTACATGCTGTACTATCACGGATTCTGCGGAATCTTATAGTTGACCACGACCCGTGTTGAGTTGGCATGACCCCGTGTTGTTTTGTCTTTGTTGTTGTCTTATTCTGCAGAGAATCTTGACTGGGCACAGCCCGTGCCTAAGCTTCTGTTCTTGTTATCTTTGTTGTTTTGGATGTGGATGGGGGTTCGGCAGGTTGCGTTAATCCTCCTTATTTGTATTTGTGGTTGTTTTTGTTGTTAATTTATTCCTTTTACTCGTTTAAGCTCTTTTGATCATGTAATTTAAAAGTAAACAAAGAAACATTTTTTTTCGAACATTAGTACCGAAAAAGGGTTGATTTTATGCCTTGATTGATGTAATTTATATGTTTCATTTTACGCATATCAAATACCCCAACACATGAATATTTGCTTGTCCTTAAGAAAAACTATATAATTTTGGCTTACACACCCAAATGGAATTCGTAGAAGAGAAGTTTTGGGATTATCTTTAGAGTGTCAGGAATCCAAGTTCTAAATTTATTTTGTTTTTATTTTAACCGTGCGCGTAGAGGAGGTCACCAGCAGCTTTAGACATGGGTCCGTACATCACCAAGTTAGCCGAGAATTTGGGTGGTTTGCTAAGTACAACCCGGAGAATTTGACAATAGGTGCAACTTCAAAATTCTTTGAGATTAGGGATTTACAGCTTGCGGGTATTCCTACATTAACTGAGCCTATTACGTGGCTTGATGCTAGACAGGGACCTCAGGTTCTGCCACCTGAAGGGCACCCGGCTGATGATGTTATGCAGGGTATTTATCCGACATATCGACAGAGACCCCGTCAGAGGCAGGAGATCCAGCACAGCAGTACCCTAGGCGCCAGCCACCACCATATCTGCTCACCTTAGCTTCATTATAGGATCGGATGGACCATGGTTTTTTTATAGGATAGACTACAGGCAGGATAGGCAGGATAATGCGTTGAGGTATATGATGGATCGCATGAATGTTCCAGATTTATTCCAACCGTATGTAGAGCCGAGGCAGTTTCCAATGCCCGGTCAGTTTGATCCTAGTGGTGAGGGAGGTTCTAGTCAGCCGGGTGGTCATAGGTCTGGTCAGTTTGGTTATGTTGATCTGCCACCCGAGTTTCAGGTATACGGCTGGGTGGTGATGTTGATGATAGTGATGATGATGAGGAGATAGAAGAGGAAGAGAGTAAGGAGGACGATGACTAGTGTGGGGATGGATGAAGCAGCTGGAGCTTAATGGAGTATCTTTTACTTTATTTTCTTTTTATGTTGTTTTTATCCTTATATGGTCTGTACTTATACTTTGACTACTTTTTAACTGGTTGGTAGGGTCGGGTTGGATGTTTATGTTGGTTGATAGTTTCAGACACTTGTATCGTTATATTATCTATGTTTGGTATGTTTGTGTTGATTTGATTGGTGTGGTTATGTCGCTTCCGTTCGCGTGTGAGATTTAGGAATTGTTTGCTGAGCGTGTTCGGATTGGAGGGCATATGTGGAATTGACTGGCACATTGACAGTCTCGCATATCAGCTAAGTCGTTTCACTTGTATATTTTTTATTTTTTATTAATTTAGTTTTCGTTTTAGTAGTAGTTTATTTAGTTTAGAGTTGTGTTTTCATCCTTGCATTAGGGACAATGCAAATTTTAAGTGTGAGGATGGGACACTTGAGTCGTAGTTGTTAGTTGAGTCATAAAATTGGAAAAATGAAAAAAAAAGAGAATTTAAAAAATTGAAAATGTCTATCGTTCTAGAAGTTTGCAAAATAAAAACAGAAATGATAGAAAAGTCAGGCTGTGTTCGGGTTCCGAATAATGATAATATAAATAAATTGAACTTGTGTCTAGCTTGAGATACGTGAATAGGCCCGAGTCGGTTTCTAGGTTCCTTTGATATTAATATACCTAATTGTTAGTTTACTAGTGGGTACTCATCTAGGAAAAGTGGGAAGCCGAAACCGCCAATAATAGTATAAGGAATGTCGTTATAAGCTAAAATTGTTAAAAAAAATTATCATGAAAAAAATAGAGAATAATTGAGCTAGATTGAATAAAAAGACGAGGTCTATGTAATCTTTATTGGGGATGGTGACTCTGATTTAGATGTCTCTAGATTAAGTTAAATAAAATTGCACAAATTACCGACGCTCACATTGTCGCTCTCGGAGATGGTGACTCTGGTTGAGATAACCTCTGGGTTAGGTAAGCAAAGTCTAATGCTCAAAAGAAAATGAAAAGCAAAGTTAGGGTTGAGTCGTAGCTGAATGAAAACGCAAAACAAGAAATTCTGAGAAAACACTCTCGTCGCGCTACGCGGAGGCTAAACAAGATACCTGTCGCGTAACGTCTAGGGCTATATTATTGTTTTTGGTTTTTATACACGCCACGCCGCGCGTAGGTCTTGGGTTATACCCGTCGCATAACCCGAGGGGGTGTTCGGTTGCAGCAGAGTTGTTATTGATGATGGATTGTTGCTAAACTTATACTTAAACATCATTACCTCATAATTCAAAACTTAGTTACGAATTAGCAGCAACTTGGGCGAAAGTTTGGAGCAATTTGGAGCGTTTTCGAGTTCTTGAAGCAATCGGCTGAAGATTTGAAGCATAGGAAAGATCGGGGTCGTGTTTAATCATTCGGGTTTCGTATTTTCTTTTTTTCTTGTTTTTTTGAACCATTTTTTCTTGTTCTTAAAGATGCTTGTTTATTTGTTTCAATGACTATGATTGGCTAAATTTATTTACTACCTAGATTGGATGATTGGTTTGTAGAGTTTTGATTTTTATTATGGATTATTAGTTATTTATGGATTATATGCCAAAGTAGTCGACTCGGTTATTGTTTTGATGTATATGCATGCTTAAAAGTGTTTGAATATTGTTTATTGCTTCGTGTGAGTCTTGGTGAATGTCTTTCACAGAATAGGTTCATGCTAGATTGTGATTTTATATATAATCTTTGAGGTTAATTAGCCAATATACCTTGGAAGCGATAATCGGTAATTAAATAAGTTTGAGTGTTCTACTAACTTCAATAGTGTGAGGTGCGAGGTTATTGTTATGTCTACATAATTAAATTGCTAGGTAGGAGCTTCGTGAGGAGTCTGAACTAGTTGCCTTCTTGACCGTTGTCTAATAAGTCTAATCAAGAACCCGAGTCTATCCTAGGTCTATAGCATGTGAAGGAGTAAATCGAATTAGGTTACTTTCGTAAACCGCTTAGATAGCCTGTGAGGGAGTCTAGACCAACCGGTATAATTAACAGCGTTTACAATGCCATAAGTGTCTTCCTAAGAAGGGTCGCGGGTCTTGTTCTGTATTTCGACAGGTTTAGTATTAGAAGATCCCGGTTCCATAATAACTAATATCCTAATAATATCATTACTGTTGCAAATCAGGATTCCATTCTAGGTAGTTGTTTCCACCATCTAAGTAAAACCCGAGTTTAGTTCGTACTTAGTTAACTTAGTTAATTAGTTTTAATTAATTTGAATTTCTTATGATATTTAGAATCCCCCACCCCCAAACAATAAATCAATTAGTCATGTCCGTGTTAGTGTCAGTCTAGATAGAGTAGTTAAACATAGTTAAATAGAGTCTCGTGGGTTCGATATCTGGAATTACTTAGCTTTCCTAGAGTCGATCGGTTCACTTGTCGGTTAGTAGTTTAGTCGAGTCTTAAATAGTCTAGAGTATTACTTTGAGTCTAGATTTAGGTTAATTTTAGTTATTTTTATTAAACTAATTTTAGTACATCACACCTCTATTTATAGCTGGAAACAGAGGACGGCCACGGCCACGTGCCCACCTCGCACGGCCCCGTGGTCTTCACTTTCTCCCCCCTTTATTAACTGCAGATGTCAAATTGTGTACCAACACGCCCTGTGGTGTCATAACACGGCCCTGTGGTTGGTGTACTTGCTATAGTAAACACAAAACTTTATTATAAAGTTTACTAAAGTAAAGGGATTGTAATTATTAATGTTGAAATTTAAGAGGTAAAAGTATAAATAAATAAATAAAAGACGAAAGAAATAGTCAAAAAGCAAAAAAAAAAAGACAAAAGAATCATGAAAATAAGTTATTGTTCAAATTTATACCATTTAATGAAAATATATTTTATTTAACCTGACTCGTTTGTGAATAAAATTTACGTTAATACATACATAAACAATTTGAAAACGTACATAAAAATAAACACAAAAATGTATTATATTTGACGCCACTCATTTTTGAAAAAAATAAAATAAAATTTATATCAAAACGTGAACAAACTGAAAACATACATAATAATAAGCATAAAAACATATTATATTTGACCCAACTTATTATCGGATTTTTTTACGTCTAACGTAAATCAATTTAAATTTATACCAGCATGTAGATAAAATTAAGGAATAATGGATTTTAATAATCTTAACTATTAGCCGTTGGCCGGCAACGGTCCCAACTTAAAAAATAACCAGTAGTGGTCCCACCTTTTCATATATTGTAAACTAATGACCTTTACTAAACCGAAAAGGATAAAGGGATAAAAAGAAATTAAGGTTCTATTAGTAAAGGTCAATTAGTTTACATTATGTGAAAAGATGAGGCCATCACTGGTTATTTTTTAAGTTGAGACTGTTGCTGGCCAAAGGCTAATAGTTTGGATTATTAAAATCCATTATTCCTAAAATTAAACACATAAAACTTGATTATAAAGTTTAATAAAGTTAAGGGATTGTAATTATTAATGTTGAAAGTTGAGAGGTAAAAGTATAAAAAATATATATATCTAATATAAGAAACCATTGGGGGACACATGTAACCTAATGGCGTCACCACAAATGGAATAACATATTGGTGACACGTGTACAATCTTCCTCTGCACTCTTCATTCCAATCAAACCCTAAACAAAAAATCATCTTCGTCTTTCTCTCTCTCAAAACAAACGGCGACAATCTTCAATCGTATCTTTCAATCATCGTTCAACCGGATCATCAGTTATAATGGAAATTGAGAAGTTTTTTGATTCAAAAGAAGCAATTAAGTATGTATCAATTTGTATTTTCTTATGTCATTAGGCAAACAAAATTTTAGATTCAATTCCAATAATCATTCACGAATTCTCAGTCAACGAATAGTTAATGGTTCCCATTTGTCATCAATTTTGGTTTTTTTGAGTGAAAATATACATTTTCTTTTTCAATATAAATTTTCAATATAAAAGTGAGGGGAAGCTTTTTGGCATTGTGTGTTTTGAGATACTATACAATCAATCGAAGGGATAGATCAAAGACAATCAAAAGGGGAAAAATGGTTTCTTTTCTAATTTTTCTAAATTTAGAAAAAGGATTAAAAACAAGATGCAAGTACAATAAACTAAAATTTAGTAATACAACCCAAAAAGGGAAATTTTGATCCTATTGTGTATCGTTTTGGCGGCATGGCCGATTCAAGGGATTTGAAGACTCTCACTCTACGGTAATGTCTAATTTGAAGATTTCATGATTGATTATTGTATGCTTATAATCGTCAGGGTTTAAATCCCCGATTTGATGATCAATTAATTTATGCTTTGATTCGTTAGGGTTTTAATCGACTATTTGATGTTGTTTCATTATCTTTTCTTGATTTTTTCATTCGTGGTGTATAATGTTAGTTAACAGTCGACAATTTGATGTTTTTTATTGGATGATTTGATTCGTTTAAAGTTTTAATCTACTATTTGATGTTGTTTATTGTATAAAGATTTTCTACTTTTATATGTGTTTCAGATATGTATTTAGTTTTTTTTTGTAATACTTACAATGAGTTTTGTATTGAGTTATTCTACTGATAGATTTATTATTCATACTTCATACGTCTGATGTCTAATGTTACGTAACAGTTTAAAACGACGATTTGATGTTGTTTCTTGTTTGATTTGATTCTTTAAAGTTTTAACTTTTTTGTTAATTTTTTCATTCGTCTGATTTCATTGTATGCATTGTTATTATTTGAGGTTTGTTATATTATTATTCATTCATTATGATTGATTGATGATGATCGTATAAAGATTTTCTACCTTAGATGTCTTTCAGATTTGTATTTAGTTTTTTTTGTAATACTTACAATGAGTTTTGTATTGAGTTATTCTACTGATAGATTTATTATTCATACTCCTTTGTTCTACTTATACGGTTGAGTGATATTTGTTTTTATATATTGATATGTTTTTATGTCTTGATGGTATTCAGCGATTTATTGAGTTTTTGGTACTGACATGTTTATTATTTATTTATGTAATCATATACACATTATGGTACCTAATAAAATCCCATTATCTACATGTAATGATTAATAACTTTTTATTTGTTTTGTAGATGTCGAGTTTGACTTTATGTTTCATTAGGACCGATTAACGCGAAATAATGATAATTTTGCAGTTTTGAGCAAAATATGCGTTTGTATCTTTTGAATGAAGTTGATAATAGCATCTTTAATTCGTTTTATAAAAGGCACATGATGTAGTTTTCTAATTTTTGTTCATGATCGGGTGGAAGTTCATCTACTTTGGTAGAAGAATCGCTTAGGTCGGCAGGTGGACATTTTATCTACTTTAGCTTACATTTTATATTTATTATGTTATCATGTTGTGATTTATATATGTTGTTACTGTTTTGTGTTGATATTTTAGATTACTTCTGCTGAAAAAAATTTGCATATGTAAATAGAGGTGGCAGGCTGGTGACTTTTTGGTCCTTTATGTCCATAATATAACTTTAACCAATTCTAAAAAGCACTTTGAAATCAAGATCTAAAGTTTTATTATTGATAATTAAACTTTAATCTATTGACTTTTTTGCTTATGTAGAGGGATAACGAAGTGCATGTGGCAATGGATGTAGTAGAAAATGAAGAGGAAGGTTCAAAGCTACCATGCCTGATATTATCTAATATAGCAACGTTCAGTTTAAATTAACTTTATCTTTTTATTCATATAAAAGGTAGTCATGTTCTTAGGCAACCATGTTTTATATCCAAAATTGCCGGAGTGTACACTTTGTTGTTTATTCATGGGTTGTACAATTAAGACAGTAAGCACCTCATCTGTACAGTAAGTGGTCATCAAACTCTCACATAAACAATAAACATTGTCACGATAAAAGCATAATCACCCTCTTAGATTTCTTTTTAGTACATAAACGTGTTACTTTTGAAAATTTTAGGCGAAAAGCATGAAGTGTTAAGCTGGGATCTTACTATTTAAATAGCTTTGGATGTAGCTTGGGGAGTGGAACCCATGATAAAGTAAGCTCTAATTTTCATTCACAAGTGTTTCCATTTAATTTTCTTATATATTTGTGAATTTAGTTATTAAAACTCAGTTTATGCTGATGTTTTCTTTTGCTACCATTTTGGACAGATGGAGCTTCCACATTAGACCGATATTGTCAAGACCGCTACATTCAAGGAGCTTGCACCATATGATCCTGGATGGTGCTACATCCGAGCTGGTATACTTTTCTTTCGTATTTCAGATTTTGTACATTTGAATTTAGATGTTGCTGAATAAAGTTATTGATGTTGTGAAACTAAATTTTACATATCTACCTTTCAGATTTTGACCCTTCTTCTTTAGCTATTTTATATATGACACAAAAAATACAACCCCTTTTCTACCCATTCATAAGTTAACGGGTCATTTTTTTTAATCACAATTCTAAAAACACCTATCGAACTGTCTAGACCGAGAAATGATACTTGATGAGATTCTGAAAGGTGAGATTGATTTAAAACTAATCCTTAGCCGTCGATTTCAACAAGTGCCAAATACCTGTGCGGAGAATGCTCACACTTGACCCAAAAAGCATATAACTTCTGCTCAAGTTCTTGGTATGATTAAACCTTAATTCTCATTTGAATTAGTAGAAATAGTGTTAGTTGTCTTACTATTTATATTAATTCATTTTTGCTTTTTTCTATATGGTATAATGAACCCATGGATTAGAGAAAACGGAGAAGCATCAGATAAGCCAATAGACAATGTGGTTCTGTAAAGGATGAAACAATTCCGAGCTTTGAATAAACTAAAGAAACTCGCTCTTAAGGTTCTCTTTATAATAACTAAAATGGTTGGGTTGGGTAATAAGGGCTGAAAATTATATCATGTAAACAATATTCTAATTTATTTTTAGTGCAGATAATTGTCGAAAATCTATCAATAAAGGAAATCCAAGGGCCGAAATTGATGTTTATGAATGGATACGGATAAAAGGCACAATTGTGAAGAACTTAAAACTGGGTTGGCTAGACTCCGGTCAAAATTCACAGAATCCAAAGTTAGACAACTCATGGATGTAGTAAGTTGTTTTAAAATTTTCATAAGGTTTACCATCTCTTATTGAATTATCAAAATTTAAGGAATTCTGTATTAAATTAACATTTTTGAAACTTAAAAATTGAACTTGAATTTTCTAGATTTAAAGATTCAATCATTGAAGATATTTTTTCAAACATCATAGATGAACTTCGGATTTTCTTAAAAATATTTCTGGTTAAAATAAAATTTCTCAAACTTCATAAAGGGACTCAGATGGTTTAGGATATGAAAATTATTTGTTAAAAGTATGTTTCAAACATGAAAAATAAACTCGAACCTAAACACTAAACTTATTTGTGATGTATCTAAATTCAGGTTTATTACAAGAGATGAACTAGAAACAACAATGAAAGACTACGAAATGGGCGATGAGGCTACCACTAAAAGAGATTATATCAGAAGTGGATACTGATAATGTGAGCTCTTCCTCATCTTCCTCCATATACATTCATATTTTTTAGGTTTTATTTCATTTTATATCTTTTCAAACACATTCACAATTGGTTATCATTGTTAAACCATCTTTTTGTTTTTCAGATACGAAAACTTGAAGAGCATGAAAGAGTTGATTTACATGAGAGTTTACGACAACCTCTAACATGTAGAAATTTCCTTTGACTAATTACCCCATTGTGGAGAAAGTTTTCTTTTTTTGTTTCTTAACTTATGTGTTTAATTGTTACACGTGTATCACATAAGTTACTAATAAAACGTCTAATGTTGAATTCAAATAAGTTTTTAGATATTTATAAAGTACTCATGTATTATGTTAGTTCAAACGTCTAATTTTGCTTGCTATTTATACTTTGCATAATTTTGTTTTTTTTTTGTCTTCCAATGTATGTGTTTTTACATTGTATTAAACTTGAACATAAATAATAGGTTTTTGGCTGAAGCCGCGTTTAACGCGAGTATTAGCCTTGTAAATAAATAAAAGACAAAAGAAAGAAATCAAAAGGAAAAAAAATAAAAAAAAGTAAGTTATTGTTCAAAGTTATACCATTTAACGAAAATATATTATATTTGACCCGGCTTGTTTGCGAATAAAATTTACGTCAATACATACATAGACAATTTGAAAACGTACATAAAATAAACACAAAAATGTATTATATTTGACGTCACTCATTTTTGAAAAAAATAAACAAAATTTATATGAAAACGTGAACCAACTGAAAACATACATAATAATAAGCATAAAACATATTATATTTGGCCTAACTTATTATCGGATTTTTTTTACGTGTAACATAAATCAATTTAAATTTATACCATTATGTGAAAAGTATAAAAATATAAATAAATAAAAGACAAAAGAAACAAAAAGAAAAAGAAAAAAAACAAAAGAAAGAAAAAGTAATAAAAAAGTAAGTTCCTGTTCATATAACTTGTAAATGTATATATAACTAGTTGAAGCCCCGCACGCATTGCGGGGCGATGGCCGAATAATTCTCAACCAATTAAAAAACATTACTATAAAACGATGAGAAGACCGTAATTTTAAGCTCAGGGCAAAACTGTAAGTTGCCAGGACTAATGAGCGAGTGTTAGACACCTCCTTGACACGAAAAAAAAATAAATCATGTTAACCAATTAAAAAAAACACTTTTAAGTTTTAGTTAAAAAACTAAAACGACGACAATACTGTAATTTAGAATTAAGGGCAAAGTATTATTTTTGACTAAGATAAAATCATAATTTGTCAAAAGCTAAATTGATGGCACTAATGTAAATTTGAACCAGGGGCAATATCGTAAATTTACGAAGGGTCAAATTCGAAAATTTGAAGTTGGGGTAAAATCGTATTATAAATTTGAACTAAGTGCAAAATCGTAAATTTAAGCTGGGGGCAAAACCATAATGTAATTTTGAACAGAGGGAAAATCACAATATTGCACTAAGGGCAAAACCGTAATTTTGAGTTGAGGGTAAAAGCATAATGTTATTTTGAACTGAGGTAAAAACGTAATTTTGAACTGAGTGCGAAATCATAATTTTTTAAACGGGGGCAATATCATATTTTTGAACTAAGTGAAAAATCGTAATTTTAAGCCTGGGGCAAAACCATAATTTTATTTTGAACTTGGGGAAAAATAAAAATTTTAAACTGAGAGCAAAATCGTAATTTTTAGTTTGTGGTAAAGGCATAATTTTATGTTGAACTGGGGCAAAAACGTAATTTTGAACTGAGGGCGATATCATAATTTTTTAAACGGAGGCAAAATCATATTTTTTAACGAAGGGTAAAAGCGTAATTTTAAGCTTGGGGCAAAACCATAATTTTATTTTTAACTTAGGGCAAAATTATAGTTGTGAACCGAGGGCAAAATAGTAACTTTTAGCTGGGGGCAAGAGTATCATTCTATTTTGAATTGGGGGTAAAATTGTAATTTTAAACCGGGGATAAGATCGTAATTTTGAACCGAGGGTAAAATCGTAATTTTTTAGATAGGGGCAGAAGCATAATTTTATTTAGAGTTGGGGGCGAAAACGTAATTTTAAACTGAGGAGAAAACCGTAATTTTAAATTGTGTAGAAAATTATAAACTGATTGGTCCAATAGGAAAGTGCCAGGCAGATCGTAATTTTGAACCGAGGGCAAAATCGTATTTTTTTAGATAGGGGCAAAAGCATAATTTTATTTTGAGTTGGGGCCGAAAATGAAATTTTAAACTGAGGAGAAAACATTAATTTTAAATTGAGTAGAAAATTATAAACTTATTGATCAAATAGGAAAGTGCCAGGTAAACTGGCTAGCACTATTCCTTTTAAGCTTGTAAATGTATAGTAGGTACAAAAAATAAATTGATTGGTCGAATTGGAAAGTGTCAGGCAAGCTCGCTGACACTCTTCCTCTTCCTTTCAAGCCTGTTTAGAAGTTTAGGTAAAAGTATAATGTAATTTAACATAAGTAACTTGCTTTTTTGATTACCATCCTAAACAAACGGGGTTTAGGTACTGAAACTGTACTTACGCAATAATCAAGGGGCTTCATTCATAAATCTTCTATTGAACTCTGAACTTTGAACAAGTGTTGAATTCCTGCTTCTGAGTTCTAGACAGTTCGTAATGGAGATCGAAGAACACAAAACCATATGGAAATCGGAAGATGAAGATTCAATGGTGGCGGCAACCGTGGGCCGAGTAATGACCACCGTACTCACCGCTCGACCTACCAAGCTAATCGACTCAATTTCTCGTCTTCAATCATCTCCAAACCCTAATAATTCACTCGCTCGTAAGTTATCATTGTTTTCATGCTTACTGGATTATAATCGTTTTGCTTTTTCTGCAAATTCTGTGCGTTTTGATGAATTTAACATGCATTTGTTAGTTATGACTGTTTTATATATTTTAATGTGTTGTAGTATCGTTTGTTCTCATCGTTTTCATGCTTACCGAATGATAATCTCCTTGTTTTGTATTTAGAGTTTATGTGTTTTCATGAATTTAACCTAAATTTGTTAGTATCGTTTCATGCTTTTTGGCTGACAATTTCGTCGTTTCTTCGTTGTAATCTGTACTTTTTGATGAATTCAACATGAATTTGTTAGTTCTGAAAGTTGTATATATAATTACTGTGTTGTAGTATCGTTAGTTATTATTTTTTTGCATGCTTATTGGATGATAATCTTGTTCTTCGCTAAAATATGTGGATTTTGATGGATGTAATATAAATTTGTTAATTCTGACTGTTGTAGTATTGTTTCATGCTTATCGGATGATAATCTTGTTGTTTTCTCGTTAAAATCTTTGCGTTTTGATGAAATTTAACTTAAGTTTGTTAGTTCTGCTGACTGTTCCTGGTTGTAGTATTTTAGTATCGTTAGTTATTGTCATTTTCATGCAATTTATTGGATGATGATCTCGTTGTTTCTTTGTTGAAATCTGTGTGTTTTAATGAATTTAACATGAATTTGTTAGTTCTGACTGCTCTATATGTTATTACTGTGCTGTAGTATCGTTAGTCTTTTTCCGTTTTCATGCTTATCGGTGATAATCTCGTTGTTTTGTGATTCACCATTAAAATCGGTGCTTTTTCGTGAATTTAACATAAATCGCCATTAAATTCTGCATGTAGTATCGTTTTCATGCTTAGTGGATGATAATCTTCTTGTTTCGTCATTAAATTCTGACTGTTCTGTATGTAATTACTGTGTTGTGGTATCGTTAGTTATTATTCGTATCATGCTTATTCGATGAAAATCTTCTTGTTTTGTCATTAATAGCTGTGCATTTTGATGGATGTAACATAAATTTGTTAATTCTGACTGTTCTATATATCATCACTTGTTGGAGTATTGTCATTTATTATCATTTTCATGCTTATTAGATGATAATCTTCTTGTTTCGTCTTTAAAATCTGTTTGTTTTCATGAATTTAACATAAATCTGTTAGTTATTGACTGTTCTATATACTATTACTGTGTTTTAGTATTGTTACTTATTATTGTTTCATGCTTATTGGATGATGATATCTTTGTTTCGTCATTAAAATCAGTGCCTTTTCAATAATCTAACATAATTTTGGTAGTTCTGACTGTTCTATATATTATTATTGTGTTGTAGTATCGTTAGAGAACTCGTTACGGATTCTTCACAAGTATGTTAGAGATGGAGCTGAGAAGGAAGAGTCTCTTGATGAAATCCTGATTCCTATGATTGAACATGTATGTATAATTGTTTCAACTTTATGAAGTTTTGAAGTAAATCCTGATTCAACCAAACCATAATTGTTACAATTATTGATATTTAGGCTGTTCTTGTTAGGTATAGGCGTATAGCTACATTGATTGAAATTTTATAGTTCTATATTGAATTGAATTACGGATTCCATATCAACTTCTTAAAGTGAAAATGTATCTTGTTTTTTAGATTATTTTACTTAGGGGTGCAAACGAGCTGAGCGGCTCGCGAGCTGCTCAAGATCGGCTCGAGAAAAAGCTTGAAATGAGTCGAGCCTTATCGAGCCCGAGCCGAGCTTGAGCCTAAAATTAAGCTTGTTTATTTATCAAGCCCGAGCTCGTGCCTGGCATGTGAAGCTCGTTAGGCAGCTTTAGTATAGTATTAGTTTTTATTAATATATAATAACATTTACCCCTTATTTAAAGTTGTCTAGTAAACCAGCCCAGCCGGGCTTATTTTAAACTTGTTACGAGCCAAGCCCGAACCTAAAAATAAGCTTGTTTAGTGCCCGAGCTTCACTTATCAAGCTCCCAAGCCTAAACAAGTCTAGTATATATATTCTTTTTATTTAATATATTAATTAATATATAACAATGAGTCGAGCCCGAGCCGAGTTTGAGCTTGAGAAACTACAAACGAGCCGAGCTCGCGCTTTGAAAATAAAGCTTGAACTGAGCGAGCTCGAGCCTATCGAGCTCGGGCTCGACTCGTTTGCACCCCTAATATTTTTACTGTAAAGGAGATGAAGTTTGTTTATCTGTGTCCAGTCATTAAGAAGTAAAGATTCAAAACACACGAACCAGGAGATGATTCTTCTTAATTGGCTCTTTCAAGATGAAGTTCTTTTTCAAGCGTTGGCAAGAGAATTTTCTGATATTTTGCTGAGGAAAGAGGACCGTCATATCGCGTTGGGCTGGTGTATCCTTGCACGCCGTCTCATAGAGTATGATGTTACCATGAGTCGGTTTTCAGTAACCGGTAATGTCGCAAATCGTTGCTTTTTAATTCTAATACATGTAGTAATTCTATCTCGTCATAAATTTTAAGTACTGCAACACTTAACGTGTGTATAGTTTAAATGTTTGGGAATGAGGATAAAAGTGATACCTAATGTTTGTTTTAAGGGGTTGGTTTTTATCTAACCCTTGAGACCGGGGATTTTTTTAAACCCACCCACTGTGGTGGTTTCCATCATTTATTCCAAGTATTGGGGGTGAGCAATAAACGAACCGTTAATCGAAACCGAACTAAAAATCGTTGAAACCGAACTAAAATTAACCTAAAGCGAATTATACGAAAATCGGTTATCGGTTTTTTTTGTACTCTCGGTTAACTGAAATAAACGGAACCGAACCACGTAACCATTCATATTTTCATATATTTCTAGCCTTTATACCTTCATTTCATGTACTTTATGTTTTATACCACCATTTCATGTAATTATACATCTATTTCATGTACTTATATACCTCCATTACATGTATTTCTAAGCAATAGTTTTAGCCCAAGCCATGTAGTTAATATCTCGATATATCAACCGATATATCAGTGATATATCGGTTATCGGTCCCTTGCCGAGATATCGATAAAAAATATCCGTCAAAATATCGGTACCGATAATATCAGCGATGTTGACCGATATTGGACCGAGATTTGACCAATGTATCACTTTTCCCGATATTAGTATCTTTCTTCTTAGTTCTAACATCTGTCTTTCTTCTTATTGCTGCTATTAGTGTTTTAAGTCTTAATTCTTAGTTGTTACTATTAAATGTTAGTGTTTTAAGTCTTAGTAAGTTCCTACTTACTACAATTGTTAGTGTTTTGTAAGTTACAAAAGTTTAATTTGTTAATGGTAGGAGAGTATACTGAATTGTTAGTGTTAAATTGCTATATATATAAATTTAGCATGATACTAAAATTACCGATATCCCACCGCGATAATTGATATCTCAAATATCGGTCCTTGACCGATATCCGATATTATACTGCATTAACTACTTAGAGCCCAAGTTTGGGTTCCGGTTATGAACAGAAAATAACCGAACTGAAAACCGAAAACATAATCGAATAAAGTCATAAACCTAACTGGTTAACTGAAAACCGAATGGTTAATAAAATAGATTAACTAGTGACTTCTGTTTCGGTTTCAGTTAATGCTAATAACCGAACCAAACCGTGCACACCTCTACCAAGTACATGCATATATTAAGATTTTCTTGTGCTTTTTTAGAGATTGTTGTGTTTTCCCTTTTTTATTTATTATTTATTTTTTATTTTCTGCCGCATTGCATACTGTTTTAGTTTTTTAATTTTAAATGGTTTTCTGGTTACATTTTGCTTAATAAAATCTGATTATAGTTTGAAGGAATATTCGCTGAATGATGATTTTTTAATTAGTATATAACTATGTATGTATATCATATATATGTTTTGTCAATTCTTTATTGGATTTTGTTCTTAATTTATTGTTAGACTCTTTGTTCTTAATTTTTTTTTGTATTATCTCGCTGCAGGGATAAAGGAAAGGTACACCGGACTCTTGGAGAATCTTTGTTCATGTAGTGGTCATCTTATGTCTCTAATAAACAATGGGAGGTATCCACAATGATTTATTTCTCGATGGGCGTTCATATTGCAAACTTTAACTGAAATCTATTTATTCTTACTTTATAGTTTTGATATTTGTTTTCTATAGTACTCTACAGGGTGGGTTTGAGTTACCGACACGTGTTTCAATGGCTGCCGCAGATTGTTCCATAGCTCTTAGTTGGCGTTGACGAAAAAGGAAATGGTTTCTAATCCTTCAAAAGACACGAAAAAGGTATCGAAATCTAGTCAACAAGTGAAGCCAATCAGTCAAACTTCTGAGATCACAAGGGATATGGAAATGCGGTTGTTGCTTTGGAATCTTGTAGATCATCTCACTATGCTTGTGCAGAGACTCCTTGCTGTATGCTCTCAACTTGTTATCAATTAGTTATTTTAATTATTTCTTGGTTGTTGATTTGTTCAATGTTTTAGTTTTATCACGTTTGGTGGCCTTTGCCTGTTATCGCTTGTCTGTGTGTCTATATGATGTGTTATTTGTGTTCCTATTATACCGTTTCACCAATTTCCTGTTATTGGTAACTTACTAAGACTATTTATAATACTCTTCATGTTTTTTTGTTGTTTGGATATTATGGATTATAAAAAAACAAGCGTAAAATGCCATTTTCGTCCCTGAGGTTTGGTCAGTTTTGCGACTTTCGTCCAAAGGTTTGTTTTTCCGCATCTCGATCCAAAAGGTTTGAAATCTTTGCCATTTTTATCCGGCTCGTTAACTCCATCCATTTTCTCCGTTAAGCAAAAGCAGTGAGCTTTTCGTACGCAAGGCGCCAAGTGATTATATAATTTATTTTATATATCCCATAGTTTTTTAGCATCCCTTACCTATGATTTAGCTATAATCAAGCTTTATATATGTTTTAAAATGAAAAAAACATAAATGTACAACAAAAGGCTGTTGTACAACACTCATCTGCACAAAAACAAGCCATGTACAAAAGGCGCACGCCTCACCTGCGCCTCAGGTCACTTTTACCCTAATAAGCGTGTGATGCAAGCAACCTGGGTACCGGGTCATGACCCGAACCCGACCCTGGACCAAAACCCAATAGGTCATTATTTAGTTATTTCAGTTTTTATATTTTTCGTATTTGTCTTTAGTTTAAATTTGGTTGTGTATCTTTTTTGTTCTGGGAAGTTTGTTAGCTGAGTTTTAGGCCTGGGAACTTTATATCCGTATGTTTTGGGAATAATAAACTGGTTGATTTGTTTTGAAGATTATTGTTACTGTTTTGACTCTTCTGTATTTCCGATCCAATCTGGTTTGTGTGAGTAATATCGCATCAGTTGCCTTTGTACACTGTGCGCCTTATGTCACACAAGCGCAAAGGTTTGCGCCTTAGGTCGTTTTTTTAAACCAAGATTTTAATGACCTTTAAATAGTCATTATGGTCTTCAGCTGTAAGAATTGAGAACCGTTCAATATCTTAAGTAACCGTTGTTCTTTTTGTGTATCATAGTGGAGTAAAAAAAGCCGGTCTTTGCATGCGAAAGGATTGGAAAGGGTTTTGAAATGGTTGCAAGAGACAAAAAAGCAGTATCATTCTTCTCAAGATGAGGCAGGTACTGCCTTCTGTTATTCTTTTGAGTAAAGTACACGGATGGTCCCCATGGTTTACCAAAGTTTTGGATCTGGTCCCTAGCTTTCCGAAAGTACACGAATGGTTCTTGTGGTTTGCACTTTGTAATGCATTTAGTCCCCAACGAACAAATCTAAAGGTTCCAACAGGTCCAAGTTTGGGACTAAATGCGTTTACAAAGTGCAAACCACAGGGACCGTCCATGTGACTTTTGGCAAAGTTGGGGACTAAATGCGTTACAAAGTGCAAACCACCAGGACCATCTGTGTACTTCTGAAAAGATAGGGACCAAATCCAAAATTTTAGTAAACCACAGGGACCATTCGTGTACTTCACTCTATTCTTTTTTTGAGTTTATGAACTTTTTTGCATCTGTTAACTTGATCATCTGTTGGAACGCAGGTCAACGTGTGGTAAAAACTGGCATGTTGCTTTTATCTTCATGTTGGAAACACTATGGCGTTCTTTTGCATCTGGAAGACCACCAAATTTCTAGTCGTTACAAGGAGTTACTGGACCAGTATTTGTCTGGTATTGAGGTTAGATATAATTGAACTATTGAAATATGCTTCTAGCTTTAAGTTTCGAGGGGTGTTCGTATTTGTGTTCCAAAACTAATTATGTGATTTTGGTTGTCTGAAGTTATAAGTTTAGAATAACTGGATAATCAGTTGTTTGTGTGTTTGGAATGTTCTGATTATTGAAGGAACTAATAGATAAAATGGGCAAACAGGTCTTTTACATATTCTGAATAAAAGATAAATGAACTTAATACTTTTTCCTGATTTGTTTCTTAGCCGATAATTATGAAGATAATTATGTGTATTATTATTAGATAAATATTGTATAGCATTGTGTTTATCTTTTCCTAAAATACAGCTAGGGTTGTTATGTATCTGCTCTATATAAGGAGCCTTTGTTGATCAATAACATTCATTCACAATTCATACCATAAACACTTTTATGGT
Organism: Scalesia atractyloides; assembly: GCA_947069175.1. Taxonomy (NCBI): domain Eukaryota; kingdom Viridiplantae; phylum Streptophyta; class Magnoliopsida; order Asterales; family Asteraceae; genus Scalesia; species Scalesia atractyloides. The sequence continues at coordinate 31,065,660 of CAMTDV010000021.1, forward strand.
ATCAGAGCTTCGGTTCTGTTCCAGCCGCTGCGATGACAAAAACAGCCGATTCCGATTCCCCTGAATCTTCACAAAAAGCCGTGAACCCCCTTCACCCTGCCTACTCGGTTACGAATATCCAACAGAAAATTCGTACACTCGATGGCACGAAGGTTCCCTATTCGTCCTGGACAAAGCTTTTTAAGCTTCATGCAGTCGCTTACAAGGTTCTTGATCATATAGATAACACCCCACCACCGCCTGATACGGCTCCTGAGTACCCTGCCTGGAAAGAAATCGATGCCCTCGTTCTGCAATGGATATACGGCACGATATCAGACGATCTTCTTGGCAAAATTATTGACACGGAAACTACTGCACGAGCAGCATGGTTAAAGATTGAAAAGTTCTATCTCAGTAATAAGCGGGCACGTGCATCAGCCTTAGAAACCAGGTTCTGCAACCTTACTCTTGCCGCCTGTTCGTCTCTTGATGATTATTGCCACCGTCTTAAGGAACTGGCGAATCAATTGGGAGACATGGACCAGCCAATCACTGAGTCTCGACTTGTTCTCCAGTTGGTCCGTGGGTTACCTGCTGAGTTTGACACCACGGGTTACCTGCTGAGTTTGACACCACTGCTGCCCTCATTAACAGCCAAGACGCCAATTGGGACTTGGCTAGGAGCATGTTGCATGACGAACAAATTCGCCTTGAGGCGCGTCAGCAGTCCGCCTCCTCTGTTCTGGTTACAACCCAGCAGCCCAACCACTCTTCTCAGCAGCCCGAATACAGTCTTCTCAGCAGCAAACCGGGTACCGAGGACGTGGTCGTGGGGTCGTGGACAGAATGCTCGTGGTCGTGGAGGTGGCCGAGGCCGTGGTAGTTCTCGACAGCAGCAGCAACAACAGTGGACCTCTTCAAATCAGTCTCCACAGCCTCCAACTCCCTGGCCCTTTACCAATACGGGCCACCCACAATGGGCCTGGTGGAACACTCCACCTTGTCCCTACCCAACCCAATCTCCTTGGCCCATAAACTGGCCCAACAGTGCAGCTTCGGCCCAGCAACAGCAGCCCACTGATCAGTCCTCTCAGGCCCACTTCACAGGTTACCGGCCTATGGCTCCCTCTGCTGGACCACCGCAGCCACCTGGCTACAATGCCTTGTGCCCCACTGATCTTCAGGCAGCCTTCACCTCGATGCAACTTCAGCAACCTGACCCAACTCTTAATATGGACACCGGGGCAGAAAGACATGTCTCCTTTGACCAAGGTATGATTTCTATCCCATCATCTTCTCCTGTTTGTAGTAAATTACTGGTTGGCAATGGTGAATGTTTACCCATCCTTGGATCTGGCATATGTTTTAAAACCATAAACAATCGAACCTATATCCTACCCAATATCCTTTATAGCCCAAAAGTTATCAAAAATTTAATTTCTGTAGCCGTTTTACTCGCGATAATAATTTATCTATTGAATTTGACCCTTTTGGTTTTACTTTGAAGGACCTTCCAACTGGACAAATTCTTTCGCGCCACAATAGCACAGGAGACCTTTACCCGCTCACTGCTCCTCAACTTCCTCCACAAGCCTGCTTTCTTGCTTCCGCCTCTCACCCTTGGCATGATCGTCTTGGCCATCCTGGTGCTCAAGTATTAGATATTCTTAGTCGTAATTTCAAATTATAATGTAATAAGACAAAGTCTACTTTTTGTCATTCTTGTCAGTTATCTAATAGTAAACGATTGCCTTTTTACACTTCCAATTCTTTTACTTTTGCCCCATTTGATATTATTCACTGTGATTTGTGGACATCTCATGTGCTTAGTAAAACTGGCTATAAATATTACATGGTACTCATTTATAACTTCTCACATTTCATATGGGTTTATCCCTTAAAATATAAATCTGAAACATTCCTAACCTTTGTCAAATTTCACCGTTTAATTGCCACACAGTTTAATCGTCTCATTAAAACCTTTCAATGTGACTTAGGGGGTGAATTTGATAACACTGCCTTCAAAACCTTTGTTCACCAACACGGACTCCTTTTCCGTTTTGCGTGTCCCCAAACCTCATCTCAAAACGGCCGGGCGGAACGGATGATTCGGCGTCTGAATGATATCATTCGTTCTTTGCTCATTCATGCCTCACTTCCTCCTAATTTTTGGGTGGAAGCTCTTCATACCGCAGCCTATCTACACAACATTCTCCCCATAAAACGCCTCAACTATTTCACTCCCACCTATGCCCTTTATTTACGCCATCCCACGTATGATCATCTACGTGTTTTTGGATGTGCCTGTTACCCCAACAACTCTGCCACTCAACCTCATAAGCTTCATAGCCGTTCTGTGAGGTGTATCTTTCTTGGTTACCCTCCAGACTTTCGCGGGTATCGTTGTTTTGATCCCACCACCGGTCGAGTCCATATCTCCCGACACGTCACCTTTGACGAACATACATTTCCTTACACGATCCCTACCCCACCCACCTCATATCATTTTCTTGACGAACCCCTGCCACCTCTCTATCAGTTTCATCAGCCCAGCACCTCATTGCCTAAACAGCCTCACCCGGCCACCACACCCTTCCCGCTTGCATACACTCGCCGGAACCGTCCAACATCAGCTGTTCAAGGCACTTCTGTACCATCCACAGACCACCCACCTGCTGCCCAACAACAGCCAGCTCAGTCCGCTGCTACTCCGCCGCCTGCCCCTTCTAACCTTCACCCGATGACCACCAGGTCTAAATCTGGTTCACTTCCACCAGCCTTTCACAGCCTTGTTTCGACCACTATTTCCCCTGTCCCTACCTCCTACACTAAAGCTTTTGCCGATCCAAATTGAGTACATGCTATGCAATCTGAGTTTACTGCTTTACAGGAGAATGACACATGGGAATTGGTGCCTCGTCCTTCTGACAGGCCTATTATCAGGTGCATGTGGCTCTTTCGACACAAGTTTAAGTCAGACGGTTCGTTGGAACGTTATAAGGCTAGATTGGTTGTTAATGGTAAATCTCAGACAGTTGGGGTGGATTGTGATGAAACTTTTAGCCCGGTGGTTAAACCGGCCACTATCAGGACGGTGCTCTCTTTGGCTATCTCACGAGACTGGCCTATCCACCAATTGGACGTTAAGAATGCTTTTTTGCATGGTACTCTAAATGAGGTTGTTTTCATGCATCAACCTCCGGTGTTAGACTAAGTTATTTAAATTAGACAAGTTTATTATTATTAAGGGTACCAAGTTGTAATTAGTTTATCTATATATAGGGCCTTGTATTCTTCATTATTCAATAAGAAAACCTAATTACAATTATACGTTTCAATTTGGTATCAGAGCTTATACGCTCCGGGAATCCCTAAACCCTAAATCTGCCGCAGCCTCCTTCTTCTACCCTAAATCTGCCGCAGCCTCCTTCTGCCCTAAATCTGCCGCAAACAGCTAATCACCAATCCTGTGGATTCTAACATCCACAGTCGATCACCAAACCAACAGCCGATTATCAATCCTGTGCCATCCTGCTGCAGCTATCAACCCTAACAGCCGCAAACAGCATATCTAAACCTAACAGCCGCCACAGCCGATCACCAAACCAACAGCCGATTACCAATACTGTGCTATCCTGCTGCAACTATCAACCCTAACAGCCGATTATTATGGCTGCCATCACAACCTTTACAAATCAGGAAAAAGCTATCCATAACTCTCACAAGTTTGCTTTCAACCTAAAACCTACAAACTATGGCTATTGGAAACAAATAGTCGAACCTTTCCTTGCCTCTCATAACCTACTCGGTTATGTGAATGGTACCATCCCTTGCCCATTAAAGGATGTTACAATTGGAACAACCACCACTGTCAACCCGAGTTACGCTCCATGGCTTGCCAGTGATGCTCATGTCCGTATGCTTATTGTCAACACAGTTTCTGAGGAATCTTTTCAGCATGTTCAAGGACACACTTCTCGTGAGGTATGGTTATCACTTGAACGCGCTTATGCACCCGTTTCTTCCTCATGAATTTACTCTCAAAAGCCAACTGCTGCGTATCACCATGAAGGGTGATGAAAAACCGGCTAACTATTTGGCCCGGGCTCAAGAGTATGCTACTGCCCTTGCCAACATAGGAGAACCGATGAAGGAAAAAGATCTGGTCATGTTAACTGTTACCGGCCTTCGTGACGAATATAATGGCCTCAAAGCCAACTTATTGGCTCGTTCCCCTCCTGTTACTTTTACTGAACTACACGGGTTACTAAGTGATCATGACTACATGATCACAAAGATCTTGGCCACTCATCAGCAGGCGCCACACGCCTTATTTGCGGCTGCCACAACCTCACCACAGCCTCTTACAGCTGCTGTCCCAACTCCTCCACAGCCAAATATTGATTCCCTACGGCAACAACTTCACAATCTTCAACTCATGGCTTCTCAGTTGGGATATCAACTTCATCCTGCACCTTCTTCACAACCACAAGCTTACTTTGGGTCTCGCTCCTTTAACAACAACAGAGGCAACCGTGGCTCTCGTGGTTCTTCCCGTGGTAACTCTTGTGGTGGCCAAAATAACCGCAATCAGGACAACACTAGCACTCGTCAATTCTCTTGGGCGTCAACACAGAACACAGTCTATGGCCACTGTAACCGTTGTGGCATTGGTCATCTCCCATCTCAATGTCCAAATCAACTGAACCAATCTCGTGCAGCACCACAAGCCAACTTTGCTGCTCACTCTGATGTTGCCTCCCAATCAGGATTCACTTGGAAGCCTGACACCGGATGCAATGGACATGCCACTCCAGACTTATCTAGCATTGACAACTCGGAGGCCTACTTTGGTAATGATTCTTTACTTATTGGTGACGGTAACCCACTACCTATCTTTCATATTGGCTCCTCAACTATTTACTCGCCTAACAAAACCTTTAAATTATCTAATATACTTCACGTTCCTGACCTTAAACAAAACCTTTTGTCCGTTCAAAAATTTTGTGTGGATAATGATGTTTTCTTTGAATTTCACTCGTCTTATTTTGTTGTGAAGGACGAGTCTACACGCACAATCCTCCTAACGGGTCCCAGTGAACAGGGTTTGTACTCCATTCGTCTTCCTCAACTCCAGTCTATCCCTAAAGTCGCTTTCACGGCTGTCAAAGCTTCTTCTAGCATTTGGCATCAACGTTTAGGACATCCTCATGCTCAAGTTTTTCGTTCAATTATCTCTCATTGTTCTTTACCTATTACTGACAAGTTTTCGAATACATTATGTACTTCTTGTCAACTAGGCAAGTCGTCAAAATTATCTTTATCAGACTCATCTTTTCGTAGCAAAAATTTGTTAGATCTTGTTTATTGTGATGTTTGGGGGCCGTCGCCCGATTTGTCTGTTGATGGTTATCGTTTCTTTTTGTTATGTGTGGATCACCACTCTAGATACATGTGGTTTTATCCCCTAGCTCAAAAATCAGATGTTTACAATGTGCTAACCAACTTTATTAAACTAGTAGAACGACAATTTAACACCAAACTTAAATGCATTCAATCTGATTGGGGGGAGAGTTTCGTACGATTACATCCTTTTGTACCAGTCACGGTATCATTCATCGCCGCTCTTGTCCTCACACAAGTGAGCAAAATGGGATGGTCGAGCGTCGTCATCGGCACGTTGTGGAAACCGGACTTACACTTCTTGCACAATCCAGTCTTCCCCAACGTTTCTGGCAATTTGCTTTTGAGACAGCCGTTTACTTAATCAACCGACTTCCCTCTCGTGTCTCCTCTAACAAATCTCAATATGAACATGTATTTCAACGAAAACCCGACTACTCTTTTCTTCGTGTTTTTGGATGCCAATGCTTTCCTTATCTTCGTCCATATAACCGTCACAAAATTGAATTTCGATCCACTCCTTGCGTCTTTCTTGGCTACAGCCCTGTTCATCATGGCTATCGATGCCTGGACCCATCCACCGAACGAATATACATTGCCCGACATGTTCGCTTTAATGAACATGTCTTTCCATATAACAAACCTGTACCTACCCAAACACCACCACAACCTTCCCCACCCGTCTCAATATTTCCTGACCCACCACCCGGTTTTCCAGCTGCACCCACACCACCTACTCCTCCTATACCTCCCACTCCTGCACCTCCCGAACCTACCCAATCAGACCCACAACTACAAACCGATACTCCTCCTATACCTCCCCCATCCAACCTTCGTCCAAACCCCAAGCCACCCACTCGTTATAATCCCGCTGCCTATACTGCCACCACTACCCCTACCTTACCCGCTGAGCCCACCTCCTTTACCGTTGCTAATAAGTCTCTAGAATGGCGCCAAGCCATGGCTGAAGAGTTGGATGCGCTACATAGGAATGGGACATGGACGTTAGTTCCCCCTGCCCCTCATACTAACTTGGTTGATTGCAAGTGGGTTTACAAGTTAAAAACAGATGCAAGTGGGAACATCAGCAGGTACAAGGCACGACTTGTCGCTAAAGGTTTTCACCAGCAACATGGAGTTGACTATCATGAGACTTTCAGCCCAGTAATCAAACCTGCTACGGTTCGGACTATTTATCCCTAGCTGTCACCAACAAGTGGATTCTCAGACAATTAGATGTTCAGAATGCCTTTCTGCATGGTGATCTTCAGGAGACAGTCTATATGAGACAACCTCCTGGTTTTGTTGACCCAACTAGGCCAGATCATGTGTGCTTATTACACAAATCTTTATATGGTCTCAAGCAAGCTCCTCGTGCTTGGTTTACTAAATTATCAACGGCTCTTTACCAATTGGGTTTTCACGGGTCCAAAACTGACCCGTCCCTGTTTATTCTTAACAACAATGGTACTTTGGTTTACCTTCTTGTCTATGTAGATGATATTATCATCACAGGCAATCACCCTGGAGCTGTTACTGCTGTTATTGACCGCTTGAGCTCTATGTTTGCAATTAAAGATCTGGGTCCATTACATTATTTTTTGGGCATTGAAGTGGTGCATCATGGTTCGGATCTGGTCCTATCTCAACGAAAATACATTCTTGATATTCTTCATCGTGCAGGCCTTGCAGACTGCAAACCCGTGTCGTCCCCTATGAGTACTTCTCAGATTTTCTTACCTGATGATAGTCCGTTACTTGATGATCCTTCTAGATACAGGCAAACGGTCGGTGCTCTTCAATATGCAACTTTAACTCGTCCGGACATTGCTTTTACAGTTAATAAGGTCTGTCAATTCATGCATGCTCCTACCGAGAATCATTGGGCTGGGGTGAAACGTATTCTGCGTTACTTGAAGGGCACCGCTGATTTGGGTCTCTTATTTCGTCACAACACGGGGTCTACGCTACAAGCCTTTTCTGACTCTCATTGGGCCACTAGTCTTCGGGCGTTCTCGGATTCTGATTGGGCTGGTTGCCCTATCGATCGTCGTTCCACGGGGGGATATGCTGTCTATCTGGGTTCTAATCTTATTTCGTGGTCTGCTCGAAAACAACGAACTGTCTCTCGATCTTCAACAGAATCTGAATATAAGGCTATTGCTGATACTGTAGCAGAACTGATTTGGCTGAAATCTCTTCTTCATGAGCTCGGTCTGGTTAGCAAGGCACCAACGCTTTGGTGTGATAATCTTGGTGCAACCTATCTCTCTGCTAATCCAGTGTTTCATGCTCGTACAAAACATGTTGAAATAGACTATCACTTTGTTCGTGAACAAGTTACTCAAGGGAAGCTGAATGTCAAGTTCATCTCCACTAATGATCAAATTGCTGATGTGTTTACAAAGGCTCTACCTTCACAAAGATTTGAGTTTCTACGGTCCAAGTTGCAGGTCGTTCCCCGCCCTCAACTTGCGGGGGGATGTTAGACTAAGTTATTTAAATTAGACAAGTTTATTATTATTAAGGGTACCAAGTTGTAATTAGTTTATCTATATATAGGGCCTTGTATTCTTCATTATTCAATAAGAAAACCTAATTACAATTATACGTTTCAATTTCCGGGTTTTGTTGACAAACGGCATCCAAAATTTGTGTCGTCTGAAGAAATCATTGTATGGTCCTAAACAAGCACCACGGGCATGGTACACCCGTTTTGCTAATTATATCCTTTCTCATGGATTTCGTAGCAGTGCTTGTGATAATTCATTGTTTATCTATCATCGTGGGTCAGAGACTGCTTATTTATTGTTGTATGTTGATGATATTGTGGTCACAGCCTCTACTACCACGTTACAGGAGATCATCCATACTCTGTCTCGAGAATTTGCTATGACAGATTTGGGTCATTTGCATCACTTTTTTGGCATCAAAGTTACACGACAGCCCAATGGTTTATTTTTGTCCCAAGAACAATATGCTAAAGACATCATCTCTCGGGCGTCTATGTCCAATTGTAAGCCGTGCACTACTCCGGTTGACTTATCAGCTAAACTTAGTGCCACAGATGGTGCACCTTTTTCCCACCCGACTTTGTATCGGAGTTTAGCCGGTGCTTTACAGTTTCTGACATTTACACGGCCAGATATCTCTTATGCGGTCCAACATATATGTTTGTTTATGCATGATCCTCGTGACCCACATTTTGCATTCTTGAAGCGTATTATTCGTTATCTTCAGGGGACTCTGGCCTATGGATTGCGTATAATGAAGTCTGGTACAGATTCATTGATTGCTTATTTTGATGCTGACTGGGGTGGTTGCCCTGATTCGCGCAGGTCTACAAGTGGGTATTGTGTTTTTCTCGGTGATAATCTTATCTCATGGTCTTCGAAACGACAACCCACCATCTCTCGTTCGAGTGCTGAAGCAGAATATCGGGGCGTTGCAAATGCTGTTACTGAAGCTACATGGATTCGGAACTTGTTACTTGAGTTGCGTACACCGTTGCAGAAGGCTACTATCGTTTACTGTGATAACGTTTCGCTGTGTATCTCTCTGACAACCCGGTCCAACATCAGCGAACTAAGCACATTGAGATTGACATCCATTTTGTTCGTGAAAAGGTTCGAGTTGGACATATTAGAGTTTTGCACGTTCCTTCATCTCTACAGTATGCAGACATTTTTACCAAAGGCATCTCCAAGCAGTTGTTCCAGTCTTTTCGTACCAGTTTGAACGTCTGTCCTACGCCCGTTCAAACTGCGAGGGTGTCTTAGCCGATAATTATGAAGATAATTATGTGTATTATTATTAGATAAATATTGTATAGAATTGTGTTTATCTTTTCCTAAAATACAGCTAGGGTTGTTATGTATCTCCTCTATATAAGGAGCCTTTGTTGATCAATAACATTCATTCACAATTCATACCATAAACACTTTTATTGTTACCATGTTTAAATTCGGGGCAAAAAAATATAAAGATAACTGGGAATTGTTAGTTGCTATTTATTTTGCGTCTGATTTAATGTTTGTTGCTAAAATCAGGAAAAAGGGTAAAGTTCTTTTCTATATTATGCCGTTTTCCTTATATAATGTGAAATATTTAAATTCAAAATATCACAATGTGCTGTTTGAAAACATTTGTCATGATAATTCCAGCAATTATCTGTTTTCGTTATGTATGTGTTAAAAAATGATAAAGGAGGGTGAAAAGTCTTATAAATATGTAAAAAAGAGTAAAAGTAAGGTTTTCACATAAATAATCTGAAACTGATTGATCCATAACTGATTATTTGACCCCTTATACTAATCTAATATTTTAATCATAAGCATCAAAATTAATTTATTACAACACTAGAAAGGGAGTGTTACAACTTAAAAATCACTGATCAGATAATCAGTTGCATAACTGACAACCAAACACCCACTTAGTGTTGCAATTAAATATGGTAATATTGATCCTCAAATTGATCATTATACAGTACTATGCACCATGATTTGCAATTTTTGTTTTCTCTTTGACACATGGGATTGTTTAGTATTATGCAGGGAACTACATGAAAGATCAAACTGATAATAATGATAGTGGAATATCAACCATAAATTTCTTCTTGAATTGCTTATTACTTCTATTGGGCCGTTTTACTTCAAAGCAATTTGACACTGCAATGATGGAACACAGAGTGGATATTACTCGTGTTGTTGCATCACAGGTAATTAAACTTGTTATAAATGATTTTTGTCGGCTTAATAATCCTTGTTATAAATGATTTTTGTCGGCTTAATAATCTGCATGATGTACTTTTATACATTCAATTTTTTTTAGTGTTCCCCATTGAACCTCCCACTATATATATACCCACACCAAAGGCATATCTATTTTTGTGTACTTTGAGTTATACTGTTACTGCTATGTATATACACACACACACACACCAAAGGCATATCTATTTTTGTGTACTTTGAGTTATACTGTTACTAATATTTTTATTGTACTGAAGCTTTGTTCAGCTGATGATGATGTCATCGATGGTGCTGTTTCAATTCTAAAAGCAACCATTTTTGGGACAAACCATCTTCAATCTGGATGCAATCTCACAGACAATAAACAGATGAAATCCGTGTTGCCTTTATTATTAAATCTTTTAGATGAACGTGATGGTACAGCCAGAGCTGTTGTGACATTAATTGCCGAATATTGTTCAATGTATGTTTTTCAACTTCCAATCCTTTAGTTAGATATGGCAATTTGGGGGGTCGGGTAATGGACCTAAATGGGCTCAAAGTGAAACGGGCTTTTTTTAGTGTGGGTCATAAAGGGCCAGGGTCAAGTTGATCCACAAACACTTTCTTGTTCTTTTTATAGTTTTGTAAATAGTTTGCTTATTACAATAGTATTCTGAAATGGGCCTGGATTGAAGTGGGCTTTTCTTTGTGTGGTTCAGAATGGGTGGGTCTGTTTGGGTTGACCCACAAAACACATTTTTTGTTTGTTTTCTAAAATAATGTATTTATGTTTACAAAAACCTTATATATTATTATTATTATTATCATTATTATTATTATTATTATTATTATTATTATTATTATTAAAATTGTTGTAAAAAAACTTTTAGAATGTTGAGATGCATTACTATTAGACTTGACTTTGGGCTACTTTTCATCCAGTTTGACCAATTCTCCTTTTAGCTAAATTTTTTATATGACCAGTTTGACATACTAGTAATAATATGGTTTAGAATACAATTTCTATAATATGGTTTTTTGCTATCATAACTGCAATCATATTTTATAAGTGTAATGTGGACTGGGAACGGCTGGATATCTTTTTTTTTATTAATTATTAGTCATGATTACATAAACCATTGAGTTATTTGTAGATCTGTGAATAAAGATAATTAGGAGGCTGTAATGAATTAAAATAGACTTTGGGCGACTTTTCAACCCGTTTGATCAATCGACCCATTCGAGATAAAACACAACCCAAACTGATCCGTTTAAAAGACAACGGGTCAAAGTCACCCTTCTACTAACAACAAATGGTTTTATTTACCAGGAGTGAGGATAGATACCGCCTTGATCAAATTCTAAAGCGTCTTGCTACTGAAAATGTCAATCAAAGAAGGAATGCTTTGGATGTTATATCAGAAGTCATCAACATTTCATCAGATTCACCCTCAACCCTTACACATCCGGTTTGGTAAACATCGTTTAATTATTTTCTTTTAATAATTGGCAGTTGTCACTCAGAATGATTATGTTCTAAAAAATAAAGATCATGGCAGGCAGGATATATCAAACCGTCTACTTGATTGTCTTAAAGATGAAGAAGATATAATTCGCGCACATGCAAATAAACTACTAACACTTGTTGGTTAGTCTTCGCAATATATAATTTATTTTTATCATTATAATTTAGAGTAAATTGCAAAAGATAGGTACGGACTTCACATTTTCTGTCGATTTTAGAAAGTAACTTTGAATTCGGAACAAAATAGAAAGTTTAGAAACCAACCTACAATTCTCTACTTATATGCCACACGATATCTGATGTTTTAATTTTAACAGACCATTTTCAAACTTGTACTTTTATGTGGCATCGGATGTAGGCCAGTAAACGAGCCGAACGCTCATGAACTATTTGTTAACTTGTTCGGTGGGAGGTTCGTTTATTTTATAAACGAATGAACACGAACACAATTTTTTACTCAATTAGTTAAACGGACGGACATGAACCCACCTTTTGGTCGTTCATTTATGTTCGTTTATTTACATAGTTTTATGTTTGTTCGTTTATATTCGTTTTCAATTTAAATACATAAGTAGTTGTATTTATATATAAATATTAAACATAAAAGGAACTTTCTAACTACTTATATAAATATAACTAATTGCTAATTGGGCTTTATTGTATTAAAAATGGTTTTCCAATGGAATTTATCGTAAATTATCACTAATATATATGAAAAATTACTTAAGGTTCGTTTATGTTTAGTTATTTTGTTCATTTGTGTTTGTTCAATTATGTATTTGTGTTGTTTATTGTTTGTTAAATTAGGTTCGTTTAAGTTTGTTTATTTATGTTCGTTTTCAATGAACGAACATGAACATAAACGAACACGAATGTCCATTTTCATAATAAACGAACATGAACAAAAAAGGTTTGCTCGATTATATGTTAGTGTTCAGCTAAGTTAAATGAACGAACACGAACGTGCCTCTGTTCATGTTCGTTCGGTTCATTTACAAGCCTAATCGGATGCTGTGATGTCCATGGCAGCAGCCGGTGTCATTAACAATTTACAGAAAAAAGCAGTTAACTTGAGTTCAATTGTTAAAATCAATTGATAATTGTATGTTAGTTTGTATTTATGCCTACTTTAAAATCAGTTGCTAATTTTGAGAAAAAAAAGGTAAAAGGCGTGCATTGTTTACCCTATAATTTATAGGTATTGTAGTTAGTTTGAGGCTTATTGCAACTTCCAACATCTTTTCAATAATTTTGTTCCTGCATGGTATGCTTGGTTCTTTAAAATATCTCACTAATGGTAGCTTTCGTTTTTGTAGATCCGTCGTTGGTATTGCCTACGCTAGTTAATCTAGTTTATTCATCAGATGCAACATTATCTTCATTCGCTACAGCTACATTACTTCGCGTGCTCACATCTCACAACCAAAAACCCGAAGTTATCTCGTTGTTGCTAGATTGTTTAAGGTAATTCTTTTGGAGCAACTAACATATTTACTAATATTCTTCACGCTTTGTTTGTAGAAAATAAACATGCTTTCAAACTGCAAAAAAAAAAAAAACAATATAGGTATATTTTGCTAACTAGAGTTGTTTCATCTATTTATTTTTACTTTTTTGCATTTACGTAAGTATTTAGGTTACTTGGTAACTTAGTGCTGATCAAAATGATGGTGAATGCTAATCACATAATTTATTTCTCTTAGTTTTTTTTGTATTTACACAATACGCTTATACACACAAAGATATATCAGATACATATAACATGTATCTAGTCATCTATACATATGCACATTACTAGTATAAAAAATTTCTGTTTACAACTTCAGATGTTAATATTCTTATATTTGTTTCTTTTATCTGTTTGTCATCGTTTTCTCTTTTATCAGTAATCTTGAAGCAAGTTTGGATCATCAGAAGACTGCAGAAAACTACAGACCGGAAGGTATTTAGTTACTGTTATTAGTCGAAACTGGTAAACCTGAAACCCTTTTTGTTCCAAATCTCTATTTTGTTTCTTTATAACTTGTTTGTCAAATACGATTACAAGACTTTTGTATAATAATCATTATGAATAAATGATTTTGGAGGTTATGCATTTAACATATAATTTGGCCGCTTTTTACTCAATTTCTTTATGGTTAATAAGTTAATTAATTATTAATTATTATTTACATTTATCAGGACTTAAGGGTGACGTGGATAAAGTTCTCAAGTTGATACCAGAGTGGTCTAGATCTGTAAGTTCTTAGACTGAAATCCTTAAACAATTGTTCACTGTTTGCTTTTGTATTTTGGTTGTTACAGTTCAGTAACTTTTTTTGTATGTTAATCACTCAGTTATCGTGTATATATGAAATCCTCTAAACTTCTCTTCATTATTTTCTCATAAGCATGTTGGTATCTTGGTAACTAACTGCTTTACATGTATTTTTGAATATTATTTTTTTGTATCCTGGATCTTAATTTATATGCTCATCTGTTTATGATCTCTTGCAGGTAGAAAATTGGAAATTGTTGGTGGGGCCACTGGTAGACAAGATGTTTGCTGAACCATCAAACCCGATCATGGTTAAGTTTCTAAGTTATATAAGTGATTATCTAGGAGCAACGGCGGATATAGTCTTCCAACAAATTCTGTTACATACAGAATCACAAACAGAGTATGTAGTTTCTTTAGTATTCATGTTTGTTATCCTAAATTATATCAGTTTGATAATTCATGCTGAGTAAATAAATTATTCTCGGTTAAGTAAGTGTCAATACATGCATTTAATTGTAGTCTGGTGGGGATTTTTGAAATGTCTATACCTTTCTTAGAGGTGCCAAAATGGGCTGGTTGGGTCGGGTCGGGACAGATAGTGGGTCAAAAAAATGTCAATATGTAGACTTGAAGTACGAGCTAAAATAGGTCGGGTCAGATCGGGTTGACCTGTCCTGTCAACCTTTCTCTAAAACTTTTTACGTATTTGAAGTATTAAGTAATATCACGCAAACCATATCATATTGTATTGTATATACTATAAATATGCTATTTTGTCACATCAACCTACTTTGGCTCTTCAACTTTGGTATTAACCAACTTTAGCCCCTCAACTTTAAGAATGACAACTTTAGGCCCTCAGCTTTAATAATAAACAACATGAGCCCCTCAGCTTAAATAACGACTGTTTAGCCCCTCAACTTTAATAATGACATGTTTAGCCCCTTAACTAAAACAACAAACGGATTTAACTCTCGCGATTTGTTTATTTTTTTCTATGTGTCGAACCCGCTACGGAGCGCGGGTGGTAACCCACTAATTATTATAATAACAAGATAAATCTTTTAATAAAACTGATTTTAGGAGATCTTAAACATTTGAATATACTTAAAGGTGACTCTCGACCTGACTTTGTGGTTATTTTTATTTAACCATTTGCCCCATTATCAATAAACTACAACTCTACTTTGACCCCCTTTCTTATGAATGGGTTAACATGGGCATGTGTACTTTATTTCCCTCTCAGCATGTTACCTTTTTATTACCTCGATATTAATCTTATTTGGTGAGTTATGTTTTAATTGCAGAATTGATGAAAACAAACATGAGTGAACTGGATATATCCCATACAGAAAATGATATAAAGTTGCAGCATTCCTCTTTAATCATCTCTGCCCACTGCTTCTTATAAGGCTTCTTCCATTAAAAGTTTTTAATGACCAAAAATCTTCTATTGTTTATGGTGATCTTCCTGGTCAAAATAGTAAGCATGCTATTCTCATTATTTAGGGCAAACTGCATGAACTAAAAAAAGCGACAGGCTTTAAGTGAGGCATAAAAAGTAAATCAACTTGCGTTCTATTATCTATTTTTAGCAGCTATGTTTTATTTTACCGACTGTAGCAGCGAATGACCTGTTCAACTGGTTGTTTTTGCTGATTTTTTAAAAGATTGCCAATGTGACATCTTATTTGTCGTTATCGCGTTTTTTTTGGCATATGTGCGGTGGCTGGCGTATGGTATCAACAAATTACATTATATATATATATATCATTATATCTTAAACACAAAGGTCGTGTTGTGTTTAAGATATATAATTTTTCGTTTCTGACCCTCACGTTTATAGAATTTACACACTCATCCTCAGTTGGTAAGTGTGTACATCGACCCCTAACTTTTGGTATTTAACAGCTTTGACACCCCCCCCCCCCCCCCATTTATTTCCACTTAATAACTCCACACCTCTTCTTCTCCAACACTTTAATTCTTTTGTTTAAATAACTTATACGACTTTACACCACAACGTGCGAGACATTATACTCTTTTTATCTATATCTAACCACGTTAATCGCTAACGTAACGTGTGTAATTAAGTCAAAAACACGTCACGTTGCGCGTGGGCAACAAATGTTAGTATCATCATCGTAACACGTGTAACGAAGTTACAAACATGAGTAATGTTGCTGCCACAACGCTAGTGTAAACTATAATAAAAGGAGATTGGGTAAAATTGGTGGTTTTTATTTCAAGTCTAATTCAAAGTTTGTTGCTAAAATCAGGAAAAAACGTGAAATATGTTTTTTTTTTCCATGCAGTTTGTCTGTTAATACACACGATATCAGTGAATTGATTTTCAGATGCTCTATTCTAATGAATTCATTTTCAGATAATACACATGATATTAGTGACATGAGATGTATTGCATCACTTCTTCTCAAAAGGTTTTTTTAGCAACAATGTTATGTTTATTTTTGTACGTTGATTGAGAATCTTTGATGTGATTATTGCCATGTTCGTAGGACCTTTAACAAGTTTGAATTTGAAGATGTTAGAAAACTTTCAGCTGAGCTCTGTGGACGGCTTCATCCAAATGTACAGTTTAAATTTACATTCTTATAATTTATTAAGATATGATAATATTGATCCAGTTACTTTAATGGGTTGGGTTTGTTTGGGTTGTGCGTTATGTCAAATGGGTCAAGTCTGAAAAAAGTAAACTGATGGGGATCGACCAACGAAGGGGCTGAGATGCATAAAAAAGTCGTTCATCTTACTAAAAGATTGACCTGATTTAAGCGGAACCTGTTTTAACCCATTAGTCTAGGGCTGCAAACGAACCGAACGTTGTTAAGGAAGTATATGTGTTCACGGACTATTCATGAACACTTACAGAATGTTTTGTTCGTGTTCGTTTGTTAAGGAAATGAACGTGTTCGTTTGTTAATTTTAGGTAACGAACGTTCATGGACACAAACGGACATTACACAAATGAACGCAAACAAGCGTTCATGAACATAATTTATAATACACTGATGCTTATTAAATATATATCTTTTTGTCGGAATTATGAAGTATCTAAATAAAATATAAAAACTGAAAACACTAATGAGCTATCGAATACATTCACAAACATAAATGAACGCACGCGGCCTCTGTTCATGTTCATTCATTTATTAAACGAACGAACGCAAACGAACTTCCCGCCGGACGGTTCACGAATTGTTCGCTGAACGTTCAGTTTCTTTGTAGCCCTATCCATAGGCCACCCATCTTGCCCCCTCTAATTTATCTTTATGTAAAATCCATTTTAAAAAAGAGTAACATGCGTTGTAGGTTTTCTTTCCTGCTGTTTCATCTGAATTGGAACGCGCTACAAATGATCATGATATATTGAAGATAAAAGCTTGTCTCTTTGCAATTTGCACATCTCTAGTGGTAAAAAAGATATCCAATTCCATCTTCACTTTCAGTTTTAATTCTGTGTTTATAGATTTGTATTGAACATTCCAAGTTCTAGTTTATTTACATTTATTCAGTTAAGAGTAAAGTACACGGATGGTCCCTGTGGTTTACCAGAATTTTGTATATTGTCTCTAGCTCTCCAAAGTACACGGATGGTCCATGTGGACCATTCAATTTGTAACGCATTTAGTCCCCAACCAACGAATCTAAAGGTTTTAGCATGTCCAAGTTAGGGACTAAATAAAAGTAGTCTATGGTTTATGAATCTGAATGAATTCTATTGATCTACAATGCCCATTATATAGGGATAATACAATCAATAATAAGGAAACAATATACACAAATTATGCACAATTAATAAGAGATCACAATCTATTCCTAAAATAATGCCTAGTATTCTTTTGGAACATTCATCAGCTAAGACTCCCCCGCAGTTTGAACGTGGTAAGTATAATTGAATCTGAATTCCTTGATTTCTATTGATGAAGAAGAGAACAATATATAATACAAGAACCTAACTAATTCCTAACTAATTCAGGGATAATTCCTAACTAATTCAGGGATAAAATATAAACCGGATATACATAATGAAGTGCTGCAAAAGTGTCGGATTGGAAGCTGTCAAGATGATGTCGTCTACATAGAGAAGTAAATATGCCATTTGATCACCCTGTTTGTAGACGAACAAAGAAGTATCACTCGTGGTAGATCGAAAACCACACTTTTGTATATAGGAAGCAAATCTGAGGTACCACGCACGTGGAGCTTGTTTTAGCCCATATAAAGACTTTTGAAGTCGACAAACATGCTTTGGATTTTTACTGTCAACAAACCCAGGTGGCTGAAACATGTAAACAGTTTCATTAAGGTCCCCGTGTAGGAAAGCGTTCTTGACATCCAGTTGATGAATGGGCCAAGAACGTGAAGTTGCTAAGCTGAGGACGGTACGAATCGTAGTGGGCTTAACCACTGGGCTGAATGTCTCGTCACAATCAACACCCACCTGTTGAGATTTGCCATTACAACCAAACGCGCTTTGTAGCGCTGTAATGTACCATTGGCATGGTATTTGTGGCGAAATAGCCACATACATCTGATAATATGAGCATCTGCAGGTCTTGGCACAAGCTCCCATGTATTATTAGCTATTAATGCCTGGTATTCGTCGGTCATAGCCGAGTGCCAGTTCTGGTCGGTCAAGGCCTGGGTGTGGGATTTGGGTAGTGGGGAAATATTATGCTCGGAGGTGGCTAAGAGGATGGGATCTGTTGAGGGTAGGGAACCCGTTTTAGACCGGGTCTGCATAGGGTGGGTAGAGGGTGGCGGTGTCAGGTTAGATTGTGACGGAGCTAGGGTGGTATGTGCATGTTCTGGGAAGAAAACAGGTCTGGATGCAGTAGAATCAGACCTGTTTCTGCGGCTGTAAGTGTGGGTAAGGGGTGGGGAATGTGGCTGTGAGACCGTGGGGGTGGGGGTGGGTGTGGAAGCATGGGCTGGAAAAAAAATGGGTCTGGATGTTGCTGGGTCAGACCTGTTTCGTCGGCTGTAGGTGTGGGTTATGGGTGGTTTAGATGGTTTGGAAGTAGTAGTGGTGTCGGTTGTGGGAGGAGAGGAGGTGAAATGAAACGGGGTACTCATGGGTGAAGGTTCCGAATCAGGGTGAGAGCTTGGGGTGGTATGAGGTGTAGGTGGGGTAGAGAAAGGAAAAGTGGATTTGTCAAAGGTGACGTGACGTGATAAATAGACACGTCCAGTTGAGGGGTCTAAGCATCGGTATCCACGATAATTCATTGGATATCCGAGAAAGATGCATGGTGTAGAACGGCGGGCTAGTTTGTGGGGTCGAGTGGCATTGTGATTTGGAAAACAAGCACACCCGAAGGTGCGAAGGTGAGTGTAGGTGGGATGCCGGTGATAGAGTTTGTATGTGGGGGTTAGAAAGTTATGGAGTTTGGTAGGAAGAATGTTATGTAAATAGACGGCAGTGTGAAGTGCTTCAACCCAGAAATGGGAAGGTAGGGAAGCATGGGTAAGGAGGGACATAATGATGTCATTAATTCGTCGGATCATACGTTCCGCCTTACCATTTTGTTGTGAAGTTTGGGGACATGAAAATCGAAATTGAAGGCCGTGAGTGACAGCGAATGATTGAAATTTGGAATTATCAAACTCACCACCCATGTCACACTGAAAAGTTTTGATATATTTATTAAATTGGGTTTGGACAAGGCTGTGAAATTGAGTAAATTTGGTGAAGGTTTCGGATTTATATTTGAGTGGATAAGCCCAAACAAATTGGGTGTGGTCGTCAATGAGGACCATGTAATATTTGTAACCTGTGTTGCTAGGTATAGGTGAAGTCCACAAGTCACAATGTATGATGTCAAAAGGTTGAAAAGTAACGGAATCAGAATCATGAAATGGTAAACGCTTATGTTTAGCAATTTGACAAGAGTTGCAAAAGAAATTGTTCTTAGATTTATTACAAGAAATTAAATTACGAGAAACTAAGAAATCCATAATAAAATTGCCAGGATGGCCAAGGCGATCATGCCAAACATTAGAGAGCGAAGAAGTAAGCAAAGCAGAAGCAGGTTGGTTGGTTTTGGTGTTGAAGGAGTACAGTGGGCCGGTACTATTGTGGCGGCTCAGGAGCGTTCCATTCTTGTGGTCCTTCACAGAAAAGCCAAAAGGGTCAAAAGACATGGAAACCATATTGTCAGTAGTGAATTTACGAACTGAAACAAGGTTTCGGATATATTTGGGGTGTAAAGGACATTTTTAAGGGTGTAGGGGCGGACCCGGGAATTGGGTGATTGAATGGTTGTATGACCGGACCCGTGAATTGGCACACGGTTACCATTTCCAACAAATACATAATTAATAGTAGTAGTACAAGGAGTGTGAATATTACCTGGTTCGTATGTCAAATGATCAGAGGCACCGGTGTCAGCAACCCAACTGTCATCTCTCCGAGTTCAGTGCCATCGCCTGGAAAGCTGCCCCTAATTCTGATGGTTCCAGTGGGTTTACATCTGCCAAGTGGGCCTGAGCAGGTGGAGTGGACCAGGGCTGGTGCTGTCGTGAAGTTGGGCCAGTGGCCTGTGGAGGCTGACCAGGAACAATCGGCCAAGATGGGCCTGCCCAACTGGGCTGAGTTGGGTAGGGACATGGTGGGGCCGCAGCCCACCATGGTGGCCAGTAGGGAGATGGACCTAGGCTTCAGACATTGGGTCGGACCAATTGATGCTGGGCCGAAGACTGAGAAGAACCACGAGGCTGGTTGCGGTTAGAGGGCTGCTGATTACCGCGACCTGTGCGATGTTGTTGACCGAATGACTGCTGAGGCCTGTGAAATTGACGTCTTGGCTGCTGTCGGTTGTTGCGATAATGAGGGGGGTCCCGGCGGGCCGTAGGTGGCTCGCGAGACACTTGGGCAACAACAGCCGGGTTGGAGGCAATAGAGTCCCGTGCTTGTTGGCGACGCAGATCTGAGTCGAGCATGTCGCAGGCATCTTCCCATGAGGGAAGGGTGTTATTGATGATAAAGGCTTGAACATCGAATTCCGGTGGTAAGCCTCGAACCAGCTGCAGGACAAGGCGATCTTCTGTGACCGGTTGTTCAACAGCTTTCAGTTGGTCAGCGAGATACTTAAGACGCTGACAGTAGTCTTGGAGGCTGGGCATGGAGCGCAAGGTAAGATTGACAAACTCTGTTTCAAGGGCTGCTGCACGGGCGCCCTTCTTGTTCAGAAAGATTTTCCGAATCCGGGTCCATGCGCCATAAGCTGTTGTTTCCTCATCAAGAATACGTGCCAGCAGGTCATCTGAAAGTGTCCCATAGATCCACTGAAGCACAAGAGAGTCAATTTTGGCCCAGTTGGTGTAGTCCGGATCTGTTTTGGCAGGCGGTTTAGTGCCATCAATGTGGTGTAGCACCTCGTAACCGCGTGCATGCAGGGTGAACAGCTTGACCCATGATGCATAGGTGACTTTGGAACCATCCAAAACACGAACTTTGTGCTGGATGTTAGTCACCGAATAAGCAGGGTGAAGGCTGTCAGTGTGCTTGGAGGATTCTGGTTTGTCTGACATCGAGATGAACAAAAGAAGGAAAAAGAATCGGCTGCAGGGTCCGTGGACAGGGGCTGCTGCGGATGAACAAAAGAAGGAAAAAGAATCGGCTGCAGGGTCCGTGGACAGGGGCTGCTGCGGATTTGTTTTAGGTCAGAGCAGTAGGCTCTGATACCATATAATTGAATCTGAATTCCTTGATTTCTATTGATGAAGAAGAGAACAATATATAATACAAGAACCTAACTAATTCCTAACTAATTCAGGGATAATTCCTAACTAATTCAGGGATAAAATATAAACCGGATATACATAAGAAATACATAGATATACATAAACTATAAAACGGATATACATCCGCTAATAGTAAGGACCAACGCTCAAACTGGAACGAAACGACTGGAATAACTGCTTGGAGAGTCCCTTTGTGAAGATATCTGCATATTGCAAGGCAGACGGAACATGTAGAACGCGAATGTGACCGATGCGAACCTTTTCTCGTACAAAGTGAATATCAATCTCCACATGTTTGGTGCGCTAATTCTGCACTGTATTATCAGAGAGATACACAGCTGAAACATTGTCACAATACACGACAGAGGCCCAGCGCAAAGGGGTATGGAGCTCAAGTAATAAGTTACGTAACCAAGTGGCCTCGGCAACCGCATTTGCAACCCCGCGATACTCAGCTTCTGCACTAGAACGCGAAACAGTGGGTTGCCGCTTTGAAGACCACGACAGTAAATTATCCCCCAAAAAACACAATAACCGCTCGTCGAACGTCTAGAATCCGAACAACCCCCCCAATCGGCATCTGAGTAGGCAACCAAGTCATGAGACCGAGACCGAACAATGCGAATCCCGTAGTCAAGAGTACCCTGTATATACCGTATGATCCGCTTCATGAAGGCAAAATGGGACTCACGCGGATCGTGCATAAACAAACTTGCTGGACTGCATATGAGATATCCGGACGAGTAACGGTTAGGTACTGTAATGCTCCCGCAAGGCTACGATACAGTGTCGGATTTGAAATAGGTGGTCCATCAGATGCGCTAAGCTTGGATGAGAGATCCACAGGTGTGTTGCAGGGTTTACAAGCCGACATGTTAGCACGAGCAAGAATCTCTTTGGCGTACTGTTGCTGCGATAGGAAAAGGCCCTGTGAAAACTGATCAACTTTGATGCCAAGAAAGTGATGAAGCCGTCCTAAATCAGTCATTGCGAATTCGCGAGAAAGCGCACAGATGATATCTTGAAGTAATGTGTCATTAGAAGCGGTCACCACAATGTCATCCACATAAAGTAGTAAATAAGCAACATTAGCTGGATCCCGCTTAAAAACGAACAAAGAGTGATCACAAGCACTGCTGATAATCCCTTGGGATTTGATGAATGTGGCAAAGCGGGTATACCAAGCCCGCGGAGCTTGTTTAAGACCATATAACGACTTTTTAAGGCGACACACAAACTGAGGGCACCGTTTGTCAACAAAACCCGGAGGTTGATGCATGTAAACCGTCTCATTAAGATGTCCATGTAAAAAAGCATTTTTGACATCAAGTTGATGTATTGGCCATGACCTAGTGACCGCCAAGGATAAAACGGTCCTGATAGTAGCCGGTTTAACAACTGGACTGAACGTGTCTTCACAATCAATGCCTACTGTCTGTGAGTTCCCGTTGACCACCAAACGGGCTTTATAGCGTTCCAGAGATCCGTCAGACCGGAACTTATGGCGAAAAAGCCACATGCAGCGTATGACGGGGCGGTCCGTGGGTCGTGGAACTAACTCCCATGTATCATTATCCTGTAGGGCAGAAAATTCGGTTTTCATAGCACTTAACCAATTAGTGTCAGCAAAGGCCTTGGCATAGGTCTTGGGAATAGGTGAGAGTGAGGTGGGAGTAAAGTGAATGGTCGTGGTAGAAGAACGGGATTTCGAACGGGTAGTCATAGGATGATGATTGGGTGTAGGAGGGGCCGAAGGGTGTTGGGCCGGAGGTGGGGCTGTGGTAGTGGAAGGTGGGGCTGTGGTAGTGGAAGCCGTGGGTGGTGGGGCGATGTGCTGGTGAGGATGTGGTGAAGGTGGTATGGTTGAAGGTGGTGGTCTCGGGCGTCGGCTATAGGTGATAGGAAAAGGAGTGATTGGGGACGGGTGAGTAGGTGCGGGTGGTCGAGTAGGTGTTGGGGGAATAAAGGAGAAGCCGGGTGGAGGTGAACCGTCTAAAAAATTATAGATGGTGGGTGTTTGTGGCATGGTGTAAGGAAAGGTCGATTCGTCGAAGGTGACATGTCGTGAGATGTGAACTTTACCAGTGGTTGGGTCAAAGCACCGGTAGCCCCGGAAATCCGGAGGATAACCGAGAAAAATGCAACGAATTGCTCGAGGGTGAAGCTTGTGTGGTGAAGTGGCGGAGGTGTTGGGGTAGCAAGCACACCCGGAGACGCGTAAATGATGGTAGTCGGGGTGCCTAAGGTACAGGGCAAAGGTGGGTGTGTAGAAGTTTAGGCGTTTAGTAGGTAAAATGTTGTGCAAGTATGAGGCAGTGTGTAGAGCTTCGACCCAAAACACAGGGGGTAGATGTGCATGAATAAGGAGGGCGTGTATGATGTCATTTAGACGACGAATCATACGTTCAGCCCGTCCGTTCTGTGAGGATGTTTGAGGGCATGAGAAACGAAATAGCAATCCATGGTGATTGGCAAAGCTTTTGAAAGCATGATTATCAAATTCGCCCCCAATATCGCATTGAAAAGTTTTGATTTTTCGTTGAAATTGAGTTGCAATGAGTGTATGAAATTTAGTAAAGGTGGGAAAGGCCTCGGATTTAAATTTAAGTGGGTAAACCCAAATAAAGTGGGAAAATTTTTCAACAAGCACCATGCAATATTTGTAACCTGTTTTGCTTGTGACGGGTGAGGTCCAAAGGTCACATTGCACAATATCAAATGGGGCAAAAGTAAAAGAATTTGATGCGGAAAAAGGTAAATGTTTACTATTGGAAAGTTGACAAGAGTTGCAAACATGAGACAAAGTGTCTTTATTACATGAAAAATTAAATTGACGACGTAATAAATCTAAAACTTGATTCCCGGGGTGTCCGAGACGCTCGTGCCAAGGAAGAGATGGTGTGGTGATGAAGCAGGCTTGTGGAGGTAATTCAGGCGGAGTGAAAGGGTAGAGGTCCCCGGTACTATTGTGTCTTGAAAGAGTCCGTTTAGTGAAGAGATCCTTCAAAGAAAAACCAAACGGGTCAAATTCGATAGGCACATTATTATCACGAGTAAAACGTCGTACAGAAATAAGGTTTCTAATTATGTGTGGACTATAAAAGACATTGGGCAAAATATAGGTTCGGTTGGGTAGGGTGTGGAAGCCAGTGCCTGTGCTTTTAATTGGGATACAAGTGCCATTACCGACCATAATTGAACTGCGTACAGGACAAGAGTTGGGAATAACAATTTTACCTGGATCTTGTGCCGAATGCGAGCCTGCCCCAGTATCCATAATGTCATTATTCCACGAGACGTTCGGGTTCATCCGCATATTATTAAAGGCTGCACTTAAATCAGAGGGGCACAACGCATCCTACCCATATTGGTTAGGCCCGAACTGAGGAGATGAGTAATGGCCCGGACCAGCAAAGTGGGCCTGGGACTGCTGTGGTGCGGTCTGGGAATGAGACGCATTGGGCCGCCAATTATTTTGTGTTGGGTAAGGGCATGGAGGTGTGGTCCACCAGGCTCAATTCGGGTATGGAGAGTTGTAGGCCGAAGGGTTACCAGCAGTCCAGAAAGATCGGCCGTAGCCTGATGAACCACCCCTGTTATTGTAGCGATTGCCGCCCCTAGATCCGTTTCTGCGCCGCCGCGTCCCCGGGTCTGGTTGTTGCTGTTGTGTTCAGGTGGGTGGTCAGAGGCGGTGGTTGTAGAGCCGGCTGTGGAGTAGATGGTGTAGTGGTGGTCGGTGCTACCAAGACTGAAGCGGTAGCCCCTTTTTGTGCCTCAATACGAATGGACATCATCTTTTAGGAGAGAGATGGCGAGGTCCCAATCAGCATCTTTGTTGTTAATAAACAAAGCGGTAGTGTTGTACTCGGGAGGAAGGCCACGAACCAGCTGTAACACCAACCGAGAGTCAGAGACGGGTTCATCGACATCTGCGAGTTGGGTGCAAGACATTGAAGTTCTTGACAATAAGCATCTAAAGAAGCACAAGCACCAAGAGTCATATTGCAGAATTTTGTCTCGAATGCAGCAGCCCGTGCCTTCTTATGCTAAGGTATATCTTCTCCAACTTGACCCAAGTGTCACGTGCCGAAGCATTATTATTAATGATGCGTTTGAGGATTTATCCGATACAGTACTGAAGATCCACTGCATTACAAGAGCATCAATTTCCTTCGATAAATCTATTCTGGAGCTGTCTTTGCAGGAGGTGGGCTGCCATCGATATGGTTTGCAACTTTGTAGGCGGTCACATGGAGGTTAAACAGCTTAACCCAGTTAGAATAGGTTACATTCGTACCATCTAGGGTACGGATTTTGGCATTGATGTTGGTAACCGAGTAGGCTGGGTGAAGAGCAAGAGGTTTCGGGTTTGAGGCTTCGGTTTCAGCATCTGATTTGGACATGTTTGGTCGGAAAAGAAGGAAGAAGAAGAGAGGGATTTCCGGTTTTTAGGGTTTAGGAATTTTGAGCCGTGGCTCTGATACCATAAAAGTAGTCTATGGTTTATGAATCTGAATGAATTCTATTGATCTACAATGCCCATTATATAGGGATAATACAATCGAATAATAAGGAAACAATATACACAAATTATGCACAATTAATAAGAGATCACAATCTATTCCTAAAATAATGCCTAGTATTCTTCTGGAACATTCATCAGCTAAGACTAAATGCGTTACAAAGTGCAAAATATAGGGACCAATCCATGTACATTTGTAAAAGGTTGTGTTACAAAGTGCCAACCACAAGGATCATCTGTGTACTTTTGGAAAGCTAGCGACCAAATCCAAAATTTTGGTATCCCACAGGGATCATGTGTGTACTTTTACTCTTCAGTTAATTTATAGGTAGTTTCTATTGAGTTCAGGTAAGAGGAATGGAGTCTGTTGGTCATCCAGGCATGAGTCGTGTCAGAGAATCAATTGAAACTGTTCTGTTATGGCCCTCCATAGATGGAGATGAAAGTAAGTATTTTCCAAAGTTGGTAAAATGGGCGGGTCAGGCGTCAAGACGGGTCAATTTTGGGTTAAGGGTGGCGGAAACACTTTTTGTTCAGAGTGTTTATTTTTTTGTAAATAATTAATGTCAGATATGATTTTACAAAAATTAGGCTTGGTGAGTAACAACTAACAAGTCAAAACAAGTAATTTTTCAGTTTGGGTGAAGCAGGTCGGTTTGTTTTGAACCTTTTTTCTCTCCGAAATGTTTTTTTCTTTACAAATAGTTAAGTGCGTGAGTAGTAAAATTACGAGTGTTTGGTAACAGATCAAAACAGGTAACTTTGGGTATGGGTTGAACAGAGCCGGGTTGGATTGGGTTGGCCTGAACATTTTTTGTTCTATTTAAGAAAAAATAAGTTTCCATCGATAATTATTGCGGTTAACATAAATAGTATCAATAGCGAAGATAGTATTCCCTATCGCACGCTTCATAGCGTATTGCCCATGTCTCGTAATCTGTTAATTATCGACTCCATAGCGTGATTATAGTGGGATTCCGACGATGAATTCCGGATCTGGTGCTGCAATTTCTGCCGGAAACCAGGAAGAAGAGGGGCTGCGTGTTTTTGCGTTTTAGCCTTAGCCTTTTAGGGTGAAATACCTTTATGTATTTTAACGTTTAACACCTCCATCTTTCACTAGTTCACATTTAGTCCCTAAAACTTGTGAAAATTTACGTAAAAGGTGTAAAGTTATATTTGGTCCTTAAGTTACAAGTTATACAAAAAGTATAAAATTAACATTAAATATATAGATAAAAATTCTAAATAGCGATTTTTTCTTAAACTTTTAACACCTTGTCGCTAAACATGAAGTCACGAAATAGCGGGCGCTATTTTGTCGCTATCGCAACGTAGCATATAGGTACCTTGTCGCTATTTGCTATCGATAACTACACTTAACATGAATGCAAAATTTTGAGCCTTGGTGGGTAACAGGTCAAAACAAGTAGTTATTTTGGTTTGGTTTGGTTTGGGTTGGCCTAGAACAGTTATTGTCGTAAACTTTCTATTTTATTAGAGAAAATGTCCATTATGATTACAAAAAGCTAGTCTCGTTGGATAAAAGGTCAATATGGTAATTTGGGTTTGGATTGAGTGTTGTCCCGAAACACGTTTTGTTCAATTAGTTGAATTTGTCACCTCTAGTATTTCCCTAACTTTTAACTAATCATATGCCCTGATTAAACATTTGTTTATCTCAGTATCAAAAGCTCAGCATGGATGTATTGACTGTCTTGCAATCGCCTTGTGTACCGAGTTTCAAGCTCCAAAGCTGTCGATAATCTCACCCTCCAAGAAAAAAAGCATCATTCAAACTGGTTTGTATCTTAGTTTTTAGTTTTTACTGCCTTTTCTTATCTTTTAGATTTATGAATTTACGGTTTTTCACTTCCTGTTTATGAATGTTGATATCAGGAAATAGTGGCACTATTACATTTCAAGCTTACGTGCTTGACCGGTTGACTTTCGATGAGCACAATTTAACATCCTCCAACTGGGAGCTGCTTAATCAAATGTCGGAAAAGCAGTTACTTTCGTTCCGTCTATGCATGGCCAATGTCCTCATCAGTGCTTGTCAGAAGATTTCAGATTCTACTAAAAAATCATTTGCTTCGAAAATTCTGCAACGTATTATTCATTCTATTAACGTAAGCTTCCCTTTTTCCTTTCCATGGTAGCAAAATTGGCGGGTTGAGTAACGGGTTTTATAAATAAGGGATGATTATTAAATGTGAAGGCCACCCAAGTATGTATCTAGATTCTTTAACATTGAATATGGCAAAAACACGCGTAATGATGAAAACGCTCTTGAAATTATTGAAAAGACACAACTTTGTATCAACTTAGTCAAGCTATAAATAAGAAACAATTTGATGTAAATATACTTGGCAATATTCCAACATGTTTATAGTTAAATTCAATATAAGCAGAACTGAATGCACACAGTTAGCACATTTAGTCCCTTTGGTTTTTCAAAATTTTGGATTGGGTCCCTAGCTTTCCAAAAGTACACGAATGGTCCCTGTGGTTTGCACTTTGTAACGAGTATAGTCCCAGCCAACATATCTAAAGGTTTCAAGAGGTCAAAGTTAGGGACTAAATGCGTTACAAAGTGCAAACCACAGAGATCATCCATGTCCTTTTGGCAAACGTTGGGGACTAAATGCGTAACAAAGTGCAAATCGTCGGGAGCGTCCCTGTATTTTTGAAAAGCTAGGGACCAAAACCAAAATTTCAGAAAACCACAGGGACCATCCGTGTACTTTACTCCCAAGTATATGAGCGATCTCAATAAAAGTGAATATTGGTCCCACACTCATTGTCTCTGCAAATATATAGTGTGTTATTATTGTTATGAAACTTTATATTATATTAAATAGTAATTGTTTATTTGTTTTTGAGTAAGATAATTTGGGAGGTTTTGTGCATTAAAACTACTATTTGGGTAACTTTTCACATGTTTACTTTTTAGCCAACTTCTTTAACTTCACATGTTTGATCCGTCAACCTTAATTATTGCAAATTTTATATGTTAGACTAAGTTATTTAAATTAGACAAGTTTATTATTATTAAGGGTACCAAGTTGTAATTAGTTTATCTATATATAGGGCCTTGTATTCTTCATTATTCAATAAGAAAACCTAATTACAATTATACGTTTCAATTTGGTATCAGAGCTTATACGCTATGGGATTCCCTAAACCCTAAAATCAGCCGCAACCTTCTTCTACCCTAAAGCAGCCGTAGCCTTCTTCTACCCTAAAATCAGCCGCAAACAGCCGATCACCAAACCAACAGCCGTTTATCAATCCTGTGCCATCCTGCTGCAGCTATCAACCCTAAAATCAGCCGCAAACAGCCGATTACTAAACCTAACAGCCGATTACCAATCCTGTGGCTTCTAACATCCACAGCCGATCACCAAACCAACAGCCGATTACTAAACCTAACAGCCGATTATTATGGCTGCCATAACAACCTTTACAAATCAGGAAAAAGCTATCCATAACTCTCACAAGTTTGCTTTCAACCTAAAACCTACAAACTATGGCTACTGGAAACAAATAGTCGAACCTTTCCTTGCCTCTCATAACCTACTCGGTTATGTGAATGGTACGATCCCTTGCCCATCAAAGGATGTTACAACTGGAACAACCACCACTGTCAACCCGAGTTATGCTCCATGGCTTGCCAATGATGCTCATGTCCGTATGCTTATTGTCAACACAGTTTCTGAGGAATCTTTTCAGCATGTTCAAGGACACACTTCTCGTGAGGTATGGTTATCACTTGAACGCGCTTATGCACCCGTTTCCTCCTCTCATGAATTTACTCTCAAAAGCCAACTGCTGCGAATCACCATGAAGGGTGATGAAAAACCGGCTAACTATTTGGCCCGGGCTCAAGAGTATGCTACTGCCCTTGCCAACATAGGAGAACCGATGAAGGAAAAAGATCTGGTCATGTTAACTGTTACCGGCCTTCGTGACGAATATAATGGCCTCAAGGCCAACTTATTGACTCGTTCCCCTCCTGTTACTTTTACTGAACTACACGGGTTACTGAGTGATCATGACTACATGATCACAAAGATCTTGGCCACCCATCAGCAGGCGCCACACGCCTTGTTTGCGGCTACCACAACTTCACAACAGCCCCTTACGGCTGCTGTCCCAACTCCTCCACAGCCAAATATTGATTCCCTACGGCAACAACTTCACAATCTTCAACTCATGGCTTCTCAGTTGGGATATCAACTTCATCCTTCATCTTCTTCACAACCACAAGCTTACTTTGGGTCTCGCTCCTTTAACAACAACAGAGGCAACCGTGGCTCTCGTGGTTCTTCCCGTGGTAACTCTCGTGGTGGCCAAAATAACCGCAATCAGGACAACACTAGCACTCGTCAATTCTCTTGGGTGTCAACACAGAACACAGTCTATGGCCACTGTAACCGTTGTGGCATTGGTCATCTCCCATCTCAATGTCCAAATCAACCGAACCAATCTCGTGCAGCACCACAAGCCAACTTTGCTGCTCACTCTGATGTTGCCTCCCAATCAGGATTCACTTGGAAGCCTGACACTGGATGCAATGGACATGCCACTCCAGACTTATCTAGCATTGACAACTCGGAGGCCTACTTTGGTAATGATTCTTTACTTATTGGTGACGGTAACCCACTACCTATCTTTCATATTGGCTCCTCAACTATTTACTCGCCTAACAAAACCTTTAAATTATCTAATATACTTCACGTTCCTGACCTTAAACAAAACCTTTTGTCCGTTCAAAAATTTTGTGTGGATAATGATGTTTTCTTTGAATTTCACTCGTCTTATTTTGTTGTGAAGGACGAGTCTACACGCACAACCCTCCCAACGGGTCCCAGTGAACAGGGTTTGTACTCCATTCGTCTTCCTCAGCTCCAGTCTATCCCTAAAGTCGCTTTCACGGCTGTCAAAGCTTCGTCTAGCATTTGGCATCAACGCTTAGGACATCCTCATGCTCAAGTTTTTCGTTCAATTATCTCTCATTGTTCTTTACCTATTACTGACAAGTTTTCAAATACATTATGTACTTCTTGTCAACTAGGCAAGTCGTCAAAATTATCTTTATCAGACTCATCTTTTCGTAGCAAAAATTTGTTAGATCTTGTTTATTGTGATGTTTGGGGGCCGTCGCCCGATTTGTCTGTTGATGGTTATCGTTTCTTTTTGTTATGTGTGGATCACTATTCTAGATACATGTGGTTTTATCCCCTAGCTCAAAAATCAGATGTTTACAATGTGCTAACCAACTTTATTAAACTAGTGGAACGACAATTTAACACCAAACTTAAATGCATTCAATCTGATTGGGGGGGAGAGTTTCGTACGATTACATCCTTTTGCACCAGTCATGGTATCGTTCATCGCCGCTCTTGCCCTCACACAGTGAGCAAAATGGGATGGTCGAGCGTCGTCATCGGCACGTTGTGGAAACCGGACTTACACTTCTTGCACAATCCAGTCTTCCCCAACGTTTCTAGCAATTTGCTTTTGAGACAGCCGTTTACTTAATCAACCGACTTCCCTCCCGTGTCTCCTCTAACAAATCTCCATATGAACATGTATTTCAACGAAAACCCGACTACTCTTTTCTTCGTGTTTTTGGATGCCAATGCTTTCCTTATCTTCGTCCGTATAACCGTCACAAAATTGAATTTCGATCCACTCCTTGCGTCTTTCTTGGCTACAGCCCTGTTCATCATGGCTATCGATGCTTTGACCCATCCACCGAACGAATATACATTGCCCGACATGTTCGCTTTAATGAACATGTCTTTCCATATAACAAACCCGTACCTACCCAAACCCCACCACAACCTTCCCCACCCTACGTCTCAATATTTCCTGACCCACCACCCGGTTTTCCAGCTGCACCCACACCACTTACTCCTCCTATGCCACCCACAACTGCACCCCCCGGACCCACCCAATCAGACCCACAACTACAAACCGATACCAACACCCCACCCGAACCCTCCACCGAACCCACAGTTCCCACGGTCCAACCCACCCAAGCACCTAGACCTCGCCCATCCAACCTTCGTCCAAACCCCAAGCCACCCACTCGTTATAATCCCGCTGCCTATACTGCCACCACTACCCCTACCTTACCCGCTGAGCCCACCTCCTTTACCGTTGCTAATAAGTCTTTAGAATGGCGCCAAGCCATGGCTGAAGAGTTGGATGCGCTACATAGGAATGGGACATGGACGTTAGTTCCCCCTGCCCCTCATACTAACTTGGTTGATTGTAAGTGGGTTTACAGGTTAAAAACAGATGCAAATGGGAACATCAGCAGGTACAAGGCACGACTTGTTGCTAAAGGTTTTCACCAGCAACATGGAGTTGACTATCATGAGACTTTCAGCCCAGTAATCAAACCTGCTATGGTTCGGACTATTTTATCCCTAGCTGTCACCAACAAGTGGATTCTCAGACAATTAGATGTTCAGAATGCCTTTCTGCATGGTGATCTTCAGGAGACAGTTTATATGAGACAACCTCCTGGTTTTGTTGACCCAACTAGGCCAGATCATGTGTGCTTATTACACAAGTCTTTGTATGCTCTCAAGCAAGCTCCTCGTGCTTGGTTTACAAAATTATCAACGGCTCTTTACCAATTGGGTTTTCACGGGTCCAAAACTGACCCGTCTCTGTTTATTCTTAACAACAATGGTACTTTGGTTTACCTTCTTGTCTATGTAGATGATATTATCATCACAGGTAATCACTCTGGGGCTGTTACTGCTGTTATTGACCGCTTGAGCTCTATGTTTGCAATTAAAGATCTGGGTCCATTACATTATTTTTTGGGTATTGAAGTGGTGCATCATGGTTCGGATCTGGTCCTATCTCAACGAAAATACATTCTTGATATTCTTCATCGTGCAGGTCTTGCAGACTGCAAACCCGTGTCCTCCCCTATGAGTACTTCTCAGATTTTCTTACCTGATGATAGCCCGTTACTTGATGATCCTTCTAGATACAGGCAAACGGTCGGTGCTCTTCAATATGCAACTTTAACTCGTCCGGACATTGCTTTTACAGTTAATAAGGTTTGTCAATTCATGCATGCTCCTACCGAGAATCATTGGGCTGGTGTGAAACGTATTCTGCGTTACTTGAAGGGCACGGCTGATTTGGGTCTCTTATTTCGTCACAACACGGGGTCTACGCTACAAGCCTTTTCTGACTCTCATTGGGCCACTAGTCTTCGGGCGTTCTCGGATTCTGATTGGGCTGGTTGCCCTATCGATCGTCGTTCCACGGGGGATATGCTGTCTATCTGGGTTCTAATCTTATTTCGTGGTCTGCTCGAAAACAACGAACTGTCTCTCGATCTTCAACAGAATCTGAATATAAGGCTATTGCTGATACTGTAGCAGAACTGATTTGGCTGAAATCTCTTCTTCATGAGCTCGGTCTGGTTAGCAAGGCACCAACGCTTTGGTGTGATAATCTTGGTGCAACCTATCTCTCTGCTAATCCAGTGTTTCATGCTCGTACAAAACATGTTGAAATAGACTATCACTTTGTTCGTGAACAAGTTACTCAAGGGAAGCTGAATGTCAAGTTCATCTCCACTAATGATCAAATTGCTGATGTGTTTACAAAGGCTCTACCTTCACAAAGATTTGAGTTTCTACGGTCCAAGTTGCAGGTCGTTCCCCGCCCTCAACTTGCGGGGGGATGTTAGACTAAGTTATTTAAATTAGACAAGTTTATTATTATTAAGGGTGCCAAGTTGTAATTAGTTTATCTATATATAGGGCCTTGTATTCTTCATTATTCAATAAGAAAACCTAATTACAATTATACGTTTCAATTTTATATTATTTGCGAATTAATTACATAGTTAGTACCTGAAGTTTACTTATTTTGCCATTGTGATACATATTTTTTTAGAAATTACACCATTGGTACCAACTTTTACAAATTGTTTCACCATTAGTGTCGTGATTGTAGAATTTATTACATGGTTAGTACCTGTGATGTGCTTATGGTGAAATGGTTTTGTAAAAGTTGGTACCAATTGTGTAATTTTCAATAAATAGGTATGATATTTGCAAAATAGGCAAACTATAGGTGCTAACCATGTAATTAGTTCCACTAATAATGTAAAGTTTTGAACAAAAGAGCTTAGGAGGTTTTACGTAATTTGTTAGTCAATATTAGATCAGAGATTTTAGGGATTTCATATTTATTGTAATTGATTTATGTTTCCTTTTATTATGTCTTGTATTGTCCTATATAAGGACCTCCTAATGTACTCAATCCTATAACACAATACAATACAAGTTTGATTTGGTATCAGAGCCAAATCAGCTCCTCCATAATTCACGGCTGCCAAATCTTCTACCCAGCCAGAAACCCTAACAGCAGCAGCGCTGCCTATTGCAGCCGCCACCACCTTTATTGAAAGTAAACCCTCCGGCTCTCCTCCCTCTTTTCCAATCACTATGGCAGCCATTACAACCCTAACAAACCAGGAGAAAACTATTCACAACTCTCACAAATTCGCCTTTAATGTAAAACCTACCAACTATGGCCACTGGAGATCAATGATAGAACCTTTCTTGGTCTTTCACAACTTGTTCGGCTATGTGGATGGTACCATCCCATGCCCACAACAGCAGGTCACAACATGAACTACTACAACTGATAACCCAAGTTATTTCCCGTGGGTCGCGAATGATGCCCATGTTCGGTTGCTGATTACATCAACCGTGTCTGAAGAATCTTTCCAGCATGTTCAAGGTAAAACATCTCGTGAGATTTGGCTTTCATTAGAACGTGCCTACGCACCAGTTACCTCTTCTCACGAGTTTACTCTAAAAAGTCAACTCCTTAGAATCACCATGAAAGGTGATGAGAAACCTGCTGAATACCTAAGCCGAGCCCAAAAATACGCTACTGCCCTAGCTAACATTGGCGAACCCATGAAAGACAAGGATATAGTCATGCTTACACTTTCAGGACTCCGTGAAGAATTCAATGGTCTTAAGGCAAACTTGCTGGCGAGGTCTCCTCCTGTTACCTTCAATGAACTTCATGGCCTCCTCAGTGATCACGACTACATGATTGCCAAAATCCATGGTGTGTCTTCTGCAGCCTCAAACCCGCAAGCTTTTCTGGCTATTGCTGCACCCACGTCAACCGCCACAGCAGCCCAGCCACTCAACCTTAATACAGTCCAACAGCAACTCAGCAACCTCCAACTTATGGCTGCACAGTTTGGGTATCAATTGAATCCTATGGGAGCCTCCAGCTCACAACCGCAAGCGTCTTTTGCACCCAGATCTGTCAATTCTAACCGAGGCAGCCGTGGCTCTCGGGGATTCTCCAGAGGACAGCCGCGCAACAACTCCAACAATCGTTCTCGTGACAACAACGGTACAAGACAGTTTGCTTGGGCCTCCACTCAGAACATGGTTTATGGTCACTGCAATCGCTGTGGCATTGGCCACCTACCATCTCAGTGTCCAAACCAGTCCAATCAATCTCACGTGACTCCACAGGCCAACTTTGCTGCTCACTCGGATGGTGCCTCCCAAGCTGGCTTTACTTGGACATCTGACACTGGAACAAATAATCATTCTTCCCTAGACTTATCTAGTCTCGACAACGCTGAGCCCTATCATGGTAATGACTCTCTCCTTGTTGGTAATGGTAATTCCCTACCTATTTTGCACATTGGCTCCACCAAACTTTACTCCCCACATAAAACCTTTAACCTAAACAACATTCTTCACGTTCCTGCACTTAAAAGGAATTTATTATCTGTCCAAAAGTTTTGCCATGATAATGATGTCTTTTTTGAATTTCACTCTTCTTATTTTGTTGTGAAGGACGAGTCTACATGCACCACCCTCCTAACGGGTCCAAGTGAACAGGGCTTGTACCACATCCGCCTTCCTCGTTTTCAATCTCTTCCAAAAGTCGCTTTCACTGCTGTCAAGGCTTCCTCCACAACTTGGCATCAACGTCTTGGACATCCTCATGCTCAAGTTCTTCAGTCTATTGTTTCACATTGTTCTTTACTGTTTCAAATAAACTTTCAAATTCATTATGTACCTCTTGTCAGCAGGGCAAGTCTTCAAAACTTTCTTTAGCAAATTCAAATTTTCGTAGCACTCATGTCTTGGATTTGGTTTATTGTGACGTTTGGGGCCCTGCACCCACTTTATCTATTGATGGTTGTCGATTCTCTCTTATGTGGATCATCACACTAGGTATATGTGGTTTTATTCGTTGGTAGTGGCATAAATCTGATGTTTTTTCTGCCTTAACTAATTTTATAAAAATGTCAGAAAGACAATTTAATACTAAACTGAAAAGCATTCAATCTGACCGGGGTGGCGAGTTTCGAAATCTCACACATTTTTTAATAATCTTGGAATCATCCACCGACGTTCGTGCCCTCACACCAGTGAACAAAATGGGACTGTCGAACGTCGCCACCGTCACGTTGTGGAAACTGGGCTTACCCTTTCAGCTCAATCTCATCTTCCTCAACGCTTCTGGCAATTTGCTTTCGAGACGGCTGTCTACTTAATTAATCGACTCCCTTCTCGCGTCTCATCCAACAAGTCCCCTTTTGAACACATTTTTAAACGTAAACCTGATTACTCCTTTTTACGTGTCTTTGGGTGTCAATGTTTTCCTTATCTTCGTCCATATAATTGTCACAAGATGGAATTTCGGTCCACTCCGTGTGTATTTCTTGGTTACAGCCCTGTTCACCATGGTTACCGGTGCTTTGACCCAACCTCAGAACGAATATATATTGCCGCCATGTTCGCTTCAACGAACATATATTTCCTTTTCACAACCCGACACCCATGCCACCTCCCTCACCAACTGAGCCTCCCTATATCTCCATCTTTCCTGACATACCACCCGACCTCCCCGTTGTACCCCCTACGTCACCAACACCTTCCTCAACACCTCACGGCCCCCCTATCCCAACCGAACCTACACCTCAAAACCCACCGGATCAAACCGACCCTTCACCCTCTCCTACCAACTCGCCCGCTGCCACTTTACACCAAACACCCACACCTGTCTCAACCAATCCACCAGCCAACCCACTTCCTCGACCTAGACCACCCAACCTACGACCCAATCCCAAACAAACCATTCCCTACAATCCTGCAGCTTACACTGCCACTACTTCCCCTATCGTACCCACTGAACCCACCTCATTTACCATTGCCAACAAATCCAGAGTGGCGTCATGCCATAGCTGAAGAGTTGGAGGCACTTTATAAGAATGGGACATGGTCACTTGTTCCACCAGTCAACAATACTAACGTTGTTGATTGCAAGGGGTTTAGAGGTTGAAAACAGATCCAAATGGAAAGATTACCCGCTACAAAGCACGACTTGTTGCTAAAGGATTTCACCAACAACCAGGAGTTGACTATCATGAAACCTTCACCCGGTTGTTAAACCGGAAACTATTCGCACCATCTTGTCACTGGCAGTTACACAAAAGTGGCCACTTCGCAACTAGATGTTCAGAACGCCTTCTTACATGGAGATCTTCAGGAAACAGTTTACATGAAACAACCTCCTGGGTTTGTTGATCCCACCAAACCGAATCATGTGTGCTTGCTGCACAAGTCTCTCTATGGGCTTAAACAAGCCCCTCGTGCATGGTTCACTCGACTTTCTACGGCGTTGCAACAAATTGGTTTTTATGGACCCCCAACTGACCCCTCATTATTTATTCTAAATTCAATGGTACTATTGTCTATGTTCTTGTTTACGTAGATGACATCATCATTACCGGAAATCATCCGGGGGCAGTCGCTGATGTTATAACTCGTCTGAGCTCTCTTTTTGTGGTTAAGGATCTTGGTCGTTTACATTATTTCTTGGTTATCGAAGTGGTTCATCATAATTATGATCTAATTCTCTCCCAGCGTAAATACATTATAGACATTCTTCATCGAGCTGGAGCTGAGACTGACAGACTGCAAGTCGGTCACATCTCCTATGAGTACTTCTTATGTGTTACTTCCAAATGACAGTCCACTTCTTGATGACCCTTCTCGATACCGGCAAACGGTTGGTGCTCTTAGTATGTCACGTTATCTCTCCAAGACATTGCTTTTGCTGTGAACAAGGTGTGTCAGTTCATGCATGCCCCAACCGAAAACCATTGGGTTGCGGTGAAACGAATACTTCGCTATCTTAAAGGCACGGCTAATCTTGGCTTATAATTTCGTCATGGTTCGGGGTCCCAACTGCAGGCTTTCTCTGACTCTGATTGGCACCAAGATGTTTTCAGGCTTACTCTGATTCTGACTGGGCTGGTTGTCCTGTCGACCGTCGATCCACCGGGGGGTACGCTATCTTACTTGGGCTCAAATCTTATTTCGTGGGCTGCCCGAAAACAAAGAACTGTCTCTCGGTCTTCAACAGAATCAGAATACAAGGCAATTGCTGACACTATAGCAGAGCTTATCTGGTTAAGGTCTCTTCTTCGAGAACTTGGGCTGGTTAGTCACTGCCAACACTTTGGTGTGATAATCTCGGAGCAACTTATCTCTCTGCAAATCCAGTCTTTCATGCGCGCACAAAGCACGTCGAAGTTGATTATCACTTTGTTCGTGAACAAGTCACTCAAGGAAAGTTGAATGTCACGTTTATCTCCACCGATGACCAAATTGCTGATGTATTTACAAAGCCCTTGTCCTCACAGAGATTTGATTTTCTACGGTCCAAGTTGCAGGTCGTTCCCCGCCCTCAACTTGCGGGGAATGTTAGTCAATATTAGATCAGAGATTTTAGGAATTTCATATTTATTGTAATTGATTTATGTTTCCTTTTATTATGTCTTGTATTGTCCTATATAAGGACCTCCTAATGTACTCAATTCTATAACACAATACAATACAATATGCATGAAAAATACACCTTTTGAGCTAGCTTTTTTTACTATTATACCCGTACGACCCATTAGAGATATAACTTAATCTGAGCTGACCCGCGGGTCAGAATTGTCACATGTGATTTTTTGGGCTGCTAAGTTTTTAATACCTGTTTTATCAACAGAATGTGAAGGAACCCGAGATTAGGGCTGCATGTATCCAAGTTCTTTTCTCCATTGTGTACCATTTGAAGTCTGTTGTCCTTCCCTACTCTTCTGACCTTCTCAAGGCCTCGTCGAAATCTCTAAAGTGTCGGTCCGAAGTGGTAATTTCACCTTAAGGCTTTTTTTATAACTATTTTTATTTAACAAATAGTCCATTTTGACTTTTTTTACAACTATTTTTATTCAACAAACAATCCATTTTTGACTTTTAAGATGGTCAAAGTCGGAATATTTTGGAGATTGTACCAAGTGAGTGTTTGGATCTATAATATGTGCCTATGTAATAATCAGTTAAAGCGGTTTGAATAATAACTCCCAAACACGCACACGTACCCTCTCAAAAGCTTATAATCATATCAAAACACAATAAGCAGATGACCACTTCCAAACACCCCCTCAATCTAAACCCTATATCAAACACATTAGAAGCTATTCATTTGGATCTTTAAATTATGCGTATGTTACTGTTAAACAGGAAAGGATGGGTGGTGCCAAATTACTAGCATCATTAATGGCAAGTGATGAAATGATTGTGCAAAGTATTTCAGAAGGATTATTGGAAGCAAAAACCCTACTTTTAGATATATCTCAAACAGATTCTTCACCAAGTGTCAGACAATTGTGCTCACAATTGCTTGCATGTATGACATCTACCTAGATTTTTTGAAGATTATGGATCTCACATATGTAAATATAGACATGTTGACCGCGTATTTCTGTGGGTAAGGTAACATTTGCAACGCGATTATTAGTAAATGAGTCGGTTTGGGCTTAATCTGTGGTACATGTCAAAACTTGTCCAAATGTATCAAAATCAAGCCATCTAAATGGCTACAAATCAGTAGTGTAGAATGTTGTTTTTATCTATTATGAGTAATCGATGAACATGAGTTTGTTAGTGTTTTGAAACGGTAAAGGGTTTTTAATTATATCAAAAGTATACAAATTTAAGCGGGTTTTTAATCATATTTGTACATTACTTGTCTATAACTAGAATCATCAATAACCATGCATATAATCTAACCACATGTTAAAATCAGTTACATTCTTGATTTCTTGATGCCGACTAAATTTCAAATGATAATATTTATTCCTTTACTTCACGATACCATAAACACCCATCACAACTTGCAATTTCTTCACGGTCATCTAAGCTCCAACCCCTTCTTTCAAACGAATGGCATGAGTCCTATTCAGTGGCGAAGCTTGACCAAAAGTTTCAAGGAGGCGTAAAGTGATTGGACCAATTTTTTTCCCTATGTTATGTTTTGGGTCGGGTCAAATAATATTTTATCAAACTACCCATCATTTATATACAAAGTGGTAACAACTTTACTTTAATTCATATATTATATAAGTATTTGGGATATACAAAGTGGTAACAAACTTTACTTTAATTTATATATTGTATAAATATTTAGGATTTTTTTTTGTGGGGTGGGGAGTTGTCGATCCTATATAATTTTAAAATTTTCGGACGAAAAATCGGAACTTATATAGTTCTAACCGAAACATTGGGGGGGCACCCCTGGGTACCAACTAACCTTCGCCCCTGATTCCGTTCTCGACATTTTGTGTTGACTTTTGATAGAGTAACCGGGTTGTTAATCCATATGTGTCTAAATATTAAACCAATTTTATCTCTACAAAGTCACACGTTCCAACACATTGACCTTGAACAACTCATTGAATTCAAAAGTTTTAATCCTTGTTGATCATCACTTCAAAGAATAATCATGCCATATACATAAACGTCTCTGAATGTCCTTTTGCAACTACTCTTTTCACATACTCTACTACAGATTCAACGTTAACAAACTCAAAATAATCTCTATAAAAAATATAAAAAAAAATCATCATTGTTTGTGGTTAAGTGAACTTTGAACAATAACTAAAAGATCAAGAAGTCGGTTTAGAACTGGTTTGATCCCAAACGATAAGTGATATATATTCTAAATTATGCTTACTATTCCTTTGTTGAAGCAGTGAGTTAAGAAAAAGAGCACTCATTTATCACTGAACGAAGATGATGCAACCCGACCAAGAACAAACAACTAAAAGATCCCTTAGAAACGATCAAACAGTCGTGTTGTTGATTGATGAAAGAGTTTACAAACTCGTTTTTTCTCCATGTCT
The DNA here is from genome assembly GCA_947069175.1 of Scalesia atractyloides. Taxonomy (NCBI): domain Eukaryota; kingdom Viridiplantae; phylum Streptophyta; class Magnoliopsida; order Asterales; family Asteraceae; genus Scalesia; species Scalesia atractyloides. Next base: position 31,107,126 of record CAMTDV010000021.1, read on the forward strand.
ACGAACACTAAAACTCGTATCATTTTGGGGATTTTTGTTCTTCTCATTGGAATACCCATTGTTATTCAAACAACAACTTAAATAGATTTCAATACAACAATAAGGGTACGAACTAGTGCATGTACCTGTGATCCTTATTGTAATACTTGAAAATTTTTATAGTAATATATTATGTTTGGCAATGAGCTTTTAGGAGTTTTTAGGAACTTCTAGCTTTAAACTTATAAGAAAAAACTCCTAATCAATAAAAAGTCTTGTTTGGTTGAAGAAGCTTGAAGCTTTTAGGTTAGAAACTTGAAGCTTTTGGTTAAACGCTCCCACTAGTAGCGTTTAGAAGGAGCTACAAGCTTTTAAGGAAAAAATGACCATTTTAACCTCTAAAGATAATAAACTTTTTAATGTACCAACTTTTTAATGTCCATTTTAGTCATTTTATACATTTTATTAAAAGCTCCAGAATAATCTGCCAAACACCTAAATATTCTAAAAAGCTATAGCTACCAGCCTCAGCTACTTTTGCCAAACATACCCATAATATGAATGCAAACTTTATTATTTTGAATTTGGTAATCCAATTAATTAGATTAACTAAACATGTTTAATAAGTTGAATATACATAAATGTTCTGTAGGCTTCAAGTAGATTTCGTTAAAAAAAAGTATTAAACAATTAAATGAAGGATTAAAGCCAATGTATTACCATCTCGTTTAACCTTATCCTTGAATTTAATTTTTGACTAAAACAAATCGTTCAAACAAACGACTCCCGATCCTTATAAGCCCTCGAACCGTCTGTTCGTCCGGAAACCACCATTGTAACTCTGTTGTGACCACCCCGTCACCGACCAAAAGCAGCGAGTTGTCACTGACGGGGATTCGACATCGGCAAGTTGATCAACTAGTTCCATAATACGCTGACAATATGCTTCAAGCGAGGGCATTGCTTTTAGAGTCAAGTTCGTGAACACGTGCTCCAAAGCAACGGCACGTGACCCCTTGTTGTTGCCTTTGACACGTTCCCATGTCGCATAGGCGGTGGATTTGTCGTCAAGAACCCGAACAAGGAGGTCATCAAAGAGAGTTCCGTGATGTGGTCTCTTGGGTTTTAGCCAAGCAGAAGGTTTCGAAGAAGTTATAGAGAAGAAAATTAGATTTTGCTAAAATTCATTTCCTAACAAAAAACAAGGGAAATCCAATATCTTTAATAGGCTTACATAGTCTTAGAAAATGGGAATAAAATAAAACATGGGAATGGAAAATCAGATCATGTGAACGTGAGTAATGGCATACACCACCCACTACTCCACATTAATTAAACTAAAATAATAAAAACAAATAAAGAAACATGCATACTGCTGATTTTTGATGACGTATGACGTGGCTATCAACCCTTACACATATCATTCCATACATCCATTGAAGGACGGACCACCGCATCAATCTTCATCCAAGTAGAATAGCCGGCATGAGTCTTCTCAGGGGCTGGCATACCATCAATGTGGTTAAGGACATCGTACCCTCGGGCATGGAGTTGAAAAAGTTTTACCCAAGACCATGGTTGCAAAAGTCTTTAGGCGTTCTTTAGTCGGTCGAGCGGGGAGTTGAGAGTACTCGGCCTAGGCGGAGAGTACTCGGACATGCTAAATTATAAGGAAATTAAATATATGTCAAATGACATAAATTACTAATAGTTATAACAAATACGTGAAAATGATATTCACTCTCAAATATGATAGACATAGAAATTATTTTTTTATTTTTTTTAGGTTAAACTTGCCCTGAGTTGATCTACTAGATCCAATTCTGGCCGAGGTTGACCGCGTTTGATCGATTCCGAGTAATTAGGCGGAGTTGAAGAAAGTCGCATTGGCATCCTACCTTGGAGCGATTACTCGGAGGGTACTCGGACTTGAAAACCTTGTTTTACAACCATGCCCAAGACGAGTAAGACACATTCACTCACTCCGTCAAGAACGCAGACTTTGTGTTGGATGTTAGTGACGAGCAAGACACTTTAACTCCGTCAACTTTGGTTTCCGGTTGTTAACAGAAAATAACCGAACTGAAAACCAATACAACAATATAAAAACAGAAGATAGTCAACGATAAATAAAACCAAATATGAGTAGAAGAAAAAAACTGTCCGGGAAATCAAGTAAATACGCGGATGAATATTATATAATTTTTTTTAAATATGATTTTAAGTTTTTGATGTTTAGACAATGTAAAAAATGTACGTAAATAAAATAAGTGAGTAAAATGTCCCTGAGTTTATGCCACTTCAGTCCGAAAATGAAACTTTTTGTATCTCGATCACTGAGGTTTCATTTTTGTTGTCATTTTCATCCAATTTTTAAACTGGGTTAGAACTTTGTGCTAACCTCTCCCCTTTTTCGTCGTTTTCCTAATTTGATTAGAATATATTATGGCATAAAATGATGATTATACCTTCATTTAAATGAGGAAAACGACAAAAGGGGGAAAAGTTTAAAGAAAATTCTAATCCTGTTTGTCAATTAGATGAAAATGAGAAAAAACAAATGAAACCTCAAGGGCCCATATACAAAAAGTTTCATTTTTGCATTGAAGTGTCAAAAGTAGCCTAAACATAGGGACCATTTTGGCATCTTACTCTGAAAAAGTTGTAATTTATACAAATTCAAAGTTAGTTGCATCGAAAATATACTAGATTATGAAATTAACCAGAGTTTTGCATTGAAAAGATCACTCGACGAAAATGATGCAACCCGGCCAAGAACATCAACTAAAAGATCCCTTGAAAGCGATTCAACACTCGATGTTGATTGATGAACTACTTTACGAACTCGTTTTTCTCCATGTCTATGAACACTAAACTCGTATCATTGTTGGTGATTTTTGTTTTTCTTATTAGAATATCCATTGTTATTCAAATAAAAACTTAATTTGATTTCAAGAAAACAATAAGAGTGTGAATTAGTGCATGTAGCTATGACCCTTATGTGCTTATATATATAGGAGGTTGGAAAGAAAGAGAATATAATTTCCTTATATTTTTTTCTTATTGTGAAGGGTGTTTTTTCTCTTATTTTTTGCATCATGTATTTCCTCAAGAACCAGAAAGAATGCTCAAGTGGTGGTACCCAATGATTATTATAAAAAAACATTTTCTCTTTCTCTCTTTGTATTACTGGAAAAAGCAGTTCTTTTTTGTGAAGAGAGACTCCATTTCTTTTGGTAATCATCTTCCTAGGAAGTGGAATTTGAAGTGTAGGATTTAGGATCCTTAGGATAGGACTGTAGAAAATTCCTCATTTTGGTATCGTTAGGATAACTGATCCTGTTTATTTGTTTGTGTGTAGTGACAAGTTTTGCTGCTTTGAGAGATATCCCTACTACTACCGAAAGAATTGCTGCTTTATGGGCCCTAGACACAATGGTTAGAACTTTCAATCCAAAGATCAAGGATCTAGAAGAGACCACCTCTGCCTCATATACCATGTCAAGTAAGTACCCATATATGCATGTATATACATTTAAATATCAAAAATAAATTTGTTAATAACTAGTACTTATCTGAATTTTAACATTGCACGCGCCGCCAAGTCCTCATTCAAGTCTGCTTCCAAGTTTGGACTTGGAGAACTTGAGGGAATCATCTCTCCTCGATCCTTCAAGAAAGAGCTGGCCACAGGCCCAAGCCAACCGGAGACTAAGGGCATGACCCTTCGTGCTAAGCCTGGATCAAAGAGGAAGAAGCCATCCGAGCCGCTACCACTAATTGACGCCCTCCAACTTGAGCAAGATATCCATAGCTGCGTCTCTGAGGTAAGGATCACTGATTCATCGATATGTAAGTTTTTTAAGGATCTGGGATCCTAATCACCACATGTTGCCATATGCAGAAAGTTGCTCAAATCCAGACCCTGCAAGGGAAACAACTAGCTGATGCAGAAGATACCATTGCTGATCTTCACACTTTCTGCACTGCCAAGGATAAAAGGATTGTGGCTGGAGAAGGAGATCAATCGCTTGGAGAAGCAGGCTATAGTGGATGAAGTTCAGGTGAACAATGATCAGTTGGAGGCTACTGAGGAGGCCAAGATTGTAACATCCGTCAAAAACCGGATTTACCAAACCCGTTTCGTTTATTAACCGAACAATCAGTTAAAAATTTTGTTGCGTATTTAATGCCCAAATTAATTTTAAACGATACATAATTAATAAGTATATTAGAATTTAAAATTTATTTTTGAAAATGTATTAAAAATAGTGAATTAAAAATAATATGCTGAAGCCGGGATTCGAACTCGGGTCAGCCGGGTCAAGCGGGTCAGCACAGCTTTAACACACACACATTCAACCGCTCCGCCACTCGTGATCTTTGTTTACATATTGAAACAATTAATACATAAATTAAATCTGGAAATCAAAACCCAGTTACACAACGCGCCCAAATCCGTTCACGCCGGAAATCCCGACAATTTCGTCAAATTTGGCCGTTTCTTTTTGGTCATAACGTATACATTAACAGTAAGATCGGTTATAACCGAAGAAATCCATCAATTTCATTCATTTCAATTCAAAACCGAAAAATACAATTCAAATCCGGGAGTTATACTTTCTTCATTCAGTGAGCTCGCGAATTTTATCAAAAACACACTCTTCATTTCACTCAGAAAACTTCGCCGGAAGTCGCCGGAATTCTCTGTGAATTAACCGGAAAGTTTCGCCGGAAAACCGAATTCAATCCATCTTTTCTTCTTACCCAAAAATAAGATCATAGAACTCGTACTGACATCACTCCCACTCACCTTAAACCTCTGAAGAATCTCTGTCGCAAGAAATTTCACTCGCCGGAATTCTCTGTAAGTCGCCGGAAAACCGGGACTTTCATCTACACGGTAATTACCTCGATTTTTCTGTTTTATTCAATTATTATACAAATTCTAACACCACTCCAGCACTCAGAATCAACCCCAGACGACATTGCCGGATTTTTCTGTTTTCGCCGGAAAATTTCTGAAAGTTTCAGAATCTCGCTGATAACCGGTATGAGCATGTAATCTACTGATAATCGTCACCCAGTGATTCAATTTCACCTCTATTCATCCAAACTAATTATTGAATTCAAACAGAAGGGGCTCCCAAAACAGAGCCGACGATTTTTGCCGGACTTCTGAAGAAGGACGATCAGTTCGGTACAATCAATCCCCAAACCTGTTTCTGTTCATTATCTTACGATTGCTCATAATGTTCGTTAAATTAATTTAACAAATAACAGTTAGATAACCGTTTCCTGAGTTTTGAACGAAGAAGACGAAGTAGTTATGTTATAAGATTATTTAAAATCGGAATTATAAACGGGTTAGACACACAGTCCAGCGGTGGACTGTGTGCAAATAAATACATACACGTCGCGAGTTCGATTCCTGTCCCAACCTCATTCGCTGTAATAAAATGCCTTTTTTTTTAAAAAAAAAACTGAACCGGGTTAATTCGGTAATATGTTAAGTATAATAAAAACTAGAATATTTACCAAGTTAGACACACAGTCCAGCGGTGGACTGTGTGCCAAACTAAACCACAGGTCCCGGGTTCGAGACCTGTGGAGTGCACCGAGTCGTTACATTAAAATCTTTTTAAAATAAATGATTTTCGGATTAATTTAATTAGTATATAAATATAATTAAAAATAGAAATATTTCGGGTTAGACACGTAGCTCAGTTGGTAGAGCTGCGTGCACGCGTACGGGAGGTCTCGGGTTCGAGCTCACCCGGCGCATACACTTACACAATAAAACCGGTCAACAAGTCAACGGTCCACGGTCAACAAGTCAACATTTTTTATTATTTTTATTTATTTATTTTATTTAAAAATCAATTAAAAATACTTAAAAATAACATTTTTAAAGTTAGAAAATAGCCTAAAACTCACAAAAATATATCCAAAAATCCTATTAAAGTTGTTAATAAAATCCATTTATTTACCTTACTTTTCTTTATTAATTAGGTTAGTTATTCCTTGACGATCAATCCTCTAAACTCGTGCGCATTCATCATCATTCACCAAACGAACCCACTGTGAGTGAATCTCTACAAATTCCCCGTTTAAATCACGTTTTTGGGGTGTATCATGTGTCTTACTATTTATTATATTTAAATCATTGTGCATACATCATATCATGAATAAATGTGTATTCAGCTTGTATAAACTGTTTGTGTGGTTATTGTTTAGATTTAATTTATTATTTTCAGTACATGCAATTTCATAGGCCGCCGCTCCCCATTACATTATGAGCGTTGAGCATGTTCCCATTATATTATGAGCGTGAACCTGGCGTGCCAACATACGATCGGCTTCGTTTGATTGAGCCTTGATCGCACAGACATTTATCATTTTCAGTACATGCAATACGATCGGCTCCGTTTGATTGAGCCTTGATCGCACAGTTTCATTCGTGTTATATATTTATGCAAGTTGATATGTTATTGTATGTTGTTGGTTTGTTAATGTATGTTATTGTTTTGTTGTTGTTTGATATCGTATGCTAATGGTTTGTTATTGTATGCTAATTGTTGTTATTGTATGTATATTTACGTTTGTTCATATATGAATTTTGCACAATTTTTCCATATTAAATACAACCAGAAAAAAATAATAAATGTTTTCTAACAAGGTTCACTCGCCAACTTTTTGTTGATCCAAAAACCATTTTTACACATGATACAGGTGAACAGGATGAAGCAAGGAAAACATAGGAAATGCCTTAGAAGAAAATAATGAAGTCTAGAATGATGTGTAGAACATGATGTAATTATGATTGTATGTTTCCCTTTAAATTGTAATAATAAATATGAAACGTTATAATAAATGTCATGAGCTTTGATGATAACCCAATCATGCCCCGATCATCTTTTCCGCTGTGGGTCGGGGTGTGACAAAGATCTCTGCTGTTAAGGCTATCCTGAAGGCCAGGATTCAAATAGCTCAGGAGGCAATGGATCCTTCTTTTGACAAGGCCGGGTGGGAGGTAGAGGCTTGGAAGCAAAGGCTGCAGGAGCTGGGTGATGATGAGGAGCCTGAAGAAATGCCTATGCTAGAGGCCGTTCCAAGTAGTGCTAAGGATCCTGATGAGGCATCAGCTGGTGGCAGTGGTGAAGGTGGTGAAGCTAAGTGAGATGAGGCAGCAAAGGTGTAAGTTGCACAAATGGGCGATGATGGAAAATTTAGACGTGTCTGGAGCCCATTTTTTATGTTTTGTGGTTGTTGATGTTTTAATTTCGAACAATTTGGTGTGTAACTAAACAATAGTTTTTAGGATTAAGGATCACTGATCCTCTGAACAATTGGGGGGGTGGCAATGGTGGATGGGTCCTTCTGTTTGTGGAGGATGAAGCCTTTGACGCCCTCGCCTTTTATTTCCTCCACTTTATGGAACCGTTAATATGGACACCCTTTGCCAACCCAGGTGGATGGGCCACGTTTTGCTGGTAGAAACTTGGGTTGGCAATTTTGACAACCTTTAAAAGGGTTTTAAATAAAACTTAATCTTTTGGCTATCTTTGGTATTATGAACTTCTTTTATGTTTGAAATGTTATTAACTCACCTTATTCCCACAGGCCACAACTTGTCAAATGTTGAGTTGTTAAAAAGGTATTAAGTGTTTTAACATAACAAACTCTTCAAAGGCTGAACATCATATGATCAAGGATTACATATCCTTAATTCAAAGGTGAAGGGTAACACCAATCTATCAGAGATAAAATGAAAATAATAAACCATACCAGTGAATCCAAGTTAGGATTATGTATCCTTAAGACTTATAGTTACATCAGTAAAGCAGAGAAACTACTCCAAAGTTGAGGATCCAAGATCCTTACTTGTAGAGCTTTGAGAAGTTGTAGTAACATGTAACTTGGGACTGAGCCAAATATCCATTGAATGAATCTTTTGTAACTGGGGACAAGCCCAACAAGCTGGGGACAAGCCCAAATAAACTGGGGACAAGGCCAATAAGGTTGGGGCCAAGCCCAATAAATTGGGGACAAACCCAATAAACTGGGGACAAGCCCAATAAACAATAAAACTTGAGCTAACGTGAAGACGTTAGAAATGTTAGGATTCTGGTGTATGGCCCATACTAATCATAAGTGACATGAAAATGCCAAAACCTTAGCTAACGTGAAAACGTTAGAAACCTTAAAAACGGATGTATGGTATGTCTACCATTATACTTAGGATCCTACATATAGCCAACATCAATGAAATTGTCAGCCCCTAAGCGGGTACTGGTCCCATTGCCTCGAATTATACTTGGATAATGTAAGCTACTGGTGGGGGTTTAAAACCCAATTCGTGTGAAAGGTGAAAACCTTTAAAATGTAGAAGGTAATGGATACCTTAAGCTGGGGACAAGCCTGAGAAACTTTGGAGAGGTGGCCAACCTCTTGATCCTTTGTCAAAAATGTAATAAACTCTGCAAAAACTTGAAACTTGATAAAATCGGATGTTAAGAATCTAACATCCTTTCCTCACAATGAATAATAACAAATATAATATGAAATTATTAGTCAAACATTACCAAATTAAGGATCATTCATCCTTTGAGGATCCTTCAACATGAACTGAATATCAGAAACTCCAAGGATCCTTGATCCTTACGATATGAAGTACTTTTTTAAATAAATGGCATTCCATGCTCTGGTAGAAGATCACCATCCATGGTTAGCAAACGATATGCCCCCTTTCCAGCTTCAGCTTCAATGTCCCATTTTGGTGCTAACTTGCCCTCAACAGGATTTGTGGTATTCTGAAATGCTTTCCTCAACACCAAATCACCAACTTGGAATCTTCTTACCCTGACATTCTTGTTATAAGTGCCATCCATTCTCTGTTGATAGATAGCAACCCTTATCCTTGCCATGTCTCGAAGTTCTTCCACATTTTCCAGGTCTTGGGTCAGAGTCTCAGCATTTGCTTCAGGATCACGGATGCTTGTTCTCGCTGTAGGGACTACCATTTCTGTAGGGATCATTGCTTCAGTTCCAAAGACTAGGGAGAAAGGAGTTTGACCCGTAGCATTCTTAGAGGTTGTTCTATCTGCCCATAAGACATATGGTAACTCTTCAGCCCATTTTCCTTTCTTGGATCCAAGCTTTTTCTTCAAGTTGTTGATGATAATCTTGTTGGATGATTCTGCCTGGCCATTAGCTTGTGGGTGGACTGGTGTTGAAGTTATCATCCTAATCCCCCAGCTGTCACAAAAGTTAGTAGTATGACTCCCAATAAAATGGGATCCATTATCACAAACAATTTCAGAAAGAATTCCAAATCTAGTTATGATATTTCTTTTAATAAAGTATATGACTTCCTTTTCTCTGACTTGGGCAAAGGCTTCTACTTCTATCCACTTAGAGAAATAGTCTGTCATAGCTAGCATTAACACCTTTCCTCCTGGTGCCTTGGGAAGCTTACCCACTATATTCATTCCCCATCTCATGAATGGCCATGAAGATGATATAGGATGCAGAGGTTCTGCAGTTGATGAAGAATGTTACTATGTCTTTGGCAAGCATCACATTTCCATGCATACTCCATAGCATCCTTCTTCATTGTAGGCCAATAATATCCTGTTCCGATGATCCTTGAAAATAGTGCTCTGACCCTAGTGTGATATCCACAGTCTCCTTCATGAAAATCCTTCAAGACTTCTTGGATCTCAGGATCCTCAATGCATCGCACATAGGGACCTACAAGAGATCTCTTATATAATATATTATTCAATATGGTGAATTGGGATACCTTAATCTTGAAGGCTCTAGGATTTTCCCCAATGGGAATTTCTCCATTTTGAATATATTTCAGAATTATCCATGATCCTGAAGTTGACTGCATATCATCACTAGGCACAATCGCAGCATCTTCCACTATCTCCATGGCTTCCTTTTCTTCTATTGCAGGGGTCAGAATATGGATGGTAGGTATCTTCACATCCTCTGGCATCTTTAGTGATGATCCAAGATTGGCTAAGGCATCAGCTTCTGCATTTTCTTCCCTAGGTACATGTGTTATACTGAAAAAAGCAAAAGAATCTGCCAGTTTCCTGACTATCTCCAAATATTTGATTAGTTTTTCACCTTTAACAGTGTAGGACCGTTATAATGATTAGTAATTATCAAGGAATCTAAACAAATACTTGAAGGTAACTGATCCTCTTGCTCCTAGCTAATTGCAAACCTGCTATCAAGACTTCATATTCTGCCTCATTATTAGTTGTTTGAAATTCACAAGCAATAGATTTTGGTATAATGTCCCCCTGTGGCGATTTTAGTAGTAAGCCTAGTCCAGTTCCCTCAACATTCGAAGCACCATCTATGAAGAGTGTCCAAGGATCATTGGTCTCCTAGAGTTGTTGCACTTCCAATTCAGCTTCCCTTTGTAGATCACTACTGAAATCGGCCACAAAGTCGGCTAAAGCCTAAGACTTAATGGCCGTCCTAGGCTTGTACTTAATGTCATATGCACTAAGTTTAACTGCCCATTTTGCCAACCTGGCTGACATCTCAGGTTTCCTGAGGATATTGTTAATAGGAAAGTTAGTCTTAACAATGATAGTGTGAGTTTCAAAATATGTCTAAGTTTGGTAGAAGCCATAATTAAGGCAAGAATTAACTTCTCTAAATGAGAATACCTGGCCTCAGCATCAAGTAGACTTTTACTCACATAGTATACCTTGTTTAAATCAGTAAAATCAACGCATACCCTCCACTTTCCATTTTTCTTTTGAACAACAGCCACATTGGCTAACTATCTTGGATACTTGACCTCTCTAATCATACCCGCCTTTAGTAACTTGTCTACCTCTTCTTGGATGATGGCATTCCTTCAGGTGCAAACTTTTCCTCTTTTGGTGTATTAGCCTGAAAGACTTGTCAATACCAAGTTTATGAGTAATAATATCTTTTGAAATACCTGCCATGTCTTCATGTTTCCAAGCAAAGTAGATTTTCTTCTTTTCAGGAAGGATACTAGATCCTGCTCTATGCTATATTGGATCCCGGATCCTATATACACCTTGGATTCATGATCCTCAGGGTCTAACAGAATATCCTTGACGTCTTGTTCTCTAGCCTACATGACGTCTCTCAGAGGATACCTTAATTGCTATGCTTCCTTAGATTTTGAGGCTGGTTTCAGTGAGGAAGTGTAGCAGTTCTTCGCCTCCTGCTGATCACTCTCTATCTTGACCACTCCCCATGGAGTTGGTAGCTTGACACATTGATGATACGTTGAGGGGACTGCCTTCATATCATGTATCCATGGCCTGCCAAGGATACATTACAACAAGATAAGCAGTCTATTACATAGAACGTTTGAATAGAATTCACTCCCTCTATGTAAATTGGGAGTTTGATGTCTCCCAATGTATTCTTTGTTTCTCCACTAAATCCCACGAGCACCGATGATATTGAAACGATTTCGGATTCAGGAATATTCATTTTCTTGAGGACATCCAACTGGGTTATGTTCACATAATTGCCTCCGTTAATAAGGATCCTGCGAACAAAATGGTTAGAAATAAACAAAGTAATGACTAAACCATCGTGATGAGGATCCTGTATGTCTACACGATCATCCTCATCAAAGGATATCACTTTCTGCTGAATTAACGTGGATGTTCGAACTGGTCTTTCTCCATTTCCACCTTCGTTTCTTTGGCATGTCATTTAGCTGCAGAAAATGAGGTTCCACAAATATCGGATCCTCCGGAAATAAAGTTAATGATCTGAGCATCTGTTGTGGTGGAGGAGCTCTTTCAGGAACTTTCTCAGAAACCTGGTTCCTTGATTGTTTCCTTCCGAGCAACTCCTTCAGGTATCCCTTGCTGAGAAGATAACCAATTTCCTTCCTCAAGGCTATACATTCATCAGTCAGGTGACCGAAATCCTCATGATAAGCACACCATTTGGACTTATCCTTGTTGGTTGTGGGCTTCTTATTTTTTTCATGGCCACCTAGCTTTGTCGCCTAAATTCTGCATAGCAAGGATTAGTTCATTATTATCAGCAGAATAAAAATATTCAGAAATTGGAGGATAATCCTCTTCGTCTTCCTCTTGTTTGACTGCATGCACATTCTGGTTGTCATGCCTAGAGTATTGCTTGGATTGGTTATTCTTGAAGAATGATCCTTGCTTTTCCTGCTTTGATGATCCTGACAGCCTTTCCTGGATCCTTTTGTCATCCTCTAAAAGGATGAACCTTAAGGCTCTGTTCCTGACATCGTCTAAGTTCCTGCAAGGTGTCATAACAAGGTCATCATAGAAGGAGGAATCCTTTAGCAATCCCATTTTGAATGCCTCCACAGCAGTGGCAATATCTATATTAGGGATTTCTAAGGATTCTCGACTAAATTTAGTGATGTAATCTCTTAATGATTCATCACGACCTCGGGTTATCCTATACATGTTTTGGTCAAAAATCTGATTAAGGATAATGTAACCAAACTTAGAATGTGAGGTTGAGTGCTTGTGTGATGAACAATTGTGTGAACAAATATGAAATGTAAACGATGATGAATACAGGGATTTGTACGAGGAAAAGCCCTTGATAACTAGTAGATCGCCGGCATAAAAACCTCGGATAGTGAAAACTATCACTACCAACTATATTGATTAACAAAGGTTACAACTTTCGAAGATGATGAAGCTCGATACAAGTAATCGCTATGGTGTTACAGAGAGTATTCGAGAGTTGTCGAGTGTGCGTGTGCATGTGTTTTAAATGAGCTCATCATCCCTCATAAAGATCAAAAAATATCTAGATAACAAACTATCCAATAAATATGCAAATCCTCCCACGTTCTTCATAACGACTATTCTTCATTAGGCACGTGCTCTATATGAGGCATATTCGACGAGATTCCATAAAAGACCATGTCCATGTCGTGCATTACCTGCATGTAATCATAGATAATAACATAGAACAATTGTTAGAAATTATAGATAACAATAAGGATCCTTGATCCTCCGGGTCCTTATATCACCCATTAAGGATAACTGATCCAGGTAATCACTTAAGGATCCATGATTCACAGTATCTAAAACCTATGCCTTAACAATTTCCCCCAATATGGTAGTTGTGATATTGATTACAACTGCCATATTGCTGTAAATAATGAACTAGCCGTTGGTCTGCACAACTAGTCGTTACACAAGCTGATGTCACTGATGGGATAGCCTATAACTATCATTGCGCTATATATGGAAGAAATAAGATCATGCCCCCATTTATAGATCACTAGATCTCATTTAAAATCACCATTCCAAATTAAATCAGGTATTCTCTCTCTATTCTCCTCTTCATCTTCTCTAATTTTCAACCTTTCATGTTCACTATTATGGTCAAAATGGCTACACGATTCTCTCCTGGCAAGAACTAGAATGACGATGCCGTTCCCAAAAGCCAAAATTTGTTAGCCAATCCATCCTCAAAGCTCTGCAAGTTCACCGACCCAGAGATCGACGACTTGCGTCCCTGTTTTCCGTCGACTGGGGTTTTCAGGCCGTATGACGCTTCAATGAAGAGTGATGCTACCTCCCCTGTGTGGGCATGTTTTCCTGTTTTGCCTTTCCTTCTTGGCTATTCATATCCCTTCCCCAGTTTTACCCAAGGTTTCTTTACCCTTACAGGCATGAGCTACTCCCAAGCCATGCCGATGTTGTGGAGGGTACTGCTCACTATCGAGCAGGTTATCAGCCACGAAGGAATCCACTTCACCCTATCCGAGCTTTCCTATCTTTACACCCTTGTAACTCATGGTTCTCATCGGCTCTTGTTGAAGGCCAAACCTCACCAACCGCTCCCCATCCTCAAGACCACTCAAAACGGTTCCACACGGAAGAATCAGTTCTTCTTTGTGAGAAGGGACTCTATTCATGAGGGGAATAGTCTGCCCAAGAAGTGGGTCTTGAAGGATAGGATATAGGATTCTTAGATTAGATTTTAGTGAGTTTCTCATCCACTACTAACTTGTGTTATCTTTATCTGCATGCAGTGACCAATTTTCGCCTGCCTTACCAATTCTCCCGGAACTGAAGAAAGAGTTGCTCTGTTCTGGACTCTGGATCCAACAGTCAGGACATTCAAGCCATAGATAAAGGATCCTGAAACCAACACTTCCACTTCCTACACAATGTCAAGTAAGTTTTCTATTTGGAAATAACAGATTTTCTTTGAAGCAAGAAATATATGTTTATGTATAAGAAAATGAATAGAAAACTCATCTCTTACTAATAATGTAGGCGCTCAAAAGTCCACAAGTAAGTCCATCAGCAAGTTTGCTCTGGAGGATGTGGACAGCATCATCTCTCCTCAGTCCGTCAAGAAAGAATCAGGCAAAGGATTAAGCCTCCCTGAACCAAAACCTGTCGTTCCTAGGGTTCGAGCTGGGTCAAAAAGGAAGAAGCATGTCGAGCCCCCCGATGACATTCCCCAACTAGAGCAACAAATCTATGACTTTGCTTCCGAGGTAAGGATCACTTATGCTCAGGATAAGGTGCTCACATTGAGGATCACTTATTCTTGTTGTTACTCTTGCAGAAAATAGCCCAAATCCAAGCTGTGCTGACCAAACGCCTATCTGATGCTGAGGACACAATCGCAGACCTCCGTACCTTTTTATTCACCAAGGACAAGAAGATCTCCCAACTGGAGAAGGAGGTCAATGGCTTGGAGAAGCGGATCATGACCAACAAAATCCAGACTAACAAAGTCAGGACGGAGGATGCTGACGAGGCTAAGGTTTGTGCAGCGCAAGCTATTCTCGGAGCCAGGGGCAAGATCATCCAGCAAGCCATGGATCCTTCATTTGACAGGTCTGAATGGGATCTTCCCGGATGGAAGGTAAGGCTAGTGGAGCTTGGAGGAGAGGTGGAGCCGGAGCTTAACGAGGTACCGACGTTGGAGGCTGGTACAAGCGGTGCTAAGGAGGCCAAGGAGGGTGAAGGTGGTGAAGCTGGTGAAGGCAAGGAAGGTGAAGCGGCGAAGGTGTAGGCTGCAACAATGGGCGATGATGGAAAATTTAGACGTGGCCGGAGCCCGTTTTTTAGGATTTGGCTGTTTTTGGTTTATGATGTTTCCGTTTCAAACAATTTGGTCTGTAACTAAACAATAGTTTTTAGGGTTAAGGATCACTGATCCTTCGAACAACAGGAGGTGACAAAGGTGGATGGGTTCTTCTATTTGTGGAGGATTAAGCCTTTGATGCCCCTTGTCTTTAATTTCCTGCACTTATTTAACCGTTAATATGGACACCCTTTGCCAACCCAAGTGGACGGGCAACATTTTGCTTGTAGAAGCTTGGGTAGGCAATTTTGACAACTTTTTAAAGGGTTTTAAATAAATAAAACTTAATATTTTAACTATCCTTGGTGTTATGTTTTTATCACTTACTTCAAATATTGTTATATTGGCTCTTGTTAATTAACCTTGTTCCGTTTACTTCGGAAAACCTTAGGTTATTAAAAAGAATGTTATATGTTTATCAGAAGAAATTCTTCAATAGGCTAAACTTTATCTGATCAAGGATCATAAACCCTTAACTCAAAGGCGGAGGGTAACACCAATGAATCAAAAATAAAGTAAAGATAAATAGTAAACCATACCAGCGAATCCAAGTTAGGATTCTGTATCCTTAACACTTAAAGGTACATCAGTAAAGCGGAAAAACTATTCGAAAGTTGAGGAACAGGATCCTTACTTGTAAAACTTCGATAACCTGTGAAGATATGCAACTTGGGACTAAGCCAAATATCCTTTGAGCAAATCATTAGCTACTGAGACAAGCCCAAATAAACTGGGGACAAGCCCAAATGAACGGGGGACAAGCCCAAATGAACTGGGGACAAGCCCATTAAACAATAAGACTTGAGCTAACGTGAAGACGTTAGAAACCTTAGGATTCTGGTGTATGGCCCATACTGGCGACTAACCAATCATGAGTGACATGAAAAGCGAAAACCTTAGCTAACCTGAAAACGTTAGAAACCTTAGGAACAGATGTATGGTACGTCTACCATTATACTTAGGATCCTACATATAGCCAACAACAATGAAATTGTCAGCCCCTAAAGCGGGTCCGGTCCCATTGCCTCCACCTATACTTGGATAACGTGCGCTACTGGCGGGGTGTCCAAACCCAATTCGTGTGAAAGGTGAAAACCTTTAAACCTTAGAAGGTAATAGATACCTTAAACCGGGGTCAAGCCCGAGAAACTTTGGAGAGGTGGCCAACCTCTTGACCCCTTTATCAAAAATGTAATAAACTCTCCAAAAACTTGAAACTCGATAAAATCGGATGTTAAGAATCTAACATCCTTTCCCATAATAAATAATAAATATAATATGAAATGATTAGTTTAACATTACCAAACTAAGGATCATACATCATTTGAGGATCCTTCATCCTGAACCGGATATCAGAAACTCCAACGATCCTTGATCCATACTACATAGAGTACTTTTTCAGATGAATAGCATTCCAAGCTCTTGGTAGGAGATCACCATCCATAGTCAGCAAACGATATGCCCCCTTTCCCGCTTCAGCTTCAATGAGATAAGGGCATTCCCACTTTGGTGCCAACTTGCCATTAACGGGATTGGTGGTATTCTGGAATGCTTTCCTTAATACCATGTCGCCAACTTGAAATCTTCTAACCCTGACATTCTTGTTATAAGCACAAGCCGTTCTTTGTTGGTAGCTAGCCAATCTTCTTCTTACTAAGTCTCTAAGCTCCTCCACAATATTCAAGTCTTGTGTTAGAGTTTCAGCATTTGCTTCAGGATCACGGATGCTTGTTCTGGCTGTAGGGACTATCATTTCTGTAGGGATTACCGCTTCGGCTCCAAAGACTAAGGAAAAAGGAGTCTAACCCGTAGCATTCTTTGGAGTCATTCTATCTGCCCATAAGACGTATGGTAATTCTTCAGCCCATTTTCCTTTCTTGGATTCAAGCTTTTTCTTCAAGTTGTTGATAATGATCTTGTTGGATTATTCTGCCTGGCCATTAGCTTGTGGGTGGACTGGTGTTGATGTTATCATCCTAATCCCCCAGATGTCACAAAAGTTAGCAGTACGACTCCCAATAAACTGGGATCCATTATCACACACAATTTCAAAAGGAATTCCAAATCTAGTTATGATATTTCTTTTAATAAAGGATATGACTTCCTTTTCTCTGACTTGGGCAAAGGCTTCAGCTTCTATCCATTTGGAAAAGTAGTCTGTCATAGCCTACATGAACATTTTTTCCTCCTGGTGCCTTGGGGAGTTTGCCTACTATATCCATTCCATGTCTCATGAATGGCCAGGAAAAGGATACAGGATGTAGTGGCTCTGGTGGTTGATGAAGAATATTACTGTGTCTTTGGCAAGCATCACATTTCCTTGCATACTCCACAGCATCCTTCTTCATTGTAGGCCAATAGTATCCTGTTCTAAGGATCCTTGAAAATAGGTTCTGCCCCCAGTGTGATTTTTACAGTCTCCTTCATGAAAGTCCTTCAAGACTTCCTAGATCTCGGGATCCTCAATGCATCGTAGATAGGGACCTGCAAGAGATCTTTTATATAGCAAGTTATTGATTATAGTGAATTGGGATACCTTGATCTTGAAGGCTCTAGGCTTTTCCCCAATGGGAACTTCCCATTTCTGAATATAGCTCTGGATTGGAAGGCTACATGATCCTGGAGTTGATTGTGCATCATCACTAGGTACAATTACAACATCTTCCACTATTTCCATTGCTTCCTTTTCTTCTATTGCAGGAGTTAGAATATGGATAATAGGTATCTTAATATCCTCTGGTATCTTTAGTGATGATCCAAGGTTAGCTAAAGCGTCTGCTTCTGCATTTTCTTCCCTAGGTACCTGTGTTAAACTGAAAAAGGCAAAAGAATCTGCCAGTTTTCTGACTATCTCTAAGTATTTGATTAGCTTTTCACCTTTGATAGTGTAGGAGCCGTTATAATGATTAGTAATCAATAATGAATCAACATATACTTGAAGATACCTGATCCTCATATGCTTAGCTAATTGCAAACTTGCTATCAAGGCCTCATATTCTGCCTCATTATTGGTGGTTTGAAATTCACATGCAATAGATTGGGGTATAATGTCCCCCTGTGGCGATTTTAGTAGTAAGCCTAGTCCAGTTCCCTTGACATTTGAAGCTCCATCTGTGAAGAGTATCAAAGGATCATTGGTTTCTTCAAGTTGTTGCACTTCCAACTCAGCTTCCCTTTGTAGGTCACTACTAAAATCAGCCACAAAGTCAGCCAAAGCCTGGGACTTGATGGCAGTCCTTGGTTCATATTTGATGTCATATGCGCTAAGTTTAACAGCCCAATTTTCTAACCTGCAAGACATCTCAGGCTTCCTGAAGACATTCTTAATAGGAAAGTTAGTCTTAACAACAATAGTGTGAGTTTCAAAATAATGTCTAAGCTTAGTAGAAGCCATAATTAAAGCAAGAATAAGCTTCTCTAAATGAGAATATCTGGCATCAGCATCAAGTAGACTTTTACTTACATAGTATACCGGATGTTGTTGGCCTTCATGATCCTTAACTGGGACCGTGCTTACCGCTTTACCTGAGACAGCTAAGTATAAGGATAATGGTTCTCCATCTATAGGTTTCATCAAAGCTGGTGTAGAGGATAAGTAATCCTTTAGGGATTGTAGAGAAGCTTCATGCTTCTCAGTCCATTCAAACTTCTTGTTCTTCCTCAGAATATCATAAAAATCCTTGCACCTTTCTGAGGATTTTGAGATGATTCTGTTTAAAGTTGCAATTCTTCCTGTCAATCTTTGCACATCATTGGCGTTGGCAGGAGATTTGATGTTGACAATTGCCTTGATCTGCTCTGGACTCGCCTCGATCCCTCTCTTGGTCGCCAGATATCCTAAAAACTTTCCAGCTTTAACTCCAAAGTGGCATTTAGACGGATTCAGCTTCATGTTATATTCATCAAGGATTTTGAATGTTATTTCAAGATCCTTCAGGTGATCCTCAGCTCTTTTGGATTTGACCATCATATCATCTATGTATACTTCCATTGTGTGTCCAAGTTGCTCCTTGAACATCATATTCACCAACCTTTGGTACGTAGCACCTGCATCTCTTAAACCAAAGGGCATCGCAATATAGCAATATATGCCGGTGGGTGTCATGAATGTTGTATCCTCTTGATCAGATGGTTCCATCTGAATTTGCTGAAATCCAGATGAAGCATCCATAAAAGTTAACAACTCATGACCCGCCGTAGCATCCACCATGGAGTCAATGTGGGGTAACGGGAAAGGATCCTTAGGACATACCTTATTCAAATCAGTAAAATCAACGCATACCCTCCACTTTCCATTTTTCTTTTGAACAACAACCAAATTGGTTAACCATCTTGGATACTTAACCTCTCTAATCATACATGCCTTCAGTAACTTTTCTACCTCTTCTTGGATGATGGCATTTCTCTCGGGAGCGAATTTCTCCTTTTTTGATGTACAGGGATGAAAGATTTGTCAATGCCAAGTTTATGTGTAATAACATCTTTTGAAATACCTGTCATGTCTTAATGCTTGCAAGCAAAGTAGGCTTTCTTCGTTTCAGGAAGGATACTAGATCCTGCTCTATGCTATCTTAGATCCCGGATCCTATATACACCTTGGATTCAGGATCCCCATGATCTAACATTATATCCTTGATGTCTTGTTCTCTAGCCTCCATGACGTCTCTTGGAGGATACTTTAATTGCTATTGTTCCCGGGATTTGGAAGCTGGTTTCATCGAAGAAGTGTAGCAGTTCTTTGCCTCCTGCTGATCACTCTCTATCTTGACCACTCCCCATGGAGTTGGGAGTTTGACACATTGGTGATATGTTGAGGGGATTGTCTTCATGTCATGTATCCATGGCCTGCTATGGATAACATTACAACAAAATAAGCAATCTATTACACAGAATTTTTGGATAGAATTCACTCCCTCTATGTAAATTGGGAGTTTGATGTCCCCCAATGTATTCTTGATTTTTCCACTGAATCCCGCGAGCACCGATTATCTTGGATGACTTCGGATTTAGGGATGTTCATCTTTTTAGGACATCCAATTGTATTATATTCACTGAACTTCCTCCATCAATAAAGATCCGGCAAACAAAGTGGTTAGAAATAAACAAAGTAATGACTAAACGGTCGTGATGAGTATCCTATATGTCTACACGATCATCCTCATCAAAGGATATCACTTTCTTTTGAGTTAACGTGGATGTTCGAGCTAGTCTTCCCCATTTTCCATTTTTGTTTCTTTGGCATGTCTTTTTGCTACCGAAAACGAGGTTCCACATATATCAGAGCCTCCGGAGATGAAGTTAATGATCTGAGCATCAGCCGGTGGAGGAGGAGCTCTTTCGGGAACTTTCTCAGAATCCTGGTTCCTTGTTTCGTTTCCTTCCAAGCAATTCCTTCAGGTATCCTTTGCTGAGAAGATAACCAATTTCCTTCCTCAATGCTATACATTCATCAGTGAGGTGACCGAAATCCTCATGATAGGCGCACTATTTGGACTTATCCTTGGTGGTTGTGGGCTTGTCATTCTTTCGCGACCACCTAGCTTTGTCACCTAAATTCTGCATAGCAAGGACTGGTTCATTATTATCAGCAGAAAAACAATATTCCGAAATTGGAGGATAATCCTCATCGTCTTCCTCTTGTTCAACTGCATGCACATTCTTGTTATCATGCTTAGAGTATTGTTTGGATCGATTATTCTTGAAGAATGATCCTTGCTTTTCCCTGTTTCGAGGATCCTGACAGCCTCTCTTGGATCCTTTTTATCATCTTCTAAACGAATGAACCTTAAGGCCCTGTTCCTCACTTCATCTAAATTCCTACAAGGTGTCATAACAAGATCATCATAGAAGGAGGAATCCTTTAGCAATCCCATTTTAAATGCCTCCACAGCAGTGGCAATATCAAGGTTAGAGATTTCTAAGGATTCTCTACTAAACTTAGTGATGTAGTCTCTTAAGGATTCATCACGGCTCTGTGTTATCCTATATAAATCACTAGTTAATCATTCAAAGGTTCTACTGCATGAAAATTGATTATTGAACAAATTAACTAAATGAGAAAATGAAGTAATTGAGTAGGGAGGAAGACTTAGCAGCCACTTGAGTGCTGATCCAGTGAGTGTGGATCCGAAGCCCTTACAAAGACAGGCTTCCTTTAACCTTTCTGGAATGGGTTTGATCTCCATTCTTTCCCGGTATTGTGCTACATGCTCCTCCGGATCAGTTGTACCATCGTATAGCTTCATGTTGGGGGTTTGAAAGCGTTTTGGTATCTCAGTATTGCATATAGGAGGTGCAAAACGAGACACCATGTGACTTCCATCTGGGATCTCAGGGATGGGCTTAACCACTCTTGGGGCGCTGGATATCATATCCTTAAACTTCTGGAGCTCCCGTACCATAGCCTGATTGATACCTGTATCCAGCATGGAACCATAATTAGTACCAAAAGATGTATTGAAATTGTTACCTCCTAACTTTGTTTGGAACCGTATCCCCGAAGTATATCCAAAACCATGTGTTTCGGGTGCAATGGTTGGACTAGACGAAACAATAGTCTGCATAGGAATGAAGTCTCCTGTATGAACTTCAGAGTTCCTGGATGGTTGGCTCCCTAAGGATCCTTGATTCTGCAACAAGTTGGATCCTTGAACTTTAGATGAGGATCCTTGATGTGGTGCATAGAATCCTTTGGACTAGTCCATCCCTTGCGATCCTCCAGGTTCATAGAAGAATCCTTGAGGCTCTGTGATTCCTAGTGCTACTCACTGAAGGATAGATGATCCTTGAGGCTGGAAGTAGGATCCCTGAACTTGAGAAGAGGATCCTTGAGCCTGCGTCAACGCTAGTGATCCTTGCTGATAATTGGAGGATCCTTGAATTTGCACACCGGGTCCTCTGGAATGCTGGATCGTTGATGCTAGAGAAGCGAAATCCAATGACCTGGGCATCAGTGGATAGTGATCCTCCACCATCTCTTCTGCTTCTTGGTTTCATCAATCTCCCTGAGGATCCTCTGGTTGGTTTTTTCCTGCTGCTCCATGTAGTTCTTCATCTGCAAAATCAAAGTAGAAACATCACTGTTAGTAGTTGTAGATGAAGAAACAACAGAGGTTTTTGATCATGTGAAGACAGATGATGACTTTTTCTGAGAATTTTCAGCATTCTTCTTGGGTGCAGGGGGAAGAGGAGGCAACGATGCACTAGTCTGGGATGAGGTAACCGCCGGCATGGCACCTGAAGCGGATTTTCCCTAAGAAGCCATGTGGTTGACGGAAATGAAAAGAAATGAATGAAATGAATGAGATTTTTAAAATTGAAGCACCGATTTCCCCATGGTGGGCGCCAAACTGTTTTGGTCAAAAATCTGATTATGGATAATGTAACCAAACTTTGAATGTGAGGTTGAGTGCTTGTGTGATGAAAATTGTGTGAACGAATATGAAATGTAAACGATGATGAGCACAGGGATTTGAACGAGGAAAAGCCCTTGATCACTATAGATCCCGGCATAAAAACCTCGGATAGTGAAAACTATCACTATCAACTATATTGATCAACAAAGGTTACAACTTTCGAAGATGATGAAGCTCAATACAAGTAATCGCTATGGTGTTATAGAGAGTATTCGAGAGTTGCCGATTGTGCGTGTGTGTGTGTGTTCTAAATGAGCTCATCATCCCTCATAAAGATCAAAAAATATCTAGATAACAAACTATCGATAAATATGCAAATCCTCCCACGTTCTTCATAACGGCTATTCTTCATTAGGCACGTGCTCTATATGAGGCATATTCGATGAGATTCCATCAAAGACCAAGTCCATGTCGTGCATTACCTGCATGTAATCATAGATAATAACATAGAACAATTGTTAGAAATTATAGATAACAATAAGGATCCTTGATCCTCTAGGTCCTTGTATCACCCATTAAGGACAACTGATCCAGGTAATCATTTAAGGATCATGATTCTCAGTATCTAAAACCTATTCCCTAACAAAACAAATCACTAGTTAATCGTTCAAAGGTTCTACTACACGAGAATTGATTATTGAACAAATTAACTAAATGAGAAAATGAAGTAATTGAGTAAGGAGGAAGACTTAGCAGTCATTTGAGTGCTGATCTAGTGAGTGTGGATACGAAGCCCTTACACAGGCATGCTTCCTTTAACCTCTCCGGAATGAGGTTGATCTCCATTCTTTCCCAGTATTGTGCTACATGCTCCTCCGGATCGATTGTACCATCATACGCTTCATGTTGAGGGTTTGAAAACGTTTTGGTATCTCAGCATTGCATATAGGAGGCGTAAAACGAGACACCCTGTGACTTCCATCCGGGATCTCCGGAATAGGCTTAACCACTCTCGGGACGCTGGATATCATATCCTTAAGCTTCTGGAGCTCCCTGGCCATGGCCTGATTGATACCTGCATCCTGCATGAAACCATAATTAGTACCAAAAGATGTATTGAAATTGCTACCTCCTGATTGGTTTGGAACCAGTATCCAAAAGTATATCCAAAACCAGACACTTCGGGTGCAACAGTTGGACCAGATGACATAATAGTCTGCATAGGAATGAAGTCTCCTATATGAACTTTAGAGTTCCTGGATGGTTGACTCCCTGAGGATCCTTGATCCTGATAGATGTTGGGTCCAGGATACATGGGTGCTGAAGATCTTGGAGGATAATCCATGGATCCTTGAATCTGAGACGAGGATCCTTGATGCTGGAGATAGGATCCTTGAGCTAGAACTGCCTCCAAGTATCCTCCTGTACTGAGGTAGGATCCTTGATGCTGAGATGAGGATCCTTGAGGTTGGAATGAGGATCCATAAGGTTTATAATGAGATGCTTGTGGCTGCGTCATCGCCAGTGACCCATACAGCAATCGTGAGGATCCTTGATACTGAACACCAGGTGCTTTGGAATGTTGGATTGTAGATGCTGGAGTGGCATAATCCAACGACCTGGGCATCAATGGAGAGTGATCCTCCGCTGGTCTCTTCTGTTTCTTGATTTCATCAATTTCACAAAGGATCCTCTGGTTAGTCATGTCCTGCTGTTCCATGTATCCTTTCATCTGCAAAATCAATGTAGAAAGATCACTGTTAGTAGGTGCAGAGGAAGAAACAGTAGGAGCCTTTGAGAAGACGGTGTTTGGTTTCTGTTTTGGTCAAAAATCACACTAAGGATAATGTGACCAAACTTTGTATGTGTGGTTGAGTGCTTGTGTGTTGAACAATTATATGAACGAATGAAAAATGTAATTAATGATGAGCACCGAGATTTATACGAGGAAAAAGCCCTTGATCAAGATGTGATCTCTGGCATAAAAAACCTCAGGTGATGGAAACTACCGATCACCAATTATATTGAATAAGAAAGATTACAACTTTGGAAGATCTTGAGCTTTTTACAATCGGTTTCTATAGTGTAGTATGTATTTGCTGAGAATTGCAGAGGTTCCGGTAGTGTAAGTGTGTCTAACAATAGCTCAATACCCCCTAAATATTAACGTTTGTAACTTGTAACTAAAATCCGAAATATCGGGGATCCTCCACGTTCATGCATAACGTCCACTTTAACTCTATGCACGTGCGTAATTCCAGGTATATTCCAATATTCCAGCTTGACTTAGTCTTCAACGATTACCTGCATTTAATTACAAAACCATATGGAAGACAATTGTTAGAAATCATCATAAGTACTAAGGATCCTTGATCCTTCCCGTATTCGCCATTAGGCACAAGGATAACATATCCTTGATACACAGAAGGATCACTGATCCAAGGGTCAATAAATCTGAGCCCTAATAGTTTCTTCTAAGCATTGTCAGCACTCCTCAAGGGTGCAGGGGGAATGGGAGGCAACGATGCACTAGTCTGAGATGAGGTAACCGTCGGCATGGCACTTGAAGCAGATTTTCCCTGAGAAGCCATGTGGTTGATGGAGATGAACAAAAATGAATGAAATGAATGAGATTTTTGAATTGAAGCACCGATTGCCCCACGGTCAGCGCCAAACTATTTTGGTCAAAAATCACAATAAGGATAACGTAACCAAATCTGATTTTGTGAGGTTGAGTGCTTGATACGATGAATAATTGTATAAACGAATATGAAATGTAAACAATGATGAACACAAGGATTTATACGAGGAAAAAGCCCTTGATCAATGTTGATCTCCGGCATAAAAAACCTCGGGTGATGGAAACTACGATCACCAACTATATTGTATGAAAAAGATTACAACTTCGGAAGTATTGAGCTTGTTACAGTGATCGCTAGTTTATTATGAGAGTTGTGTTCGAGAGAGAATGCCTGTGAGTGTGTGTGTCTTGCTAAAAAACTTGTCTTCTACTCAGCTCAATACCCCATCAAAAATAACTATCTAATCCTAAGAAACTAACTATCCGCAATTCTAGATAAGCATCCACGTTCATTATTAACGGTCATTAGCCCATGCACGTGCTCAAAGTGGAAGCATATTCCCTGTGATTCCCGGTTAGAACAAGTCCTCTTCGTAACATACCTGCAAAACAAGGCCAAATAACATAGGAAACAATTGTTAGTGTATTAGAACAATAGTGAGGATCCGTGATCCTTAGTCTTCCTTCACCAATTCCTAAGGATCCGTGATCCAGGCTAGACTTAGGATGCATGATCCACAATTGTAAAATTTCTATCCCTAACACCATCCAAGATCTCGATACCCGAACCATGGAAACAAATTTGGAGTAATACGAGTGAATTAGAAATAGGTTTGTTCATAAGCCGAGCCGAGCGAGCCGAGCCGAGCCAAGCTCGGGCTCGGCTCGATTATAAACCGTGCTGGCTCGGCTCGGATTTGAAACCGAGCAGAAAATCTAAGCTCGGGCTCGGATTGGTTTTAAACCGAGCTGACTCGGCTCGGCTTGGTTTTGCTCGATTTTATAAAGAAAAATTAATATATACCTCTTAAAATTCAGTAGCCTAAAATATTATTTAATATTTCAAAAGAATATATTCAAAATAAGTTCAACTTAATACATTAAAAACCAAAATCAAGTTCAACAACGCAAAATAAGTTTTAAATTTCAAAGAAATACAATATTAGTTCATTAGTATGGTAATCAATCTTCGAATATGCCATAGATATCAAATTACAAACCTATATACATGCAAATAGTAATCCGTGTTTTTTGTAATATATTATAATGTATATAAAATTAAAATTTATTATAAGTAAAATAATCCGAGCTAAACCTAGCCGAGCTACAAAGTGAGCCAAACCGAGCCAACTCGGCTCGTTACGAGCCGAGCTAGGCTCACTTTCTAAACGAGCGGAACCTGCTCGGCTCACTTTTAAACCGAGCCATATCGAGCGAGCTTTTTCCGAGCGAGCGCCGAACCGCGAGTTTTTTGAACAACGCCCTAATTAGAAAGGATGAATATGAATTTATCTAATCAGATTAAAGATGTGCTTAGTAATGGGGTCAACATATTATTCTGGATAGATACATGGATAGGTGACTCGCCTTTGGCTCATGTTTTCCCAGCCTTATTTAACACTGAGTCGGATAAAATGTGCAGGGTGTCGGTACGAGTTGTGAACAATGCTCAAGGGGTGATGTTTAATTGGGTCTAAAACAGGGAGTCATCTTCCGCAGCTGAGATGACTAAATTGTAGTAGCTCACTCAGAAATTAATTGGGACTCAGTGTGAAGATAAAAAGATTAGTGGATATGGGACTCGGATCCGATGGGGTTTTTTCAGTTGGTAGCATCAGAAGGCATGCACAAGCGTTCAATCGGTTACCACTGCTCAGGGTCTTCAAATGGAATAATTGGACGCCTAAAAAGGTTGGGGTTGTCGGTTGGTGCACGATAGTGGAGAGGTTACCGACAATGACGTTATTGTCCCTGAGAGGTATCCATCTAGCTCTGTCCTCTTTGCAATGAAGTTCCGGAAACCTGTGATCAGCTTTTTGGTGTGGACCGTTATTACTCAATGGTGCAAGATCTCTAATTTTTTTCGCTTTCATCCTTAAAGATATCCTACAGGTTAGCGATTTGGTGTCCGACCTTGTCAAAAGGAGGAAGTCTCTACATGCTGTCGCTCTTGTGTAACTATGGAGTATTTGGCGGATGAGGAATAAAGTTGTGTTTAAACAAGTCCCCATCTCAGTCTTTAAGGTAGTAGAGGAAATCAAAAGTATGAGTTATCAGTGGGTAAGGGTAAGAAATAGATTGAAAGAGGCCAGTTTCACATGGGATAGTTGGAAGAGGTTTGAAGTTTTCTAATGTTGATGTAATCTCTTTATTTTTGTTATGTTCTTTTGTTTTTGTTTCATATCTAGTGGATGTAATTGTGGTGTTGGCCCTGGCTAGTTGATGAATACAATTTTTGTTGGTCTTTAAAAAAAAGAGTAAATTACGTTTTTGACTCCTGTGGTTATATCACTTTAACCCTATCAGCCCAAAAGAAATCTTTTAACATTTCAGCCTCCGAGGTCAATTTTTCAAACCCTTTTTATGACCTCTATCACTAACTCCATCCATTTAACTTGTTAAAATCCAGTCATATGCTTCTCCATGATGGGTATTTTTGTCAAATCCATTGCATTTATTGAAAACCCTACTCTTTAATCATCTTTTTCATGAACATAAGAGAACATTTCAATTGCAATGGATTTGACAAAAATACCCATCATGGGAGAAGCATTAACTGGATTTTAACAAGTTAAATGGATGTAGTTACTGATAAGGGCTAAAAAGGTTAGAAAATTTGACCTCGAGAACTGAAATGTTAAAAGATTCCTGTTTAAAGTAATATAACCATTATAGCCAAAAACGTAATTTACTCTTAAAAAA
Source organism: Scalesia atractyloides (assembly GCA_947069175.1). Lineage (NCBI taxonomy): Eukaryota > Viridiplantae > Streptophyta > Magnoliopsida > Asterales > Asteraceae > Scalesia > Scalesia atractyloides. Next base: position 31,135,092 of record CAMTDV010000021.1, read on the forward strand.
ATAATAATCAAATTTTAACACGGTTATAAGGATTGATGCTGTCCATCCACGTGGCAATAACTCTAAAACCCAAACAACAAATAAAATAGTCCATCAATCCATCACCAAACAAAACTCAAATCATTCTCTCTCTAAATAATAAATGCTGCAATTATTCTTCACCGTTGCCTTCTCGGCGGTTCCTTTGACGCTGTACGTACCGCCGATCAGAAGCCTTAGCCTCTTCGTCGGATCCTTTCAGCATCTCCTCCGTCACGTCACCCTCTACACTCTCCACATCTCTCCTCGCTTACGCCTCGCCTTTTCTCGGATCTTATCTCCGATCATCCGATCTCAATTTCGCCACAGGTAACACTATCAACACATATTACGATTGATTTCAGATACGGCATGCCTGATTTTGCTTTTGTTTTTGTACAATTTCATTGAATTTGTTATGTGAATACGTAAATTATTGATAAGCTATTGGATTAGGTTTGTTGATTAAGCATTATGTGAATATGAGTGAATTCGGATGAGATTTTAGTATTTATTTTATGGATTTTTTGTACAATTTCGATGAATTACCTGTATGATTGTGGAATTGTTGATAATTGGTCTCAATTTGGCGACAGGTAACGAATAACGATACGAACACACATTTCGTGATTCTGTACCAATGGATCGAGTTTGAGATATACGTGTTTTCGGATTTTGCTTTTGTTTTTCGTATAATTTCGATGATATTTCGTTTGCGTAAGCATTATGCGAAGTGATTTGATTGTTTGAATGTGTAAACTGTTGATGATTGATCGGATTAGGTTTGATAATTCAGTGTGATTTCGTTTTGCGTAAACCGTAAGCGTTATGTATATATGATTGAATTTAGATGAGATTTTACTTTTGTTTATATGCATCATTGCCTAAACTCTCCGCATCTGTCCTCGGTTACGCATAGCGTTATCTCGGATCGTTCGATCTCAGTTTCACAACAGGTAACAGCATGAATACATATTCCGTGATTGTAACATCGATAGAGTTTGATATCCGTGATTTCTGATTATGCGTTTTGTTTTTGTATAATTTAGATGAATTTGTTGTGTGAGTATGTAAATTATTGATAATTGATCGGATTAGGTTTGATAATTCATTTTGATTTTCTTTTGCTTAAGCGTTATGTGAATATGATTGAATTCAGACTGATTTTGCATAAAGAGTTTATCGATTATTCGATTGTTGTAAGTTTTTGGTGATCGGTATAAAACATGTTCCAATCATTCGAGTTTGATGCAAGTGTTCTCTGATTTTAATTTTGCTTTTCTACAATCTCAATGAATTGATTGTATGAATGTGTAAATTGTTGATAATCGATCGGGTTAGGTACTTAGGTTTGATAGTTCGTGATGATTTTTGTACAATATGATTGAATTCAGATGAGATTTTACATAAAGAAGTTATGGATTGTTGTTAATTTCTTATGATCAATATAGAATATGTTGCATATATATATTATTGATTGAATTTAGAAGAGATTTACAAATTTACATACACTTAGCTTATGGAGTTGTTCGTATGTTTAGTTTTTGATGATCAATAGTTAACCAATCGAACAAATTTGATCAAGTCCTCTTTGATATTGCTTTTGTTTCTTTAGAATATTGATGAATAGCTTGTATGATTATGTAAATTGTTGACAATCTGATCGAAACTTAAAACTGAAAGCTTTGATTACTGAAAGAACCATACAAGTAGCCACATTCGAGATAGGCCTGATCTCCAATTTAGAGTAAAAACCCTAATTTTTATAACATAAAACAACCACCTCTCCATTTAAACAAGACCTAGATATAAATATTATAATTCTAATCGGAAGTTTGCATCCCACTCCCTATCTCCTAAATTTTTGGATCAACTACCCACTTTCTACATGTTTGAATTCATTCCCGCCATAACCAACAGTTGGGTTTGTATCACAATCAATCAGATTAGGTTTCCAGTTTCCTAATTCAGTGTGATTTTCGTTTGCGTAAGCGTTATGCGAATGTCATTGAATCAGATGAGATTTTACATAAGGAGCTGTGGATTGTTGTTACTTTCTGATTATTGATAGTTAGGGTTTCATTCTGTACCAGACGATCAAATTTTATCCAAGTGCTCTCATGTTATTATAGTTAATGTACAATTTGGATGAATTGCTTGTATGAACGTGTAAACTGTTGATAAGCGATCATATTAGTTTTGCTGATTAAGTATAATTTTGTTCTTGCAAGCGTTATATGCGAATATGATTAAATTCAGATGAGATTGTTGTTGTTAGCTTCTAATGATCTATATCGTCTTTGTTAGGGCTTGATTTTGTGGTCGAAACATTCTACTATGTGTGTATAGATTTACATACACAGAGCCTATGGATTGCACTTCAGTGTGGTTTCTGATGAGTTATGGTATGATTCTGCACCGATAGGTCAAATGCATCCAAGTGCTCTCCGTTATTACTTTTGTTTCTGTACAATTTCGACGAGTTGGTTGTATGAATGTGTAAATTATTGATAGGCGATCGGATTAGATTTTGTAATTCAGTGTAATTTTGTTTGCGCAAGCGTCATGTGAATATAGATTTTCCATGAAATTTTATAGAGTGTTAGTTTTTGTTGATCGATGTACATACATAGATTATTGATTGAATTTAGAAGAGATTTATCACAGAGCCTATGGATCAGTTTTTTGTTTAGTTTCTGATGAGCGATAGTTAGGGTTTGATTATCTACCTATTGATCATATTTGATCCAAGTGTTCTCTGATTTTACTTTAGTTTCTGTACAATTTGTATGAATTTCTTGTGTGATAAGTGATTGACAACTGATCAGATTAGTATTGCTAACTAAGTGTAATTTCATTTGCTCAGGGGGTACACGAATATGATTTTATTCCGATGAGATTTTACATGAAGACGTTATCGGTTCATTCATCGTTTATAATTTCTGATGATCGATATCTGTCTTTATAGGGCTTGATTTTGTGGTCAAAATGTTCTAGTATGCGTGTACATAGATTACTGATTGAGTTAGTGTCCGATGTTCAATAGTCAGGGTTTGATTTCGAAGTTAATACATTGTAGTATTTGCAGAGATTTGATAATATACTAAATTTAGGGTTTCAGCTAGAGGCAGCAGTAATTTGTGAATCATATCACAATACCTAATTATAACAAATCTGTATATTTGCTTGTAGGCGAATATGATTGCGTATTATTGTTTACGCAAGACGGCTATTCCCTATATCTACATGTATACTAACTGTAATATCTTTTCACGAGTTACTCATTATAGTTACATATACTAGTGCATACATATGCAATCATAATCTATCTTTTTTGATGATTCCAAAAAGGATAAAGTATGAGTTGAATACTATTTAGACTCTAATATATATAACACTACAACACACAATTAATGTTGTGGCTGATGTTGACTGTCAACTGCACTAAACGAAATTACCTAACGAGGAGGACTACCGTCGATATAATGGCTAAGCCATATGTCGTCCCCGTCCGTTTGAAATAAGGGTCCGAAATCTTCATAGCAAGGAAGATCTAGATATACATTGTGTTGTTACTTGTTAGGAAAATGTCTTGATGATCTCTAGCCTCCCTGTAAGAGAGACGTTTAGTAAACAACGTTTGGCGATAAATTTGTTAACATCCATTTGAACGTGACAGATTTGTTGTCTGGTGATATGTTTATGTTTTTTTTGCATATTTACTTTAGTTATTAAAAGTCTTTCAAGTTGCAAAAATCGTTAACAAGGTTTATAATAATTAAAAGTAATATATCCACCTCCTCCAAGTTCCTATAAAACCGTTAACGCAATTTGGTACCTTATCGTTTTGGTGTTTATAACATGAATCTCCTGTAGATTCATGAGTACCGGTTAATTGAAGTTTGTTCAATTAAAAACATTAAGATGTGAACATAGTCTAATGATTACTGTTTGATAATTAGCCTTGATTGCTAACATAGACAATAGCATATGTTATGTTGATTATTACCTAAGCAGACAACCAAATAGTCAGCTTTCACCACAGCTAGTGTATTACGAAGCTCAAACTGACTGTGTAGACAAGCGTAAGTTGACCGACATAGTCAACTATGTATTACTTCAGCTCCATCTGTCCGTACGAGTTTGTTTTTTTACGCCTCCTAACATGGAATATAACATGTCTCATTGTGAATGACAACAGTTTACCTCTTCAAGGTTAAACCATTTTTTGTCCATCCAGAAACTCCCTAATCTCAAGAATAAAAAAAGAAAACCCTGCAAGCTAAACGACTCTCCAGCTCAAGTTAACTAGCTCACCAAGGGTCAAAACACTTATATATGAATATACGATTCCTGTGTGGCCGAATGCGCTGGGCGGGTCAATCAACGGGTCATATTGGTTCAAGTCTAGTTACTGGTGGTTCATTTATGAATTTTCAAGTAAGACTTTTGAAAGCGGCCCTACACAGTTTCACCATCTACAAATTCACAATATATTTTACAGTTGCACAAAAGGGATACATTAACCTTGTAATAGGAACCTTCGTAACCATTAAAATTAAACTCTCCATTAAAATGGATTTAATTGGACCCGTTATTTCAATTCATGATAGACTTTGTAACCAACAGTAACTTTTTACTTGACCCCGTCGCTAAGAGCCTAAGAACCTTCGTCAATAGGAACTGAGTAGTAGCAACTTCCTACTAATCACTACTGCCACCTAGTGTAGGGATTGTCATTATATACCGAGTAATAGCAAGTTCAAGTAGAGATGGGCATAAAAACCGGTTCCGAACCCGAACCGGTAGAACCGAACTGGAACCGGTTCCAGTTCCTACCCGACATTAAGTAGAACCGGTTCCGGGTTCAAAATACCCGTTGGTTCCAACCCGGTTTCACAATTTTACCATTTGAATCGGGTCGTACCCGGTTCCTACCCGTACCCAGTTTCACTAGTACCCGGTTCCACCAGTAGCCGGAAATGCAGTTCTAGAAGGAACCGGTTATACCCGTTAAAATGTTACCGTTGGAACCGGTTATAGCCGAAGAAGTGGAGACTAACGATTCGGACGACGATTGTACCGAGGTACCCGCACCTAAGAGAAACTCATCGGAAAGTGTTGCACCTGTCACTAGTAAACGATCAAAGAAATAAAATCTTACTGGAACCGGTTCTGAGTAATTTTTTAATTTTTTTTTGTAACCGGTTAATTTTTTGTTTTTTAATTTTAACCGATTATTGTTACTATTTTTATTTATCAATGTAACTAATAATAAAAATCAAAAATAACAAACACAATAGAAAGAAACATTACACAAACTTTATTAAAACACCAAACCAAACGGGTTACATCAAACATTTGAAGAACCGGTGCCGGAACCTTCTCCCGTCTCATTTTTCTTTGCCTTCGTCACTGGGCAATGCCGCTCAGTGTGTTTCTTAAGGGTTGAGTTGGCTGCGGCATTCATAAATTTTCCGCAAGCTTTGCATCTAGCCATCTCGTGGCTGTCGGACATTAAACAGAGATCAAAATTCTTCCATATAGCTGGGTTTCTTTTCGTCTCTAAGACCGTAACAACTTCGTCGTTGCATGCCATAGGTATTTTGCAAGAATTTAGAAGATGATTGATTTTGTAAGTTGATGATGGTGAGTGTTAAGTTTTGAAATGGTAAGTAGGGAGGGGTTTATATAAAAAAAAAACCGATTTCGACTGTCAGGAACCGGTTCCCAACGGTAACATTTATCAGGAATCGGTTCTGAACAGTAAAAAAGTCAGGTTTTACTGTCAGGAACCGGTTCTGAACAGTAAAAAAGTCAGGGTTTACTGTCAGGAACCGGTTCTGAACAGTAAAAAGTCAGGTTTTCGACTGTCAGGAACCGGTTCTGAACAGTAAAAAGTCAGGGTTTACTGTCAGGAACCGGTTCTGAACAGTAAAAAAGTCAGGTTTTACTGTCAGGAACCGGTTCCGCACCATACCCGGTTCCATAATACCCGTACCCGGTTCTACACGGTTCCATATTCTTGGGTGTGAACCCGGGTAGGAACTGGACCCGGTTCCACACCATATCCGGTTCCAATGACATCCAAGCAGAACCGGGTCCGGGTTGGAACCGGTTCCGGTTAATAATAAAACCCGATTATGCCCATCTCTAAGTTCAAGTTGTTACTGCCCATTATTTGGAATTTAGTGTTGCTAAGTGCCATAGTAGCTACACTCGTAACTCACATCGGTGATCACTGCCTGATAGTAGTACCCGCATTAGTAGCAAAAATTTCTTGCTGATCTAGCCGTAGGTAGTAAATGAGCATTCGAGCCCAACTAAACCTCAAAATCACAAAGGTGGCTCTCAATTGGCTCGTGAGTGTGCAATGTGCGTCATCAAAACACTATATTATGTTCATCGTCTGTATGGATTTGGCGCTCACATGCATGAGAGTGCTTCACATGCTCGAATGTCCCCATTTATTTCTTATGGTTGAGGAAAAAGTAACTACAAAAGGCTTTCACTTATATACCACTTCAAGATTTGTCCATCCACCTAAATATTCACAGAGAAAAAAAAATTAGAACATGACAACTTATCCTTAGGTGGGTTTCTTCTTGAAATGTCCATAGTTGATTGATCACTTATTTGATTATGAAATTACAAACCTATATGCAAATATCTTCATGTAATGGGTACGTTGTATTTTTAGCGTCAACTATTGAAAAGGACGCCTAGTGGAGATTTTGGGGGTGGGATAAGGTTTTGTGACCAATAGGTCTTGGGTTTGATTCCGACAAGGGGGTTTTTCCCAGATTTATTGGGTTTCCTACTGAATTAGTTTATATAGTGGAGATGGATATGATCGGGTGGTTCCGTTGGTGGCACGATGAGACTCTAATGGTCCGTCAGTGATCCAAATTTGTCGTAAAAAACTATTGAAAAGGACAACAGTCGAGCAAACAATTAAGAGCACATGCTTCATTTCTTTTGAAAGTCGGATACAAAATAAATTTCAAATTACCAAATTATGAGGGTAATTCAATTTTAATTCATTTTTTTTTTCATAACAAGAGTAATTGTATGTGTGTGCATATCGCACAACCTAGAAAAAGAATAATTGTAGTCCAAATTTTATTATTGAAATAAAATCAATAAAAAAAAAGTTGTACGATATCGTTGGTGTTTGTACGGTATCCATGATCAGGGATGAGCAAATGATATTGGTTAGGATACCTTATTTCCTGAACCAAAAATTTTTAATATCAATTGGGTACCGACTTTTGATGTTTTCTGCTGGTTTTTACTTTCATGTACTGAGACCAAACAGGACCGTACCAGTATTTTGATGAAATATAGATAAATGAAAAAAAAAAAAAACCTTGACACGTGTCAAGCTTTGAATGAAAAATGTACTATTTATTACTGTTCAGAGGCTTCACTTTTTAACTTTTTAATATAGAGGGTAACGGTGATGTTTCTCAATTCCAAAAACTAATATTATTGGAATTTGTATATAGTGAGAGAGGGTGAGGTATATCTATATTTGGAAATGGTAAGAACTCGATAAAGAATTAATTAAAATCCAATAAGATTTTTTTATTACCGTTGTTACTAAAATAAAACACTTAGAAAATTTACCCTCCAATTCATTCATCTATTCTCTCTAAATTACTCTTAAAATACTTTTCTTCACATGCGTACCTACATATGTGTAAATGATAAACTTACACATATAGATTTTTTTTAATACATATAATCTAAACATGTAAATTTTTTTTTAATGTTGTATTGTAATAATGATAATGGTAGTGGATTTTTTTAAGAGGAAGTGATAACAAACTGGTTATAGTGAGTTGTGTGGCGAGTTAATGAAATAGGGACTAAAAACCAATTGTAATTAATAGCGGACTAAGTAGTTGCAATCTTTAATTTCTCAAACAAAATAATTGTACGTGGAACAACTATCTGTCATAACGTCAGAAACGTAGTACTTTGACATAAAGGAAGAGAAGTTAGGCAAACCATGAATTTATTATTTGAAATACGACAACGACGTTAATGAAGATTGTCAACGAATGTAGATGCGAGGAATAGTGGCAACATCATCATACAACAATGAGAAATAGGAAACAACAAAGTGTTTGTCATTACGATGATAATAATATGTGAGTTGCAAATTACTTCTTTTGAGATTCAGTCATTACCTTTTTTAAAGAACGAAGTTAAAAGAGTAAAAGAAGAGATGCAACAATTTTAAAGTTTACAATGAGTGGTAACCAAAGAAGATAGCCGTAAGTTGAAGTAAATATTAGGGTGGGTAGTTGGGTCTAATTGGCAAAGCCATTGAAAATAAGGTCCTCGAGGTCAAGGGGTCAGAGCCCTGTCAAAAACAAATTTGATGTAATTTAAGCTATTAAAAAAAGTTTTAAAGAAATATTGAAAATAAAGTTGTTTTAAATATAATTAATTGGATTGGATATTTGCGCCTAAGAATAACTTTTTAGGGTTGAGAAATGATAATAAATTCAACAATTAATAAAACAAAAGTATGTTAGTTTAAGGTGGATGACCGGCACTAGTTATTTGACTAAAAGTCCAATATAGTTTAGAAAGTGACTTGTCATTAGTTACAAAAATGTAATGTTAAAAAAGTTTTAATAATATTTTTAATTCTATGTTACCAAAAATATTAATGTTTTTAGAAGCACATCACCATAACTCAAATTTTGATTTTTAATTTTTTTCTTCTTTATTTTTTAGAAATTACATATATCGTCTCAACTATTTATTCAATTTTTCTGCCTTTAAACATTTTACTAAGCAACTTTAAAAATCTGTTAATAAAACTGGATTTTACTTTAGATAATGTTATTCACTTTGTTTAGAATCTTTCATCAATAATCATAGAAATCTCTTACTTTATTCACTTAGATGGTAGATCTTAAGTATACTTTACAAGAAAAAAACTATTTAAATTCATGAAAAATCATTTATATTTTATTATGCAAATTTATCCAATAAACATTTACACGTTTTGGGTTTCTTTATCAATTATAAACTTTTATAAACTTTTTGTTTTTCTTTGTAAGTTATAAAGTTTTATAAATAAAAATCCGGCATGCAACAAAAATCCTAACTACCACTCCATCAGGAAAGAACAATACCGCCAAAACTGAGGCAGTTTATTTTATATAAACAAAAACTAAAAAGGTTTAGGTTTGAGCTCTTGAGATGATATTATCATTTCTAAAAATTATTAATATATTTAAAGTGCATGACACTCCATATTTTGTCTTATAAACCGTGTAAAATAGCATTGTAATATAATATATATATAGGGTAAGCTTTATGCGAAAACCACCTTTATTGCGAGAACCGCGAGAACTACCTTTATTGCAAAATAAAACTAAAAAAAAATCAAATATTTTTTTAATATTTTTTAAAAAAATTACTATATTTTGTTTCCAATTAAAAAATAAAATAAAAAAATTCTTCGAGTAACTGTTATCCATGCACATGTGCATATGCATAACTTCGACAAATTCCGTAATACATTATCAGTAGTAGACAATTGCACTTTAATTTACTATACCATCCGTAATACACTACTTTTTACATTACCAATATTCAAAATGCACATGTGCATCGTTATGTATAACCATTATATAACGTGTTTTGGTACAAAAAGTTTATGATTTTGAATGATGAAGTAGGCCCATATACATGTTTTAGTGGTTAATGGTTTGGTTAAAGTTGTCACTTTATGATGTAATATGTTGATTGGATGGTATAAATGGTGTTGATATACATGTAATAAAGTGAAAATATTGGTATTGGTATTGTATTATAGATGGTAGGAGGTAATGGTATTGTATTATGGATGGTAGTAGGTAATGGAAGTGTATTATGGATGGTATGATAGATGGAAGAGAAAGTGTATTCAAAGTAGTGTACCAAAACACCTTATTTCATGTTGATACATATAGATGCACATGTGCATTTCTAATATTCGTAACTTAAAAAGTAGTGTATTACACATGGTAGTGTAAATGAAAGTACAATTGTCTAATATTTGTAACGTATTACGGAATTTGTCGAAGAAATGATACATATGCACATGTGCATGGTAGTGTATTATGGATGGAATGATAGATGAAAGAGAAAGTGTATTCAAAGTAGTGTACCAAAACACCTTATTTCATGTTGATACATATAGATATACATGTGCATTTCTAATACTGATAACGTAAAAAGTCGTGTATTACACGTGGTAGTGTAAATTAAAGGACAATTGTCCAATGTTTGTAATGTATTACGGGATTTGTCAAAGAAATAATAAAAATGCACATATCCATGGATAACTATTACTCAATTTTTTTTTTTTTTTTTTGATTTTTTTATTGTTGACGAAATATAGCGAATTCTTCAAAAAATATATTAAAAGAAATGTGGGTGGTTTTTAGATTTTTTTTAGTATTTTTTGGTGGTTCTCGCGGTTCTCGCAATAAAGGGTGGTTCCTAACGGATCCTTCTCATATATGTTATATATATATAACACATATACATACATACACACTGCAAAACACTAAATATTGCAAGAACACGCAAACACAAAGAATTGTCAATTAATTCAATCCTAAAAACCTAAAAAGTAAATGAAAATATTACAAACGTAAGATTTATTGTTTCGCACACTGAATTCAAAACAAAAGATGAAAACAATTCAATTTTTATATAACCTATACATATGTAGGTTATGTGTAGGTTAAATTACCTACATGCATGTAGAGTATGCGTAAGTATAAATATATGGTTTTTTATGCATATATAATACATATATGAATATAAGAAGCATAAAATCTAAAAAAATATGAACTTTAAATCCCTAAATTTAGTGATTTAGAGTTGCTCTTTTTGTTTTCGTAATAATTAATGTTCTGTAATGATCCTCATCCTACACATACTTATTGTTTGGATTCATTGTATGAAATAAACAACCATAATAATATATCCTCTTTTGATGTGGACTAGGCCAACTACCAGGATAGCCTAAATCATGTCAAAATTTTGACATTGTTTGGTTGTTTGCTTTTTTGTTTGTTTACCTCTAATCATTGTGTTTTCACCCCACGTGACTAACCATGTATTTATAGAGATTCGTATATTGGTCTAACACTAGTATTTGATTCATATGGTTATTCTAATAATCAAAACTTCCACGGAGACCAAAATAAACATCATGTTTTAAGAGTTAAAAGTTATACTAAAAGAATACTCTAATTCACATTGGAGGTGACAATTAATGTTGTGTTCGGGTCAACATCACCTAACCTATTTTTTGAACGGCAAGGAACGACATGTCAACCACCGTAACACCGGGCGCTGTGGCCAAGGTCGACTACTCGACCGCCGCCAGCCCCTTGGCTCTCCCAGATGCGCGGAAACCCGACCTCCACCCGCCCGAAAGCACGACAATGGAATAATGGTAAAACCTCGCCTCCCATCCAAGACGAACCGGCGCCACCCGTATTCGCCCTTCACCTGGATGCCGCAGAAAATAGTGGGGAGAGTTGGAGTCGAACTTGGGTCACTAGGAATACCAAGTCTTTCTCCAACCACTCCACCACAACCTCATTGGCCAACATCACCTAACCTAACACATGATCCCTTTTTTCAGAAACTTAATTCTCACACTGACACAATTCTCATATAATAACATTTTTATCTAAATGAATTGTTAAGTTAGAACTATAAAAGAATTATTTAGGTAAATGGGTTTTAAATTAGGGTTAAATGGATTGTAAACATGTTCTCAAGTTAGAACCTATAACTTACTACTCGTTTATTTCAATTTTTAATGGTTAACGGTCATCCCGTTTCATCAGTAACCCAACTCAAATATACGTCATCTAATAAAAGATGTATCATACCTAAGGGGCTATTTGGGAGCCTCTTAATGATTTTATTAATATGCTAACCTCTAAATCAGTCAACATTAATGCGTTTGTTTTACCTGAAGGACATCTCTGAATCAAGCAATAGACCTCTTACCCATTAAGTTTTAAAATGATCCTGAATAAAAATTTTACCCCTTTGTCCTTTTACATTGTTCATAACCCTCACCAGATCACTAACACACCACCTTCTCTACCACCACCGCTTCCTCTACTGTCACACCCCAACCGATTGTGGAAACATCGGGATGAAACGAAAACGAGATTACAAGAGACTTCATAACACTAATTGTGACAAGTATTTAATAATTACTTTTTACGTTGCTTGAACTAGAAACACCACAAGTTTAAAATAAATAACGTACAATAAGTATTCAAATAAATAAATTTCATTTAATTAAAATGATTTTTGTACAAGTATTGGAATCGAGATACAACATATTGAAAATAAATTACATTACAACAAACATTAAAATTTAAATACGTTTCTAGGCAATCCTACTAGTATTCATCTGTCACAATCCTGCAACATGTAATAAAAGCACGGATAATACAAAAGCACTGGCGAACATACAAGTTTGAATATAATATATGTATAAAAGTTTGTCTCAAATCCACATGACATTTTATATTCAAGTTGAAACGAGCATACATAAATCAAATTACGCATAGCAAATAGTATATCATTAAATATTTTTAACTAGCATGCAAACAATCTAAGAATAACAATATCATGGGAATACAAGTTGAAACTAGCAAGCATAAACAACCTAAGCATAAAAATGAACGTGTTCGATGGTTTAAGTGTTTGATTATAATCGATTGCGTAAAGTGGATTTTGTATACATGTTGCACCCAAAAATACATGTTGCGTAAAGTGGGTTTTGAGAGTCGACAGTCGAAAGATGGAAACCGAGGTCACCTCACATGGCAAACGAAGATATAAATATTTTAGGGGTTGACGAAGTGTTATAAAAATAAATATACATTTATAATTATTTCCATAGAAATTACTGGAATTCGATACGTTTCGTTTTAATTTAACATGTTTTGGTCTAATGGATTTTACGAAAAACGGGCAGAGTTTCCTCTGTTTTTGGACGATCCCGACAACCGTGTCGATTACAATTTCCCAAAATGCGACAATAAGCTATACAATATCTAAAAGTAGATCTGAGTGAAAAAAAAAGTTTTGCATAAAAATATGAAGATTTTCGTAAACAGAAGAGATTTGATGAAAACGAAGGCAAAGCCTTGTGCAAAAATCGTTGTAAAACGTTGTTGTAAGCTTGAAAACGGGTGGAATCTTACTTAGAACACGAAAGGTTTCAGTTTTGGGGAGCTACGGGCGAACTTGCAGCAAGTTCAAATGAGAAGAGGAGCTGGTATTTATAGGTGAAGGTGAAAAGGTGGGCTGAAACATCAAGTTCGGGCGAACTTGTGTGTTTCTTGAGTTTCAGAGACTAGTCCGGGCGGACTTGTAGTTCTTGGGGATTATTGTGGCTTAGACAAGTTCGGGCGAACTTGTGATATGTAGTTCGGCCGAACTTGACCTAGTGGCCAAGTTTTGTTCGATTATTTCGCGTTACGAGTTCGTTCGGCCATTCGGTTCGTATTAGTTAGTTATATTAAGCGTTTTAGCGAAGCGTTAAGCATTATATTACCATTGATTTGAGAGAGAGCGAGTTACGAGAGTGTGAGAGCGTTTTAGCGATATTAACCAAAACATAAATAAATATAACACACATAAAACATAATTAATTGCGTTTTGCGATGCGATGAGATAAGCGATGCGATGGCACAAGTTTTTATAAACATTAACACACTCGGCTCGTATAGTAGTATAATTAGTTGTGATTGCGTTGAATTAGCGATTAATAAGCAATTAAATGCGATATAGATGTGACAAAATATAATTCCATTACCATAAACTTTTTATAATCCAAATCTCAAACAATGATTGAGATAAACAAAATGCACAGAAAGAGGAATAAAATAAATATCAACGAAATTTGGAGTTTTTACACGACACGAGACCCGAAACTAAATCGAATGGATTCAAACCCATACCTGAACCGTGACAAATCTGCTGAACCGAGGATGAATCAAGGCCCGAGCCATCTGCACCACCGTTGATGTCACCGTTGCTGGTGCCTTAAACCCGAACCCAGCCATGACCTGAACCGGAACCGGGTTGAAACGATCCGGAACCGAGACTTGAACCAGAAACAGACCCGAGCCAAACCTGAATCGAACCACCGGAGCTTCTGTCGGAGATTCACCGGAAAAACAGCTCATTGCCATTCGTTTTCGTCACGCCACCATCTCCGCCACTCTCTTTCCAGCTCTCTCTCTCTTTCTCTCTCTCTCTTTCTTTCTCTGACTACCGTCGCCGCCGTGCGCCGCCACAGTGGTGGCTTGCTGTTCAAATAAGCAGAGGTGAGGGAGGAGTAGTAGAGAGGGTGTAGCAGGGGCTTCGTCAGAGGACCTGCCGCCGCCATCGCCGTTAAACTGATGTCGCCGCCACCGACTGTGATGTTGGCCGCCGGCTGAAGAGAGGGTGAGGTGAGCGAGAGTGAAGAACGAGGGTGTGGGTGTGTATGAAAGAGGGAGGAGGAGGATGGTAGTGGAGTGGTGGTTGCGCGCGGCCAGAGGTCGGCCAGAATTACTACGGCGATTGGAGAAACGGCAGAGGGAAAGGGGTGTTGGCTAGGGTTTTTTGGGAAGGGAATGATGGGTTGGGTATTTATATTTAGGTAAAAAAATGTGGGTTGGTCCCAAGGCCCGTATAGTTTGCGCGGCCTGACACGTTACTAAAGCCGTTTTTGAAACCGGTTGTCGTAGAATATCGTAAAAATAAAGCTTTAGGTTTAAAAAACATGTAAAACGGTGTCGGTATTTGATACCAGTCACTTCGTTCGTCGTTTTGTTAAAAAGCATAAAATGCGTCGTTTGCCGTTTTTAATCCATTTTTTCGATTGTGATTCTGAGAAAATATCGAAACGACACGTATTTTCTAAAAACATGGATTTACGGAAATACAAGGCGTTACATCTACCACCAACCACTAACATATCGTCATACTCTTACTGGCTCAACATGACTTGACAAAGAAATGACCGATGTGATAATGATATGACTCATGCGTCTCTTATCTACGACTCGTCTTTCTCTACGACTCGTCATATGATGTGACACATGCCCTGGTATCTATTGTTGGAGTGATCTATACAAGCACCTCTTCACTATTTGACTTAAGAGTTACAAAATACATGTGTCTAAAACTAACAAAAACTAAACCATATAAAACAACTATTTTGAAATTAGTATATTTATTAATTCGCATGAATTATAATGATACATTTATTGTAAAATATAATTTTTTTAAGTTTCTACTTCACCCTTTATATTATGAATAACATATATCTTTAACCTAGTTAGTTTCCATTTAATTTGACTTTTTCTTAAACTCTTGCATTCATTAATTTTTTCTTAATGAGGCATACATATTATATTTTTTTCTTGACATTCTGATATAAACTTTGTTAAAAACAAAGTAGTATTCAAAGAACCGTATCAACATCATAACAAATCAAACCAAACTAATACCAATCAAATCCGAGTTTCAACCGATCTTGCAACGTATCCACAACCAGTAAACTTCTATTTTCATAATAATAATAATAGTGATATTATAATATAATATTAATCTATACTATATATAATACACTAAGGCAATGAAAGTTATAAGTTTTTTTTTCAATGCATAAGGTACAACTTAAAATAAAGGTAAATTAATCTCTCAAACAATAATTACATTTTAACTTCTCATCATAATTACACATTAATCCTTAATCTTTAACAAAATTATTGATATTTAGTTAGTAGTTACATTTTTTCCCTTATAAAAAAATAATTACTTCCACGATTTTAAACAGTCATACTTTTTGTACATTAATTTTTAAAATATATACACCTTAAAAAATGAGTATTTTATTTTATTTAATTTGAGTATATGATATTGCTATAGTTTTTTTAATTAAAAATTAATATCTTACGTGATTAATAGTGTCTAACAATAACTGAATCGTTAATCGAAATCGAACCGAAAACAGATAAAACAGAACCAAAAATCAACCAAAGACTTGAGGGGTTGTTTGACAACTTTTGAATGGTTAAGTGCTGAACAGTAAGAGGTCTGAATCATTAAGTGTTGAACCATTAAGAGGTCTGAACCATTAAGAGCCAATATAATGTTTAACCGTTCAGAGACAAATGTCTGACCAATTCAGATTAGAGGTCTTAACCATTCAGACTCTGTATAATGCTTAACAATTCAGCTCACGAAACAAACAGTCTGAACCATTAAGTGCTGAACCATAAAGAGCCTTATTAAGAGGTAAACAAACAGCTTCTACATTAACTGAAAACCGATTAACCGAGAAACCTGAATTAACCAAAAACGGTTATCTAATAAATTCGTAATTTCACACAAACGTTTACTTTTTCTCTCTTGTATATCTCCGTCTCTATATAGACCTCTCTCACACAGACAGCCAGAGAGAGTTTTGAGTGCGTCAGCCATGGCAATCGCAGCAGCAGCTGTCATCCTTCCTATCGGCGTCCTCTTCTTCGTCTCTGGTCTCATCGTCACTCTCCTTCAGGTTCCATTTTCTTATTCACTCATTTCTTATACTTATACAACAACACTCACTCTACGTTCTACAGGCACTTATTTTCGTAACTATACGCCCATTTTCAAGAGTCTGTTTAGAATGATTAACAGACAGGTAGCCGAGCTCTTGTGGCTTGAGCTTGTCTGGATCGTCGATTGGTGGTCTGGAGTTAAGGTCAGCTTCATTTTAATCGTTTTTTTTATTTGATCACTGATTAGTATATGCATGTGATCATGTATATGAAGTCAATTAGGGCACTGTTATAATTAAAGTTTTTTTTTTTCTAAATTTGATTATTGATTAGTTTATGCGTATGAAGTAAATTAGGGCTCTGTTATGTTTACTGATTTCAGTGGTTATGAGGTTGATTTTTTTTTATAATTTGATTCATAATTTGTTTATGCATATGTTCATGTATTTCAAGTAAATTAGGGCTCTGTTATGTTTACTGATTTCAGTGATTATGAGTTTCTACTGTATTTGTGATTCAAAAAATGCTGCTTTCAGGAAGTTTGGGGCTAAATCAACTACTTGATTCAATGGTGGATTCAGTGATTCATAATTTTTTTATGTAACACGATCCCCACACCCATGGCTTTTCATCCTGCCTGTATGTCACACGGGCTGTATGACGTGCGAAAAATGGTCATACAAGTCGTATTATGTGTTTTAATGACGCATCATACGGGCCGTGTGATGTGTTAAACTGACACAAAAATGACTGATGTGACAGCGCACACCACTAAATAGTCATACGGCATGTATGACCATTTCTACCCTGTCATGCTGCCCGGCCCGTATGATGACGTCAGTTGGTGTACCTATGGTAGCATCCTTTTGATTGCACAAGACTGATCAGTTCGAAATTAGCAATCCCAAAATGATTGAAAGCAACTTTTTTCATCCTAAAATAAACAATAAGCATAAACACTTTCTTTTATCCAAAGGTATTCAGCTTTTAAAAGAACTCAATAAGCAGATTACCTAGTGTTTACATAAACACTTCTTAAGTTATTGGGAACATCATAAGGAACTCGCCGCTAAATCTCTTGTTGGCTAGCTGCAAATCTGCAACTAGTGCCATTTTATTTACTTGTAATATACAGGTTAATATCTTCCTTTACCATATCTCATAAGACACATGCTTACTTTTTGTAGCCGTTACATTATTGATTATGTTCTACATCTTTTAGTTAATGATTAGCTATAGATACCTCATTTTTTAAACCGATGCATGTTAAAAGAACTGTTATATATGTTATTTCTGCGTATGTTTCCTTCTAATATAATCGATTCCTGTTTGAATTAGTTTGTGGACATATTATATCATAGTGCGCACAAGCACACGCTCACGCACATGCACACATATATGTACGTTATCTTTTAATAAGTCTTATTAAAGTTTCTGGCACCCTATTGCTGCAGGTTAACCTATACACAGATCCTGAAACACTAAATATGATGGGTAAGCTGGATACAGATATTGTAACATGTTACTTTCGTCTGTTTATTGAAGAAAATTATTTTTGCACGATAGTTTTGGCTAACACTAGTTTTCAGGTAAGGAACATACGCTTGTGATAGCTAATCATAAAAGTGACATTGATTGGCTCATTGGATGGGTCTTTGCTCAGGTGATTATCTAATATACCCCTTATTGATGTTTGATTATTAATTCGGGTGATTTCATATATATTCTTTTACTTAATGCGCAACCTAACAATGAGAATATTGCGCATCGAGATAACTCGCAGTGTTGACGTTTTTTTTGTTCACTTATTTAGTGATACATACTAAAGTTAATGATACTATTCGGAATTTGAACTTTTGGAAGGATATACATATAAAATTTTCCTTACCTATTTGTGCATTTCTCATTGCCAAGTTAGCAAAAGCTATTCTCTTTGCTAATATATTTACTTGTGCTGCAACAGAGATCGGCTGTCTTGGTAGCACATTGGCTGTCATGAAGAAACATCGAAGTTTCTTCCTGTAAGTTTTCAAATAAACTAAATAATAATTATTTTTAATATTATGCAGTTCCTTTTCAATTTTTGTGGTTCGTTGAACAAAACATGTAATATTTGCTAGTATGCCTCTGTTTAATCTTTAATTATGTACTTATAGGTCTAGAAGATACTATTTTAAGAATAATATTACAATTTACAAATATAAATCTCTTGAATACATGCAGGTCATAGGTTGGTCAATGTGGTTTTCAGAGTATCTTTTTCTTGAGAGAAGGTGGGCGAAAGATGAAAGTACCCTAAAGGTGTTATTATTATCATACTTATTTACTTAACTTAGGTTATTTAGTGTGTGTTAACTTAGGTTATTTAGTGTGTGTGTGTTTTCACATTTTCAATGTGTGTATTACAGGCAGGTCTTCAACGCCTAAAAGACTACCCTCAACCGTTTTGGTTGGCCCTTTTTGTTGAAGGGACTCGATTTACTAATGCAAAGCTTTTAGCAGCTCAAGAATATGCATCTTCAACGGGATTACCTATTCCTAGAAATGTATTAATTCCAAGAACAAAGGTAAGATCATGATGCGACCAGCATTACTTTATTTATTATATATCCTTCTAAATTTCATAATATCACTATAAAAATCATATTTATTCATTGTAGATTGTTAATATTTTCTTCAGGGGTTTGTTGCTTCGGTGAGTGAGATGAGATCATATGCTCCTGCAATTATAGATATGACGGTTGCTGTCCCCAAAGATAAAACCCCTCCAACAATGCTTGGGCTCTTTAGAGGCCAGTCTTCTGCGGTAAGACTTTTTCATCGTTATGTTTTGGCTATGTAAAGTGTAATTCTAGTTCGGGTCAGGTTGACCCAAAACACTTTCTTGACCATTTTTACTAATTTATATTACTATGTCGTTTGTATTATAATTTAAGAACTATATAGAAAATGATTTAAGATTTAAATTAAAAGTGAAGATAGTTATGAGTATAAATAGTAAATTATGACTTCATTATAAATAAGGATACATATGAATACTAATAAATTAGATAGATTAGAAAACGACATGTATCGAATTCATGATTAAAGTAGATAAACTAGGAAATGACAGTATCAATTTAACTGATATATAATTGTCAACGTGTGTCAATTTGCCAATTAATTATATCATCAATATTCTGTTTATATACATGAAGAAAGATGATAAGTCATTTTTAGAAAAATTTTTTACAGCTATTTAGAAGTAGAGCGGCAACTCTTTTACTCGTATCATCGTACGAGTCAAATGAAGGATCTACCAGAAACCCGTTTGAAGTTCCTTCTTTGCAGATTTATGTGCGAGTTAAGCGCCATTTAATGAAGGATCTGCCAAAACCGACGAAGGTGTTGCACAATGGTGTAAAGATATTTTTGTTGCAAGGTACGTGTTATACTTTTACTTTCTGTAATTGTATGTAATTCACTATATGTTATAGAATACTGAATATTTTCAAGTTTCTATTGTTCGTCCTTATTTATGCTCCATCTACTGTTTTTATCTACAGGATGATTTACTAGACCAGCATAAAATAGCAGACTCCTTTCCTGATTCTGAACTCGTTGATATCGGCCGACCATTGAAATCTCTTGTGGTAAGAATCACCGCTATAATTACAGGTGGCAAAATGGTCAGGGCGGGTAATGTATAGTTTTTCTTCGTGTCAAAACAGCCCGTGTTGACCTAAAGGCTGTGTCTATTATGTTATAATTAATGTGTGGTAGGTTATATGCATTAGTTTCTTTTAGTTTTTGAATCGAACCAAACCAAACCGTTAAATTGCCAAACCGTGAACACCGTCCAGCTAACATCCGGATCTCAGACGGCCAAACCGATCGACTCGCCTAGGTTTGGGTGGGTCGGTTGGTTTCAACGGTTTTTAAAGGTATTTACAGTCTAGGGTTGACCCGAACACTATCCGACCCGAACCCAAAAATTTTAAATGAACCCGAACACGACCCGAACCCGAACATCGTGTCATCCCGAACACGACCTGAATATTCGCAGGTTGACCCGAACACGATCCGCTCAACCCGATTTTTTTTTTACTTTTTTCTGCAAATATTATACTAAATTAAAATTTAGTACAAAAAATACAGATGAATGTAATACAATCACATTTAAATTATAAAATCTGATGTCAGTTTCTCTTTTAAAGTTATAACTATGGCATAAAATACACACCCAATCTAATTAATGACATAAAAGGTATTGTAAAAAATATAATATGATATAAATGGGTTAAACAGGTCAACATGCCAACCCGACCGGGCTGACCCGAACCCAACCCGTTTAGCTAAACAGGTTCGCGGGTTCAACCTGAAACTGACCCGAACCCGTTTAGACTAAACCAAAACCGACGGATTTCGTGTTAGACTTGTGTTGTGTCAGAAATTCACACCCCTTTACACATTAAAATTGCACTTTAGCAACATTAAACAACTCGACCCATTTGACCCGTTTCAGTTTCAACTTACTTATTTTCACACATAAAACCTAAAACATAACCCGGATATTTGTGTATGCAATAGGTGGTTGTTTCTTGGGCATGTCTGCTTGTATTCGGGACCTTCAAGTTCTTGCAATGGTCTAATCTTTTATCATCATGGAAGGGTCTCACATTCACTGCAGCCGGGTTGGGGGTTGTTACCTTTTTAATGCAAATCTTGATTCAGTTTTCTCAAGCGGAACGTTCAACACCTGCAAAAGTGGCCCCTGCAAGGTCCAGCAATGGTAACGGTAGTGTACAAGAAAAACTGCATCGAGTACAACTTGTTCTTGAATAGTACTCGAATGGATCGACATCATCCTTTCCGTTTTGTGTAGTAAAAAACAGTACACCATATGAATGTCAATTTGATCTTGTTAATTATTAGAATCAGTTGAATTGATTCTCATTGCAGTTACTTTTACGGTTTAGTTTTGGGATAGTTTTGTTGGAAATTAGTCCTTTGTTCAAATACAAAAACACGATATAAACGAACTCGTTCGACTCTTTTATTATTTATCAATGAGAGCACACAAATACAATAACCATAACGCGCTATTTATACTAAAACTTATTCTAGTCCTAATCAAATCTTCTATTAATCTAATCAAATGACTGTAAATTACATTACTACGGAACGAATCGACTTTTGATATTATAAATTATCTAAGGAAAAATACTCTTAAATTTTTTTATTTCAAAAAACAAAGGACATTTATCTAAAGCCACGAAGTCATTTGATTCCTATAAGAAAAAAAAAATGAGCTCTTAACTCTTCAGTTTTTTATTACAAAATAGAAATGACACTAGAAAAAAAATCGAACCCGGGTCACCCGCGTGAATAATGACCACCATACGACAACGGGTATCACACCTCATCAACGCGGCGGGAGAATAGAGTCAAACAAGGGTAACAAGTATCAATGAGATGTTTTGACCTGATCCATCATTTGTGGTCTAGCGGTTTAGGTTCTCTGGAGACTCAAGTTCAATTCTCACTGGTGCCATATTTGGTGGATAAAGGCAATGAATCTCTTGTGGCGGCGCAAGCCACTGGCAGTGGGTGGTATGGTTTTTCGGGGAACGCCGTTAGCCAAACTCTGACGCCAGCGTGGGCCCGGTTAAGACAACATAGTCTGGTCAGAGTGGGGTTAAGGCCCTCTGTTTAGGAGGGTACAGAATCTCTCTCTCTCACTTGTTAAAGATTCTCACCGTTCAAAAAAAAGATGTTTTAACCTGGCTTAAACGACAAAAAAATCATTTTTGTTAGGAGTGGGAGTTAAAGAGTGAAGATCTGGAATCAGTTGCGGCCTCAATTTTCTGTAAGATTGGATTTTCTCCTTTTACATACTACCTTTGCCTAACGGTTATCAAAGTGGAAGTGTCGGCTATGGATTGGGGGCTGGCGGTCCTTGTTCACTCCGGGTTTATTTTTTTCTCTTTTTAAAAGTTATAGAGAAGACTGAAGAGAAAAAATAAACTGGGAGTGAATCAAGGACCGCCGGGGCCCCAATCCATAGTTGACACTTTCCACTTTGATAACCATTAGGCGGAGATACTATGTTAAAGGAGAAGAACCAATCTTACAGAAACTTGAGGCCGCAACCGATTCCACCTCTCCCCTTTGGGTCTGTCATATATTAGCCCCTTGCTAGTGCAAATTGTAAAATGGTTTGGGTGTGAATAAAATGCTTCTTCCTCGGTAAAAAAATAGAGCAAGGTAAATCCACACTAATGTCAGTGAAGAATATGATATTTTATAAAAGAAACATGTCTTTGACAGCTCATTGATTCTTATAAATGTTCCTGACATCAAGATTTGTTGGATATTGTTTGAGCACACACAAATGTTGAGATGTTAAGTAATGCTACTTTTGAACTTCATGGTTTGGTCTATGGTTTGGATTTGGAACCTGTCGGTTTGAAATGTATATGGTTTGGTTTGATGGGTTTATGGTTAGGTCTATGGTTTGAACTTGAAACCACTCATATATACTGAATATAAGATTTATTATTATCTTTTAACTTAGCAATATGGGATGGGCTAAGACAGTGGGTACAAACAACATTTCGATTGAGGTGTGAAGTGTTTGGGAGACGTAGGAACTCGGTGGCTAACTAGTTTCTTCAATCTTATTTTCAAATCTGAAAGAATGCCGGATCAATGGAAGAATAACTGCTATTGTTCGCGAATCAAACATGGAGAGGTGATGAAAGCACTTAGTAAGATGGGAAGGGCTAAGGCAGTGGGTACGGACAACATTCCGATTGAGGTGTGGAAGTGTTTGTTGGATATTGGTGAATGGATATTTAGTAAATTATAATTTAATGAAATTATAATTATTCATAAACTCTTCATATGGAGAATTAAAGACTAAACTTTTTTTAATGTCTTTTAATTTGAGTCCTTATATCTCAAATTAAGTATCTAATTAAGTGTGTAATTAAGTGAGACTTTTCACTAATCCTCAAATCTTGTATAATAGTTGCTATGTGCCTCATTTGAGAAAATGAATATTATTAGAAAAATACAAGAGAAGATACAAGAAAATTACATGAATATATGGAGAGTTATTGTAAAGAAGAAATACTTGAAGACCATGTGTTGGGTACTTACAGAGACATGTTTTCTCTATTTGATTTCACCATCACATCCTTATTTGTTCCATAAGTTCAAACACTACAATTATCCCGTGTAACCTCAGGCGCGTGGCCATCTTCGGCAGTACAGACTGTTTTGGCTGTTGTACCCTGGGAGACAGACGCGTCGTCTTTGGTAGAGGCGAAATCTGTTTTAAGGGAAGCGTGTTGAACACGTGCCTCAACCAAAATCATAAACGTTTTATTGTGCTCTTTGTTGCAGTCAATGAGTATTTTCAAGACTCAAGATGACGAATACTCGAGTCTAGGATGCTATCAAGTGCGCGTGAAGGACCCACCAGAAATGCGACTTGAATCAAGATTGGTATATATAATTATATTTTATACTCTTTTATTTAGTTATTGCAACCGGTATTGTACTATGACATTTCCTACAAATAACGAGAGTCTCGTTATTATATATTTTGTAATTATTATATTTTATTAAAAGTGAACCTAGTTCCTACAAACTTAAAACAGATTTCATGAGATTGTTGCTACAATCTTAAAACCTTATTTATAAGGATTTTTGGTTCACAAAAAAAAATATAATAAAAAAAATTTAGAGATTATGATCTTCTCAATATTTTTTTTTGGGAAATATGTATGTAGTACAAATGTTGTGTTTGGATTTATTGAGATTTGTACACTCGTAAATCATATACCGGGGTACGAAACAAATAGTTTGGGTTCAACCGTTTGGTTTTTTAAACGATTTTGGAATTGTTAATTTTCTAACCTTTGTGTTAGATCGGGTTTATTAGTGTAAACCATACGTTTTTTGTAAACGTTTTATGTTCTAACATGCTTGTTAGAAATGATCATATTATTTTTATAATATGATTTAAGGATGAGTATTAAAAATAAATTTAGTTTATATAAATTAATAAGCCTTATAATGATTTTTATAATCATTTGTCTTCTAACACGTGTGTTAAAAAACGTTCATGGAAGGCGTTAGTTTGGAAGCAATTTTTTAATAGTTCATTTTCTAACGTGTGTATTGGAATGTCTTATTTATTTAAACCATATATGTGTTTATAGCAAGTCGAATTAACATTTGTGGAAATGTTAATATTTCTAACGTGCGCGTTAGAATTTCTTTCATTTTAACATGATTGTTAAAAATGGTTAAAAATGCTTTGAAATGTTTTATGTAAACATTTTATATAAGTAATTTGTTGTAGCATTGATTTTGATGAATATAAACACTTATATTATGCTTTGTATGGTTTAGAAATAAAAGGTCATACATTGAAGTTGATGTTTGATTGGCTTCAAGAATTAAATCACCATAAAGTGATCGTGTGGTTATTTATATGAATTTAATAAAATTAAAATCATTTACTAGACTCTTCATATGGAAGATAAACTCTTAAGTACATTTTATGTCAATTTATTAGTTTTTATTAGAGTTTATGTCTCTAATAAAATCTCTAATTAAGTGTGACTTTTCTCCACCCCATGTCTCTTGTATTAAAAGTAAGCTATGTGCCTAACTTGTTAAGATTGAAAAACTACAAGAGTAAGAATATAATAATTGAATCACCATAAAGTGATGGTGTAGTTGTGTGGGATTTATCATCAACTTTAATTTGTGAGTTCTAAATCCAAATGATCATGTTTATATATATAAAATGACTTAAATTTTCTAACACGTATGTTAGAAAATGTGTATCACAAATACAATGTTACAGATTGTACATTGTATAAGCCATAATGAACGGAAATGTTTTATGTAAACATTTAATTGCCTATGTGTGCATTAAAAACGATGAGGAATGGTTTATTTTATAAACTTTATCATTGGAAAACGTTTATGTAAACGTTCGATTCTATAACATTCTCGTTATAACATATATTTTTTCTAACATGCGTGTTAGAAAACGTTTAGTACATGCGTAGTAAGAATAAACAATATAAAACCATTTGATATTATGGGTTTTTGACTTATGTTATCATAAACTCTAATGGATATTATTTGGTGGAAAACAACTTGGTGTTGTTGTGAACAAATTTAATCGTTCAAGTTTACTACTTAAATGTAGCATGTATAACAACCTGGTGTTGTTTTGAGTTGAATTGTCAAAGTTTAAAGTTTCAGGATGAAATGGGAAACTTGTAACCTGTACTTAAAAGTGCATGGAGTATTATTGAGGGAGTACCTCAAGACATGCCATGGGACGATATCGTTGAGAAAATTTCGGTCAGAATATAAAGATGGAAGATAAAACCACTTTGATATTTAATGTCTGCATATCGTCTATGCACCCGTTTAAATTTCAAAAATGTTTGGCACTTATGATTTAGTTTCCATTGTATTTTATTGTTTTGTGTTCAATATCTTCGGATAACACATGCAATTTTTTACAGAGAAATAAATCACTAATGTTTGTGACGTATAAATTATTTTGTGGAATAATAATTATAACGTCAAAACGGATAATACTGGAAGGTACTTGGACATAAACAACTTAAGAGTTGTTGAATTGACTAAAAGTCAAAGACGAGACATCAAATGTGTCACACCTTAGCCATTTCCTTGGCTACGAGAGAGGCGATGCGTTTGTCGGCGTTGTTGCGTTGAGCGGTACGGCAAGTGTGAGATCCCATCGATGCCATTGCGAAAGAGAGATTCTGTAAGAATGCCACATAGGGAGTTTTAGACGAGATTTGATTGTAATAGGTTTTGTTCAAATACTTATTATTATTATTATTATTCACGTGAGGCACAAAGCAGGTAAGCACGTATCCACGTAAGCACATAAACACGTAAGCACATAATCACGTAGGCACAGAATCACGTAGGCACATAAGCTTGTAAGCGCATATTTTGCACGTACTCACCTTCACTAAAACTTGCGTAGCGCGCTATGAGATACGAGTAGTATAAGTGAAATAAGCGAGAAATTCCGCGTATGAGGACATTCGCGTAAGCGGGTTGAGCGTTTTAGTTTGGTTTGTGATTACTTAGAGTTTTAGATTACGAGAGCTGTGCGAGTTGTGCGTATTTTCGTAAAGCGAAAAGCGATAAAACGAGAAATCGATAATGCGAGAAATCGATAAAGCGTAAAATCCACAAAATTTAAACACATAATTAATAATAAAACTCGATGATGCGTAAAATCGGCGATTGCAGGCTTAAAACAATGTGGAGCGTCCTGGGTTTTGAGACAGCGACTACCCAAAGTGATTCAAAAAATTCTCTGAGTTCGGGCACACGATTTGGCCTAATAGACAAATGCTTTCGCCGTATAACGGTTAACGGCATTTATCCTTCCAGTTACGTCGTACCCCGAGTCATCGAAATAATCGAGACTTTGGTGAGATTGAAAATCGAGGAGTGGAATTAGTTATTAAGGTGCGGCTTTCACCTCTAACTTAACAACTTCATTCCATGTTTGTGGTTTTCACCGAACGCGTCGGGAGTTCCATGGAAATAGAGGTGGAGATTTTCGTCAAGATGTGGATATCACTCCTAGCTTCACGAAAGAATCTCGTGTAGTAAATAGTACGCGGAGTGAGCGATTCTATCGAGAGTTCTTGATTTTCACACCTAATCCTGACACAATCACTCGTTTGTGTTATACGAGCGTTTTCAAGCGTGTAAATTGTGTTAGCCTTAGGAAATACATGTAAGCATTTATGACAAGTAGTTTAAGCATTTAAGTCAAAGATCGGTCATATTGGGTACTTAAACTATAGCCTAGGTCGAACATGGCAATTCTACCTAATTCCCTACAGTTATGGCTCTGATACCAATCTGTCACACCCCAACCGATGGCGGAATCATCAGGGCGCGGCACTAGGCGAACCAGATTGCTCAAGAGAATCCATAACAACTAATTAAGCGATAATATTTAAAAGGTCCGATAACAATCAAACATAAAATCCTCAGTCAGTCATTACAAATATCAAAATCTCTCAAACAACATAGTTCGTTAACTAAATTTATTACAAGTTTCTAAAGCAACCCTATGTCTGTTTTGCAGCGATAACACCCTCAACCTGTTACATACATTAAAATACAAGTCAATTGTCACATCCCAACCGATGGCGGAATCATCGGGGCACGGCACTAGGCAAATCAGATTGTTTCACGAGAAATTCCATAACAACTAATAATGACAATATTTAAATAGTCCGTTTTCCCATACAATCAACCAATATTCCATAATCAATCATTACAAAACATAGCATCTCATAAAGCATATCAAATTCGATCTTCCCTAGATTTTCTATTACAATGCGTTTCTAATGATAAATCCTAAATCCAGTTTGCAGCAAGTAGATCTCAATAACCTGCAACATACATTAAAATAATTGTCAATAGAAAAATGTATTGGCGAGCATACAGGTTTTAATATAATAGCATAGTAGATAAAAGTATAGCGAATTCCTTCATACATAAACATGATTCATACAACACATACACTCACAAGACAATTTCTCATGCTATACTCGCAGAGAACTTGCGCGTACATCTTAGCTAAACCCCGTCGGGTGAGAGCCCATCTACAGTACCATACTAGCCAAGGTGGAGATAACGAAAAGTGCCCTAGCATATATGTTCTAGCAATCACGTATAAATATGTATAACAGATATTCACGTGTGATAAATTAGTTTAGCGTGCGTTGTGTATTTTTTATAAGAACATATGTTACACCCAAAAAGTGCATTAAAGTGAAAATGGGTCAAGTATACTCACTGTTGGTGCGAAACAGCGAACACCGAGAGTTGATGAGAGGAGAGAAAAGAGTGTCGGTTTAGCCTGCGCGTAGAGACGGAAGGGCATCAGTCTTCCAGTATGTTGAAACAGTTGAAACGGAGAGTCATGCGGGAACAGACTATTTCGCACGAAAATGGAATTTTCGAGATCAAATATGGCACCATATCGATGTTGCAGAATGCAGTGCAGTTTTATGGCAAGGATCACGAGGATCCTAGTGTCCATATTGCGGGTTTTCTGGAGGTTTGTGCCACGTTCACGATTCGTGACGCATCACCGGATGCGATACGACTTCGACTCTTCCCGTTTTCTTTACGTGATGGAGCCAAGGAGTAGCTTCTCTCACTTCCAGCTGGATCTATCACTACATGGAATCAATTAGCTGAGAAGTTCCTCCAGAAATATTTCCCTCCAGAGAAAACTGTTCGGTTGAGAACCAAGATTCTCAACTTTCGTTAGGATGAGGATGAGTCCGTTTACGAGGCGTGGGAGCGATTTAAAGAGCTTATGCGAAAGGTTCCACACCACGGGTTGCCCAAGTGGCAACAATGTCAGATCTTCTTCCATGGTTAAGATGGTCCGGGGCAGATGATGGTCGATACATATTCGGGCGGAGACATCGGCACGAAAAATGCCACCGAGGCATTTGAGATTTTTGAGAGATGCGCCGCGAAGAATCGTACACAGCAGCCGCCGAGAGGAAAGAGTTCTCGACAGGGAGTTCATCACGTCGACGACTTCACTGCCATGACAGCACGTATGGATGCCTTATCTTCAAAATTTGACCGGGTGTTGGAGATACACTAGAGTGGTTCTTCGAGTGGGGGAACATATCATGTAGGAGATTTTCCGACGGGAGAGATGTCACACGAGCATGTAGATTTCATGGGAAACCAATACCGTCCTCAGAATAATCCCTACAACAATACTTATAATCCAGGGTGGAAGAATCACCCAAATTTCAGTTGGAGGCCAGATGCGTCTACTCAGCATCCACCCGGATGTGCTCCACGTCCCACAGCTCTAGGAGCGTATGGTCAGCCTCGACCTCAGCAGACATCTCACACTAGCAAGCCTAGTGTGCAGGACATGTTCAGTCAGCTCATAGCCGGCTAGAATTCCATAAAGTCCGAGAATGAGAAGCGTTACAAGGATTATGACGGTCATTTCGCGAGGCACGATAGTGAGTTGAGAAGCCAAAAGGCTTCCATGCAGACCATAGAGAACCAAGTTGGCCAGATTGCCAAGATGTTGTCTGAGAGACAACAGGGGGGCCTTCCAAGCAATACAGAGCCTAATCCGAATGCTACTGCGAAGGCCATCACGTTGAGAAGCGGAAAGACCGTTGAGCCCATCACTTCGGCTGCTTCACCAAAGCCGATTGATGATGAGGTTGATGAGGAGATTGAGATGGAGTCTCCGGGTGAGGTGCAACAGAGGCGAGTCCCAGCAAGTACAGCACAACCCAAGGAGCCATTGAGAGCGTATGTCCCTCCCATTCCATATCCGGGGAGGTTGAAGAAGCAGAAGATAGAGGAACACTATGGTAAATTCCTTGAGCTTTTTAAGCAACTTCATATAAATTTACCATTTGTTGAAGCACTTTCTCAAATGCCTAAGTATGCTAAGTTTCTGAAAGATATCTTATCTAACAAAAAGGAACTTGAGGAGCTTTCGCATGTGACCTTGAATGAGGAGTGTTAAGTGGTTCTTCAGAACAAACTACCGAAGAAAATGAATGATCCTGGGAGTTTCACTATCCCATGTTTGATTGGTAGTTTGTCGGTCAGCAATGCATTAGCTGATCTCAGAGCTAGCATAAACCTCATGCCATATGCGGTTTTTGCTAAGCTAGACTTGGGAGAGCCCAAGCCCGCTCGTATGAGCATTCAGCTTGCTGATCGTTCAGTGAAGTGTCCTTTGAGAATATGCTTATGAAAATCGATAAGTTTGTCTTTCCTGTCGATTTCGTGATTTTGGACATGGATGAGGACAAAACTGTCCCGCTTATCTTAGGTCGACCATTTCTAGCCACTGCTAGAGCCTTGATTGATGTTAGCACCGGCAGACTTACTCTTAGGGTTGATGATGAGGAGGTGACCTTTGATATTGGTAAATCCATGCAGCATCCACAGAGTCAGGATGATACACTCTATTTCATTGAGACTATCGATACATATGTGAGTGATCATCTTCATGACACATTTGAGGAGGATGTGGTGGACACGCAGTTACTTGGAGGGGAGACTTTTGGTTCACCTGCTGGGAGCCAACAAGTTGAGGAGACGACCTGTCTGATAGGTCATGTGTCTCCCCCGTGTCCAGAGGTTTTTGAGGTTGTGGATCGCGTTGCTGAGCCTAAAGCACGCCCTTCTGTTGAGGATCCACCTTCGGTTGAGCTTAAGGAGCTTCCATAGCACTTGGAGTATGCTTTCCTGGGGGTGCGACTCATTTGCCCGTTATTATTTCTCCTGGGTTGTCGGGAGAGGAGAAGGATCGATTGCTCGAGGTCTTGAAGCAGCACAAGAAGGCGATCGCGTGGAAGATTATGGATATAAAAGGGATTAATCCATCCTTTTGTACCCATAAGATCTTGATGGAGGACTTTAAACCTGTAGTTCAGCATCAGAAGCGTTTGAACCCAAACATGCAGGAGGTTGTGAAGAAAGAGGTCATCAAACTACTTGATGCAGGTTTGATATACCCGATCTCTGATTCACCTTGGGTTAGCCCTGTGCAGGTAGTCCCGAAGAAAGGAGGTATGACAGTGGTGACGAATGAGAAAAACGAGTTGATTCCTACTCGTATAGTCACCAGATAGAGAGTTTGCATTGATTATCGCAAACTCAATGATGCCACGAGGAAGGATCATTTCCCACTCCCTTTCATTGATCAGATGTTGGAGAGGTTGTCGGGTAGGATGTTCTACTGCTTCCTTGATGGTTTCTCGGGTTATTTTCAGATTCCCATCTCTCTTGAGGATCAGGAGAACACGACATTCACATGTCCCTACGGCACATTTGCCTATCGGCGGATGCCCTTTGGACTGTGTAATGCCCCGGCCACATTTCAGAGATGTATGGTGGCCATTTTTCACGACATGATCGAGGACTCCATGGAGGTTTTCATGGACGATTTTTCTGTATTTGGGAGTTCCTTCGATCAGTGTCTCGGGAATCTGAAGAGGATGTTGGCTAGGTGTGAAGAAGCCAACTTGGTGTTGAAATGGGAGAAATGCCACTTCATGGTGAAGGAGGCATTGTGCTTGGGCATAAGATTTCACAGGCGGGGCTCGAGGTTGATCGAGCCAAGGTTGAGACTATTTCTAAGCTTTCGCCTCTCACATCAGTGAAATCTATTAGGAGTTTTCGAGGTCATGCAGGTTTTTACCGGGGATTCATAAAGGACTTTTCCAAAATCGCCCGTCCCATGACTCAGCTCCTCGAGAAGGATGCCCTGTTCGTTTTCTCCGATGAATGCCTTAAGGCATTCGAGTTGTTGAAGGAGAAGTTGGTGAATGCCCCGATCATGGCAGCTCCCGACTTGGAGCTACCCTTTGAGTTGATGTGTGATGCGAGTGATTTCGCAGTCGGGGCCGTCTTGGGTCAAAGGAGAGATAAGCACTTTCACCTGATTTACTATGCGAGCAAGACTTTGAACGACGTTCAGGAGCACTACACCATGACAGAGAAAGAGCTCCTAGCTGTGGTCTTTACATTCGATAAGTTTCGGTCTTATCTCGTCTTTTCCAAGACCATTGTGTACACGGATCATGCATCTCATCGGTATCTTTTTAGCAAGCAGGATGCTAAACCGAGGTTGATACGGTGGATTCTTTTGCTGCAGGAGTTCGATATTGAGATCCGTGATAAGAGAGGGGCTGAAAATCTTGCAGCCGATCATTTGTCTTGACTTGAGCATTCTGAGAGGAAGGAAATTCGTGGGCCTAACATCAATGACAATTTCCCCCACGAGTTTCTTATGAGGATCGAGACGAGTGATGATTCCCAAGGTTTTGCTGACTTCGCGAACTACTTAGCTAGTGGCATCCTGATCAAGGGGATGACCCATCAGCAAAAGCGAAAATTCTTTGCGGATGTTAAGGACTACTTTTAGGATGACCCTTACTTGTTTAGGGTAGGAGCGGATCAGATGATCCGGCGTTGCGTGTATGGTGACGAGGCGAGAGATATTTTGCGCCACTGTCACGAGGGATCTACGGGAGGCCACCACGTAGCAAATAACACTGCGAAGAAAGTAATTCGACTCTAGATTCTTTTGGCCGACTATCTTCCGTGATGCCCATAAGTGGGTAAGGTCTTGTGATGCTTGTCAGAGGGCAAGCAACATTTCAGCACGCCATGAGATGCCACAAAACGGCATCCAAGTTTGTGAGATCTTTGATGTATGGGGGCTAGACTTCATGGGTCCCTTTCCGACTTCTTTTGGTAGCCACTATATTCTATTTGCTGTTGACTACGTGTCCAAGTGGGCTGAAACACAAGCTTTACCCACAAATGATGCTAGAGTAGTGGTGAAATTTTTGAAGAAGTTGTTTGCTAGATTTGGTGCCCCTAAGGCATTGATTAGTGACCGTGGGACGCATTTCTGCAATGCACAGCTTGAGAAAGCATTGTCCCGATATGGTGTGCCGCATCGGTTTTCTACACCATACCCACAGACGAGTGGGCAGGTCGAGGTCACTAATCGGGGTATCAAGCGGATTTTGGAGAAGACGGTTAACTCTAGCCGTAAGGATTGGTCTGAGAAGTTAAATGATGCACTGTGGGCTTTCCGGACAGCCTACAAGACTCCTATAGACACCACACCGTTTAAATTGGTCTATGGAAAGTCTTGTCATCTTCCTGTGGAGCTCGAGCACAAAGTCTATTGGGCTTTGAAGACAGTTAATCTTGATATGGCTGCTGCGAGCGAGAACAGGTTTGTGCAGATCCACGAGATTGAGAAGCTAAGGAATGAGGCATATGAGAGCTCCAAGCTATACAAGGAACGTACCAAGACGTTGCACGATAGCCGCTTGAAGGACAAGAAGGAATTCCGAGTGGGTGATCGTGTGTTGTTATACAACTCTCGTCTGAGGTTATTTCCTGGTAAGCTCAAGTCTCGATGGTCAGGTCCCTACACTGTACGGTCAGTGTTTCCTTACGGGACAGTGGAGATAGGTCACGAGGATGGCCGGTTGTTTAAAGTCAACGGGCATAGGTTAACGGCTTATGTTGGAGGGCCCGTTGATCAGAATGAGGAGGTTGTTACCCTCCACCCCAGGAACAAATGAATGCGGGGTGGTGAGTCTAGCTGAAGACTCGTAAATAAACTTAGCCCGTTTTTGTGTATATATTGTGTCGGTTGTTTGTTTTTCTTTTTCAGGCTGCGGTTCGTTCTGGTCGCGAGGGATGTTAGTGCTTGTTGTCGGCTCTTAGGTATGTTAGTTCGGCTATTTTCTTGGTAGGAGATGTTTCGTGAGTGTCCCGGGTTCAAGGAGTCCGTTTAATTCTCAATGTTATTTCCACCCTTTAGTTTCTAAATTAATTTTTGAGTTAATTACTGTTTTCGTCCCTGTGGTTTGTCAAAATCACTATTTCAATCCATTAGTTTAAAAATTGCGATTTCAGTCCCCGTGGTTTCACTTTCGTAACCATTTCAGTCCACCTCGCAACCGTTTCAGTCCCTGTACTTACAGAATAAATGGATTGAAGTGGTTACGAAGGTGAAACCACAGGGACTGGAATGGTTACGAAAGTGAAACCACAGGGACTGAAATTGCAAATTTTAAACTATGGACCGAAATAGTGATTTTTGACAAATCACAGGGACGAAAACAGTAATTAACTCTTAATTTTTGTACAAACTATGTTTTTCAAAATTAAACTTAAAATTTTTTTTAAAGAATCCGAAAATCGAGCACTATCAACCGAAAAATCTGGCACTACCAGACCTGCTAGTGTCAGCCCTTTTGCAGAACCAATAATAGCACCCACCAATAATACATTCAACCACTTTCCTTTAACCTCTCCTTCTTACTCTCTTGAACCCATTCAAAGCACTCACGAATCCCTTGCATCTCCTAGCTTCCTCAAAGATTACTAGTTTCTTTCATCCCAACAATCATTCCAGGTACGAATCCTTCTTCTTCTTTGTTGAGTTTTTGAGTCTTAGGGTTTGTTCTTC
Source organism: Scalesia atractyloides (assembly GCA_947069175.1). Classification (NCBI taxonomy): domain Eukaryota; kingdom Viridiplantae; phylum Streptophyta; class Magnoliopsida; order Asterales; family Asteraceae; genus Scalesia; species Scalesia atractyloides. Next base: position 31,169,787 of record CAMTDV010000021.1, read on the forward strand.
ATAGTAGTTTATGTTTTGTTTTTAGGGCTTGGTCTAAATCAACCGATTCAAGCCCGTTTTTAGTGTTTTTTGAGTTGTTATTGACCATAAGTGACCGATTTACAAAACCCCTAAGCGAAAAGATAAAAAAATCGGGGTTTTGGGTGCGTTTTGAGCGATTTCGGGAATCTGGGTTACGTCACGCACGACCGTGCCAAGGGTTGGCACGATCGTGCCAATCATAATTTTGTGACTGTCTTCATAATTTGCCCAGAAAATCGGTCAAGCACGACCGTGCCAAGGCCTGGCATGATCGTGCCCTTCATAAGAAATTCCCAGATCTTCAACACTCGCCCAGAAATCGGTCATAACCAGGTCAAGCACGATTGTGCCAAACCCAGGCACCACCGTGCCACTTGAAGATGAACCCAGAACTTCATAATATTCCCAGAAACTTCATAAAATCTGCTGTTGTTCATCCACGCACGATCGTGCCAAACCCAGGAACGACCGTGCCAACTGTCCAGAGGTCCATTTTTGTTTTAATTTTGTTGATGATTAATTCTGGTTGTCTTGCAGATGGTTCACCCGTTCATGCGGTTTAGCAACAATGCCAAGGAAGGGCACTGTATACAGAAAGCGGAGCGGTTATGGGCTCGGAGGGACCAAATCGAGCCCATGAGGAGGCTTCAAAAAGTAGACTTGGATTTGCTAGGTCAGTCCGAGCGGTTCGAGGACTTGATGACACCTCCATGGAACCGCCTGTTTGAGATTGCTGAGCCACAGTACGTTGAGCTTGTGATCGAGTTCTTTGCATCCTTCAGATGCACGTTTCCATGCCCGGACGTATACAATAAAAAGGTTGGTGTGAGTTACCGATTGGGGTGGAAATGGCACCACCATTCCATCAGTCGATTCGGACATGTATTGGGGTCGTATGAGGATGATGAAATCGACACCGAGCTGTTTGATGGCAGTTTGCAAGATTGGGAGCCGGGGGTTGATAGAGCAGCATTCTGGGATCAAATCACAGAACCGGGTCGGGTTTGGGACCAGCGCAAAGCTAAAGCTACTTGGATACTCGACCCACTTCATCGGGTCATCGAGCGAGCCATCTTTCACATGATCGAGGGTCGCGGTGATAGCACAGGAAACATCACCAACCGCGACCTCTTCCACCTTTACTGCATCATTTCGGGTTCAAACTGCAATGTAGCTGCAAGCGTTGTGGAGTCCATCTTCCGAGGTATTGGTTCGACGCCCACATCAAAGATTTGCGGGGGTGCTTTCGCAACCAAACTTGCGAAGTATTATCGAGTCTCATTAGATGGTCTTACCGAAGCTTGTGATTACGGTCTGCTCGACTTGGCCCAGTTGAACTCCACACATATGATACGTAAGGTTAAAGGTATCCCGAAGCTTGTCGACAAGTTAGGTAGGATTTGGGATCCGCTTCCCGAGGGGGATGATGATAGCGATGATGGTGGTGATGGCGGTGATGGTGGTGATGACGTTCACATGCAGGATGCTCTGGTTCACGAACCTGAGGGATTCGTTGGGGGAGCGGTTCCTCACTTGCAGTTGGGTCATGGCTTCGCAAACCCAAATTGGGAGCATGAGCATGGTGATTTTGGTGGTGGTGGCTTTGAGCAGGGCGGGTACGGGCCTTACAACCCGACCACACCTGATCTTTGGCAGAGGATGGACAGGCTCGATTTGAACCAGCAGGAGACGAGACGGGATGTCGGTCTGATTCGCATAGAGGTACATAGGCAGGGTAATTTTCTGGAGGACATGTATGAGCAAAGCCGGCGGAGCTTTGACTGGCTTTTCAGTTCACAGCAGCACATAGCGAACTCAATGAATGCTCCATACACGCAGCCGCCTCCACATTTTACACGCAGATCACGATTCGACCGCAGAGACGACACCGGTCCTTCTGGACCGAGTGACAGGTCTTAGCCCCGTCTCCAGTTTGTACTTCACTATTTCATGTTTGAGGGGTGTGCCATTTTGCACCGTCCGTACACCCCTCCGTTGTGATCATTTATTTCTTTTTTTTATTATGATTAGTGGTTTGAATAAACAAGAAAAGGGTAAATGGGTTGGGTAATCTTTAGTGTATTTGATTTTGTTTGCTAGTGTGTAGTATTGCTTGGTTGAGAGGTTGGTTTGTTGGTTGCTTGGCGGTTCGTTGCGGTTGCTCCTTACTTGTCACTTCGCTCGATTCATGCCGTTTCATTTCAGGGGAGTTTTCGTGTTCCCATTTTCCTTCGCTTTCATTATACATGTCTTCATATATTTGTTTTTGTGTACAGGGCGATGTACATTTCAAGTGTGGGGAGGTGGTTTAGCGCTTGAGCTTTGTTGTCATGTTAAAAAAATAAAAATAAAAATAAATAAAGAAATAAAATAAAATAAAGCTCTCTTGAATGAATTTTTTTGGCTTAATAATCAACCCAACATAAGTTTTTATAAAAGCACTAAATTTTTGACAAATATACAAAGGGTGAACGCAAAAAGGGCTCGCTCGCGTGAGGATTACCACTAAGAAATTTTTTGTATACACTTGAGCATGAGAAATCAAGCGATTGACCTACTTGTTTGCCTTGCATATTTACCCAATATGCCCGTTTCCGTGAGTTATTTTTGAGCCTTTGTAGCTTTAGTTATTTTTGCTCATGTTTTTGTTGGCAAAGATTGAGTGAGCCGAATGACTTCTGTGATTTAGAACTTGTGTTAGGTATACATTTCGAGGCCGCAAAGCGAATATATAGCATGAAAATGATTGAGGCACTAGGAAACCTTTTGTTTTTAACCAATTTTTATATATAATCCCTCACCCAAATAATTCCCCTAGTTAAACCAATTTGAGCCTTTCCCTTTCATTTCTTTTAAACCATTAAAAGTTAGCCATTTAACCAAATTAGTCTTTTTATATTTTAACCCATTTTTGGTTGGAAGTCCGGTTTGGTTAGTGATTAACTTGTTACTTTTGTATAGTATCTTAGTTTATAGTGCAACATCATGGGGTAGAGTTTTTATCTAAGTAGACGTACTTAGTTTCCCTCTCAAGCATGGTGAAAAAAAAACGGGAAAAACGACTATAGTTGAAAAAGCCTTACCAAGTGGCTTCATTAGAGCAATTTTGGAGTGGAAAAGCTAAATCCGTTGATAAGCTCTCGGTTAGAAAATATTAAATTGTATAGTTCTTATTTTCTTTTGTTTCAAGTTAGTCAAACCGCCGGGTTACAACCGTTTTAGCCACTTTAAAAATCCACTTCCATACCCTTGACCCTAGCCAAGTTACAACCCGTATAAGACCTCCTGATTCATGTTATGTTTTTGTCGAGTGATTAGATTTGATCCTTTCACAAGCTTATGATATCACATAGTCATCGTCATGGCATCGAGTGTTTAACACATACTCCATAAATCGTACGTGCACCCATATATTAGCCGAGTGTGTGTGAACATTGTGAGGATGTGAGGTAGACTTGTAGGGATTTCCAAGATGGACCATTGCTCATAAACTTATTTTATACCTTGGTGGTTTTTTCCATCATGCCGAGCAGTCTTTGATTGTTATAACCCGAGTAGTTTGTTTGTGCTTATAAAATGCTAGTTGAGTTATTGCCATTATAGAGTTTTTGTTTGTTTTAGTTTGCTTGAGGACAAGCAAAGTTCAAGTATGAGGATGTTTGATGTATAAGAAATTATACATCTTTAAAACGTCAAATAGACCCCGTTTACGCGAGAACTTGTCGTATTTTCATTGATTTTGATACTCATTTGAGTTGTTTGTGAAAATACAAGTTCGGGCTTCGGCCCGGTGTTGAAATGGAGGCTTTTGGAGCAAAAAGGAGCAAAAAACGGAGTTTTCCAGCAAACTGCCAGATATGGCACGACCGTGCCAACCACTGGCACGACCGTGCCAGGCCAACCCTGATCGACACTCTCGTCAGCACGCTCATTTTCTGCGCAAACCAGGAAGACTTGAAGATTGGCACGACCGTGCCAAGCCAAACCAGTCTCGGATCAGCTTGTTCCTGAGATCATTTTAGCCTTTTTTCAATATGTCACCGGGAAGCACGACCATGCCAAAGGTTGGCACGACCGTGCCACCTCAGAAAAGTTTTAGCGGGATTTTTCCCAAAATGGCTAGCAAACAAGTCAACACTCGAAAAAGGCACTCTGACACTTACCAAGCACGACCGTGCCAAAAGGTGGCATGGTCGTGCCAAACTCCCAGTAGCATAAATACATGGTTTAAGCTCATTTGGAAGGGAGTTGGAGCATTTTGGTGAAGTTTTCTCTCAAGAATCTGACCTTGGAAGCTTGTAGGAGCCAAGAGGAAGCCTTGTAGAGGATTACTACACTTGAAGATCTACTCAAACACCATTTAATCTTGTCCTTAAGTTGGTTAGCTTACTAGTTTCATTATGAACAATTTGTGCTTTCTTGTACTTGATTTGGTCACTATGAGCCTTATGGGCTAAACATTTGTGTTGCTTAAACTTTGTTGAAGCTTATGAACATGTGATAATTATGGAAGTAGATGTGGTGATTGTTTTTGTTAATCTTAATAGTAATGCTTGAATCTTGTTCTTGGATTTCTTATGTTTGTTTAAAGTCTTTATTCTTGAAGGTTTGGTCATAAGTATTTACATGTTTTGTTGGAAAGCCCATGTAGAGATTATGATTGTTGAATCTAGTTAACTTGTTAGTATGATTCATGACATGATACTAGGAATGGTGATTGCTAACATGATTAGAATGGAGATTTGAACATGTGTAGGAATTCTTGCATTTTGATTTGGAAAAATCATAAATAATGTTTACATGGATTCTATAGTTGTGTTTGTGTTAGATTGATGATTTTTGGCCAAGATTGTTATCTAGCATGACCATGCTTGTGGTTTTTGTCAAGAACATGATGATAGTGCTACTTACTTGAAAGCAAGTTAGGGTGATTTTTATGTTGTTCATAGAAATTTTCCCAAACTTGTAGAGTTAGGAGTTTTAGCAAACAAATAACTCTTGTTTAAAGATTAACATTAACTTAGAAACTGAGCTCAGTTTTCCTAAGGATTATAAACTATGAAGCCTTGATTGGGGACTTGGTTAAATTTAGATCTTGCATCACCATTAGTCTCGTCCATTAGTTGTCACATGTTTGTTAGTGGATACTTAGTTTAGGCAACCTCTTTTAGATATTGTTATTCCTTAGTTTAGTTGGTAGCTTGTTATTTTTGCATGATAATTTAGGAACAAAATCAACTCTTTGATTGAAAAGGTTTTAAAGTAACAAAATTTAGTATCGAGACACCGCGTCCACTGATTGATATCCGGTTGTTACCGACAAATTATATTACCTCCCGATCGATACACTTGCCCTTTGTGTGTGTAGTTAGTTTTTAGGTGAAAACCCCTTTTTAAAACTAAATCTGTGTGAAGAAAAACCAAATTAAAAATATATATAAATTCACGCACATCAATTACCAAAAAGTAAGGATAATTGTCAAGAGTAAAAACAGAGCCGGCGTCAAGTTGCTTATATCAGATAAAAATACAAATAAAACAACGAATGTGGTGTACAAGGAAGTTTTTACTGGAATTTGAATAATTTTTTATGGGTTTTACACGATATTAATTTGTTTTCTTTTTTGAAACCGCGTTTAACGGGGGCATTAATTTAGTTTTATATATATAAAACATGACCATTTAGATTTAGAAATCACAAATTAAAGTTGGTGATAAATCCCACACAACTACACCATCACTTTATGGTGATTTAATTCTTGTATTCTTACTCTTGTAGTATTCCAATCTCATCAAGTTAGGCACATAGCCTACTTATAATACAAGAGACATGGGATGGAGAAGAGTCTCACTCAATTAGAGATTTTATTAGAGACATGAACTCTAATAAAAACTAATAAATCGACATAAAACTCTACTTAAGAGTTTATCTTCCATAATTTAGAGATTTTATGGACATAAACTCTAATAAAAACTAATAAATTGACATAAAACTCTACTTAAGAGTTTATCATCCATACTCAATTAAAGATTTTATTAGAGACATAAACTCTAATAAAAACTAATAAACTGACATAAAACTCTACTTAAAAGTTTAACTTCCATACTCAATTAGAGATTTTATTAGAGACATAAACTCTAATAAAAACTAATAAATTGACATAAAACTCTACTTAAGAGTTTAAAGTCTAGTAAATGATTTTAATGTCATTAAAGTCATAGAACATCACCATCACTTCATGGTGATTTAATTCTTGAAGCCAATCAACTTCAACGTATGACATTTTATTTCTAAACCATACAAAACATAACATGAGTGTTTATATTCATTGAAATCAATGTTACAACAAATTACTTATATAAAATGTTTACATAAAACATTTCAAAGCATTTGTGTTTTAACCAATTTTAACAATCATGTTAACATGAAAGAAATTCTAACGCGCACGTTAGAAATATTAACATTTCCACAAAATGTTAATTCGACTTGTTATAAACACATTTATGGTTCAAATAAATAAGTCATTTCCAATACACACGTTAGTAAATAAACAATTAAAAATTGCGTCCAAACTAACGTTTCCATGAACGTTTCTAACACACATGTTAGAAGACAAATGATTACAAAAATCATTTTACGTCTTACTTGTTCATATCGATCAATGAGTGGAGAAGAGTATACTTTTAATAGAGACTTAAATAGAGACATAAAACTCTAATCAAGTAACATAAAACTCTTATTTAAAGACATGAAAATTCTACTCAAGAGAATTTAACGTTTACAAAAACGTATGGTTTACACCCATAATTCCGCTCTAACACACAAGTTAGAGAAATTTAACGTTTACAAAAAACGTATAGTTTACACAATAAACCCATTCTAACACACATGTTAGAAAAAAATAACGATTGTCTAACACACAAGTTAGAGGAATTTAACGTTTACAAAAAACGTGTGATTACACAATAAACCCATTCTAACACAAAGGTTAAAAAGAATTAACGATTTCAAAATCGTTTCAAAACCAAACGATTGAACCAAAACTATTCGTTTTGTACCATGATATAGGATTTATGATTGTACCACAATCTCAATAAATCCAAACACACCAAGTTGTACTACATACATATTTCCTAAAGAAAAATATTTATAAGATCATAATCTCTAAAATATTTTTTATAATAAATCCTTTTGTGAACCCAAAATCCTTATAAAGTTTTAAGATTGTAGCAACAATCTCACAAAATCTGTTTTAAGTTTGTAGGAACTAGGTTCACTTTTTATTAAAATTATATTACGAAATATATAATAGCGAGACTCTCGTTATTCATAGGAAATATGATAGTACAATCCGTTTACAAAACTATATGAAAATAAATGAAATACAAATGCATTGTACCAATCTTGATTTAAGTCGACGTCTTTGGAAAACTTCAGCCGCACCTTTTTGTTCGAAACTCCACTACAAAACAAACAAAAATTGTTGACGGTTTTGGTTGAGGCACGTGTTCAACACGCTTCCCTTAAAACAGATTTCGCGCCTCTACTAAAGACGACGCGACTGTTTCCCAGGGTACACAGCTGAAGCAGTATGTACTGCCGGAGATGGCCACAGGCCCGAGGTTACACCGGATAAAATTATAGTGTTAGAACACATGTGTCTTCAAGTGTTTTATTTTTCCTAAGAACTCTTCATGTAGTCATGATTTTTTCTTGTATGATTTCTCTTGTATTTCTCTAGTGTACTTTTCATATGAGACACCATGTTCTAAATATCCAAGAGTCTTTTATAGAGTTAAGAGTCTCAATAATTATGTACTTAAACTATAATAAAACTCATCAAATGTCATCAAGAGTTTCACCATATGAAGAGTTAAGAGACACCATAATCATAGACTTAAACTCTATTAAAACTCATCAAATGCCATCATTAAAACTCTACTTAAGAGTTTTACCGTATGAAGAGTTTACCTAGTAATTATAATTTCACTTAATTATAAATCAACTAGATATCCATTCACTAATTTTCCAACATAAATTCTACTTCGTCTATGTGTCACGTTACGTGAGTCACTTGGTGTTAGAATTTGTATCTTAAAGGGTAAATGCACGGTACCTCTGACCGCGGGAGGGTTCTCCCTCCCCAAGCTAGCTTAGCCCCATAGCTGCCTGGCGGTTACTACCCAGCAGGATTATTCGGGCCGAGCTGGACTCGAACCCGCGTCCTCCCGTTTGGAATGGGTGAGGCTGGCCACTGGGCTGACACCCCGTGGTTGAATTTGTATCTTTATATTATGTTAATTGTCGTTTGATTGCTACTTAGCATTGTTTTACGCCCCCTCTTTGCAATGCTGGTAGCGTGGTTTTACACCACCTCCCCGCAACGCGGGGGATAATGACTAGTTTAGATTAAATCTGCAAATTCTATAATATATCATCAATATATTATAATAAATACGTTCTCACCCGGTAGCGCATGCATATATAATAACGAAGTAAACCAATACGACATGGATTACACCAGGTAATGCGGGAAATCTCACTAGTTTCACACAAAGTTTACTCTCTCCCTCTCCTCTCTCTCTCTCTCTATCTATATATATATATATATATATATATATATATATATATAAATAAAAAAATCAGTCTTTCAAACACACTCAGAGAGTTTGAGTTTGAGTTTTCGTGCGTCCACCATGGCTATCAAAGCAGCAGCAGTTATCATTCCTATCGGCGTCCTCTTCTTGGTCTCCGGTCTCATCGTCAATCTCCTTCAGGTTCCATCATTTCTTCTTAATTTCTTCAGTACTAGAAATTCACTTGTTTTTAACTTATACAAAGAGCATGTATATATCTCTCTATATATAGGCACTTATATTCATAAGTATACGACCATTCTCGAAGAGTTTGTTCAGAAGGATTAACAGAAAGGTAGCGGAGCTGTTATGGCTGGAGCTTATCTGGATCGTTGATTGGTGGTCTGGAGTTAAGGTCATCTTCATTTCAATCACTTCATTTGTTGAATTTTAATTTGCTCGTTCATTAGTTATGCATGTGTTTATGGGGTTTGGTTCCGGTACAAACCATATTATCCTATAAACCGTAAGAACATATCCTAGCACTTAAAAAAAAGTTAAATTAGCACATACCAAAACAATACGTACATAAAAGTAGCACTTCTGAATTATATTAACACATGAAAATTAATCAAGATAATTGATTTTAGCACATATGTGAATGATATCAGCACTTTTCTTAATCAGCATATTGAAAACAAAAGGAGGATCCAAATAAAGAACTAGAGTTAAGCTCCTGTGAAAATAAAATTAACGTACTAAACATACAAACTGAAGGAAAATGCAAAAAAACGCGGTGGCATTTTCGTAAATATTTGGTCGTAGGGTAATTATCAAAATTACTCTACAGGATCATTTGTAGAGTGATTTTGTTTTATAGAGTAATTTTGTAAAATGTTCTTGTTGTAGAGTAATTTTGTAAAATATTCTTGTAGAGTAATTTTGATTAAAAAAACCCCCCGCAAAAAAAAAAACTAAAAGCTAAAAACTAAACCATAAAGATAAACCCCATTACTAAATGCTTAAAAATTACTCTACATGATCATTTTACAAAATTACTCTACAAGAACATTTTACAAAATTACTCTACAAGACCAAAGTCACTCTACGAATGATCCTGTAGAGTAATTTTGAAGACCAAATATTTACGAAAATGTCACCGCGTTTTTTTGGTTTTTTCTTCAGTTTTTACGTTTTGTATGTTAAGTTTATTTGTATTTGATCTTTAATATAATTAACACTATTTAGGTTATTATTTTATCATTTCTCTATAACTGGTTGGATGCCACTTGACACTTTTTAAATGGTTCTTACAATTTATATGCAAAATGTGGTTTGTATTTGATCTACTCTCAAGTAACTTTAGGTGAGGTTGATATTATTGAATGTCTTTTTTTTTTTTTTCAATAACATCACCCACGACAAATAGAAAAATATATCCCAAACAAATCACCTTTGATGATCTCGGCAAAATCACACCAAGATCAAAATGATCGAAGGTTCGCGGCGCCAAGACCGTGGTCAAAGGCGATGGCAAGAACGATGAGAAGAAACAATGTCTCAAATAAAAGGATCAGTATAGTGGCGGATCTAGAACCTAAACTGTGACTTTATATAGAACGGGAATGCAAAAGGTGTGACAGAATACGAACAACGGCCAAGCAGGGCGGCGGTGGCAAACCGCTCTATCTAGGGTTTTTTCAAGTTGTAAGGCTAGGGTTTGTATTTTTGTGGTGGCGTGACGGAGAAGAAAAAAGGTAACGAGAACCCTAAGACTCTGATACCACGTAAGATACGGTAAAATACGGTAAAATGCTTAATTGATTATTACTAAATAATGTATTACATTATATAACCCTAGATACCTAGAAAAAAGGTAAGCAGAACCCTAAGACTCTGAACTGTTTAGACATGAACCGTTTTGACGTGAACAATATCGACCCATACAGTTTCTACGCGAACCGTTTCGACATGAATCATTTGACCTGAACTATCTAGACGCGAACAGTTTTGACCCATACCGTTTTCACCCGAAGCGTTTCGACCAGTACCATTTCTACACGAACCGTTTCGACGCGAACCGTTTCCACCCGTACAATTTCGACTCGAACCGTTTTGACCCAACCCATTTTGACCGGTAATGTTTATACGTGGACCGTTTCGACCCAAACTGTTTAGACGCAAATCTTTTGACCCGTACCGTTTCCACCCGAACCATTTCGACACGTACTATTTCCACCCGTACCATTTTGACCTGAACCGCAGGTTGTGGGTGCTGGGGCGATGAATTCCAATTCATTTGACAACCAAACACATCAAAAATGGAATTGAGATTCCAATTCCTAACAATTTCCGATTCCAAATCTAATTCCTTCAAATTGTAATTCTTCTACAAATTCCAATTCCAAAACATTCCGCGAACCAAACACCCCTTTAGGATAAGTGGCTGGAATCTAGAACCGGAAACTGAGACTTTATTTAGGACGGAACAAAAAACTAGAAAAAAAATAGCAGATACTAAAATCCTAAATACTATATTCCAATAGGAAAGATCATTTCGACTTCTTTTAATTAACAACTAGCTATAGACATCTCTTCAAAACCGTACATGTTACAAAGAACTGTTATACATGTTATTTCTGCTTATAATTCTTCCAATATAAGTCCTTTTTTTACCTTAAATCAGTTTGTGGACATATTACATTCCAGTGCACACACACTCGCTGATCACATGCACACACATATATGTGTGTTATCTCTTGATAAGTCTTATTAAAGTTTTTGGCTCCCTATTGTTGCAGATTAAGCTATGCACAGATCCTGAAACACTAAATATGATGGGTAAGCTGGATACTGATTTTGTAACATGTTACTTTGGTATATATGTTTATTGAAGAATATATATTATTTTTGCACAATAGTTTTGGCTAACACCACTTTTCAGGTAAGGAACATGCGCTAGTGATATCTAATCACAAAAGTGATATCGATTGGCTCCTGGGATGGGTGTTTGCTCAGGTATACCCTTATTGATGTCTAGTTACTTATTCAGGAAATTTCATATATGTACTTTTAAAATTCTAGGGAAAGGGTAAAATGAGAACCACTTTAAGTTGCGAGAACCGCGAGAATTTTTTGGTCCGGCACGAGTTGGGTCAAATATTTTTTGCACAAACGTAGATAAAATTATAAATACATCTGTAAAAAAAGAAGTAAAAAAAATTGCCGAGTCGGTAGTTTTGATTGAAGCAAGTTTTTTTTACGGCAGACGTAAATTTTGGAAGAAGATAAATATTTTTTACGCCTCATGTAAATGTGGATATGCGACATTTTTTTTCTTTTTTTTTTGCTGAAACAAGTGATTGTTTTTAGGAATTTTGAGAAAAAAAAATTCGGAAAACCTTTTGGACGGCCTAGTTCTCGCGGTTCTTGCAACTCATGGTGGTTCTCATTTGAACCGAATCCTAAAATTTTATACCATATTTTTATATTTCTAGAACTCTAAAACATCATTTACTTTTAACAGTCTGTTTTACTGAAGAACGTAATTGTGATAAGTGGATCGATGCCTCCAGCCTCTCTATATATAAAAGAAATAAATACAGTCTCCTAATTTAGGAGAGTTACAACAGATATGAGTGATATGAGATACGAGAGATATGAGGAGATAACATATTTTCTATATATACATAGACTATTACACCCCCGCAGTCGAAGCAGGACGTGACCAGATGCTGAGACTGCTGAGACTGGAACGAAAGTCTTCAAAGAGAACTCTTGGTAGACATTTGATAAAAATGTCAGCTTGCTGGTAGCGGGATGGAACATGTAGAACCCGAACCTCACCACGTTGAACTTGCTCTCATACAAAATGTATGTCAAGCTCGATGTGTTTTGTACACTAATGTTGGACCTGGTTGACTGATAAGTAGATTGCACTAACATTGTCACACTAAACCAGAGTAGCGCGAGAGAATGGGAGATGAAGCTCTAACAATAGATTGTGTAACCACATATTTCTGCCACTACATTAGCCACCTCGTGGTATTCGGCCTCGGCGCTAGAGCGTGAGATTGTGGCCTGTCGCTTGAGCACAAAATTAAGTTGTCGCCGTAGTAAACACAATAGCCACTTGTTGAGCGACGAGTATCCAGGCAACCCGCCCAATTTGCATTAGTGTAGGAGAGCAAAGAAGGATTAGTTTTATATCCTAGTGTGAGTCCATATGAAACAGTGTCTTGGATGTAGCGTGTTATTCTTTTTAGTGCATTCCAATGATTAGTTTTGGGACCATGCATATGAATACATATTTGTTGGACTGCATAGCTAATGTTTGGACGGGTGAATGTCAAATATTGTAAGGCACCGGCTAGACTGCGGTAAAGGGTAGGATCAGTAAAGTCCTCACCCGGTGAGACACTTAACTTTGCATGCATGTCAACCGAAGTGTGATTGCAAGTCTGTATGTCGGCTCGCTCGATGATCTCAAGAGCATAAGCTTGTTGGGAGAGGAACATAGTATCTTTGTCTCATGGAATGGAGATACCAAGAAAGAAGTTGAGTGTTCCAAGGTCTTTCATTGCGAACTCACTTGCAAGGTGTGCCACAAGTTGATGACCAAGGTGCTCGGAAGATGTAATTAGGATAACATCATCAACATCTAGTAGAAGGAAAAGCCACATTCTGACCATGATTGAGGATGAATAAAGAGGCGTCACATTTACTTTGTTGAAATCCCATTATTAGAATAAAGTTAGTGAACCGTTGGTACTTGGCTCGGGGTGCTTGTTTAAGGCTGTAAAGGGATTTCTTTAAACGACATACATGATCGGGAAGCTTTTATGTTGAAAACCCATCTGTTGTTACATGTAAACGGTTTAATTAAGAGTGTTATGTAAGAAGGAATGTGTAACATCTAGTTGATGAACTGACCATGATGGAGAAAGAGCGATGGATATTATAGTATGGATCATGGCTAGTTTAACCACCAAACCGAACGTATCACCGCAATCAATCCCCACCTGTTGTAACCGATCATCACAAACTAACTGTGCTTTGTAGTGTTCTAAGTTACCGTTCAATTTAAACTTGTGTTTGAACAACCACATGGTTGACGGGGCACTAATTCCCAAGTCTCGTTTTTAATAAGAGCATGATATTCGTTGATCATGGCAGTATACCATTCCGGTATGGACAAAGCATCGGTTGGGTTTTTGGGTATTGGAATGATGATGGAAGTATGTAGGTTAAGTCGTCGTTTGGCTTTTACGATACCATCCATGGCGTGAGTACGCATGGTTCGGGTCGTAGAGGCGTGAGCAAGAGGTACAAAATGTATGGGTGGCTAAGGTGGAATATATTGTGGTTATGGGGGTGAGTTGGTTTGAGTAGGTATGGATAGATGGGTATTGGTTTCGGATGTGGCAGATTGGACTAGGTTGGCAGTGGGCTGGGCCTGGGTTATAGCATACTGGGTTGGGTCGGAAGTGGGTGTTGATGTGGAGATGGAGGGGGTGGGAGGGGAGTGGGCCAGATTAGTGTTTGGGGTGTGGGGTGAGTTTGTAGCGGAGTGGGCCGACAGGGAAATGGAGTGGGCTGAGGTTTGGTGGGTCATGGAAGTAGGAGAAGTGTGGGCCATTGGGGTGTTAGAGGGGGAGGGTTGGGTCATGGGTTGTAGTGATGGTGTTTGGGTCTAAACAAGAGGCCACATATGAGGCGGAAAGGGGTCAGAAAGAATGTTGTAAGTGGGGGAGGGATTAGGGTGTTGGCGAATGAAAACGTTGTTTCATCAAATGGCACATGTCGGGAAATGATGATTTGTTTGGTTTGTAGGTTAAAGCATTTGTAATTATGGTGAGTGGATGGGTAACCAAGGAAAACACATGGGTAGGAACGATGGTCTAGTTTGTGAATTGAGGTGGAGGGGATTAACGGGTAGCAAACACATCCAAACACGCGTAAATGATCATAAGACGGGGTTCAGTTGTATAAACATTCGGTTGAGGTTTTGTTGTTAAGGTGTTTGGTTCGTAAGATATTTAGGAGGTAAGTGGCGGTGTTAAGGGCATGGTACCAAAAAAAATGTTGGGAAAAGATGCGTGAGCTAGAAGTGTTGGATCATGTTATTGATGATTCGTATTTTCCGTTTGGCTTTGCCATTTTGGGAAGATGTGTGAGCGCAAAAGTGACGAAAGATCATGCCATGTTGGTGAAAAAATTGGTGAAAAGAAGAATTTACATATTCTTTACCATTGTCGCATTAAAATGTTTTGATTTGTCGTTCAAATTGAGTTTCAGTTTGTTTGTGTAGGTGACAAATATCAAGTAGACTTGTGACTTTTTGGAGATAGCATACGTCAAAAAAAAAACTGGTTAGGTTCAAAAATAATATATAATATCGGTGGCCTTCCGAACTAAAAATGGGTGAAGTCCACAAGTCTCTATGTATGATGTCAAACATTTGAAAAATGCGAGCATTAGAAGTAGTAAAAGGTAACCTGACACTTTTACCAAGTACACAAGATCGACAAATATTTGTATTCAATTCCTCAAAATCAATAGAACAAGAATGTTTTAAAGATTGCAATAAAGGTTATCCCTTATGCCTGAGACATTGATGCCAAAGTTGAAAAGAAATAACTGCAAAGGTGGGATGGTGTTGTGGTGGGTACAGATCCGAGCACGGGGGATATAGATCACCGCTGCTGTTGCACCGAGGGATAGGGGTCTGGTTATTGTAATCCTTCACAAAAAAAAACGAAACGGGTCAAATTCGACAGAAACGGAGTTGTTGGTGGTGAACCGACAAACGCAAATTAAGTTTTTGATCAGTTTTAGGGCCTAAAGTACATCTTTTAAGGTAAGGGGTGGAAAGGATGCAGGTAGGGTTTGAGTGCCATGCCGAGTAACCGGGATGGTGGAGCCATTTCCAACAATAATATTTCTTTGGCATTGTATCATTAAAAAATGGAAATTACCTGAATTGTGTGTCATGTTTCTAGTTGCTCCAGTATCCATGTAAAGAGTCGGGTCCAATTGATTTAGCGACATTGTATAGAGAGCTTGCTCAATGTCGGTTGGGGGTTTAGGCGGTGTGGTAAGCTTGATTGGGCCTTGGACCGACGATTTCGTTTCCACTGTTATTGTTGTTGTTGGGCCTTGGATTTGTGGTTGGGTATGGGCAAGGTGGACAAGCCCATTGTTGAAAGTGTTACTGTTGTGGTCTACTCCAAGATGGTAAGGGATTAGACTGGTTATAACCACTATTAGGCTATGTGGGCCCCACATTATTTGGTGAATATCCATATTGAGCATGATCACCGGTAGAATTCCTACCATTTCCCCTACCATGACCATACTGACCACGACCACGCCGTCTACCATAGGAGCGGCCACGACCACGATTGTGGTCGTGTGAGGAGTCAAATTGTTGGTCATTGTTCGATGTAGCCGGTTTTACTATTTTCATACTTTATTGGTTGTTTGTTCGTTTGTTTGTCTTGGGTGTTGTTGGAGTTGAGTCGAGGGTCTCTCTGGAAGCAGCCTCTCTATCCTACAGGTAGAGGTGAGGTTTGCCTACATCCCACCCTCCCCAGACCCTGTCAATAGCTTTGCCATTTGTGGGATTTACTGGGTACGACTGATTGATTGATTGTTCGATATAGCCGGTGCGCGAGAGGTGTTGGTGTGGAGTGAGTAACCAGCCTTTTGTGCGGCATAAAGAGCTTGTTCCACTTCTCGTGTTTCGACCATGATTATCTTGGAACGTGTCTCATAGAAGCTAGGTAAGGGGTCAATTTGT
This sequence comes from Scalesia atractyloides, assembly GCA_947069175.1. NCBI lineage: Eukaryota > Viridiplantae > Streptophyta > Magnoliopsida > Asterales > Asteraceae > Scalesia > Scalesia atractyloides. The sequence continues at coordinate 31,186,186 of CAMTDV010000021.1, forward strand.
TGAAATTGCTCATTTAGGCCAACAACTAGCTGGAGCACTAACCTTGAATTATCAACTGGAGCATCCCAATTAATCGGCCAAAACGTTTAATTGTTGATAGTATGAAGAGACATTATGGAGGCCATCGAGACATGTGATTAAGAACTTTTGAAGGAGATGGATAGCAAGGGATCCTTTGTTGTCTTGAAAGATGCATTCGAGGGCTATATGGGCGGTGGTATCCGATTGAAGATTTGTGTGTAATAAATTGTTGGATATGGGTGCTATAAATCCACTGTAGCACTCTATCATAGAAGTGATCCCACTGGTCTTTGTGTGGAGGTGATTTTGGTGTTTTGTCGGCGTCTAGGGGAAGATGGTGTGGCGGCAGGCGGTTTGGGCAATAGGTGTTCGAGCACAAGAAATGCCCGGCAGTGGATCTTGAAGAGCTCGGACCAAGACATACATATTGCCTGGTTTCCATTTCCAAAGTAATTGGAATGAAGCTCTTTATATTTGAAACTGTGGCGGCTCGATGTATCTTGGACTCCATGGCAGAGGATTGAAGGAGATGAGAAGGGGAGTAGAATCATAGGGTAAGAAGGGATAGAGGTTGGTAGCTAGGGCAGGGCCTGGTGTGAAACAGACAGTTACAATCTGTTATAACAGAATACGAGGAGAGTTATAACAGAATACGAGAGATATAATAAGTAGATAATATATTTTCTATATATACGTAGGCTATTATAAACAACCTATGCGTCAAGATAGTATTTATGTTGTTGTCCAGTTCATTTATTCAGTGAAACAGACAGTTAAATAGTTGATTGTATTTTATGTAGTATAAAAATAAAATGGGTAAATATATATACATGAAACATTGAACTTTTTGCAGCAGTGACGGACCCAGGAACTTTTATCTAGGGGTGTGGAATATTTTAAAAATTTTAGGCCCTAGCTTATATAAAAAAAATCCTTTCATAGCGGGTCGGATCGTGTCGGGTCATGTAAGACAAAAGAACATCAAATTAAAATTTATATAATCATCAAAAACACGTCAAATGTCATTAAAAACACACAAAAAAAACTGTGCCTACAGGTTTTCATTTTTTTTAGAGTAAACTTTCGTTTTGCTCCCTGTGGTTTGGTCACTTTAAACGGTTTTGCTCCAAACCTTTAAAAATAGTCATTTTCCTTCAATAGTTTGCTATGGTTTTTCGATTTTGCTCCCCGCCTCTAACTCCATCCAAATTGTCTGTTTTTCTATTTTGCTCCCTGCAGGGAGCAAAATGGAAAAACAATAGCAAACTATTGGAGGAAAATGACTATTTTTAAAAGTTTGGGGCAAAACCGTTAAAGTGACCAAACCACAAGGAGCAAAACGAAAGTTTACTCTTTTTTTTAAATCTATTCAAAACATAAACTAGAGATACTAAACACTCCATAAGTTCAGTATATTCCTACTCATGGTTTCTATCACATATAAAGTGCTCCATAAGTTCATAGAACAACACTAAACATTAAAATAAACAATCATGTTCAACCATAGTCCATAATTTTCAATTTTATTTTCAAATATTCAACCCTAGTATTAAATGTTGATTACTTGTAACTAATCATATAAACAAACAAAGCTATAAATAAAACTAGAAAAACTATAAGTCTAGAACAACCAAAAAAACATCAAAAACATAAAAACATCAAACCCTTATACATATGTATCTTCTCCTAATCATCACAAAAAAATAATAACAAAAAAATCAATAAAGAAACCGTACTAGTTCATATCGGAATTCTAGTGTAATATGGGTCGGTCTTGCCGGAATTTTGATTTTTCCGGAAAAAAATCGTCCGGTCCTGAGCAATGGCGTCAAGTCGCTGGGAGTTTTTTTTGGGGCGGGATTTAGAATTGGAATGGGTGGATTGGTTTGGGGTTATTTTATGTAGTTCAAATATCTTTGGGTTGGGCTTCGGCTTGGGTTAATAAAAATAGATCGTAGATTGTGCTTTAATTGGGTTAAGTAATTAAGTGAATATAAGTGGCTAAAGAATAATTATATAAATTGTGTTATATACTTATGTATTAAATAAAATAATCGGTGTTGAATTTTTTTTATAAATTAATAATATTTTTTTCCTAAGTGGGGCGGTTGAAAATTTTCAAGGAGTGCGGGTGAAAATTTCCAAGGGGTACGGACAGAATTTTCGGCGAAAATTAACACCAAAAATTATTTTTTCAAGGGGTGCACCCGCCCACCCACGACATAGGGTAGGTACGCCCATGTTTTGCAGGATGCAGATGAAATCAATTCTTATTTTATTTATTTATTTTTGAAAGGCAATCAATCCTCATTTATTCGTGCATTTTCTCATTGCCATGTCAGCAGTGGTTGTGCCCTTTTCTAATGTTCTTTAATTGTACTGAAACAGAGATCAGGCTGTCTTGGTAGCACATTAGCTGTCATGAAGAAATCATCAAAATTTCTTCCCGTAAGCATTTATTTAAATTAAATAGTAATTCTTTTTAACAGTATGCAAATTCTTTATCAGTTTTTGTTATCGACTTGTTATTTGAATCCCATGCCGGACCTTGATTAAACGTTATGAAACACTTTATTCTACGATTTATCACACTAGATGTGCGGGCATGATTGATTATGTGTACACACAAGCTAAATAAATGTTCTATATTGGTAAGTTATCAAATTGACAAGTTTTGCTACAATCTGACAATTCTAGTAACCAGACGCATGAAAAGTTACGAGACTCAGACACATGAGTCACCCTTTATAGGCGCAAGGCTCATGCGCTTAAACAGCCAAGCACATGACTCATGCAGTTGCCCTCATTCAAATGCAAGACCTATGCAGTTAACTACCCGTACGTTTGACAACCTCAAAATCATGACTCATCCATTTGAGTTACATAGAACACCAGGGAGCTGTTTATTTAGCTCTTAATGGTTCATACATCTTACTGGTTCAGCACTTAATGATTCAGACTGTTTGTTTCGTGAGCAGATGTCTGAACAAATCTCTGAATGGTTAAGCATTGTAAAGAGTCTCAATGGTTAAGACCTCTAACCTGAATTGATCAGACATTTGTCTTTGAACGGTTAAGCATTATATTTACTCTTAATGGTTCAGACCTCTTACTGGTTCAGCACTTAACCATTTAGAAGTTGCCAAACAGCCCAAACTCTATCTAACTTAATACAAAACAACTAAATGCCACTTTCAAGATACAAGACACTTGTCAAAACGGATACAGACACATTGTGTACTAACATTATTGAATGTTTGGCCTCTAATTAATCTTTAATTATGTAGTTATAGGCCTAAAATAATTATTTAAAAATATATTACAACTTACAAAGATAAATCTATTGAATACATGCAGGTCATAGGTTGGTCAATGTGGTTTTCTGAGTTTCTTTTTCTTGAGAGAAAGTGGGCTAAAGATGAAAACCCTAAAGGTGTTATTATTATCACACTTATATCATAACTTAGGTTATTTAGTGTGTTTTCATATTTTCACTATGTGTATTACAGGCAGGTCTTCGACGCCTAAAAGACTACCCTCGACCCTTTTTGATGGCAAGGGACTCGATTTACTAATGCAAAGCTTTTGGCAGCTCAAGAATCTGCATCTTCAACGGGATTACCTGTTTCTAGAAATGTGTTAATTCCAAGAACAAAGGTAAGATTATGATGTGACCAAAGTTACTTTTATTATTATTATTATTATAAAATGACCGGTTGGTTTAGGAACACCATTACGAAAATTCATGCCAAAACATAGATAAATATAACTCGTGTGAAGCGTTGATATAAAAAGCGAAACACATAAAAAAACACGTAACAGGAAATTCGTTAAAAATTCAAAATGATAATTTTATTAAAGTTTAGTGGTTGTATTGTAAATCAGTTAAAGAAAAAGGAAAGAAAATAACTTTATTAAAGTTGAGAGGCCAAAATGATAACCGAGTAAAGTATAAGAGATGCAAATGGAAATTCACTAAATGACGAAGACGAAGTACTTATAGTTCATTTGGTTTGTTTTTCTAATATTAGTATATAATCCTTCTAAGTTTCATAATATAATCCTTCTAAGTTTCATAATATCACACTTACCCTTTCAAAACACTATAAAAATCATATTTATTCATTATATAGTAAAGAGAATGAAATCAATTTCTTATAACAATTTGTTTTACTGAATAAGTGAATCGGAAAAAAAAAACAATAATATCTCATCTTAGTGCATAATATTCTCTTTGTTTATTTAGTGAAATTGGTTCTATATTGAACATGCCTCTTGTATATGTGCAAGTGTAACTTTGAACTCTTATAAGAATACTAGGCTATCATCCGGGAACTTCCCGGGTTAGAAAATTTTGATTTACATTAAACTAAAGTACATAAATAACACTTTGAATCTCTTAAGTATCCTCTTTCCCTTCTCCACCACAAATTTTTAGTTCGGTTTCGTAAGTATCCCAACTTTGCCTCCATATGTATTCAAAGTTTTAATGTAGAGCTAATTCCTTTTTAATTGATAATGAGATCTCTATATAAGAACGTTTTCTAAACCCATACAAAACGTTTTATTGATTTATGTTGTTACTTTAATTTGCAACGAATGATATTACTAAAGAAATTATAATCAACGTATTTTATGAAATCATAAGTATTTGGTTTTGGTTTTTCTTTTATTAAGATTCATTGATTAATGTTAAACATGGTACTTTGATCATGGTGATCAAAGCCTTAAATGCCAAATGTCAGGTTGCTTAAATTAAAAAAAACACAAATAATTTGCTTTAAAAAAGATAGAGTTATTCAGAGATATCAAAAGCAGATAAAGATCAAACAATCACGTCAACAAACACAAATAATAAAAAAACAATGTTTAAGACGTAAAAAACATAAAAACTACTTTCAATTCTTAGAGATAGGAAGCTCAGTCTCTTTCTTGCTAACTTTCTTCGAATCCTTGACGTTACTTGGAGTTGAAGAGTTGTAGACGTCAATCAGTTTACGCTTGTTTATCTTATTGTTATCAAAACTGGTATTAGCATCATCATTATTAGCCCTTGGGATAGGAGTTTGACTTTTGACATATTCATGAATGTTTTCCTATGACAAATGTGAAAAGTAAGTGACTATCACCCGCGAACTTCGCGGATAGGAAATTTTAATTTTAATTAATAGACTTGTGTGGTAAAATGACATAAAAATATGTTTTACAAATGTTTTTTGATTTATGTCATTTTTTACACTAATTAACATGTGTAGACGACTTCCAAATTGCTTTTTTGATTAATTCTTTTTTCAAATTATAAATAGAATGTGATATAATAAAAGTGAGGAAAACAATTTAACTCATTGTGACACATGGGCAACAAACTAATGATTAGGTATAAGAGTTAAAAGATTATCATAGTTAGATTACGAAAGTCTTATATGACTATTAATAATAAGTGTATAAATAAAATAAATGCAAGTAAAATGACATTGCATGATCTACTGACAAAATGAATTGTATCAAGTCTACTTTATAATAAGCAAATACTTACTATATTTAACAACATTTCATTTACAATTTACTGAAAGTAACATGAGCTCGTTCCGGTTGGTGCAACGGCACATCTAATGGAGTAGCTGTAGCAGCTCCTCTTTGATTAACAAAGACCTAAAATTTGATATCCTTAATGTCTTTGGGTCTTTAGCAAGTTTGTGAGAACCTCTTTAAAACTGCCATCTATTTGTTCCATGTCTATTCCATAACATAATTGAGGAAAAAAGTATATCAAAGTTACAATTAATCGAAGTAACATATAAGCATGTAACATTCAATTGATCCTTAGATCCACTGATGATCATATTCTCTACGTTGAGTTATAACCTTCTATTGAGTGGAATTAAAAATCTCACCTATCTATGAAAATTAAGAAAGAACACCATTTATGAACACGGAAAATATCAGTGATTACTATAACGGTAGCTCTTACATTTCTCACACAAGCCTATATTCGCTCACTATAAACATCTTGCAGGTTTTCAAAGTTTCCATTCATCTCTATCAGCTCGGATTCAAGTTACATGTGCCTACATGTGAATAAACTCAAATAACTATGAAAATGAAAATAAACAGGGCTATGAAAGCAATTAAACTCCAATGTTTCAAGACTCTGCTGTGAATAACCAATCCTTAACGGCATCACCGGCAATGGCGGAGAGCCATGTCGGCCAAGTTGGAGCGGTGTTAAGGCTATACTTTTGCTTCATCTTTCGTGATTAGACACAAAAGTATTGTTATTTGGGAACATTAGCACATAGCAGTCGGATTAGTCATACTTCTTCTATAGTCATTATCATCGAACTCACCTTAAGGATATTTCAAGCATCACTGCTTACGGTGCTATACTTTTGGCTTAATAATATGTCAGCAAATAATAATCACCAAATAAACAAACATCCAATTTTGTCTAACACCTACTCCTAGAATTTTTAAAAATAAAGAATAAGGGAAAAAATCAATGGCAGTCAGGTCATAACATCAGCCAAGATTACGATCAACACATACAACTCCGATATATTCAGTTAAATTGAGTAAACAAAATACAAAAGAGGTAAAATACCTGGATACGATGAGCAACTCAATTGTATTTGGTACTTTTCTGGTGTTCGAGGTGAGACCGATCCTTGGGAAGGGCGGCAAGCGAAACGATGGAGATGGTCTAAATATATTTGGCATGATAATTATCTAATGTTCAGTGGAAAAAATTCTTCGTGACAATTTCAACTATACTAATTCCTGTGGTTAAAAAGAATTATTTAATGCCTACTTGACACACAAAAAATCCCAAATTTAACAAAGCCTTAATAACTTATGCATAATCTGGTTCAAGTCGTAACCAAGGTTTTCAGGTTTGACCGTAAGGATACTGACTTCAAAATTGCTTTTTCATTTAACCTTTTAAAATTAAAAATAGAATATGATATAATAAAAGTGGGAAAAATATTTTGACTCCAAAAAATTGTGACACAGGGCAACCAACTAACTATTAGGTATAATAGATTATCAAAGTTAGATTACGAAAGTCTTACATGAAAACATTTAAAATGAACACGTCTGTTTAAAACACTTATAATTTCCAAAAATATGGAAATTTCTAAGTAAAAACGGGGAATTCTTATTCTAAATCAACTTTCATAAGCCTCCCAATGACCCAGCAATCCAAGAAATCATATCAGCATCTCGTTGCTGATTAAGTTTGACAAGATTGCTTCGCAATTAGGCCGTTGCTCTGGTTCTGCCCAACAATCTGTATAGATTACCTAATAACAATCACAATAGTAAAAATGTACAAAGTAAAAAACAATTTACTTGTAAATTAATTTATTTACCATCTATATACGAATTGAATGCATGTTATTAAATTACAGGAAAGACCTTCTGTAATTTCCGGTCCAGTTCCACCACGACTAACTCTGCAAATCACCTGTAAGAAAAATACAACATGATGAGCAGTAAAGGGGATATTTGGGTGTGCTTTTATATAACTGATTATTTATAGTAATAAACTTGATTATCCAGACTTGAAGACTTAATAAACAGTTGTAAAACGCAAATCCAAACACCCAATAAACACACTAACTTGTGAGTAATGATACCTTCCCATGGCCTACGAAAGAGTACACAATTCCCAAATTACGACACCTAGGCAAAAAATATCACATGTTCTGCAAATGATCGTTCATAAAATCAAGTACCATCAGCCCACGGGCATCCCTGCAGAAGAACAATCTCTCATGTGCGGGTATGTGTGACGACCCAAAATGGTGGCATTGATACTCGAACAACCCAAATTCTACATGTCGAGTCCCCACGGTGAATGTTCCTTTTTCTAAACCAACTAATGTGACCAACTGATCTAGCTCCGCACGCCACCCCAAAATAGTTACTTTCTTTGGGACACATTTGACCCACTTGTAGGGAAAATAAGCGAAATAAGAGGCTAGTAGCTTCACAAACCAACAAACACACTATTTTCAAATCAACAAAACCATTCATACCCAAAAATAATAAAAAAGTCAATATAACCAACAATAATTTAGGGATACCTAAACACCATGGATTCTTTTTGAGCGAACAACTGATGACTAATTACCGGAACCCTAGACGTCATTGTTGGAGGGGGCGGCTAGGGCATTTTGTCCCAGCTTTCAGATCTGTAACAAAAAACCACACAAAGAATGATAGCAAGAATCAAATAATAATCAAAATCGTTCAAAATCCCCGTAAGCAAGCAACCAAGAATGATCAAACATAAAAAATTAAATGGAAATCAAAACCCAAAGGAGTCTAATTGATTAACAAAAGGATTAAAATGCAGTAGATAAACACTAAAAGATGAAAAAAAGTGTACCTTGATGTAAAATCCGTGTTGGATGTCTGCAAGTAGAGAAGAAATACGACAAAACATTACTTTTTCGATGAAATGCGACCTTAAATCTACATAACTGACGGTGAAAAAGGTAACTGAGACGAAGAATCACCATTTTTGTTGATTTGCTGAAAAGGATGCGGCGCAGCTAGGGTTTTGGGTGATAACGATAGAGACGATGGAGTTCTGGTTGAATGGAATTAGAAAATGTTATTTTAGAAGGTTTATATTGCCGGGTCAATTTTTCGGGTATGGATCAGCACGCGGGATCCGGATAAAAATAACATTTACTCATTTATTTTCCCGTCCAAAACCTACTAAGGTTGCACCACAACGTGACAAATGTCCCAAACCCTGTTTATATTCATATATTATATAGATATAGATACAAGAAAACAAAAAGCCAAAACATGGTTTTAGCCCGTAACCAAACCAAATTGCAACCATGCTTACCCATGGTCATGAAATTCACTTTTGTCCAATTTAGCCAAGAGGGTTAGTAGTAATATTTTGTTGTTAAGAGGTTTCATATAAAAACAACCAAATAGTTTTTTTTTTGGAACGACCAACAAATAAAAGTGCGTCTATCCGGGTAACCCAATGGAAAGAAGTGTCTCCATACGCATGCGCCTGCGACCGCAGACAGCGTTGGTAGTCCAAGCCCACCATCTCCAGTTCTCAGAAAATCCGCCATCCGAAAGCCCACTGCGGTAAAACCGGGTTGGAACCTGATTCGAACTTCTGCTTGATGTTTTTATATATTTTTATCTACTTAATATTTGTTGGAAACTTAGTGAAAATAACATTTTTCACAAATATAGGAAATGGGTATTTCCTAATTTTGGACGATAAATAAATATTATAAACTGAGGTTTATATAGATATTTATTTCCGGGTTTGTGTTCTATGTTGGAAGAGCTTCGCAACGAACTAAACCACGTCCAAAACGGAGCTAAGATGAATGAGATATCGATGCTCAAAGTTTGGTGTTTGAAACATTAAATGCTGAAATAAATGGGAAAGTAGCATCTTGTCCCACATAGGAGGAGTGATGAAACTTAAATGGGTATTTAAGTGGGAACACTCCTTCCATATTGTTTCATGGAAGCACACACTAAGTGTACTCGCGAAGGGTGCGGAGCACCCTAACTCGCACTCGCACACGCGCGCAAGGATGTGAGCCATACATACGCACGCGCAATAGGACTGTGGAGCAAGGATGCGCGCGCAAGGGCTTGCGCACCAGTAGGCTCGCGCAAGGATGTGAGCCATACTGGCGCACGCGCAATAAGGACTGTGGAGCAAGGATGTGAGCCATACTTGCGTGCGCGCAAGGGGTTGCGCACCAGTAAGCTCCCGCAGGGATGTGAGGCACACTTGCGCGCGCACCAGCAGGCTGGTGTATGGAGGCGCGTGCGCGCAACCTGCTGCTTCCAGAGTTAATGACAGATCAGTTACACTTCAGCAGTTGAAACAGACGAGTCAAGGGTCTTTGACCAGGAATGTAACTGGTGAATTAAAGTGCATTAAAGACGTTTAATGCAATTTAATTCGTTAAGGTAATTCATTTTTTACTATTTCAACCCAGATGCTGTATAAATACAACATCACCTCAACACCAGAAGACACACCGAATTACCAACGAATTCTCTACAATCTTCTTCCTCTTTCTTGCAGCAAGGTATATACTCGGGTTGAAGTCATCTCTGGCAGTGCAACTGTTTCGGCTGTTGTATCCTCGAAACAAACGAGTTCTCCTGGGAGACTCGAAATTTGTTTTAAGGGACCCGTGTCTAACACGATCTTCAGCCAAGAACCTTAATTTTGTTGAATTTTTGTTCTTGTATTTTCTTTATTTTAGTTGTAATCCGTACTGTAATTTACTGCTTTCTTTATTTTTCTGTTTGTATAATTCAGTTAAATAATTTTTTATTTATTTTATGCGAACGGTCTCCTACAATCTTAAAACAAATTTTTAGAAAACACCGTTCGTGTAGAATCAAAACCATTTTGTTTTTGGCAGTCTGTGTTTTTAAAAACTTATTTTTTTCCGGTTTTCATCTTCAAATGAGCGACTTTGGTTGAAAACGATTCGGATTACTTCGTTTTGTTCTTAAAATTACTTTAAAAACTCTGTTTTTGGTCTTCAAAGTTGGACTTAGAAGCCAAACAGTAAGTGTGTGCTAAAAATTATAAGAATTTTATGTTTTTGGTCTTCAAAGTTGGACTTAGAAGCCAAACATTAAATTCGTGGTAATTTAAAAATTGGAGTTTTCTTCTGGTTTTAGTTGGTTAAAACAAAATTTCGGACTAAACTTTAATTTTTTTTATTTCCAGAATGTCGACTGAAAACAATACCAACGTGAACACGAATGTTAACAACCTTGTCGTTGGAACACTTGCCAACACTGTGAGAGCGACCACAGTGGCAAACCATGCTGAACGACCTGAGAAGTTCTCGGGTCTCCACTTCAAGAGGTAGCAACAGAAGATGTTCTTCTACTTGACCACCATGAACCTTGCGAGGTTATTGACTGAAACGCTCCCCAACCTGCGGAAGGGGAGATCGACGCTCAAACTCAGTGCGCGGTTGATGCTTGAAAGCATACGGATTTCATATGTAGAGGCTATGTGCTTAATGGCCTTTCGGATGCATTGTATAATGTGTACTACAATGTCAAGACTTCCAAAGAATTATGAGATCTCTTGGACAAAAAGTACAAAACAGAGGATGCGGGAACAAAGAAATTTGTTGTCGCCCGTTTCTTGGACTATAAAATGGTCGATAACAAGACTGTTATGAACCAAGTCCAAGAGTTGCAGATTATACTTCATGACATCCACGCTGAGGGCATGGTTCTTAGCGAGACATTTCAAGTGGCAGCAATAATTGAAAAATTGCCTCCTTCGTGGGTAGAATTCAAAAACTACCTAAAACATAAACGAAAGGAAATGACGGTGGAGGAACTTGTGGTCCGTCTTCGAATCGAAGAGGACAACAAGGTCGCCCTAAAAGGCACCATTGCGCAAGCTGCGGCTAAAGCAAACATGGTGGAAGTTGGGGAATCTTCCAAACGCAAAAGGGGCAAACCAATGAAAAGGACAAGGGTAAAGCAAAAGTTAACAACCTTGGACCAAGAAAGGGGGCTGTGAAAAAGAAGTCTGCGCCTTTCCAAGGTACTTGTTACAATTGTAACGAGACGGGGCATCGTGCTAACGAATGCAAGAAACCCAAGCGTGAGCGTGCGCATATGGTTGATGAAGATGGTATGCGTCTAATTGCAATGATAACCGAGGAAGCGGCTATGATTGAAGAAGTCAACATGGTGGACGCCAACCCACCAGGATGGTTCGTTGACACGGGTGCAACCCGCCATGTTTGTGGAGATAAGGCTCTTTTCTCAACATTCAAGGAAGCAACGGGTGAAGAAAAGCTTTATATGGGAAATAAGGCTACCACCGACATCAAGGGTGAAGTCACGGTGATCTTGAAGATGACTTCTGGCAAGGAGCTCACGTTGAGCAAAGTCCTCTATATCCCAGATATACGGAAGAATCTCGTATTGGGTTGGATGCTCAACAGTTTGGTTTTCGTCTAGTGTTTGAATTGGACAAATTTGTTTTATCTAGACGTGGAATGTATGTTGGAAAGGGTTATGCCCTTAATGGTATGTTCAAAATGAATGTAACGGTGGTTAACACCAAGAAAAACATGAATGGAATTTCTACTTCTACTTACATGATTGAGTCTTCAAATGTTTGGCATGGTAGATTAGGACATGTAAATTTTAATTCATTACGACGTTTAATTAAATTAAATATGATACCAACATTCCATATTGATTCCGATTACAAATGCGAAACATGTGTAGAATCCAAACTTACAAGATCATCGTTTAAATCGGTTGAAAGAATAACCGAACCCTTGATTTAGTTCATACCGATGTGTGATTTAAAAGCGGTTCCCACACATGGAGGAAATAAGTACTTTATCACGTTTATTGGTGGTTGTACTAAATATTGCTATGTATATTTACTTAAAAGTAAAGATGAAGCAATAGAAAAGTTTATCTTGTACAAAAACGAAGTTGAAATCAACTTAAAAAGAAGATAAAAGCGGTTAGAAGCGACCGAGGAGGTGAATATGTCGCACCTTTTGCGGATTTATGCGCAAAAAGTGGCATTGTACATGAGTGTACACCTCCTTATTCTCCACAATCAAATGGCGTTGCGGAACGTAAGAACCGCACATTAAAAGAAATGATGAACGCCATGTTGATCAGTTCGGGTGTGAACCGAGAAATGTGGGGGGACGCGATTCTCTCAGCGAATTATCTTTTGAACAAGATACCACTTAAAAAAAGGGACGAAACTCCATATGAGTTATGGAGAAAAAGGAAGCTTTCGTACAAATACTTGAAAGTGTGGGGGTGCCTAGCAAAGGTGATTGTACTACCTCCTAAGACTCTTAGGATAGGACCCAAAACTGTTGATTGTGTATTCATAGGATATGCACATCAAAGTAGTGCATATCGTTTTCTTGTACATGAGTCCAAGAATCCCGATGTCCACGTAAACACTATCATGGAGGCAAATCCTAACATCGTCTCATGCTTTGAAAATGTGTTTCCTATGCTAGGAGAACCACATGAAACTTCACCAACAATGGTTGATGAAGCAGGTCCAAGTTCATCTACGTTGCTAGATGAAACACATGATCGACCAGAGGTCGACCAAGGTGACCTTAGACGAAGTAAACGACCAAGGATTGCAAAATCTTTTGGGCCAGACTTCATGAGCTATATGGTTGAGAGTGAGCCCAATACCTATCGCGAAGCGGTTTCTTCCGCGGAAGAACCTCAATGGAAAGAAGCAATTAAGAATGAAATTGATTCTATATTACAAAATCATACTTGGGAGTTAGTCACCTGGTTGTAAACCACTTGGATATCGTTGGATATTCAAAAGGAAGATGAAAGCTGATGGAAGTATTGATAAATACAAGGCGAGGCTAGTAATAAAAGAGTTTAGACAAAAACAAGGTCTAGATTACTTTGATACTTACTCACCTGTGACACGAATAACCTCTATAAGATTGGTTCTTGCAATTGCGGCTTTAAGAAATTTGGAAGTTCACCAAATGGATGTAAAAACCGCATTTCTAAACGGCGATTTAGAAGAAGAGATTTACATGGAACAACCCGAGGGTTTTTCCGCCCCAGGTAAAAAGGGAAAGTATGTAAATTGGTCAAGTCTTTGTACGGCTTGAAGCAAGCTCCAAAACAATGGCACCAAAAGTTTGATCATGTCATGATTGACAATGGTTTCAAAATAAATGAGTGCGACAAATGTGTTTACTATAAAGACACACCAAGATGTTATGTGATTTTATGTCTTTATGTGGATGATATGCTTATCATTGGGAGTAACGATCATATGATCAACTCAACTAAAGACATGTTGAAAGCGAGGTTTGACATGAAAGACATGGGCTTAGCGGATGTGATTCTTGGTGTAAAAATCACTAGAACGCAAGATGGTCTTATCTTAAGTCAAACTCACTACGTGGACAAGATCCTTGGGAAATTCAATTCGGAAGATACGAGTATAGCTCGAACTCCGGTTGATAATACTCAACGTCTAAGGAAAATAGAGGCGAAGGAGTTGCTCAATTAGAGTACTCAAGGATCATTGGTAGCCTCATGTATCTAATGACATGTACTAGACCCGACTTCGCATATGCAGTAAGCAGGCTAAGTAGATACACTAGTAATCCAAATGATGATCATTGGAAAGCTATCACACGGGTGCTAAGATACATAAGATACATGAGAGATTACGGATTATATTATACCCGTCATCCAGAAGTGATCGAAGGATACACTGATGCGAACTGGATTTTGGATATAAAGGATCATAGATCGACAAGTGGATATGTATTTACACTTGCGGGAGCAGCTATAGCTTGGAAGTGTCCAAGCAAACTGTTATAGCTAGATCCATGATGGAATCTGAATTCGTCGCTTTAGATAAAAGCGGTGAAGATGCGGAGTGGCTACGTCAATTTGTGGAAGATATTCCAAGAGGGCCCAAAGCCGTTGACGGCGATTTACATACATTGTGACAATACATCAGCGCCTGTGAGATCACAAAGCTCTATGTACAATGGCAGATCAAGGCACATTCGACGTAGGCACAACACAGTACGTCAACTAATCTCAACGGGTATTATCTCGGTTGACTATGTGAAGTCAAAAGAAAATATTGCAGACCCGTTAACGAAAGGCTTAAGCAAAGATTTAGTTTATACGACGTCAAGAGGAATAAGACTAAAGCCCATGGATGAAGGGAATATGAGGGAAACCTAACCTAGTTGACTGAGATCCCAAGATCTAGGTTCATTCGGCAAACTTAATCATAAACCCAAAGGGAGTCACTGTGGGGGTGCCCAAAAAGATTCATAAAGGGAGTTATATACTTCCTAGTCCATTCCAATCAGTGACATGAAGTAAGGTTAAGCATGTTGAGGTTAAGGATTTGAGGAAATCAAATTAACCATGATGCTTTTAATGATTCGATGAATCACCTATGTTAGAGAGAAGTGGGGTCGCTTTGAATGGATTTGTGGGATGCGCAAAACCTAGAGCTCTCGCAGAACCAGGAAAGTGTTCCATGACCATGAACGGACACAACCATGAGGAGTTGACTAAACTAGGGAGAGTATTGTGTGAATGTATATTGTCGCCTACAAAAATGGGGGATTGTTCAAAGACACCTACAAGACCCTAGGAGGCTAAGTATGCTTCACAAAAGAGGGTTCAAAGGTTACGCCTACCTATCTTGCAATACTTGACTGTTGAATTTGTATCGTTGAACTTGAAAGGGGAAAGATCGATTTCCATTCATGTGGGGGATTGTTGGAAACTTAGTGAAAATAGCATTTTTCACAAATATAGGAAATGTGTATTTCCTAATTTTGGACGATAAATAAAGATTATAAACTGAGGTTTATATAGATATTTATTTCCGGGTTTGTGTTCTATGTTGGAAGAGCTTCGCAACAAACTAAACCACGTCCAAAACGGAGCGAAGATGAATGAGATATCGATGCTCAAAGTTTGGTGTTTGAAACATTAAATGCTGAAATAAATGGGAAAGTAGCATCTTGTCCCACATAGAAGGAGTGATGAAACTTAAATGGGTATTTAAGTGGGAACACTCCTTCCATATTGTTTCATGGAAGCACACACTAAGTGTACTCGCGAAGGGTGCGGAGCACCCTAACTCGCACTCGCACTAGCACGCGCGTGGCATGGGCGGTGGGCGCAATGTGGCGCTTTGATGGCGCACTATGCACTTCGCACGCTCGCAATGCCGCGAGCCGCTTGAGAGCCGCCTTTGTATTTTTACCGCGCGCGCGTGGCTCAGCAAAGGCTGCAAGGACCAGGTGGCGCAGACCCTAGAAGGAAACGTGGCAAGGGGCGCACAGGTACAAAGATAGTGGCGCATGGTGCAGGCAGTCCAGGTTGCGCAACAGATGCCTGACGTGCGCATGCGCAGCGCACCAAAGTGAACCAGTATGGCACGACTGTGTGGCGTGACCAAATGGGTTCCCTGGTGACGTGGCGTGCGCGCGCAAGGGCTGGCGCACCACTAGGCTCGCGCAAGGATGTGGAGCAAGGATGCGCGCGCAAGAGCTTGCGCACCAGTAGGCTCGCGCAAGGATGTGAGCCATACTGGCGCACGCGCAATAAGGAGTGATGAAACTTAAATGGGTATTTAAGTGGGAACACTCCTTCCATATTGTTTCATGGAAGCACACACTAAGTGTACTCGCGAAGGGTGCGGAGCACCCTAACTCGCACTCGCACTAGCACGCGCGTGGCATGGGCGGTGGGCGCAATGTGGCGCTTTGATGGCGCACTATGCACTTCGCACGCTCGCAATGCCGCGAGCCGCTTGAGAGCCGCCTTTGTATTTTTACCGCGCGCGCGTGGCTCAGCAAAGGCTGCAAGGACCAGGTGGCGCAGACCCTAGAAGGAAACGTGGCAAGGGGCGCACAGGTACAAAGATAGTGGCGCATGGTGCAGGCAGTCCAGGTTGCGCAACAGATGCCTGACGTGCGCATGCGCAGCGCACCAAAGTGAACCAGTATGGCGCGACTGTGTGGCGTGACCAAATGGGTTCCCTGGTGACGTGGCGTGCGCGCGCAAGGGCTGGCGCACCACTAGGCTCGCGCAAGGATGTGGAGCAAGGATGCGCGCGCAAGAGCTTGCGCACCAGTAGGCTCGCGCAAGGATGTGAGCCATACTGGCGCACGCGCAATAAGGAGTGATGAAACTTAAATGGGTATTTAAGTGGGAACACTCCTTCCATATTGTTTCATGGAAGCACACACTAAGTGTACTCGCGAAGGGTGCGGAGCACCCTAACTCGCACTCGCACTAGCACGCGCGTGGCATGGGCGGTGGGCGCAATGTGGCGCTTTGATGGCGCACTATGCACTTCGCACGCTTGCAATGCCGCGAGCCGCTTGAGAGCCGCCTTTGTATTTTTACCGCGCGCGCGTGGCTCAGCAAAGGCTGCAAGGACCAGGTGGTGCAGACCCTAGAAGGAAACGTGGCAAGGGGCGCACAGGTACAAAGATAGTGGCGCATGGTGCAGGCAGTCCAGGTTGCGCAACAGATGCCTGACGTGCGCATGCGCAGCGCACCAAAGTGAACCAGTATGGCGCGACTGTGTGGCGTGACCAGATGGGTTCCCTGGTGACGTGGCGTGCGCGCGCAAGGGCTGGCGCACCACTAGGCTCGCGCAAGGATGTGGAGCAAGGATGCGCGCGCAAGGGCTTGCGCACCAGTAGGCTCGCGCAAGGATGCGAGCCATACTGGCGCACGCGCAATAAGGATTGTGGAGCAAGGATGTGAGCCATACTTGCGCGCGTGCAAGGAGTTGCGCACCAGTAAGCTCGCGCAGGGATGTGAGGCACACTTGCGCGCGCACCAGCAGGCTGGTGTATGGAGGCGCGTGCCCGCGACCTGCTGCTTCCAGAGTTAATGACAGATCAGTTACATTTCAGCAGTTGAAACAGACGAGTCAAGGGTCTTGACCAGGAATGTAACTGGCGAATTAAAGTGCATTAAAGACGTTTAATGCAATTTAATTCGTTAAGTTAATTCATTTTTTACTGTTTCAACCCAGATGCAGTATAAATACAACATCACCTCAACACTAGAAGACACACCGAATTACCAACGAATTCTCTAAAATCTTCTTCCTCTTTCTTGCAGCAAGGTATATCTTCGGGTTGAAGTCATCTCCGGCAGTGCAATTGTTTCGGCTGTTCTATCCTGGAAACAAACGAGTTCTCCTGGGAGACTCGAAATTTGTTTTAAGGGACCCGTGTCTAACACGATCCTCAGCCAAGAACCTTAATTTTGTTGAATTTTTGTTCTTGTATTTTCTTTATTTTAGTTGTAATCCGTACTGTAATTTACTGCTTTCTTTATTTTTCTGTTTGTGTAATTCAGTTAAATAATTTTTTATTTATTTTATGCGAACGGTCTCCTACAATATTTTATTAAGAATTTTTCAGGGGTTTGTTACTTCCGTGAGGGAGATGAGATCATTTGCTCCTGCAATTATGGATATGACAGTGGCTATCCCCAAAGATTCAACCCCACCAACAATGCTTAGGCTCTTTAAAGCCCAGTCTTCTGTGGTAAGACTTTTTCATCCTTATGTTCTGACTATGCAAAGTGTAATTCTAGTTCGGGTCAGGTTGACCCGGGTAATGTGTTTTATCTTATTGCAAAATCTATTCATTACAATTAGTTTGCAACGCATATGTACGGGCCCATGTTAAGAGTTAACATAAAAAATTAATTGGGTTAGGGGCACAAGGACACCATATGATGAGAAACTGTAATATAAAGAACATCCAGTGTAATTTCGTTAGTTAAAGGACAAAATAAAGGATTTGCCAGAACCCGTTTTACATGTTCCCTTTTTTGCAGATCCATGTCAGAGTTAAGCGTCATTTAATGAAGGATTTGCCAGAAACCGACGAAGGTGTTGCACAATGGTGTAAAGATCTTTTTGTTACCAAGGTACATGGTTTAATTTTAGTTTCTTAATTTGTATGTATTTACTATATTTGTCATAGATTAATGTATCTTTTTTATGTTTCTGTTGTTCTTCCTTATGCTTCATTAATTGTTTTTATATGCAGGATGATTTACTAGACCAGCATAACATAGCAGACTCCTTTCCTGATTCAGAACTCGTTGATATCGGCCGGCCATTGAAATCTCTTGCGGTAAGAATCGCTCGCAAAATGGTCAGGGCATGCCAAAATGGTTAAATTTTTTTCTGGGCAATCTTCTCTTATTAATAAAGAAATTCAGTAGGTTGTATTCATTTAGTATAATAGTATTCTAGTTCTAATTAAAGTTTAGGTACATTCAACATCTTAATTCATGAATAGTCTAGTTTATTAATAACATAATTGAGTAGGTGTTTATATAGTGGTGTTCATGGTCCAGTGCAACCACTTATGGTGAAAACCTGGGTCGAACTGCTAACTACAGACAAACCAAACCGTCTAGGTAGGGTGGGATGGCCAGTTTTACCAATTTGGCAGTTTAAAGATCCGAGTTTGATCATTTGAGCCGATTTTTTTTTCAAAATCATTACTTTGTATAAAAAATTTTAAAATGATAAAGATGGTTTATTATTATAATACATCTACATAACACATTCCATTAATGTGACACACACACATATATATAGAGGTTGGTTAACGTATAAGAGAGCCCCTTAACGTACGAGGCGTACGCGAGTAAGTTACGCATGTTATAAAACTCAAACCCTAATCACGCATGAACAAACATCACATAATCACGCATGAACAACACATGTAATCACACAAACAAAACATCACATAATCACACATGAACAAAACATCACATAATCACGCATGAGGAAACCTAATCACACATGTTATTCTAATCACGCATGAACAAACATAAGAAAATCACGCATGAGTCACGCATGTTATTTTGTGGTCGCGTGCGCTTTGCACGGGATTTTATATTTTACACTTTTTCTATGCATTTATAGATATATATATATATACATCTCTAAATATAATAAAGCACAGGTTTGAAATCCCATGTGTCAACATGTGAAGCCCTCCCTCTAATTACATCTATGTGTCATTTTCTTAGAATTTTGACTTTTTTTTTAAAACCTAAAGGGAATGGGCGGCAATTGACATGAGTAGTGGAACTTTTGAAATTTGAATGACACTCAAATATCAGATATTTGTCTGCATTCCCCCATGTAATCACAGCTTCTCCTGTCAAAACATTCATTCTCTCTCTCTTCTCTTCCTCTGATCTTCACTATTCTTCTCCATTGTTATTTTTATAACCTCTCTGGATTCCAAAATGTTGAGCAACCGTCATCAATAAAGGATTGTCAGCAGCAGCATTATCTCCGGCAGAGGTGTAACCACCGGTTTTCATACAGATCCGGTGGCTGTCACTAGATTGATGAGGTTTTGGTTGGGATTCGCGACTGGGTGCTCAATTTCAGGAAAACTAGGTTTTGGTAAGTGGATATTCCAACGATCTAGGGCATAAATAAGCTTTCTCCGATTGCACGGGATTTGATTCACGCTGCTGATTGTTCTGTTCTTGATTAGTTATGGGTTTTTCATACTTCAATTATTGATTAGTTATGGGTTTCCGATTGTTCAGTTCTTGATTATTTGTGGGTTTATGTTTGTTTAATTTCATGGGTATTTATTGTTCTAGGGTTTCGGGATATAACGAATCTGTAAAGATTTTGAATTTGTTTGTGTGTATCTGGGCTGATATTTATAGGTTGTTATTGGTTTCCTTTTTGTTATGTGATGTTTTTGACATTTAATCTGTTGAAATTTATAGGTTGTTATTGGCAACGGATTCTTTATCATAATTGTTTAATAATGGAGGAAAAGTGAGAGAATGTTAACAGAAATTTTAAAAAAGTAAAAGATTATATGTGTGCATTAATAGATAACCTTAGGGGTTGTATGGTTTTATGATACAGATGTTGCCACTGTTTTGTTTGGTTGGTGATTGTTTTGGTTTCAGGTAGCTATGCAGGTGGGTTGGTATTACTTATGCATAACATATTTGTTGAGTATATCACATAGGCGAGGAGCTTTGAGGGGTCTCGTGAGGCTGCACGGAGCGGTGAGAGTCCAAACACAGATTCAGCCATGAAGAATACAAATGTTGAAAACCAAGCACTTGGACATGACTTTGAATTTTTCACATAGGTAAGCAATTTCAGTCCAAAACAGGCCTTCGTTTGGCATCATGGTCAATGTGGATCTCTCTTTTATTTTTCTTTATGATACATAACTAGATGTTTGTCTACACTCGGTTTATGTCGACCTTTTAATCACTTTAACTCTTTTTTGTCAACTCATGCTCATAACATAGATGAAAGACCTTCCAGTTGATTGATCAAGATTATCTGTATAATGTCCCTGTTGATGCTGATGCTATAATGTTTCATGTGACAACATGGTTCTGACCTTGTGATTTGGTAGCTTTTTTATAACTGAAGACTTAATAATATATAGAGGAAACGCTTTGTTATAGACCTTGGTAGAGGTTTGAATTTTTATCTCATTAACTTTTTAAAGCTTAAACATGTCTTTCAAAAGCCCTTTATTAGGTTACATGTGAAAGTTTTCCGCTATTTGGCATTCCTTTTTCTTGAATCGCCCATTGTTGTATAATATCTTGGTGCATCTTACTTAGTTTAAAGACATAATAGTTTGGTTATAGTCACCATGTGTAAACAATGAAGCTGATTGAACAAGTTTACTGTTGATTGTTTTGTTATGACTACTCTGAACACAGAGAGGTATCTTCTACAAACTTTAAACTTAAAAAAACATCACTATTATACGGATTTAATGTGCTGCAACCATTTTTACTATATTAATTTATAGTTTTGTTTTTTCTTATATTTTTTGAGTCCGTTCTTCATTAATAATATTTCTTGCATGCATATTTTTCTTTTCAATTCTCAGTCCTTGGGATGAAGATCTTTAGAGTTGAGATTGAACAAGAAGAGTTTAATTCTTTTTTTATTTTCTGTAACTTTTTATTTTATATGAAGTTGATAATGCAGATAAAAAAAGACCAAAATGTCTTCTTATTATCTTTTTAACAACATCTAAAAAGTTGATCAATAACATGTAAAAAAATATTTGATATTACTTAAATGTTTTTAATTTGACTCTATGGAGTCAAAAGTTGGTTATCGAGATAATGAAAAAGGATTTTTGAAGAGTTATAGTGTTGTACTACTGGTCAAATAACAGAAGCTGAAGCTACTGTATATAACGACACTCATGATCACTTATATAGTTTGGATTGACCCACTATTACTCTTTTTTCTACATTTTTTTGCAAGTCCCTAATGAGCTTGATTACCAAAACATCTCCGCATATTGATGAATTAGTATATATTATTATTATTATTATTATTATTATTATTATTATTATTATTTATTATCGTTTCTTTTTAAAACTGTCAGTGATCAGATCCGGGGCTGAGATCTACTTAATGGGGAACACACATTTAAAAGATACCCGGTCAGAGTTTTGTGAACCGAAGCATCATATATGGGCAGACAAAGTTTAAAAATCAAAGATTTAGGCTCATTTGAATCGAAAAGAAAAACATCGTTTACGCATTGGTTTGTTGTTTTATGTACCGTTGAATGACATTTTGATAATAAGATAAGGTAATTTATTTCAGCAGTGAGCAATAGCAGTTATTTTGCTGGTGAAGATCAGGAGGAGAAGGCTAGGAGAAGCGAGTTTGTTAAGGTTAGGAGGAGAAGACGACGACAACTGAGTTTGTGCAAGGGCTGCTGATTTCATCTTTTCCTAAATGATGATTTATAAGCACCTGCTAAAACATCAAACTGCTACACAACAATAATAAATCTACTGCCAAGTTAAAAATCTGCAAGGAACAAGAGGTATCATGAGCTAAGTTTCCATGAACAAAGGAATGAATGTCTTTTATTGTATTTAAAATCTTTATATAGTAAAAAATATGTACTTTTCACGTAACCCGTGTCAAATTGGGATGAGTTCGCTACTTTACAGTTACATTTGTACTAAAGATCTCAACTTTATATACCATTATAATTCTCTTTTAGAAGCCATTGTGATGCTTGATTCCATATTCAACCTTTGATTCGTAAGCTTGAAGTGAGTCATGTATCGGACAACAAGTTATTCATGCAGTTTCTCAAAGAATCTCTTTACTTGCAAAGAATTGCTCTTTCCAGGTCCATTTTATTCATCATTTCTTGAGATGCATAGCAATCTGTACATTCTAAATTATTATTAACCATGATCATCTTCTAATAATAATCTTTTTCTATCTACTATGCTTCTTTTTGTGTTACATCTAAGACTAAATAACTCTTCATTTGTTAATAATAATCTTTTTCTATCTATTATGCTACTTTTTGTGTTACATCTAGACTAAATAACTCTTCATTTGTAAGTATATTGCTTAAATTTTTCATTAATAAAAAAGTTAAATACAATTCCAGATACCAGACTTTTTCTCCTCTTGAAAGTTTATTTTTATTAAACCCATATTATTTCAATTGACATTGGCCTTTATAAAGATAGCTTCTAATACATTATATGGTGGTAACCAAGCTAGAGTCGTTTGAAGAGCGGTGATTTGAATCCTTTATGCTACAAAAGTACATCGATTGTAAGCAAATCA
The DNA here is from genome assembly GCA_947069175.1 of Scalesia atractyloides. Lineage (NCBI taxonomy): Eukaryota > Viridiplantae > Streptophyta > Magnoliopsida > Asterales > Asteraceae > Scalesia > Scalesia atractyloides. The sequence goes on from CAMTDV010000021.1 coordinate 31,209,434, forward strand.
GGCTTTAAGTTTTAGGGACGAGCAAATGGTATCCGGTACGGTACGGTACTGGTATTTACCCATAAATACCGGTCCGGTACGGTACCGGTATTTATCTTTAAATACCGGTATCGAACTGTACTGTACCGGGTATATTCTGTACCGGTATCCACTTTTGGGGATTTTTGGTACCGGTTTAGTACTAGTCGGTACCGAGCTCATCCCTATTACGTTTTGTAGTTTCATTGAATTTTTAAAACATCTGCTCCTTACCAATTTATTATGTATATCAAATGATAATATGATTTTGCTACATTAACTTTTTTTCTTCTTTTGTTTTTGAACTCTTTTATCTTTTGTGTATTTTTTTGACAACTATATCACGTGGTAGTACTTTTGGATATGTATCAAACCCATATAATAGACGAGTATCTAATAGTTTTATATTCTTTTTATTATTTCACTTATTATTACAGACTTATGAATTATAAATTGGACATTGGATAACCTGTGTGACACACGGTATTAATATCAGTAAGAGTTGGTTCATCCAAACAAAAAAACCGGCTCACATATACTCGGATCCCGTGTCAAATCCATTCAATCTTTTGTATTTTTTTTTGAAATGTTTGCCAAACGTGAATGGTTATCCACTTATAAGAAATCATATAAAAAATTTCTTTTGCAAATATAAATTTGAGTAAACTTCTGTTTTGCTTCTTATGGTTTGGTCGTTTTAATAATTTTGCACAAATCCTTTAAAAATAGTCATTTTACTCCTGATCTATGAAGCTCATCTCTATTTCACTCCCCGCCCCTAACGCCATTCAGTTCCTCTGTTAAATCCTGGTCGCGTGCCCCTCAGATGAGGGGTATTTTAGTCTTTTCCTATCCTCTCGATATTTTATTATTATATTAATAACACATATATACACACTCTCCTCTCTCTACATGCTCTCTCTCTTAATAATCAGACTTCATCACATCAGAGACTCACCACCAAGATCACCATCCTGCACCATAAATCTATTTAATTAATCCAGCCCCTCTCTCTCTACTCTCTACTAACTGATCTCTTATTCTCTCATTTTCTCTCTCTGAACCACCACCACAAGTCGCCGCCACCATAAGCCACCGCCACCACAGTAACCAGCACATTCACACCGGTGGTCTTGGTCGGTAAATCCTCAATCTCCAGTCGTTTGTTCCGAACACCCGGATCTGTGTAGGGAATCCCCAAATCTGTATAGGTTAAGGCTAGTGGCTAGGGGAATACGAGAGGTTTAAAGCTCAGATCTGCGACGGGTGGTTAACGGTTTTGCATGTGGCGGTGGAGGATAACCATTTCTTCAGGTGGCGGTGGTGCAGATCTGCGACAAGGGGAATACGAGCGGCAAGGGTGTTTTGAATATGGGAATACGCGATGGCGATGACAATGGCGGGTGGTTACAATTTTGCAATTGGCGGTTGAATATAACAATTTATGGTGGCTGGTGTGGTTGGGGATCAGATTTGTTGTTTCAAAGTGTTTCAGTTTTCAGGTTGAAACCACAAACGAGAGTTGCAAATGATATTTCAAACCAAAAACAAGATCTACAAACAATTTTGAAATAAGATTGGCAGGTGGTGGTGGTTCTTGGTTGTCTGTTTATGAAAGAGAGAGAGATGAATAAATAAGTTTGATGTTTATCTAAAATAAATAAATTTGGTATTTATTTAGGTTAAAAAGACTTAAATGCCCTTACTTTTAGACACAAATTACCAAAATACCTTTCATGTGAGGGGCATGTGACCAGGATTTAACGGTTCAATTGGATGGCGTTAGGGGCGGGGAGTGAAATCGAGATAAGCATCATAGATCAGGGAGTAAAATGACTATTTTTAAAGTATTAGAGTAAAACTGTTAAAACCATCAAACCACAGGGAGCAAAACGGAAGTTTACTCTATAAATTTTTTTTAAAACAACCCATAACCCGTAAAGCTCACGGGTATATAACCTTGTACATATATATAGTAAAAGTTAAGTGTCTGCTTCCAAGTTTCAAACCATACAAAACCATTAAACTGCCAAACCCTGAAAACCACTTACCGAACTGTTTGGATCTCAATGACCAAACCAACCAACTTCCCTAGGTTTGGGAGGTCCCATCGGATTCAACAGCTTTTAAACACCCCTAGGTTTTTACACATTAAAAATGCACTTTGGCGACATTAAAACAACTCTGACTCATTTGACCTGTTTCATTTTCAGCTTGCTTACTTCACACCTAAGATTAACAGATAACCCGAATATGTGTGTATGCAATAGGTGGTTGTTTCTTGGGCTTGTCTGCTTGTACTCGGGACCATCAAATTCTTGCAATGGTCTAATCTTTTATCATCATGGAAGGGTCTCACATTCACTGCAACCGGGTTGGGTATTATCACCTTTTTAATGCAAATCTTGATCCAGTTTTCTCAAGCTGAACGTTCAACACTAGCAAAACTGGCCCCAGCAAGGTCCAACAATGTAATGGTAGTCTACAAGAAAAACTGCATTGAGTACGACTTGTTCATAGTACTCGAATGGATCGACATCATCCTTTTCATTTTGTGTAGTAAAACAGTACACCGTGTGTGAATGTCGATTTGATCTTGTTAATTATAAGAATCAGTTGAATTATGTCTAATTGCGGTTGCTTTCATGGTTTAGTTTCGGGATACTTTCTTACATCATGGTAAAAATTATAATATTAAATACACTCAATGGCAGACCAAAGAATTTTTCAATTGGGGTCGTGATATTCTTTGCTTAGTCGTATGTCTATTAAGTTTATCGGGTTGGGTCACTAATATGTTTCTTTTCGGATTGAGTGATATAACTGAAATATTTTGGAATTTTGTTTACACCACAGGTCTAATGTTTGAATCTTGCATCGATCTAACCAAATTTATTTTGATATTTCTATCATGTTCGAAGTTTGATAATTTTAACTATATAGGAAAAGAATTTAAAAAATATACCCTTTTGTTTTTTATTTCAATAAAAAAGGCCGCCAAAAATGTAATACGCCGTTGCCGGGGATCGAACCCGGGTCACCCGCGTGACAGGCGGGAATACTTACCACTATACTACAACGACTTGATGATAAATTTACATCATAAGGAAATTATAATCTTAACTCAATATAAAAATACGTTTAAAGTCAAACGCAAAAGGTTATATGTTTGGTAGGTGGATGTGTAAACAGTTTATATTTGAAGTATTTAATAGGTTAAATTGAATGTACGTATAATATATAAAATATATATTATTACATTCATAAACTGATTTTGAAGTGGGCTGGTACCAAAAAAAAAGAAATGTGTAAAAAAATTGATACAGATATATTTTTTGATATAATAAAGTTCATATTTATGGATATTAAGACAGTCAAGTCAATCCATAAGTCCATATTTATGGATATATCGATGGACTTTATAAGTGGGTTCGATACAATACTTGTAGTCGTTGATCGCTTGACAAAATACTGTCATTTTATTCCATTGGATCACCCTTTGTATTCCAGGACTCAAGTGTTGCAGCAATGGAGGTTTTATTCAAGAGTAGGGGACAATAAGCCAACAGATTGTTAAGATTAAGCAACATAGGCTCGTAATAGAATGAAACAGTATGCAGATGCTAAAAGGCCCGAATGTCCATTTGATGTCGACACTTGGGTTTACATCAACCTCCATATATATATACAATCTTCTCTACAAAAGCTGTCTCCAAAGTATTATGGGCCATTCTTAGTTTCACAGAGAAACTGATCGCGTCACCTACAAGTTGGACCTACTTTCATAAGTACATATACACTATACATTCCACATGTATGTATTAAAGAAGGCGCATGGTGATCGTTTACAGATCATTCCTCTCCCTAGTGACGCCCACCTTCATTTACAACCACGAGTCATTATTGACAGCCAGTTGGGTTAAACATGGTAATAAACTAATAAAGCTTCTGTTAAAAGGTCTTGTTCATCGATAGCACCTTCCGAAGGGAGGTGACTGAAGCTACATACGAACACCCTGATGAATTTAAGATGCGTTTTCCTCGCTTTGATTCTTGAGGACAAGAATGTTCAGATGAAAGAGTACGAGTACATTGTAATAATAGTTTAGCTGATAATGTTAAATAGTATTAACAATAACAATAACGAGTAAACTGCCATTTTGGTCCCTGTGGTTTGGGCAGTTTGGCCACTTTAGTCCAAATCTCAAAGTTTTTGCATCTGGGTCTCTGTGGTTTTAGTTTTATTGCCATTTTGGTCCAAAAGTGAAATCAGGTCATATTTTTCAAATTAAATCCTGCTATTTTGTCCTTTTCCTTAGGGGCAAAATGGTCAAACGCACTGGTTTTCGCCCTGTCATCCTGGGCCAAACGCTATTTTGTCCATTTTGCTCCTGAGGAAAAAGACAAAATAAAAGGATTTAATTTGAAAATTATGACCTGATTTCACTTTTGGACCAAAATGGCAATAAAACTGAAACCACAGGGACCCAGATGCAAAAACTTTAAGATTTGGACTAAAGTATCAAAACTGCTCAAACCTCAAGGACCAAAATGACAGTTTACTCTAACAATAATATATAATAATATCATTAGGGAAATAATCACATAATAAGTTCACATTAAACATAATATTTGCTAACAAGAACATGAATCATGTTCCAAAAAAACACCACCCATACTAGACAAAAATCAACAATCAAACACACCAAAAAGCCCTTTCTGTGCCAAGGTGTAGGGGGTGGTCAACTAGTCATGTATTTACATAAACAAAAGTCAACCCCACACAAGTCAAAGTCAAAGGACTAGTTACTTAAACCCTATTTTAAACACATTTTCTTCCACACTTACACCTCTATAAAACTATTAGAAAAAGTCATAAATTCAAGATTTTTGCGCCCCCATGAGGCTTTTCGTTAACCAAATCGCTGTTTCTCTAGACGAAACTGTCTCTTCACCAAACGGTTTCAAAACAGCTGCAAGCTCTTCATGTTTATTTTGTTTCAGTAACCGTGCACATAACTCGAGTAAAGACTCTAATGCATCGGCTCTTTGTTGAGTCGGGTTCAGCCATTCGGTCTTGCCGTTGGTGTCACTTGACGGGGCGTGGGTTCCCAATGGCTCGTTAACCGGTGCAGTCTTCTCTGGTTGCTTCAAGTTCGGTTCTTGGTCAATGGGTTCGACCGGTTTAGGCTCAATGGTTCTTGGTTGCTCTGTATCCACCTCACAAATGATCATTTGAGTCAACATGTTTTCTTCATATAAAGATTCAACTTTTTCACTAAAAGTCACCAAAAGATCATCTTTTTTGTCATTTCCATCAATACCCTTGTCGGGTTTTTCATAAAGTTGAAGACTTGTTGCTTCTTGTTCTCCATTAGAAAGATCTATAGAGCTTGACTTTGTGCTGACCTTTTGTACTAACGAATCCGAATTTTCAGGCCCATCACCATTAGAAACTATTGTAGTCTCACAACTTGTGTCCCCACTATCGTTAAAATAACTCGTGGGGTCCACTCTCTTGGTCTCGGTTTCTTCTACAATTGCGGATACTGGGTTGTTATGTAAGCTTTTAACAGGCATGTCACTGTTAACGTTCTCTTCATGCTTTGTTACTTGTACTTTTGGCTTTAATACTTGTACATCTCTCTCATGCATATCTTTTCCATCATTCGGTTTCATGGGTGAATGTTTTTTATGGACTTTATCATTCGGGCTACTTGGGGGCTTAACGGGTAGAAAAACAGCAGATGGGTTGTGACATTTAAGGAGGTACGGTTGTAAATGTGGATGCCTTAAAAGTTCTGCAGCCTAATAATATAAAAGTACTAAAGTTAGTAAAAAAACTAAAAATCGAATGAAATTCGTACAAGGATGTTTGACTTTTGACTCACAGGTGGTCTATGTTCCGGGCTTTTCCTTAGCATTGTCTTTATGATCTGTTTTCTGAACCATTAACAGAAAAATGTCATGTTCGGACGAATAATCAAGCGAAAGTACTTGTTTTGGACGAGATAACGCTTACAATGTTGAAGAATAGACGATGGGGAGAGGAGAGATGGTTGATCGGTTTATCTTGTTGATAAGTCCTGACATATCCTGCGGGATCAAAGGTGTTAAATATCGATAAATACCCTTCAAACGGTCAAAGTAAAGGATCTTGAAACCATATGATAAAGTCATAAAGAATTTTGTAAAACCTCAAAAGTATAATTACTATAACAATGAAGGAAAGGGAAAAAACTATTTTTTCCGGTGACTGTGAGAACCCGTCACCGGAAAACTCACTGGCCCCACCAATACCCTGCTAACGAATGGGACCATGTAAAACGCCGCCAGGCATGAAAAACTAGTTTAGTGTGCGGATACAAGTCGTCTTGTTAAATATGTTGTAACTTATAAGGGAAGTTTGGACCCGTTTACTTATAAATGGGCTGATTTACGTTGCTAAATAAAAAATGCTAGTTAAAGGAAAATAGGTCAAGTGGATCAAACAAGTCAAAAATTTCCCAAAGTGTGTTTTTAATGCATAAAGCATCCCAAATCATTTTATTCCAAAAAAAAGAATATGATAGAAATAGTTATGTAATCATATTTCACGCGCTACCGATTTAATAAAAAAAAATAGAAACGTTTTGACCCGTTACTCAAAGATGAATTCAATAAGTAGTAGGTAAAAAGCCACCCATATAGGAATTAATGTATCATAAAAAGCTTTAACAAAACTTACAGGAGCTCGAAACGGTTGTTGATGCGCACAAATCTCAAACATGCAGCAACCTAAAACAATGGAAAGAGCAAACAAAAAAAAACTATAATTAATAAATGTCGAATATAGTATAGTTAAAATAGGTAATGCTATATAGTGTTGTAAATTAATGTGCAAATGAAGTCACTATAAGATGATTTTTCGTCCTGTTTGGGTCCATGTAGGATATTTAATGATGACCTAAACCGTACAAAAAAAGTCTGCATGACTTGGATGTATATTAATGTGATCATATTGTTCTTACCAAGGGACCAAATATCTGACTTATAGCCGTAAGGAATGTCTGCAAGGAGTTCGGGACACATGTAGTTGGGAGTGCCTACAACCTGTATATTCAACAACCATCTAAATATTAGGATTTGGAGAGCATATGTTGACTTTAGTTTCGGGTTGGGTTGACCTGCAAACAACTTTTCGTCCTGTTTTATAAAATCTCATATAAAACGAGATATGTTAACTAATATCAGAACAACAATTCAACTTATGATTAAAACCGTTTACACGGTTGTATGAATTAATATGACTTTTGGCGGCTTTCAACCCATTTGACCCGTCTCACTTGAGACAAAACACAACCCATATTGACTCATTCATAAATAAATAGACTGAAGCCACCATTAATAGTGAAGAACAAAAGAATATATCTTGACATGAATAAAGTGGTTACAATATAGTCAGAAGAGTAAAGTACACGGATGGTCCCTGTGGTTTACCAAAATTTTGGATTTGGTCCTAGTTTTTTAAAAGTACATGGATGATCCCTGTAGTTTGCACTTTGTAACACATTTAGTCCCCAACCAACAGGTTTCAGCAGGTCCAAGTTAGAGACTAAATGCATTTCAAAGTGCAAACCACAGGGACCATGTATGTACTTTAGGAAAAAGTTGGGGGCTAAATGTGTTACAAAGTGCAAACCACAAGGACCATCTGTGTACTTTTGAAAAGCTAGGGACCAAATCCAAAATTTTGGTAAACCACAGGGACCACCCGTGTACATTACTCTAGTTAAATAATAAGGTTTGACATGACATGTAGTCAAATTACTCGTTTAAATCGTTGATTATAACCAAGTATATTACCGAGGAGGCAAGGTCTTCTGAGTTAAGGAGTTTCGCGAGTCCAAAGTCACCTGCTCAACCAAAAGTTTATAAAAAACCGAGAAATAAAACAATTGAATTTTATTTTTTATGAGAAGACACCGCATTCTTACCGAGACGAATGTCGTTCTCCTTTGTGAGGAATATGTTGGAACACTGCAAGAAATTTTACAAATTTGAGGATGTGAGACACATGGTATAACCCAAGTGTTTGACTCGCGGTATGACATTTAAAAAGACTCAACAATAGGCAATTTTGCGGGCCAAAATCAATGTTTTTGAATTTTTCTATAATTCAAGGGCAAACAGGTAATTTCCATTGATACTTTGCCAAAAAGAGAAATGTTTCGTTTATCGGATGAAGTAGAATATTAATCGAGAGAAGATGAATTTACCTTTAAATCCCTATGAAGGACACGATTAGTATGCAAATAATCCAATGCCAATAATAGTTGTGTTAACCATTTGCAGACTTTCTACAAAGATGAAAAGAACAATAAATATATTTAGTATATTTAACAACTATGAAAATAAAAGAAAAGAACGAGAAATTTTAAATTTTAAATTTGTATTATATTACTTCCTCTGGAAAATATGCTCCTCTAGCCTTCCGTATAAGCTCGGCCCTGATCAACCAAAAAAATAGTATCATTTTAGCAATTTTGTTTTCATGGACTTTCAACAATTTTGTTTTTGGAAAGTATTTTAAGTTAAAATTACAAATTTGTCCATTATTATCCTTGAAATAAAATTACTGGTATTGATTCGGGTCCACTAGATTAATTTTATCAGTTAATATTGTGAAGGATTTTTTTATACATTTAGCAAATAGTCAAACAATTCTCATGAACTAAAGTCAAAAGGTTGCAAAATCAAAGTCAAAGGAAGTTACTTACATGTCTCCCCCTTCACAATAAGCTGTCACTATGCATATGCCAGCCTACAAAACAATGTAAACATAAGGTTCTTTTATATGATAATTTCAATGTTTGTAAGGGTTTATATGAATTTGCCCCCTTTTTATATTCTACTCTAGGTGAAAAACTATAAAGCATATATATATATATATATATATATATATATATATATATATTATATATAATATATATATATATATAATATATAAATAGGACAGGATCCGTTAGGAACCACCCTTTATTGCGAGAACCGCGAGAACCAGTGTGAACACAAACAGTAATACCTAAAAAATCTAAAAAAAACCAATTTTTTTTTTTGTTTTTTTTAATATTTTTTTTGAAAAAGTCGCTATATTTATTCAACAATAAGAAAAATTCAAAAAAAAAAAAAAATTGAGTACCAACTATCCATGCACATGTGCATTTTCGTTATTTCTTTGACAAATTCCGTAATACATTACAAACATTAGACAATTGTACTTTCATTTACACTACCATGTGTAATACACTACTTTTTACGTTACCAATATAAGAAATGCACATGTGCATCTATATGTATCAACATGAAATAAGGTGTTTTGGTACACTACTTTGAATACACTTTCTATTTCATCTATCATACCATCCATAATAAACTTCCATTACCTCCTACTATCCATAATACAATACCATTACCTCCTACCATTTATAATACAATACCAATACCAATATTTTCACTTTATTACATGTATATCAACACCGTTTATACCTTCCAATCAACATATTACATCATAAAGTGACAACTATAATGAACCCATCAACCACTAGATATAACTAACCAAAAAACATATATATGAGCCTATCATTCAAAATCACAAACTTTTTGTACCAAAACACGGTATATAATTGTTATACATAATGATGCACATGTGCATGTAATGTAAAATTGAGTGTATTATGGATGGTATTGTAAATTAAAGTGCAATTGTCTGCTAGTGATAACGTATTACTGAATTTGTCGAAGTTATGATACATATGCACATGTGCATGGATACCTGTTACTCGAAAAAAAAGTTTTTTTTTTTGGTAACGAAATATAACGATTTTTATTTAAAAAATATTAAAAAAAAATAAAAATTTTGAGTGCTTTTTGATTTTTTTATAGATTTTTTTTGCAAAAAGTGGTTCTCGCGGTTCTCGTAATAAAGGTGGTTCTCGCATGAACCTTACCCTATATATATATATATATATATAGAGGAGAGAGAGAGAGAGAGAGACTAGAAAATCCTAGAACCAATTTGACTAATGGGGACGTAGCGGATACTTATAGTTTTAGTCCATGATCTAAGAATCTAAGGTGCCACAAATGTAGCATAAATGGACTTAAGATCATTGAAGTGTAGCCCTTGAGGAACATGCATAACAAATCTATTGAGTTGTGGTTACATAAGATATCTCAAATTAAGTCATGTAAGTCGAACTTTAGAGAGAAATAGACCAACTTCATTGTGCATAGCAGCACTAATCCTACGTTTTGACTTGTCGTTTTGCTAAGATGTACGTCGGTAAAAGAAATAGATTAGAATCCTATTGGTGGCAAAGAGATCATATACGGATGTGTTGTCAAATTTCCCAAAAAGATTTTTATCCCACGCTAATTTGTATATTGACATAAGCAAAGAACGGTAACAATGTAAAGGATAAACCCAACGAAAGTGAGAAAAGTGATAAGGAAAATAACATAATATTTATTATCATCAATGCTAGAAATACGAGATGAAATGAATAATGTTAAAAAGGAGATACAACTACGGACTTTGACGGTTTGACTTTGACCGCTAGAAAGAAAGTTCAACTTGCTTTCCTAACTCATAAGCATGACATAGCATCGGAGTTTTGCTTTACCACAAGATATAAGGCCGTTAGATACGAGACCGGGTGACCTACACGCATCATAGACCTATGCAGTTAATATCGGTAATATTCGGTTATATACGTCTTATCGGTCCCCTAGTAAAATATAGGTGTCAAATATCTGTCAGAATATCAGTACCGATATTATCGGCAATATTTGACCGATATAACTAACCGATATACCACCGGTATTTGACCGATATACCACCGATATTTGACCGATATAACCTATATATCACCGATATTTGACCGATATATCACTGAATTATTGGTGTTAAATTGCTATATACATAATTTCTGCATTATTTTAAAATTACCGATACCCCACCGATATTTCACCGAGATAACCTATATCTCAAATATCGGTCCTTGACCGATATCCGATATTTTACCGCATTAACTGCATAGTCATAGACAAAGATCACCAATATTGCCACATCTAAGGAGGAGTTGTCGGGTTTATGACCTTTCAAAGAAAAGCCATAAAGTTCAAAATCAATGGACCACTTGTTAATATACATTAATTGCATACATTATTAGTTAGAACCCGATACGATTGTGTAAAGGGTTGAATAGTCTATTTACTGAAAAAAGGTAAATTTCACAAATGATTCTTCCGACCAATAATCTTAATGCACAATTTTTCTCCTTGTATTTTTTTTGCATTAAATCGTTCTCTTTAATCTCTTAGATGTGGAAATTTTCACCTAAAAATTAAAATAGGAAAGAATTTCACATTACCTTATCCACCCAGGCATCTTTGTACTCGACAACATATGGATGATTAAGTCGAGAAATCAAATCCATCTACAATAAAAACATATAAAAGCTTTCTTAGTACAAACTTCAAAGCGCGAAAGGTATTTCGAATGCAACAAAATCCATTATTGAGGTATATTTTAAATTAATTATAATGTTTCATTTCTTTCAAACCTAAATTTTACTAATAGCTTTGATTGTCTCTCCTATTATATGAGACATTTAAGATATTTAACATCCTTGATACTTCTTTTAAATGGATTAACTAGCTACATGTTCGGCTACATATTACCATTTACCACCACCATTCAAAATCCACTTTTGACATGATTTATCTTCCACAATAAAGAGAACCGTTTTATCATCGTTGATTATAATTAGCGCCTTATTTCTACCAAATCAAAATAAGGAGATCTAAGCTTTTTTTACACACATATATGTGTATGCCCACAAACGTCAAAATGTATTTATTTCTAGCACAACAAATTCCTACTTAAATCCATTTTATATAGTGAAAGAGAAAATGTGTAGAGTTTTATGTACAATGTTATTAATAAAATAAGTAAACAATCAATTCATTTACTATTTTTCAATATTGTATTTAGAGAACTCTAAAAGATAATGATTTCAAATACGCCGTGATGTCATCCTTGCGGTTGTGGACACTTATATGTTGCTACATAATTCACGTAATTTTGCATCTTTGTGCCCCTCATCCCAGAAATACCTCCTGGTTTTAGTATCGTTGTCACATGAGTTATATTTATATATACTAAAATTAACAAAGATTTCCATAGTTTCTTGAGATCCGAGGGTACTATGTTGATTTGTGTTATATGGAACTTCGGTGTACAACCGGAACACATCAATTTTCATAAAACATGTTTTGACTTCACTAAAGTCAACACTAAATCTAACTATTTTTTTACTTAATCCAAAAAAAATTCTAACTATTTTTAAGTTGCAAGTAACTAATAGGAACTACATAAGAAATACCTCTTGATGTGCTGTCTTCTTAAACTTCTCTGTTTGCTTGTTTAATCTAATCTTCTTCATAACATACCTATTAAAAAAAATTAACCTCATCTTAATTAGAGTAATTACTTAATTCATGTTTATGCAGTTTAAAGAACAAAAAAATATAGAATTCACTTTAGTCTAAGTAATAAACATCCATTTGATCAACAGAACTCCCTTTCTACATTTTAATTTAAATTGAAAACATGAAATTCACAATATAAAAAAAAATAGACTCTAAATTTCAAGAATTGTAGATGTGTGAATAATCATCCATCTAATCAACAGAACTCCCTTTTCATATTTTAATTTAAATCAAAAACATGAAATTCACATTATAAAAAAAAAAAAAAAAACTCAAGACTCTAAATTTCAAGAATTGCAGATGTGTGAATAATATTGTTGCCCAAATTGAACACACATTTGGAGCCCTAAACCCTTAAAGCAGAAGGATTCATGAAATAACACATAAACACACATATACCCAGATGATAAAATTTAATATTTTGCAATGGAAATTAAAAAAAAAATGGGTAAACTGGAAAATGGAAATCGCATACTTCTTTTTTTCAATTTTATGAAGCACAAGAAAAGCAGCCCCAAAAGCCCCTCTACCAATCTGCTCAATAACTTCATAATCTTCCATCTTTGACTTTCCATCACCATTTTCTGCTTCCATTTGTGACATATTTTCTTCAAACCCTAAAAAAATTAAGCAAAAAAAGACTCAAATTTTCACAACCAAATTGTCAAATAAGTCAACAAATTAGCTGAAAAATGAAAAAAATGAAATGGGTATTACCTCAAATCACCCAAAACCACCAAAAACTTGTCTAATTTGCTTAAAGACTCAATCTTTATGGCTCAAGACTTTCAAGAAAACTCTGCCAATAAAAACACTCAAACTTTCACAACCAAATTGTTAAATAAGTCAACAAATTAGCTAAAAAATGAAATGGGTATTACCTAAAATCACCAAAAACCACCACAAACTTGTCTAATTTGCTTAAAGATTCAATTTTTATGGCTCAAGACTTTCAAGAAAACCTATGAAACAATAAGTTGACTTAAAAGGGTATCAAAATCTTGGATACAATGATGATATCAAGCTTCAAGAATGTGGGTAAGCAATAGAAAGATGGTGGGTGTGGGGTAGAAAGAGGGAAAAACACTCAATTAAAGTTGAATTTTTGAGTTGTTTAAATCGGAAAATTGGTGGAAAAACAAGACTTGTGTAAAGCAAGTTCAATGCCAAATAATATTTAGTTCTTTACACATAAAAAAGGCAGATAGCTGAGGTTATACAAACTCAATTAAAGGGATATAGAACATTAGAACTTGTATATTAATAATTAAACAAAAGGGTGTGTTTTTTTCTTGTCTTTTTTTAATTTTTTTTTGGATCAAAGAAGGGGTTGTTGGTCACCAAACAGGAGAGAAAGATGTGATGGAAAATAATAGCATAAAATAATATAAAAAATAAATGGAAAATAAAGACTTTGCTTGCATTTACAGATTGAATAAGGGGAAATGGAGATGGAGAGGGGGAATGGAGAGCATTCATACAAAGAAATTCTTTTTCTTTGACTGGCCTACAGTTATGACGTCAACATCTTCACCTGAAAAATGCCTATTATGTTAATACCCTACAAAATCAGGCATACATGTATATATACTTGAAGGATAATGATTTATGTGTATAGAAAAAGTTCCCTCTTTAATTTTCTATAAATTGATAATTATCTTTGTATGATTTTGTAACATCTTACCTCTTATATAGCATTTAATCCACAACAAAATGTGATTTAATTTGTTGAAACAATGAAAGTAATATTTGACCAACATCAGTGGCGGATCTAGACCAAATTTTTAGGGGTAACGTTCAAATTTTTTTTACCGTACTTCATACAATATAAACGGAAATTATAAAGTAACTCATAATCAATTGCACATTAAATTATAAAGCTTAATGAATTGCACATTTGAAGATAAACCTTAATACATTGCACATAAACTCTAAAACCAATTGCACATAAGCCCTAAATCCGGTTTGGGTCGGATCGTATAAAAAATATATAATTAAACTAAAATTATTTATATAATCAACAAATGTACATAAAACGTCATTACAAACGCACAACGGAAATCAAACATATCTGAAGTCCCCGGGCGTTCATTTTTTGAAATCTAACCATGGCTCGTTTAAGTACGAGCTCGAGCTCAACCTGGCTCAACTCGACTTGGCTCGATTACAACCTAGAAATATAATAAGAGGCATTACGTCGTGAAGAGTTTTCTACTTTTTGTTGCTTGTTATTCTTGTTTCTATACCTCATTGCATCATAAGTATTCTTATTTAATCAAAAAAACTTAAGAAATTAGAATTGTTAATCAAGTATCAGATAAAATAAAAATAAAGGATCAATAGAAAAAACATTTAGATGTTGTTTTTGCATTTTAATGATCATACTATAAACCAACCACTAAAAAATGAATAAACTTGAACCTAAAATCTCTTTTTTATGTGACTTGATCTGAAATCTTATTTTTTATTTTAATTATCATAAGATAATCCAACTATTAAAAAAATAAAAATACTAAACTTGAGCCTAAATTTTTTTCTAAATATGATTTGATTTACGTGATTTTTATATTAAAAAATAGAAGATACTAAAATTTGATTTTAAATAAGATTGTTTAATGTAAAAAAGAAATGACAATTAATTTACGTGATTAAAGTTTTCTTTAGAAATTTTTATATTAAAAAATAAAGGATACTAAATTTTGATTTTAAATAAGATTGTTTAATGTAAAAAGGATATGACAATTAATTTACGTGATTAAAGTTTTCTTTAAAAACAGTTGACTAAATGAATTTTTTTAATTAGGAAAAATTTACTAATTTATCTTAATAGAATCTTTAATTTAAGAATGAATTTGATTTATTTCCTTTTTTTTTCTTATCATCAGTAGCCTTCCTCATTTCGTCTTTACCCTTACAGCGTTGCTTTATCATTAAAAAATATTTAAGGTTCATAAACTCTTTTTTATGTTATACCCAATTTTGCAACAAACTGTCTTCACCATCTCTTACACACCTCAAGACTATTGCTATTGTTAGAAAAACAACATCTCCCTTTCATCTCTTTGTTATATCCTTTTCTCTTTATAACATCCTCATCGCCGGTTGCCCCCTTCATTTGGCCGGATTTTTTTTCCGTTCAAACTATTTTTACTCTCTTTTTTCAGAAGGGGTAGCATAATATTTTTCAAGGAGTAACGGAATGCAAAAAACGTCGGAAAACAAAACAATTTGCACTCCGAAAAATTGGGGGGTAGCGGGGGCTACCCCTACCTATATGGTAAGTCCGCCCCTGACCAACATGATGAACAAAGCATTTTATGGTTTAGACCGAAACTCTTAGATAGTGTTTGGTTTATAAACAAGAGTTGTTGAATATTTTAGCGTAATTAGGATTCACTTAGTGAACAAAGTGAATTGTAATACATATCAAGCAAGTTAGGAGGTACGAAAGTGTACGTTTATTTAAGTTTGTTATAGTTCTGAGTGTTCGGACGAAGTCTCTAATCAATGGGGATTCCAAGAGGGCAACGCCCCCTACCGAGTGTCCAAGGCAGTGCCCCTGGGAGCAGAGTCAAAGGGTAAGGGGCTGGGCTCGAGATGGAAAATAATTCCAAAAATACTTTTATGAAATTTCCTTTTTATTTTCAAGATGGAAAATTAACGCATCCTGAGGGAAATGTTTATTTTAAATAATAATTGTATGGAGGCAAAGTGGTTTTGCATCCCAATTGAAATTGTTCTTGGTGATAGACATGTTGGTTCATACGAAGTCTCACTAAATCACATACTAAGTTCTTGTTCTCAATCTAAGTTGTATCCGAATGGACTTTTCAGGTGAACTACCGAAATAATTCGATCTCAAAGTAATTACACGCCTCTCTGATCATCCATTATAATCTAAATTTAACCAACAAGGGTATCCTTGATATTCTTTTTTTGTGCTTTTGGGTTGGTGTCTCCTTAGGGTCGGATGAGTGGGGATCTTTTTTTTTCTTTTTTTTCAATTGCTAGACGACGACATTCACGATGAAGCGTAAACTAAATCTCGTATCAAAACTTTTGGCATCCACCATTTCATGCCAGAACCCCCGCTCTCCCAAGTTCAAAACCTTGGGATCTTCCAAATTCCAAATCTCGGGCTTACTCAATTTTAAAATATCAGGTTATCTAAATTTCAAAACATCGGATTCCCCAAGCTCTAGTCTTCTCAATCATCGGAACGTCCACACCGACACCTTGCAACACTAGTGTGAATAAATCTTCGTCCTCGTAGCTGACAAAAACTACTACTAGAAAGAAGAAGGGAAAGCGGTCGCGTCATTTGGGTGCGAAACAAAGCCAATGGGCTCTAGCCAGAGACGTCTATGAGGATTTAAATGACTCGGACGAGTCAGAAAAAATGTCATTTGGCCTAACGAATATATAAACTATTTTTTAAACAAATATTAATGTTATAACAATAAACACAACAAAAATACAGAGTTGCTAAATTCAATGGTTTCTAATGTGTGAAATAACTTAAACTCCATACAAAGTTCATCACCATCAATATCTAATCTTTTTTTTTACCTTTTTATTGATTGAATTGGATGGATGTTTGGGTAATGCATATAGATCAAAAGAAGACTAATAAGCCTAATATGTTATAAAATTTTAGATATGGGTAAAAATAAAATTATTTGGACCTAATAAGTTGTAAGATTAAATTTTTATAGAGAGGGTCTAATAAATTTTCCAGTTTCACATTTTTGAATATATATATATATATATATATATAATATATATATATAGGTTAGATAGAAAAGCCTAAAAATTTGAGAAAACCCAACCTCCCGACATTTTTTTGAAAAAAACAACACATGTAATATACATGTTTTTAAGAGTTTTGAGCCAAAAAAATCAAAAAAGCGCCGAGTGGATATTTTTTAAAAAAATAAACAAGTTTCAGCAACTTTCATTACTAACATGTGTTAGACAAAAGTTGCTGAATTTTGCTTATTTTTTTTAAAATATCCACTCGGCGCATTTTTGTTTTTTTTTTTGGCTCAAAACTCTTAAAAACATGTATATTACATGTGTTATTTTTTTCAAAAAAAATGTCGGGAGGTTGGATTTTCTAGGGTTTTCTCAAATTTTTAAGTGTGTGTGTGTGTGTGTTAAAAGATGAGGCCCCAATAAAATTAGACCCCAGCCGGGGATGCGGCTCACCCACCCTCTAGGTCGGCCCTGGCTGTAGCCGACAACGAGCTACTAGAAAAAGTTTGGATAGATGTATATTTGTTCATGCAACTTTTGAGAAGTCCTGAAAGTTTATTTATTACTCGTAAGGCTGCAAATGAACTGAATGAACACAAACAAAGTCTTGCTCGTGTTTGTTTGTTAAGGATATACATGTGTTCACGAACGTTTACCGAACGAGATTTTTTATGTTCGTGTTCATTTGTTAAGGAAATGAAGTTGTTCGTGCTCGTTTGTTAATTTTAGATATTGAACATAAACGAACACAAATTGGCGTTCTTGAACACACATGAACACAAACAAGTGTTCATGAACATAAACAAACGTTAATAAACATAAACAAAGACAAACGAACATATATTAAATTTTAAATATGTACGACATCAAAGACACTAAATAGATCCACCCAAAATATACCAACCTATTTATCCAAACATACTTAAGTACTTAACATCTAATAAAAATAAATAAACATATATACTCTTAGTTAATTATATATATAAACATTAAAAACCCCAAATGTAGGAACGTCTACGATTAGCACGAGAACCTAAATTTGTTATCTATTGTCCAATTAGGCGGAAACTAATGACAAGTTAACCAAATAACAAGAATTACTCGTTTAAACGTTGTTTTCATTGATCTAAAGTTCAATATATTCGAGAACCGGATCCGACAGAGCTTCACCGTCTCTGTACCAAAATCTCTAACCCTTTTTAAATGAATAACCAAGGCATCTATTTATAAGGATGGAAGTTCGCTGGTGAGAAAACATGTTCGGCGAACTTGACCTAGTCAAGTTCGGCCGAACTTGACTTCACACATACCATTACCAGCGAACTTGTCCTACATTACACTTAATTGTCCTACATTACACTTAAATACGTCTCGTTTCTAACAGATTAAGCTCTAATCACTCAGACTCGATGCATAATGACGTAGGCAACATACATATGCACCAAAGACTCCCCTTGGATGTTGCCGTAGTCATTGAATTTTAAAATCTTCTGAGTCTTCCGATCTTTATTTCTTGAATAAACTTTAACGTATTGATCTTTATATCCTCTTCCTTTTCCTTGAGCTTTGTCTTGATAAAACTTTTTAATCATCATGCTCCCCCTTGCTTTAATCTTTGCTCCCCCTAGCTTTAAGCTTTGCTCCCCTAGCTTTAAGCTTTCCGGTGTCTTTATTTTTCGCTTTATCAATCTCGTCGTCAATCTTTACTTCCTGTCTAAATACATTCTGACATTCAAATAAATATTTCAGTTTCACACTTTGAAATTTTGTACCATCAATATTTCAAATTTTAATCTTCACTTCAATTTTTTTAAACTTTTAGTTGTTTCAAGTTCAACTTAATGACCTTGAATACCTTTCCATTTAAAATCTTCAATTTTCTCATGATTTTCATTTGTGAAAATCCAGTTAGTTGATCAAGTCCAAGTTAATGACCTTGATTAACTAAAAATGTCAACCGAGTCCAAATTAATGACCTCAGTTTGAAAAACTGTTATGAACAATCTGATTTTAAAGTTTCCTATTAATGAACTTTTAAACATTCGTCAGATTTTCTTACCAGACTTCGAAGATCCGTTCTCCAACATTGGCTCGTTGAAACTAATGTAGAAACAAAATCTTTTTGTATTTTAGAAAATTTATGCTAAAACACACTCAAAATCTTTTTGGATTTAATTTGAAAAGCAAGTAAAGTATTAACAGAATTTTTAACAAGTAAAGTAAACTATATACAAACATATTTACAAACATATTTTTGTGAATTCGTGTCTAAGGATCATATCAGTCGATTGAGACATATCACCAGTACCGTTGACCTTTTTGAAGACTTTAAGTTTTAAACTCGTTTACCTAGATTGTCGGTATGTTTGTCCTCTTAAACTTCAACACATTTCTCAATTGTTCCAAGATATGTTAGGTATGAATTATGAAACTTGACTTAACTGCGGTTTCCACCTCTTGAATATACTCCCGTATCAAGATTCCCTAGATTTCATCTTACAGGTGAGTATAGCGTAATTGATATCTGTATCTGGGTTGTGCGAGACCTTGAGAGCTTAGGTTAGTACTACCGTACAGACAAAGAGATGAAGGCTCGTCTTTAAGGTGTATTCCATTTAAGGAATTTTTTAGCACTGCAAATGATTTGATCTTTCAATAATTTTCAAGTTTGCATGCAGTATAAGGGATTTTTAGCAAAAGCATTATAGAAATTCTAAGATATTGCTTCCGCAAAATCAGAAGAACTTGTATAATACCCCAGATATCAATCATCTATAAAGACCTCGTATCTCAGAATCAGGCAATCTCTCGAACGAAATTTCGGAGTACTAAGTCCATATATCTGAGAGATGTTAATCCACAAGATTAAGCAGTTGTAAAATTTAGTTTATATCTCGGAAACAATCTACTGGACGTGTAAAGTCTATCAACACATCCACAGTAAGACTTATTTATCACTTTTAAACTTTACAATTCTTTAGAGTACTGTGATAGTCCACTGATGTACTATCATTTCCTTTTTGACACCTAATTCTTTTTGTCTTTTTCAATGTTTTTTGAATTTTCAACGTTTTCATATGTTTTTTTATTATTCTAGAAATTTTCTTACTCCCCCTAAAATCAAAAACATATTTTTGGATTTTAGATTTTAAGAAATTCTTCTAAAAAATGTAACAAACCAATGTGGATTAAGATAACTTGTCGTCCGATCCTTTTTCCAACATCTTCATTTGCACCTGTTTAACAAATAAACCATTAACCTCATTTATATGAAAGAACAAATGGTTATAAAATCAGTGTTTCGTTCAATGGTGTGGATTTGCACAATTTGTTTTTGACAAAATTTTCTCCTTTTCTCAAAATGATTAAGATTTTGACATTCTGAATAAGTTAACTAACATGAAGTTCCACTATCCAGATTTGACTTTGACAAAGCAGATCTTTTGGAACTCCTGCACACAAAGCAACTATTTGAATAAGGAAACCCAAACCTTTTTGATTTTGGGTTTGACATGATAAGCATCATAAACACTTTCAAAATCATCATCATATTCAAAATCATCATCAAACATTTCGTCTGATGTTGATTTTGAAAACGTTTTGATTTTTTTTTCTTTGTCTGTTTGATTACTGACTCGGTTGATTTGACATTTTCAATTTTGTCAGCAAAAGACTTTGATTTTTCAGATGATAAAAGGCTTTTCTTCACAACCCAGGATTGTAGCTTGCTTCTCGCTTTCTTGATATAGAATCTAGAATCTTTGTTTTCATTCGTTTTTGAAGTTTCACCTTTTTCAAATGTTGAATTTTCAAACTTTGACATAGTTTTAGGTTTCACTTCTTGTTTAGATTCATAGTTTCTATTGGACTCTATGATAGGTTTCACAATCTTTGGTTGTTTTTGCTTTTCATCTTTGACATAGTTTTTCTTCGTGGAAACACATGCTTTAATTTCAGACACTTGCGAGCAATATGACCAACAATATTGCATTTAAAGCAAGCCCGATTATCCGAAGCATGTCCACTAGTGGGTTTCACTCCACTTGTGGTCTTGGTCTTAGCCTTGTCCCGAAGTTCTTTCTCTTTCTTGAATTCATCATTCGATTTCTTACTGATCATACCTTCTTCCTGAACCGTATTCGTCCCAAATACAAACCTTATGTTTTTACCTTTGTACTCATGGAATGGCGACTTCTGGTTCCTCCTCGGCTCATCTTCCTTTTCCTCCAAACCCAATCCTGCTCTCCTGTTCTCAGGAAAATCACCACCAAACTTTCGAAAATTGTTAGCTTTCCTTTTGGGTTTCGAGTAAAATCTTTTCTCATTTTCTCAAGATCATCTGATGAAATTTCTACAAGTTTGAAAAACTTGTCAAGTTGATCTTCTCTCACGTTCCGAATCGGAAAACTATCATCGAAGTATAATCTATCAGATTCCTTAATCTTGTACATGACAACATTAGGATCATCACTTAGATCATTTTCAGATGATGTATCGTCATCTTTAGATTGTGATTCCGAGTTATTCGAACTTGATTTGGCACTTTCAGAGCTGCCTTCATCAAAATCATTTCCCAACACATTTTTAACCACATTTTTTACCACCGCTTCATTGTCATCATTTGACTTCGTAAAATCTACGTCAATGTTCTCAGGCAATTTATCTTTTATTTCTGATAAAGTAGTATATTAATAGCCTTTTCAATCTCATCATCTTTCTTGCATGAGTAACTTGCAAGAAGTGGTGGAGGAACACTTCCGTATTTTTTACGATTTGATTTATCATCATTTTCCTTCAATTTAATCGTAGGAAGAATGTGATCAATGACATAAGCGTTTGTGGTGTAACTTTTCAGCAATTGTCTTACCCTTTTTGTTTCTATCTTTATATCATGAAGCTCACGCTTTGTTTCAGCAATGGTGTTAATGTACATGTTAATTGCCTTTTGTTTTTCAATTACTGTGGCATTTAACATTTTTACATTAGCACTGAGTTCAAGATTAGCTTTTTCGACATTTTTATATGTTCCTTTCATTTTGTCATAAGCTTCTTTCATGGTTCTGTAATCATAATTAAAATTTTCATTATGTACAGTCATTTCTCTTATGACTTTGACCTTTTCAATACAAGATTCACAAGGATTTGCGCACTTTGTGCAAGGTTTTTCAACCTTCACAACTTTCACAATTTCCTTTTCAGACACACTTACCTCAGCTTTTACCTTTTCTGCCTCTAATTTCAAAGCTTCTTGCTTTTGCATCTCAAGGTAAGCTATTTCTTCTTCCTCAGCTCTCTGCATTAACCTTCCAGAATGGCATTCTCTAGAGCAGCATCAACATACGATGTCTCAGATTCATCCACTACCTCTGCCATCATAGCAACACCAGTTTTCTTTCCAATGTATCGGTTCCAGTCAAAACCATCTTCTTCATGAGTAACAACAAGAGCTTGTTCGGTTTTCTTTGCAGATTTATCTTCTACTTCGACTTGTGTTCTCTTTGGGTATGGCTTGTATTGAAGAGCTTTCTTATAGTATTCATTATTGCTACCAAAAGGATTTTGGTTTCCACTTGCTTCTTGATTGTTGCATTCTCGTTTGAAGTGTCCCTTTTGACGACACCTGAAGCATGTGCATTTTGACTTGTCAAATCCAAGCTTGTTGCCTGAATTACCAATATCTCTTCCAGTGAGTGCTACAAATTTGGTAACTCTTCTGATGATACATGCAAGGCTCCATTTGATATCCATCAGTTCTAACTCTTCTTCGTCCACCTGATCATAATCTTCGGCGGTCATTTCAGGATTTCCGATCTTTCCAGCAACCAAACTTTCATATGATTCTAGAATGGTAGCAAGAAGTGCTATACGCTGTTTGGCCACCTTTTCAGGAAATACATTCTTCAAATCGACTGCTATGTTGCATTGAAAACATTTGAATCAGAACTGGATTGGCTTGTCTGATGCGACTGATTATTCTGATTTTGGAATGAAGAATTTGAACTAGCACTCAGCATAAGGAGAACTCTGATTTGGAGAAGAATTCATATTTGCACTAAAAGCTGTTTGAATTTTCGGACTCTGAATCGGAGTATCTTGAACACCTCCTTTGTAATAAACACCGACATCTTGAACAACATTAGCATTCTTTGATTTAGCATTCTTCATCAACTCCATTTCATGACCTTCTAGTTTGTCAATGAAAGATGATAATTTGAAATGTCTCCAAGATGGACTGTTCTTCAGAATCATCAGATACGTTGTCCATTTCCTTCAGGAAGTGCATCGGCCAATTTCTCGATTTGCTCTTCATTAGATCTTTTGATATCATGTCTTCGCATCTGGACCATGAGGTGACAATATCTATCAATCATCTGCTTCATAGTTTCACCTTTGATCATAGTGAAGATCTCGAACTCTTTCTTAATCAAGGCCTTTTTGCTCTTGATCATTTCATCACTTCCTTTGAATTTGTCACAAAGAGAGTGCCACAATTCTTGTGAAGTATCATATTCTGGCAATAATATCAAGATATCTTCCTTCACCGATTGTTGTATCAAGCTGATCATTCTTTTCTCTGCGACATAATTTTCTCTGTCAGCCGGTGAAAACTTGTTCAGCGGAAGGTCTTGATCACGCTCATCTTTTGGCCACTTGTAACCATCTTCAACTGCAACCCAGCTGTTGAATTGATTTGCTTGTATCCAATTCACAAATTTTTCTTTCCACCCTTCGAATTCGTCCATACTCACTAGCTTTGGCGGTTTTGTGGTAGTACCCATTTCATTGTCGATATTCATCTGGTTCGCCGCAAGAGCATTAGCATTTGATGAAGAAGTATTTGTGAGACAAACACGTTATGGAAATCTTCCACTATGACAATCTGAAGACTTATCTGAAAATACGATAAAAAACACTCGAAAACTGATTAGTAATTGACAAGTTCGGTTGAACTTATGTGAGAAACAGATTTTGATTTTAGTTTTCCACAAGTTCGGTCGAACTTAGATAAGAATTTTCAGAAATTTATCACAAACACTCAAGTTCGGTCGAACTTGATATGGGTTTTGAGAAGAATTTACACTTTTGAGCGGACTTGTAAAGGATTTCAAGAAAAACAAATGAGTTCGGTCGAACTTAGGTGAATCTTCAAGAAATTATCAAGTTTGGGCGAACTTGTAAGAGAATTTCAACAAAAATTGATCAAGTTCGAGCAAACTTGATCAAAAGTGATGAATTAACTATCAAGTCCGAGCGAACTTACTATGAAAACTTGAAAATTTTATCAAGTTTAGTCGAACTTCATTAAAATCAATGAAATTTTAATCAAGTTCGGTCGAACTTGGTGTTAAGTTCGGCCCAATTCAGTTTGCAATTCATCGTTTTTTGAACTTTTTGCCATCAATTCTTTTGAATTTGATGTCCAAACTCTCAGGGGTTTACCACAAGAGTATTTTACATGATATGTTCAAATTTTAGCAAAATTTGTCCATGAAATCTTCAAATATGTGAAAATGTAAAGAAAAATGATAGAATAGAGATGAAATAGAGTGATTCTTGACTTGATTCCAGCAAATTTAGGTATCCAGGCTCTGATACTACTTGTAAGAACGTCCACAATTAGCACGGGAAGCTAAATTTGTTATCTATTGTCCAATTTGACAAGTTAACCAAATAACAAGAATTACTCGTTTAAAGGTTGTTTTCATTGATCTAAAGTTCAATACATTCGAGAACCGGATCCGACAGAGCTTCGCCGTCTCTGTACCAAAATCTCTAACCCTTTTTAAATGCATAACCAAGGCACCTATTTATAGGGATGGAAGTTCGCTGGTGAGAAAACATGTTCGGGTGAACTTGACCTAGTCAAGTTCGGCCAAACTTGACTTCACACATACCATTACCAACAAACTTGTCCTACATTACACTTAAATACGCCTCGTTTCTAATAGATTAAGCTCTAATCACTCAGACTCGATGCATAATAACATAGGCAACAGACATATGCACCAACACCAAACACAAACAAACAGGAACGAGCACAAACAAACACGTTACCAGAACGTTCACGAATATAAATGAATGAAGGTGACCTCTGTTCATGATCGTTCTTTTAACTAAACGAACAAATTTTTTGTTCTGTTCGTTCATTTATTAAACAAACGAACTTCCCGTTGAATAGCTCATGAATAATTCGCTGAAAGTTCAATTCGTTTGCAGCGCTAATTACTTGGAATTGGTCCAAAAAGTGAGAGATTTGATATGCCAAGGAATTGATTTATATTACGATTCAATAGAAATATATATACACCAAAACAAATCACAACAAATATTACATAATAGTAAGTCAATCTGTGATTGAGACTTTTGAATTGTTCCCGTATTGTGGTTGGCGCCTACCCCCCCTCGCGCGCGCACGAGATGGAGGAGGTCCGATACGAAGCAGTGTGCGAAAGTGCTCAAACAATGGTAAAAATGTCCGCAACTTGTTAAGTAGTTGGAACGAATTTGGTGGTGAGGCGACCTGATGCGACCAACTCACGAACAAAATGGTAATCATTGTCAATGTGTTTTACCCATTTATGTGAGACGAGATTTTGACTAAAAAACAAAGCACTTTTTTTTCGCATAAGAGAGTCGATCGTTCTATAGGTTGAGCATGTAATTTCCCTAACAAATTTGTTAACCATATTATTTCCATAGTTGTGTTCGCCATTGCTTTATACTCCGATTCACAACTAGAATGAAAAACCATGGGTTGTTTCTTTCACTCCATGAAACCAAGTTACCACCTAAATAAATGCAATAGCCATATGTTGATCTTCTAGTGTCAATGCATTAAGCCCAATCCACATCCGAATAACCTAGTAAATCCGTCTTTTTAGGACGATCAAAATTATATTCATAAGATAAAGTTCCCTTGACATATCGAAGAATTCTTTTGACAAGCTGAAAATAAGCGGTCGTTGGATTTTGAAGATATTGACTAGCTTGATTTACTGCATATGAGAGATCAGGACACGTGATGGTGAGATATTGAAGGGTACGCATAAGAGAGTGGTAAAGGGTTGGGTCATGGAAGGGTTCACCGGTGGAGTTTAATACATTGATGGAGGCAAGAGGAGTTTTGTGAGTTACCTCTAAGCCAAGAAAATAGCTACGAGCATCGTGATCTTTTAGCTTGAACTTCTTATGAAGTCGTGATGTAAAAAATGTTTCAACTTGATCACTGTTCCCTATAATAATAACATCATCAATATAAATAAGGAGATAAATTAATGTATTGTTATGTTTGTAAATGAAGAGAGATGGATCGGCACGACTACATTGAAACCCAAGAGTTACAAGAAAGCTACTGAATCATTGAAACCAAGCTTGAAGGGCTTGTTTAAGACCGTAAAGAGCACGGTTAAGTTTGCATACATGGTTGGGAAATTTCTGGTTTTCAAACCTAGGAGGTTGCTCCATGTATACAGTTTCATTTAAGTGACCGTTTAGAAATGCATTGTTTACGTCAAGTTGATGTAGAGTCCATTTTTGGATAGTGGCAAGACTAAGCACAACACGGATAGTTGAAGACTTGACAATAGGACTAAAGGTTGAGAAAAATCTAGTCAGGGGACTTAAGTGAAACCTTGAGCTACAAGACGAGCCTTGTAGAGATCAGGAGAACCGTCGGCTTTATATTTAACGTTGTAAATCCATTTGGAGTCGTCGATGTTGGACTGAGTGGGACACACTAGGGAAAGTGCACCCATCGCGAGCATAGTATAGTATTGGTAAGATACCGAGGTCGTCCAAGGACACAAGAGCTTTTAATACTGGTTTAGCGTCAACGTCTAATTGATACAAATTTTTGATAAAAGTTTGAAAGATAAAATAAACATAAAAATGAAAAGATAAATAAAAATAAAGTACAAATAGATAAGATAGAATCACTTGGATCCAACTCCATTTTTATGTACCCTTTGATGATTTTTCCCTTTAAGAGATTATCTTAGTTATAGTAGTAGGCCCCTCTTTTGAAGGTGACGTTACCCTCGGCCAAGTGGTTTGAGGCAGCAGGGATACAATCCCAAGAGGCCGGAATATTGAAAGACAATTAAGTAAGTTATTAATGCGAAAAGTAGTAGGCCCTCTTTTGAAGGTGACGTTACCCTCTGCCAAGTGGTTTGAGTCAGCAGGGATACAATCCCAAGAGGCTGGTTTTATGTTTTAATAGTAGTTTACATATGAGACGTTCAAGTTATTTGCACCCCTGCCATCCAATACCATAGGTCATTGAAGGAGGTTCTAGTAAGCTTGAACCAAGTCCTCGCAGGATCTATACATTGAACGAGACAACAACTTTACCAAACCACCCCCCTTCCAAGTAGTTAACGTGCTTTATATAGACCGTAAAGACACGAATGAGCAAATCAATGACATCATGAAGAAATGGTTAGGAAAATTCACTTTCAACATAAGAAACTAGTTATTAAAGTCATTAATACATACCCAATTAAAAAGTAGCCGAAAATTCACTTTCAACATAAGAAACTAGTTATTAAAGTCCTTTTTGTATTTTGTGTTGGTTTTTGCCGCTAATTTGCTTCTTTGATCTTTTAAGTTCATTTGGTCCTGTAAATATAAAAAGGAACAAAGAAACGTACTTTTTCCAACATTAGTACTAAAAAGGGTTGGTTTACGCCTCGTTTGATGTAATTATATGTTGCATTTTGTACACATCAAATACCCCCACACTTGAATCTTTTCTTGTCCTCAAGCAAAACTCTTAAATGTGGCTTAAACACCCAAATGGAAATGGTAGAGAAGAATTTTTTTGTGGCTTGTCTAGAGTGTCGGTAATCCAAGGTATTTATTTGTTTGTTTGTTTTATTTTATTTACAATCATATTAGTCCTGATTTAATTAGAACAATTTTTAAAGAAAAACTATTTATTTAGGCATAGCATGCCCTTTTAAAATTCTATTTAGTTATATACAAGTTCACACACCTCACAAGAGATCACTCAACACTCGGCCGAAGATGTATTTTTGTGATAACACTCGATCCCGGCGTGGAACTTACTTCTACCATATGCTTGACGAGAGATCAAACCTCCTCCTTTTTATCTAAAAACCTTTGTAAATATCAAGAGGACTTTAAAAAGGGTTAGGCTTGGGATAAGGGTAGTGTTTTTGAGTTAGAAGTTAGTAAAATGGCGAAAAACGTAAAAAGCGTCGGTGTCGTAAATTTTTTATTTTTCTGACAATTATTTAAACTAGATAACTTCAAACAAGATTTTTGAGGGTCTTGTTTGCTTATTTCAAAAACTACATGTTTCATTTTTTTATGTGAAAACTTTTGAAGACAACCAAGCTTTTTACTAAAACAAATGGTTTAAAAAAATAAAAAAGGTCTTTGGTGGGTAATGGGTATTTTTACGGTTTGTGTGTTTAGAAACGAAAAGGTTTAAGCTCAAAGAAGTTAACTAGGGGGATTATTTGGGTGAGGGATAAAAAAGGAAAAAAAATGGGTTTGTATAAAGAAATGGGTTAGTCCTAATACCTCCATCATTTACTTACTTGGGTTAAAGTTGGTAAGGACCGGAATGTATCATCTTGGCAAGTTCTAGAGTCGTAAGAACCAAGCGGGTTATTCACACAAGAAACAAAAAAATGAGCATTTAGTTAAAGATGTATACTTGTATGCTCGGTAAAGGCTCAAAACTCACTTATTGTGGGAAATGGGTTTATCGTGAACATGCATATATAATCAAATTTTAAAAGAATTTGTTATGCCCTTTGTATAATTTTCTTTATTTGGTTCTTTTTATCACGACGCTATCGGTTGTAAATTTGTAAAAACATAATTTTTAGAACTTGATATCCTAATTTAAGCAAGACAAGTAAAAATTGAATTTTTTTTGAAAAGATTTGGGGTGATTAGCGGTTCCTTTCTCTCCTTCTATTCAACATTTTCAAATTTATTCAAGTGTTTCAAGTGTTCTCCAAGAGGTTTCAAGAGTATCTAAGGTGTTAGCAAGCTTGAGGATCTTCAAGAAGGTGTTCTTGCACTTTATGGAGGCTTTTCTTTTCTTCAAGTGAATCATCCCTAGCCTTGTGCTAGTTGTAAGTGTTCACAACCCTTCATCTTGTTTCTTAGTAAACATAGATCCCAAAAGTACAAGTTGATCATTCATAGACCTTGTTAAAAATATTTGAAAACCCTAGAAGAAAACACTACAATCTAAACAATATTAGTTGTTTTTGTGATTATCTTTGTTATTGATGAAGTTGTGAACTTGCAAGATATTGTTAAAAAGATAAATAACAAGATGAATAAGTAGATCTAGCATGTTTCATAAATAAAAGTTGATGCACTTGTTAACATATATGGATGATCTTAAAAAGGGTTTTAAAAATGTTAAAAGTCTACATAAGTTTCATAATGTTCATGATTTTGGTTTTGAAAGTATACAAAAGTTGGATATCTTAAACTTGTTTTAAAGATGGATGAACATGGAAAGTGATTTTCTTAAAAGATCTAGTATTTCATAACAAGTTCATGATCTTTAATCTTGTTGCAAATATTTATAAGTGTTTTTGTTAAGTTGAAAAGTGATGTTGATGCGTTTGGTAAATTGACGATGATTTTTGGACACTTAATGATGATTATGATAAAAAGGGAAAACATGATGTTTTAGGGGAAACTTTGTCAAATTTTCTAAAAATATAAGTTGTGATTTAACATGGTTGAACAATGCCACACCCCAACTCGCTGCGGAAGCGCACACGAGGAGCAACAGACACATGGCACAGACACGTTATTTACAAAGATACTATATTGTATTCCAAAGGTACATCAATTTACATTGTTGATTCCATACAACAAGTATGCGATTACAGTACATTCTTGCAGATCACGTTAATCTTCTAATTGTATGCTTCTATACATGTATTCAGTTGTAGAGCAGTTCTTGTAACAACAAACACAAGTATCACACAAGTCTCAAGTCACCTGAAAAGCATGTTAAGTTTGGAAAAGGTCAACTACAAATAGTTGGTGAGTTTCACTGTGTTTGTTTGTTCCAGAAATACGTTTGAACAGATTTTTTTCACATTTGATTCAATATTATACTGAGCCCACAAATGAAATCTTGACTGTTCACAAGTGTCGTGTCCCACATCCGACACCTCAGCACTTTTCCACACCAAGTACTTATGTCTAACACCACAAAGCTTGCTCACAGGGAGTGCATGGACATGTGCAATTGTAGTAGAACCCAGGGCATTCGTGCCAGCTTAATTGAGTTTGTCAGACCAATAGTACTATTCACACATCCACCGGCATATAGTTGATCACTCGTGTTTGTGGGGACTTTTCGTGTGTTAGTATAATTCAGATAATTCACATCACAACATGTATGTATGTGCAAGTATGTACGTATGTAACATGCATTTCACCTCAAGTAAAACAGTAAAACAGTTTGAAAGTGGGGTAGTGAAACTCACGTAGTATATAGCACAACAATCACATGAGGTGTAAGTATTAAGGCTCTATCACTCCAGTCCTGGTATCAGTTCGTGTTTGGTTAATTACCGATTACAGTTTTCAAATCGGTAATTGCAATAACTCGGGTTCAGATGAGAATAATCATCTGAGAATCTACCTATAGCATAACAGTAGGGCTGTGGGTATTATCATAGTGTCAGATTTCAGTTTGGCTTTCGGGCACCGTTTTGCGTGTCGGTCAAAGTTGCTTGTTTTAGAGGTTCGGACAGTGGCATGATCTTATGGACTATACCAATGAGTTCTCTATCAAAAATGATTAACTTTATATTTAGGAGTTCGGTCGTTTGGGGATCCCAACTTGGCCGATTTTAAGTTTCCGTTTTCGCCGTCGGCGAATTTTCCAAACTTGCTTGAAATGTCCCCAAGTACCCAATTTCCCCGTAACAGTCCAAAATATCTCTGGTGTTCCCCTTATTGGCAATTTAGTTAGTAGTTAGTTCGCGGTTCCGGCAGGTTCATTATGTGTTTAAAGTTGCCGGTTTTGTATAAAATATTGAGATTTTTAATTCTAAAAATCATTATTCCATGTATATATTTAAAAAAATTCTGAATATTTTTATATAAATTGGTTAAAATATATACATTCTGGAAAAAAGTATTTTCAGAATTTATAAAAAAAATTTATTAATTTTAATAAATTCGCGAAAAACTTTATTTTAACCGAACAACGCCAAAAATGGTTCGAACTTCAAAAATTACCAAAATTCCCAGAATTGTCCCAATATATTCATGAACTTCCTGGAATTAATTTGAGATTTTTCCGAATTCGTTACACCGTGTTTCCGGCTACCGAAACTTTGTGACAACACGATTTTTAAAACCAAACTCAATCTCAGCCAATGGTCCCCAAACCTTTCCAGAATGTTTTCGATATTAAAATCAACATCTCTGTAATGTTTGGTGTTTTGTTGAGCTCGTTATGTTTGCCGAATTTATTCCTTTAAAACAGTAAAAAATTCACCAAACATCACCAAAAATTCAGAAAACTTTAAAAATTGACAGGGAATCTATAATCAACCCATACATATGATTACCATACTAATTTCCAAGTTTAATGAACACCCACGGACAAAGTTATGCTATATGTAAATCTCTATGCCCTTGTTTAGGTTTTCGGAAGTTATACCTAGCGAAACTTGCGTTTTTACGCATCCCTTATGTGTCCAAAAGCAAGATAAGCTTATGTTCAGTACCTATACACCATAAACAACATAAATATGCATAAACCCATGTCAATCAAGCCTTAAATCCGTTCTTTTCGATTAGAGTTTGTTATGTTCGATTCTTGTCGAATACTTTGTGTTTTTGTATCATCATCCGATTTTCCACCATGAATCGACATATATCAGTCGTTTACATGTTATTTAGTGTATAATCAGATTAGGGTGTTAAGTACCCTAAGAATTCATGGTTAAATAGAATTCTTTTTCCTGTAATCATAGTTTTTATGCCATTTTCCTTATGAAAACATGATCAAAAGCGGTTCTACCTTTGAATTTCTTCTTGTTCTTGGTAGTTCTCAGCAAATTGTAGCATGTGTGTGTGTTAGAAGGTATCCTCTAAGTGTGGAAATGAGTTAAAGAACGAAAAAAGGACTTTTTAAAGCCTAAAAAGGCCTATCGGATAAGGACGGGGGTTTCTAGACCCCTTTGACTGGTCAAAAGTGGTTTGGGAGCCCCAAGGTGATAGGTTTTCTTATTTTTCACGTTTAGGTTTGTTTTTGGACGCAAACGCGTCCCAAGTGCGCCAAACAGGCTCTTTTTCGTACGGTTTTTCACGTTTTTGAAAACCGAACCCACCGACAACAAAACCCGGACACTTTGATATTTTGACTTAGAACAACTTATATTTATGTTACAAAAGTTTTTTTTAGGTTTGACTGACTGTTCGTTGCATTGTTAGTTGTTTCTGTGTGCGTTAAATCGAAGAAGTTTTGTTAACTAGAACTGTCTCCTTTAAGTGCCCTTTCACATTAAGGCTTCAAATCTTAGGTCATGGTATATGTCTCACGTCTATGTAATTCCGTACTCTTTGAATCATCTACGGCACAATCCTTTGTATCTAATTCGATATTATTCGTTTTGTGCACTGTTAAACGGTAAGCCTCCATTTAACCTGTTTTCTACACCCTCAAGCATCCTACTCGCACTGTTTGTCATTATTGATGATGTACTACTCATAACGTACCCTCGGATTCATCCGAGTAATGTTTTTATCGTTTCGTGAATCGTATAAGTTGTATGTATAATTAGGGTTCAAGCGTAATTAGGGTTTTAGGATTTAATTCATCGTAATTACTCAGGCATCACTACAAGCATTATAATTCCCATTTATCCACTGACGCATTTATGTCATACACTATAGTACATGTATTAGGCCATTCGTATTCCCAGAGTCGTCCAAACACATACAATTGCCTACTATTAAGTTTGTAACGCACTACGTGAATTTAGGGTTTTCAATGAACTTTTGTACATAACATAATTACTGTTTTATATTATACGTTCTTTCAAGCATATATCATCACATTTCCAGACACAATTCCTCACGATGCTAATTGTATGCACTTCATGTCCTATCTTCAAGGACTAACAACAATTAAGGTATACCGGGATTTCACAGTTGTCACAAGTAAGGATTTATAAGGTTAAAAATGGATTAAGTCACTAATCATGTTTATATGGATTTTTTTGGTGAAAAATGTAAATTAAAGTAACTCGAATTTTCATGATAATTAAAATGGATATTAATATATATATATTCCTAATATATATATATATATATAGAAAACCATGCAAGAATGGGTATTTGTGTATATTTTACGTGATACTTGTATGTAGTATAATGATATAGGAAATCATGTCTAAAAACATACTAAGTATAATACACTTACGAAAACAAGGGACAAAAACATGACAAAGTAAATATATATACATGTACATATATCCACAAGAATACATGGACAAAATACACATGTATAAATGCATGTCCATGACAAATACAAGGAAAATATGGACATGTTTACAAGTGTCTGTATGTATATATAAACAAGCTCGGTAAAAATATATAAATTCGGACAAGTTATAAAAGGTATGTTCAAGGACTTATAAGAAATATATACAACTTACAACCGATCATAAAAATATGTGTTACTTTAAGGAATCTCAAAGGGATATATTTCTTTAAAATATATAATTCCGGAAAAACCTATAAATTACTAAGTGTAGAATAATTCGCTAAATACAAGTGTGTATATAAATATATATACATACATATACCTACATATACGGTCTACGTATATCCTAACACTTAGCGAAAATACAAGGTTACAAGTATTATATGTGTATATACGTAAACGTACAAATACGACCCAAGTAACTAATTTAAAAATGTACACATAAGTATATATACATGGGTACACATATACGTACAAGTACACAACAAATACATGGATTGAAGAAGTATATATACATGTATACTTATACAAGAAGAATGTTAAAAAAATTTGTGTTTACAAAATATTGAAATTGAAATACATATTCATATTTAAGGATACATATAAATACTTGGACTTCGTCAAAGGTACATGGTAACAAGAACACATGAAACAAGAATATATTTTTGGATAAAAAATATATTGTTTACACTAAATCAAAACAATTTTGTAGGAAAGAGTACATACAATGGGGCGAGGCCTGGACATTACACGCACAAGGACGAAACAATCATATGTAAATAAAGATACAAATATATATAGATAAAATATATATCAACAATCATACGGATAATCAAACTACTAATGCGTCTAAACAATCAAGAGTTTTCAAACAACAAAACAAGGTCAAGTCTTAACAAGGACAATGATGAAAGACTTGTACATGATCAAACAATTAGACCTAAGTGCCTTAACGAATTAGGACACTTGTAAGTCGGGTACAAAAATGAAACGTTGGATTGCTTGTAGTGCACGGAGCGCAGACTGTGGGTTCATGTTCCCTCTTTTATATATATTTTGTTTTCAGAATTCGGGGGGGATACATGTTACAAAATGGTATGGTAAGCTCGGGAATGAAATCACCTAGATCATGTGTGCTTAAGTAGAAAAACACGAGTAGCCATTAATCACAATACAAACTGAGCAACAAAAGTGGTAGATTTATTGAGTATGGGCAAGCTCCACTCCTGGTCCGTGAGACCCTGTTGGAGTGCTTTTGTGTCCCAATTCGGGGTATCACTATGGATTTAGTGGCCCGGTAACGATAGAGACATCGTCCAGATTTGGTTGCTTACTTATGTCAACACCTACACTAATGTATTGGCTACACATTAATTGATCCATAAATTTCATAGATGCTATGCATACCAGTTTTCCATACCAAGTTATTCAAATATTTTAAAGATTCATTTGTGACAAAACAAAACACATGAATTCACCAACATTATTGTTGGCATTTTTACTTAACATGTATTTCAGGAAAGTAAGCTTTGCATGGTTGGAAATCACAGAACCAGGGAAACACGAGACGGTACCACTTTTGGAGGGTTTGCCTCTTATATATCGCCTTTGCTTGGGAATATAGGAGCCAAAACCTTGATATACAAAACTATATTTGTAAAGAGTTATCTTTGTGAACTTGATATTTTGGGATATGTATGTAAACAATATACTTAAATCTTGTGTCTTGATTTCATATAATATTTGGCAACGACATCATGGGTTATTTTATTATGTAGAATGTTTACACTTTCGAATGCAATGAGAACCTTTCATAGTCGCACCGATGTGGTTCTGCTCCGAGCAAGGGGTGTCAGGTTGGGGTAAGTTTGGGTGGGGCGAATGGTTTAGTGTTGATCCAGAAGATAATGGGCGGGTTAGGGAGGTGGGTGATGAGATTAAAGGTGAGGAGGAGGGTGTTGGCTGGATGGATCATTGTTTGGAGCTGGGCCGAGAACAGAAGGTTGGTCCGGGATTAGTTGGATAATAGGCGTGGGCCAGAGGTTCATGAAGCTTGTGAAGTTTAGGATTTGGAAGTTTTATTGAGTGGTGATGGATGTGGCATCAACAGTAGGGTTGGGAGAGTGTCATCAAAGTTTGAGATGTTTAAATTTTCTGCATTTTATGTTAAGGAAGGGTTTTTGAAAGAAGAACATTAGCATGCCTAGTGGTGTAAATGCGTGAGGTGTTAGGGTTGAGGCAACGATAACTTTTGTACGGGGGACTATAGTCAATGAAGACACAAGGTGCGATTCATGGAAGTCATTTATTTTTGACGTAGCCCCGAAGATAAAGAAACACACGACATCCAAAGACACGTAAATTTGAATAAGAAGGAGGTTGTTTAAAAAGGATCTCAAACGGGACTTGTTGTCAAGAATTGGTGTGGGAAGGTGGTTGATGATATAAGTAGCAAAGTGAAGGCATCTACCCACAAGTTTGATGGTGCATGAGCATTAAACATCATAGTCAGGCCCGTTTTGGTAATACGACGATGCTTTGTTTCGCCGCACCTATTTTGTTGGGGCATATACGGGCATGAGAATCTATGATGAATGCCATGGCTGTGAAAACGTTGTTGCACTCGAGTATCTGTGAACTTGATTCCACCATCGGTTTGAAAGATTTTTATTACATGAAAAATGATTTTCTACAAGGTTTAAAAAATCGACGAGAATGGAGTATAATTCCGACTTGGCTTTAAGAGGGTAGAACCAAGTGAATCTGAAAAATCATCGATAAAGATGGCATCATATCGATAACCATCTCTAGAGGTAATGGGGACGGGTCCCCAAAGGTCACAATGTACAAGATCTAAGACATGCAATGATCGTTTTGTATTTTCAATGAAAGGTAAGTGTTGTGCTTTTGACAATTGACAAGACGTGCATAAACCTGGCCTAGGTAATAAAGAAGTAACAAAAACATAACCATGTTTATTTGAAGTAGCAATAGTATCAAAAGCAACATGTCCTAGGCTTATCAAAGGAAACACGAAGATGTGAAGCAGATAAAGTGGCAACAAGAGACTCGTTACTTTGAGTGAGGACATAAAATCCATTTTCACATGTGCCTCTAGCAAGGACCTCCGCTGTTTTTCGATCCTGAATATGAAAGAAATTGTTAAAAAAAGGACATCAACCGGTGAATCATTTGTTAACATACTAATAGAAAGTAGATTTTTGTAATATTAGGAAAACAACCACATTTTTAAAGGAATAGAATTGGTTAGGTTAGTCATTCGAATATGAGTGATCGAAAGTGACTGGCCATTACCAAAAGTAACTCGAGAGTTACTGAGATCCAGACGAGAAACGTTTAGACCATGTGAGTTTGGAAGCATGTGGGCGGTTGCTCCTGCATCAGCGGTCCAATCTAGATTAATACTGCATTGATCAATAAACGCCTGAGCAAAATTTGCATCTAATGGAACAACACTTTGAGCATAAGAGGCGAGATTTGGGCATGCCTTCGCATAATGACCATCTTTTCTGTAGAGTCGACATCGGGGTAGTCATTTAGTGTAGTTAGAGCGACCACGTTCGATGAGGAACTATGTCCACGGCCATGCAAGGGACGCGAGTTGCTGCATTTCGAAGCCTGAGCTGAAAAGGTTGCTTAAGGAGGTTAGTTTCCATGAAGATTTTGTAGAAAAATCTCATGATTTTCCACGTTTGCAAGAAGGTCACGAAAGGGTGGGGTGGCATAAATGGTCCTCAGAGACGTAGAGAAGGTTTCAAAGGAGATACCAAGGCCACAAAGGAACCAGTGGCGTTTGTCTTCATCATTGACTGGATGACCAATGGCAGCGAGTTGGTCGCGTAAGGCATTGAATTTGTGACTAAACTTGGATACAATGGATGCCCCTTTTGTAGTTGACAAAGAGAGTCGCGTAACGCGTGCATACGTTAAAGAGAATGGTGACTGTAGGCAGCTTCAAGTGCTTTCTAGACTTGCACTGCATGGGTGTCGTCGATAGTTTTAGCCATGGCCTCCTCTGTGAGAGTGGAGTTTTGGAGAAGGAGAACTTTCTGATCGGCGGCTTTCCAGGCAAGAAAATCTGGATTAGCAATTATCATCTTTGGTGATGGTTCCGACTGGTGGAGTGAAGGTAGGATCGACATGGTCAAGGAAAGTGAGATAAGCAAGAACCGGGTGGACTTGCTTTTTCCATGTAAGATAGTTGGAAGAGCAGAGTTTAATATTTATGAGGTGGCTGAGGGAGTGGAGCGGGATGGAGGAAATATCATAAGAAGAAGAAGACGACATGGTGGCAGAAGGGTGGGCGATGGCAGAAGAGTGGGTGACAGAAGGGTAGGTCGTGATTTTTGGAGAGGGGGATCTCTTAGGCTGATACCATGAGAGATTTGGCATGCCAAGGAATTCATTTCTCTTATGATTCAATACAAATATATATACACCAAAACAAATCACAACAAATATTACAGATTATTTAGTCAACCTCTCTGATTGAGACTTTTTAATTGTTTTCATATTGTGGTTGGCTCCTATTAAAAAGTATTTCATCTAGGAAGATCATTCTAGTGATGTTATACCATTGACAACATACGTTCACATCGGCGCATGATAAAATTTGGGTTAGTAAGTTCTTCGGCATCTTCATACAACTAAAATCACAAAGGCAAAGTGATTGATCTAAGGACTAGCTATTGACATGCGCTAGTGAGGAATGGTACTCAACAACTAACTCACATATCGTATGTGTGGCACATATAAAAACACAACTGAAGCGAAAACAACAAACCTACATTTTCATGTATGATGTACCCAACAACCAAAGAGAACAAAGACATCTCAGTCGGGTGAGTTCATCACTTCGTTAGACACTGATACAACTACCTTGTCAAATAGAGGTGAAGGCACAAGCGGGACCATCAAAAGACAAAGGCGGGCGTCGCTAATAAACTTAATAATATGTTCGAAAAAAACTGGAACAATTTTAATGTCAAACGAACAAATTTGGTTGTTCGTGTTCGTTCATTTATTAAACAAACGAACTTCCCGTTGAATAGCTCATGAATAATCGCTGAAAGTTCAATTCTTTGCAGCGCTAATTACTTGGAATTGGTCCAAAAAGTGAGAGATTTGATATGCCAAGGAATTGATTTATATTATGATTCAATAGAAATATATATACACCAAAACAAATCACAACAAATATTACATAATATTAAGTCAATATGTGATTGAGACTTTTGAATTGTTCCCGTATTGTGGTTGGCGCCTACCCCCCCGCGCGCGCGCGAGATGGAGGAGGTCCGATAAGAAGCAGTGTGCGAAAATGCTCAAACAATGGTAAAAATGTCCTCAACTTGTTGAGTAGTTGGAACGAATTTGGTGGTGAGGCGACCTGATGCGACCAACTCACGAACAAAATGGTAATCAATGTCAATGTGTTTTACCCATTTATGTGAGACGAGATTTTGACTAAAAAACAAAGCACTTTTGTTTTCGCATAAGAGAGTCGATCGTTCTATAGGTTGAGCATGTAATTTCCCTAACAAATTTGTTAACCATATTATTTCCACAGTCGTGTTCGCCATTGCTTTATACTCCGATTCACAACTAGAATGAAAAACCATGGGTTGTTTCTTTGCACTCCATGAAACCAAGTTACCACCTAAATAAATGCAATAGCCATATGTTGATCTTCTACTTCAATGCATTGAGCCCAGTCCCCATCCGAATAACCTAGTAAATCCGTCTTTTTATGACGATCAAAAATTAATTCATAAGATAAAGTTCCCTTGACATATCGAAGAATTCTTTTGGCAAGCTGAAAATAAGCGGTCGTTGGATTTTGAAGATATTGACTAGCTTGATTTACTGCATATGAGAGATCAGGACACGTGGTAGTGAGATATTGAAGGGTACACATAAGAGAGTGGTAAAGGGTTGGGTCATGGAAGGGTTCACTGGTGGAGTTTAATACATTGATGAGGCAAGAGGAGTGGTGACGGGTTTTGAGTCAAGAAGACCAGCGTGTGACAGAATTCCATACGCATATTTTTTTGACTTAGAAAGAGGTCGGTGTTGTTGTGAGTTACCTCTAAGCCAAGAAAATAGCTAAGAGCATCGTGATCTTTTAGCTTGAACTTCTTATGAAGTCGTGATGTAAAAAATGTTTCAACTTGATCACTGTTCCCTATAATAATAACATCATCAACATAAATAAGGAGATCAATTAAAGTGTTGTTATATTTGTAAATGAAGAGAGATGGATCGGCACGACTACATTGAAACCCAAGAGTTACAAGAAAGCTACTGAATCATTGAAACCAAGCTTGAAGGGCTTGTTTAAGACCGTAAAGAGCACGGTTAAGTTTGCATACATGGTTGGGAAATTTCTGGTTTTCAAACCTAGGAGGTTGCTCCATGTATACAGTTTCATTTAAGTTACCGTTAAGAAATGCATTGTTTACGTCAAGTTGATGTAGAGTCCATTTTTGGATAGTGGCAAGACTAAGCACAACACGGATAGTTGAAGACTTGACAATAGGACTAAAGGTATGAGAAAAATCAAGTCAGGGGACTTAAGTGAAACCTTGAGCTACAAGACGAGCCTTGTAGAGATCAAGAGAACCGCCGGCTTTATATTTAACGTTGTAAATCCATTTGGAGTCTTCGATGTTGGATTGAGTGGGACACTTGACAAGTTTCCATGTTTTGTTGTTGCGCAAGGCATCAGGTTTCTCATTCATGGATTTTATCCATTTGGGGTCTTTGATTGTTGTTTTGACTCCCTTTGGAATTTGTGAGGAAATGAGAGCTTGATGGAGTGTATGGAAGAGAGGTTCGCATAGTGCTTGACCTTGAAAATCCTAGATTTCGACTAGGTGGTTATGTGATGAGAAGTGATGGAGAGGGATAGATGATGAAGTTTGAGGAGGATCAGATAGGGCGGTGGCTTTGGGTTGGTTGTGTGACAAATGGCAATTTATCAGGTAATTTCGTACAACTAAATCATTGTTTAACAATATAATTACATGCATTAGACTTAATTACACTATGATTGAGTCTCATAAGTCTATCAATCCCCAGGAAATGCATTACACTTGCATATCATATGATCGTATTCGCCGCATCACGATACGATAAAAACTATTACAGAGATCGTTGGTAGATTATCCGGTTACGCTATTCATGTCAGGAGAGTCCCGGTACTCCTTGAAACGTCAATTATAGAACATTTAATCGTGTCCAGCATGAAACATATATAAAACCACACTTAGTGGAAGCAAGACTACGAGTTATAACCTTCCGAAAAAATACATAAGCAATAAATTGTCCGATCCGAGCCATCAAACTTGCAATTTTCAATAAACCGATAACAATTTCATAATTTTTTGGAGGATCATCATAAATAATATCAATATTTTCAAACAATGCTTCATAATTGATCGTTAAGCGAATCGCAAGCTAAATTATTATATGTTTAACATCCAATAACCATCAATATACAAACTAGTGGACTAGTATACTGGTGCGTGGTAAGCGTGATATGATTTGATTAATATTTTAAGTCCGTTTTACGCATTAGTCAAGTTTTAAATTTATAAAAGACGATAGTGTGCTAACACTAAACACACACTAGGGAAAGTGCACCCATCGCGAGCATAGTATAGTATTGGTAAGACACCAAGGTCGTCCAAGGACACAAGAGCTTTTAATACTGGTTTAGCGTCAACGTCTAATTGATACAAGTTTTTGATAAAAGTTTGAAAGATAAAATAAACATAAAAATGAAAAGATAAATAAAAATAAAGTACAAATAGACAAGATAGAATCACTTGGATCCAACTCCAGTTTTATGTACCCTTTGATGATTTTTGCACTTTAAGAGATTATCTTAGTTATAGTAGTAGGTCCCTCTTTTGAAGGTGACGTTACCCTCGGCCAAGTGGTTTGAGGCAGCAGGGATACAATCCCAAGAGACCGGACTATTGAAAGACAATTAAGTAAGTTATTAATGCGAAAAGTAGTAGGCCCCTCTTTTGAAGGTGACTTTACCCTCTACCAAGTGGTTTGAGTCAGCAGGGATACAATCCCAAGATGCCGGTTTTATGTTTTAATAGTAGTTTACATATGAGGCGTTCAAGTTATTCGCACCCCTGCCATCCAATACCATAGGTCATTGAAGGAGGTTCTAGTAAGCTTGAACCAAGTCCTCGCAGGATCTATACATTGAACGAGACAACAACTTTACCAAACCACCCCCTTCCAAGTAGTTAATGTGCTTTATATAGACCGTAAAGACACGAATGAGCAAATCAATGACATCATGAAGAAATGGTTAGGAAAATTCACTTTCAACATAAGAAACTAGTTATTAAAGTCATTAATACATACCCAATTAAAAAGTAGCCGAAAATTCACTTTCAACATAAGAAACTAGTTATTAAAGTCCTTTTTTGTATTTTGTGTTGGTTTTAGCCGCTAATTTGCTTCTTTGATATTTTAAGTTCATTTGGTCCTGTAAATATAAAAAGGAACAAAGAAACGTACTTTTTCCAACATTAGTACTAAAAAAGGGTCGGTTTACGCCTCGTTTGATGTAATTATATGTTGCATTTTGTACACATCAAATACCGCCACACTTGAATCTTTTCTTGTCCTCAAGCAAAACTCTTAAATGTGGCTTACACACCCAAATGGAAATGGTAGAGAAGAATTTTTTGTGGCTTGTCTAGAGTGTCGGTAATCCAAGGTATTTATTTTGTTTTGTTTTGTTTTTATTTTATTTACAATCATATTAGTCCTGATTTATTTAGAACAATTTTTAAAGAAAAACTATTTATTTAGGCATAGCATGCCCTTTTAAAATTCTATTTAGTTATATACAAGTTCACACACCTCAGAAGAGATCACTCAACACTCGGCCGAAGATGTATTTTTGTGATAACACTCGATCCCGGCGTGGAACTTACTTCTACCATATGCTTGACGAGAGATCAAACCTCCTCCTTTTTATCTAAAAACCTTTGTAAATATCAAGAGGACTTTAAAAAGGGTTAGGCTTGGGATAAGGGTAGGTGTTTTTGAGTAGAAGTTAGTAAAATGGCGAAAAACGTAAAAAGCGCCGGTGTCGTAAATTTTTTATTTTTCTGACAATTATTTAAACTAGATAACTTCAAACAAGATTTTTGAGGGTCTTGTTTGCTTATTTCAAAAACTACATGTTTCATTTTTTATGTGAAAACTTTTGAAGACAACCGAGCTTTTTACTAAAACAAATGGTTTTAAAAAAATCAAAAAAAGGTCTTTGGTTGGTAATGGGTATTTTTACGGTTTGTGTGTTTAGAAACGAAAAGGTTTAGGCTCAAAGGAGTTAACTAGGGGGATTATTTGGGTGAGGGATAAAAAGGAAAAATAATGGGTTTGTATAAAGAAATGGGTTAGTCCTAATGCCTCCATCATTTACTTACTTGGGTTAAAGTTGGTAAGGACCGGGAATGTATCATCTTGGCAAGTTCTAGAGTCATAAGAACCAAGCGGGTTATTCACACAAGAAACGAAAAATGAGCATTTAGTTAAAGATGTATACTTGTATGCTCGGTGAAGGCTCAAAACTCACTTATTGTGGGAAATAGGTTTATCGTGAACATGCATATATAATCAAATTGTAATAGAATTTGTTATGCCCTTTGTATAATTTTCTTTATTTGGTTCTTTTCATTACGACACTATCGGTTGTCAATTTGTAAAAACACAATTTTTAGAACTTGATATCCCAATTTAACCAAGACAAGTAAAAATTGAATTTTTTTTGAAAAGATTTGGGGTGATTTTCTCTCCTTCTATTCAACATTTTCAAATTTATTCAAGTGTTTCAAGTGTTCTCCAAGAGGTTTCAAGAGTATCTAAGGTGTTAGCAAGCTTGAGGATCTTCAAGAAGGTGTTATTGCACTTTATGGAGGCTTTTCTTTTCTTCAAGTGAATCATCCCTAGCCTTGTGCTAGTTGTAAGTGTTCACAACCCTTCATCTTGTTTCTTAGTAAACATAGATCCCAAAAGTACAAGTTGATTATCCATAGACCTTGTTAAAAATATTTGAAAACCCTAGAAGAAAACACTACAATCTAAACAATATTAGTTGTTTTTGTGA
The DNA here is from genome assembly GCA_947069175.1 of Scalesia atractyloides. Lineage (NCBI taxonomy): Eukaryota > Viridiplantae > Streptophyta > Magnoliopsida > Asterales > Asteraceae > Scalesia > Scalesia atractyloides. Next base: position 31,253,416 of record CAMTDV010000021.1, read on the forward strand.
TTATCTTTGTTGTTGATGAAGTTGTGAACTTGCAAGATATTGTTAAAAAGATAAATAACAAGATGAATAAGTAGATCAGCATGTTTCATAAATAAAAGTTGATGCACTTGTTAACATATATGGATGATCTTAAAAAGGGTTTTAAAAATGTTAAAAGTCTACATAAGTTTCATAAGCTTCATGTTCATGATTTTGGTTTTGAAAGTATACAAAAGTTGGATATCTTAAATTTGTTTTAAAGATGGATGAACATGGAAAGTGATTTTCTTAAAAGATCTAGTATTTCATAACAGGTTCATGATCTTTAATCTTGTTGAAAATATTTATAAGTGTTTTTGTTAAGTTGAAAAGTGATGTTGATGCGTTTGGTAAATTGACGATGATTTTTGGACACTTAATGAGATTATGATAAAAAGGGAAAACATGATGTTTTAGGGGAAACTTTGTCAAATTTTCTAAAAATATAAGTTGTGATTTAACATGGTTGAACAATGCCACACCCCGACTCGCAGCGGAAGCGCACACGAGGAGCAACAGACACATGGCACAGACACGTTATTTACAAAGATACTATATTGTATTCCAAAGGTACATCAATTTACATTGTTGATTCCATACTACAAGTATGCGATTACAGTACATTCTTGCAGATCATATTAATCTTCTAATCTGTATGCTTCTATACATGTATTCAATTGTAGAGCAGTTCTTGTAATAACAAACACAAGTATCACACAAGTCTCAAGTCACCTGAAAAGCATGTTAAGTTTGGAAAAGGTCAACTACAAATAGTTGGTGAGTTTCACTGTGTTTGTTTGTTTGTTCCAGAAATACGTTTGAAAAGATTTCTTTTCACATTTGATTCAATATTATACTGAGCCCACAAGTGAAATCTTGACTGTTCACACGTGTCGTGTCCCACATCCGACACCTCAACACTTTTCCACGCCAAGTACTTATGTCTAACACCACAAAGCTTGCTCACAGGGAGTGCATGGACATGTGCAATTGTAGTAGAACCCAGGGCATTCGTGCCAGCTTAATTGAGTTTGTCAGACCAATAGTACTATTCACACATCCACCGGCATATAGTTGATCACTCGTGTTTGTGGGGACTTTTCGTGTGTTAGTATAACTCAGATAATTCACATCACAACATGTATGTATATGCAAGTATATACGTATGTAACATGCATTACACCCCAAGTAAAACAGTAAAACAGTTTGAAAGTGGGGTGATGAAACTCACGTAGTATATAGCACAACAATCACAAGAGGTGTAAGTATTAAGGCTCTATCACTCTAGTCCTGGTATCAGTTCGTGTTTGGTTAATTACCGATTACAGTTTTCAAATCGGTAATTGCAATAACTCGGGTTCAGATGAGAATAATCATCTGAGAATCTACCTATAGCATAACAGTAGGGCTATGGGTATTATCGTAGTGTCAGATTTCAGTTTGGCTTTCGGGCACCGTTTTGCGTGTTGGTCAAAGTTGCTTGTTTTAGAGGTTCGGACAGTGGCATGATCTTATGGACTATACCAATGAGTTCTCTATTAAAAATGATTAACTTTATATTTAGGAGTTCGGTCGTTTGGGGATCCCAGGTTGGCTGATTTTAAGTTTCCGTTTTCGCCGTCGACGAATTTCCCAAACTTGCTTGAAATGTCCCCAAGTACTCAATTTGCCCCAACAGTCCAAAATATCTCTGGTGTTCCCCTTATTGGCAATTTAGTTAGTAGTTATTTTGCGGTTCCGGCAGGTTCATTATGTGTTTAAAGTTGCCGGTTTTGTATAAAATAATGAGATTTTTAATTCTAAAAATCATTATTCCATGTATATATTTAAAAAATTCTGAATATTTTTATATAAATTGGTTAAAATATATACATTCTGGAAAAAAGTATTTTCAGAATTAATAAAATCAATTTATTAATTTTAATAAATTCGCGAAAAACTTTATTTTAACCGAACAACGCCAAAAATGATTCGAACTTCAAAAATTACCAAAATTCCCAGAATTGTCCCAATATATTCATGAACTTCCTGGAAAAATTTGAGATTTTTCCGAATTCGTTACACCGTGTTTCCGGCTACCGAAACTTTGTGACAACACGATTTTTAAAACCAAACTCAATCTCAGCCAATGGTCCCCAAACCTTTCCAGAATGTTTTCCATATTAAAATAAACATCCCTGTAATGTTTGGTGTTTTATTGAGCTCGTTATATTTGCCGAATTTATTCCTTTAAAACAGTTAAAAATTCACCAAACATCACCAAAAATTCAGAAAACTTTAAAAATTGACAGGGAATCTATAATCAACCCATACATATGATTACCATACTAATTTCCAAGTTTAATGAACACCCACGGACAAAGTTATGCTATATGTAAATCTCTATGCCCTAGTTTAGGTTTTCGGAAGTTATACCTAGCGAAACTTGCGTTTTTACACGATCCCTTGTGTGTCCAAAAGCAAGATAAGCTTATGTTCAGTACCTATACACCATAAACAACATAAATATGCATAAACCCATGTCAATCAAGCCTTAAATCCGTTCTTTTCGATTAGAGTTTGCTATGTTCGATTCTTGTCGAATACTTTGTGTTTTTGTATCATCATCCGATTTTCCACCATGAATCGACATATATCAGTCGTTTACATGTTATTTAGTGTATAATCAGATTAGGGTGTTAAGTACCCTAAGAATTCATGGTTAAATAGAATTCTTTTTCTTGTAATCATAGTTTTTATGCCATTTTCCTTATGAAAACATGATCAAAAGCGGTTCTACCTTTGAATTTCTTCTTGTTCTTGGTAGTTCTCAGCAAATTGTAGCATGTGTGTGTGTTAGAAGGTATCCTCTAAGTGTGGAAATGAGTTAAAGAACGAAAAAAGGACTTTTTAAAGCCTAAAAAGGCCTATCGGATAAGGACGGGGGTTTCTAGACCCCTTTGACTGGTCAAAAGTGGTTTGGGAGCCCCAAGGTGATAGGTTTTCTATTTTTCACGTTTAGGTTTGTTTTTGGACGCAAACGCGTCCCAAGTGCGCCAAACAGGCTCTTTTTCGTGCGGTTTTTCACGTTTTTGAAAACCGAACCCACCGACAACAAAACCCGGACACTTAGATATTTTGACTTAGAACAACTTATATTTATGTTACAAAAGTTTTTTTAGGTTTGACTGACTGTTCCTTGCATGTTAGTTGTTTCTGTGTGCGTTAAATCGAAGAAGTTTTGTTAACTAGAACTGTCTCGTTTAAGTGCCATTTCACATTAAGGCTTCAAATCTTAGGTCATGGTATATGTCTCACGTCTATGTAATTCCGTACTCTTAGAATCATCTACGGCACAATCCTTTGTATCTAATTCGATATTATTCGTTTTGTGCACTGTTAAACGGTAAGCCTCCATTTAACCTGTTTTCTACACCCTAAAGCATCCTACTCGCACTGTTTGTCATTATTGATCATGTACTACTCATAACGTACCCTCGGATTCATCCGAGTTATGTTTTTTATCTTTTCGTGAATCGTATAAGTTGTATGTATAATTAGGGTTCAAGCGAAATTAGGGTTTTAGGATTTAATTCATCGTAATTACTCAGGCATCACTACAAGCATTATAATTCCCATTTATCCACTGACGCATTTATGTCATACACTATAGTACATGTATTAGGCCATTCGTATTCCCAGAGTCGTCCAAACACGTACAATTGCGTACTATTAAGTTTTTAACGCACTACGTCAATTTAGGGTTTTCAATGAGCTTTTGTACATAACATAATTACTGTTTTATATTATACGTTCTTTCAAGCATATATCATCACATTTCCAGACACAATTCCTCACGATGCTAATTGTATGCACTTCATGTCCTATCTTCAAGGACTAACAACAATTAAGGTATACCGGGATTTCACAGTTGTCACAGGTAAGGATTTATAAGGTTAAAAATGGATTAAGTCACTATCATGTTTATATGGATTTTTTTGGTGAAAAATGTAAATTAAAGTAACTCGAATTTTCATGATAATTAAAATGGATATTAATATATATATATTCCTAATATATATATATATATATAGCAAACCATGCAAGAATGGGTATTTGTGTATATTTTACGTGATACTTGTGTGTAGTATAATGATATAGGAAATCATGTCTAAAAACATACTATGTATAATACACTTACGAAAACAAGGGACAAAAACATGACAAAGTAAATATATATACATGTACATATATCCACAAGAATACATGGACAAAATACACATGTATAAATGCATGTCCATGACAAATACAAGGAAAATATGGACATGTTTACAAGTGTCTGTATGTATATATAAACAAGCTCGGTAAAAATATATAAAATTCGGACAAGTTATAAAAGGTATGTTCAAGGACTTATAAGAAATATATACTAACTTACAACCGATCATAAAAATATGTGTTACTTTAAGGAATCTCAAAGGGATATATTTCTTTAAAAATATATAATTCCGGAAAAACCTATAAATTACTAAGTGTAGAATAATTCGATAAATATAAGTGTGTATATAAATATATATACATACATATACCTACATATACGGTCTACGTATATCCTAACATTTAGCGAAAATACAAGGTTACAAGTATTATATGTGTATATACGTAAACATACAAATACGACCCAAGTAACTAATTTAAAAATGTACACATAAGTATATATACATGGGTACACATATACGTACAAGTACACAACAAATACATGGATTGAAGAAGTATATATACATGTATACTTATACAAGAAGAATGTTAAAAAAATTTGTTTTTACAAAATATTGAAATTGAAATACATATTCATATTTAAGGATACATATAAATACTTGGACTTCGTCAAAGGTACATGGTAACAAGAACACATGAAACAAGAATATATTTTTGGATAAAAAATATATTGTTTACACTAAATCAAAACAATTTTGTAGGAAAGAGTACATACAATGGGGCGAGGCCTGGACATTACACGCACAAGGACGAAACAATCATATGTAAATAAAGATACAAATATATATAGATAAAATATATATCAACAATCATACGGATAATCAAACTACTAATGCGTCTAAACAATCAAGAGTTTTCAAACAACAAAACAAGGTCAAGTCTTAACAAGGACAATGATGAAAGACTTGTACATGATCAAACAATTAGACCTAAGTGCCTTAACGAATTAGGACACTTGTAAGTCGGGTACAAAAATGAAACGTTGGATTGCTTGTAGTGCACGGAGCGCAGACTGTGGGTTCATGTTCCCTCTTTTATATATATTTTGTTTTCAGAATTCGGGGGGGATACATGTTACAAAATGGTATGGTAAGCTCGGGAATGAAATCACCTAGATCATGTGTGCTTAAGTAGAAAAACACGAGTAGCCATTAATCACAATACAATCTGAGCAACAAAAGTGGTAGATTTATTGAGTATGGGCAAGCTCCACTCCTGGTCCGTGAGACCCTGTTGGAGTGCTTTTGTGTCCCAATTCGGGGTATCACTATGGATTTAGTGGCCCGGTAACGATAGAGACATCGTCTAGATTTAGTTGCTTACTTATGTCAACACCTACACTAATGTATCGGCTACACATTAATTGATCCATAAATTTCATAGATGCTATGCATACCAGTTTTCCATACCAAGTTATTCAAATATTTTAAAGATTCATTTGTAACAAAACAAAACACATGAATTCACCAACATTATTGTTGGCATTTTTACTTAACATGTATTTCAGGAAAGTAAGCTTTGCATGGTTGGAAATCACAGAACCAGGGAAACACGAGACGGTACCACTTTTGGAGGGTTTGCCTCTTATATATCGCCTTCGCTTGGGAATATAGGAGCCAAAACCTTGATATACAAAACTATATTTGTAAAGAGTTATTTTGTGAACTTGATATTTTGGGATATGTATGTAAACAATATACTTAAATCTTGTGTCTTGATTTCATATAATATTTGGCAACGACATCATGGGTTATTTTATTATGTAGAATGTTTACACTTTTGAATGCAATGAGAACCTTTCATAGTCGCACCGATGTGGTTCTGCTCCGAGCAAGGGGTGTCAGGTTGGGGTAAGTTTGGGTGGGGCGAATGGTTTAGTGTTGATCCAGAAGATAATGGGCGGGTTAGGGAGGTGGGTGATGAGATTAAAGGTGAGGAGGAGGGTGTTGGCTGGATGGATCATTGTTTGGAGCTGGGCCGAGAACAGAAGGTTGGTCCGGGATTAGTTGGATAATAGGCGTGGGCCAGAGGTTCATGAAGCTTGTGAAGTTTAGGATTTGGAAGTTTTATTGAGTGGTGATGGATGTGGCATCAACAGTAGGGTTGGGAGAGTGTCATCAAAGTTTGAGATGTTTAAATTTTCTGCATTTTATGTTAAGGAAGGGTTTTTGAAAGAAGAACATTAGCATGCCTAGTGGTGTAAATGCGTGAGGTGTTAGGGTCGAGGCAACGATAACGTTTGTACGGGGACTATAGTCAATGAAGACACAAGGTGCGATTCATGGAAGTCATTTATTTTTGACGTAGCCCGAAGATAAAGAAACACACGACATCCAAAGACACGTAAATTTGAATAAGAAGGAGGTTGTTTAAAAAGGATCTCAAACGGGACATGTTGTCAAGAATTGGTGTGGGAAGGCGGTTGATGATATAAGTAGCAAAGTGAAGGCATCTACCCATAAGTTTGATGGTGCATGAGCATTAAACATCATAGCCAGGCTCGTTTTAGTAATACGACGATGCTTTCTTTCGGCACACCTATTTTGTTGGGGCATATACGGGCATGAGAATCTATGATGAATGCCATGGCTGTGAAAACGTTGTTGCACTCGAGTATCTGTGAACTTGATTCCACCATCGGTTTGAAAGATTTTTATTACATGAAAATTGATTTTCTATAAGGTTTAAAAAATGACGAGAATGGAGTATAATTCCGAATTGGCTTTAAGAGGGTAGAACCAAGTGAATCTGAAAAATCATCGATAAAGATGGCATCATATCGATAACCATCTCTAGAGGTAATGGGGGCGGGTCCCCAAAGGTCACAATGTACAAGATCTAAGACATGCAATGATCGTTTTGTATTTTCAATGAAAGGTAAGTGTTGTGCTTTTGACAATTGACAAGACGTGCATAAACCTGGCCTTGGTAATAAAGAAGTAACAAAAACATAACCAAGTTTATTTAAAGTAGCAATAGTATCAAAAGCAACATGTCCTAGGCTTATCAAAGGAACCACGAAGATGTGAAGCAGATAAAGTGGCAACAAGAGACTCGTTACTTTGAGTGAGGACATAAAATCCATTTTCACATGTGCCTCTAGCAAGGACCTCCGTTGTTTTTCGGTCCTGAATAGGAAAGAAATTGTAAGAAAAAAAGGACATCAACCGGTGAATCATTTGTTAACATACTAATAGAAAGTAGATTTTTGTAATATTAGGAAAACAACCACATTTTTAAAGGAATAGAATTGGTTAGGTTAGTAATTCCAACATGAGGTGATCGAAAGTGACTGGCCATTACCAAAAGTAACTCGAGAGTTACTGAGATCCAGACGAGAAACGTTTAGACCATGTGAGTTTGGAAGCATGTGGGCGGTTGCTCCTGCATCAGCGGTCCAATCCAGATTAATACTGCATTGATCAATAAACGCCTGAGCAAAATTTGCATCTAATGGAACATCACGTTGAGCATAAGAGGCGAGATTTGGGCATGCACTCGCATAATGACCATCTTTTCTGCAGAGTCGACAGCGGGGTAGTCATTTAGTGTAGTTAGAGCGACCACGTTCGATGAGGAACTATGTCCACGACCATGCAAGGGACGCGAGTTGCTGCATTTCGAAGCCTGAGCTGAAAAGGTTGCTTAAGGAGGTTAGTTTCCATGAAGATTTTGTCGAAAAATCTCATGATTTTCCACGTGTGTAAGAAGGTCACGAAAGGGTGGGGTGGCATAAATGGTCCTCAGAGACGTAGAGAAGGTTTCAAAGGAGATACCAAGGCTACAAAGGAACCAGTGGCGTTTGTCTTCATCATTGACTGGATGACCAATGGCAGCGAGTTGGTCGCGTAAGGCTTTGAATTTGTGACTAAACTTGGATACAATGGATGCCCCTTTTTTGTAGTTGACAGAGAGAGTCGCGTAACGCGTGCATACGTTAAAGAGAATGGTGACTGTAGGCAGCTTCAAGTGCTTTCTAGACTTGCACTGCATGGGTGTCGTCGATAGTTTCAGCCATGGCCTCCTCTGTGAGAGTGGAGTTTTGGAGAAGGAGAACTTTCTGATCGGCGGCTTTCCAGGCAAGAAAATCTGGATTAGCAATTATCATCTTTGGTGATGGTTCCGACTGGTGGAGTGAAGGTAGGATCGACATGGTCAAGGAAAGTGAGATAAGCAAGAACCGGGTGGACTTGCTTTTTCCATGTAAGATAGTTGGAAGAGCAGAGTTTAATATTTATGAGGTGGCTGAGGGAGTGGAGCGGGATGGCGGAAATATCAAAAGAAGAAGAAGACGACATGGTGGCAGAAGGGTGGGCGATGGCAGAAGAGTGGTGACAGAAGGGTAGGTCGTGATTTTTGGAGAGGGGGATCTCTTAGGCTGATACCATGAGAGATTTGGCATGCCAAGGAATTCATTTCTCTTATGATTCAATACAAATATATATACACCAAAACAAATCACAACAAATATTACAGATTATTTAGTCAATCTCTCTGATTGAGACTTTTTAATTGTTTTCATATTGTGGTTGGCTCCTATTAAAAAGTATTTCATCTAGGAAGATCATTCTAGTGATGTTATACCATTGACAACATACGTTCACATCGGCGCATGATAAAATTTGGGTTAGTAAGTTCTTCGGCATCTTCATACAACTAAAATCACAAAGGCAAAGTGATTGATCTAAGGACTAGCTATTGACATGCGCTAGTGAGGAATGGTACTCAACAACTAACTTACATATCGTATGTGTGGCACATATAAAAACACAACTGAAGCGAAAACAACAAACCTACATTTGCATGTATGATGTACCCAACTACCAAAGAGAACAAAGACATCTCAGTCGGGTGAGTTCATCACTTCGTTAGACACTGATACAACTACCTCGTCAAATAGAGGCGAAGGCACAAGCGGGACCATCAAAAGACAAAGGCGGGCGTCGCTAATAAACTTAATAATATGTTCGAAAAAAACTGGAACAATTTTAATGTCAAAATGGAGGATTTTCTTCACTAAGAGCGGGAAAGGAATGCAAGAGATGAACAAGTCGTCCACTTCCCATATACAAGTTACACGAACTCTGAACAATTTGAAACCAAAGCAAGTTATGCGTTAGATGTAGTTAGAAATATGACCTTCAGATTTGGTTCATTTTTTATAGATCATAAATTCTTTATTTGTATTATATGTGATGTTTAATTTTCTAAACTTGTAATGTATGCAATGTTTACATTTTAAATATAGAATTTAAAATTGTAAGAAATTGTTAATATACTTCATTTTAGTTCTAAATATATTTTATTATTTAGAATTTAATATTGTACGCATTGTTAATATACTTCATTTTATTTATATGGAGAGAATCAAATAAGAAGTATGGTTTAGGTAGAAAGTGTAGGAAACAATAATAAGAGGACATATGGCAATGTACAAAAAAAATAAAGAGAAGGGTATTTTGGTCCACCAACAACATAATCATCAAACACACGTCAGTTCCCCAAAACAATATTCATCGCACCAGTCCTCCATCTTCTACAAATCCTCTTCACCGTCGCTCTTGGTAGCACCACCACCGATCCCGACTGTTCTCCGTCTAAACTCCATCCTCGTTGTCGATCTCCACCTCCTCTCACAATCCGACCTTCATTTTCTGTCCAACTGCTCCAACTTGTCTTTCAATCTCCACCGTTGCGACAACGTAATTATCCCTAAAAACAAACCTAATTAGATCCGGTAGCTCCGGTGACTGAGATACAAGTGCATGCGGTTGAATCTGAACAAATAAGGTGTGAAATAAACCCTAGAAGATGCGAGATGTTTATGGAATTTGTATGATCCATTGATTCACACGATGAAGTTTTGTTGCTGGGAGATGGTGAGAAGTGTTTTTGATGTAGCATTTCAATTATTTCAAGAAACAACTTCCAGTAACATTTGACATTGTATTCCTTTTTGTATTTTAAATTTGCCTATAGTGGATGATGATTTGTCTAAAGTAAATGATGTTGTAATTATTTTGATTGCATAGTGAATATTTAATATTTAAAATCGTTTTGTTTTCTAAGTTGAAATAGCATTGCGTTTTATATCCCAGTTCATTGGGTTATAAAAAAACATAAAAAACACCCGGTTCATTAAGTTTTTTAATTATGTTTTATAATACACCCAATTTATTGTGTTATAAAATATCGAATAAAGGCCATTATTCATTGTGTTTTATAACATCTACTCCATTGCGTTTTTGTATTATGTTTTATCAAACACACCAATGCATTGCGTTTTAGAAAAAAACACATTTTTTTGTGTTGTTTGTCCATTGCGTTTTAGAAACTAGACATTTCTTTGTGTTTTTAGTTCATTGTGTTTTAGGAAAAAGACATTTCTTTGTGTATTTAGGCCATTGCGTTTTAGAAACAACACATTTATTTGTGTTTTAGGCTATTGCGTTTTAGAAAAAAAAGAAATTTCTTGTGTTTTTTTTCCATGGCGTTTTAGAAATAAAGACATTTTTTGTGTTTTTAGTCCATTGCGTTTTAGAAAAAAATCATTTTTTTGAGTTTTTTGTCCATTGCGTTTTACGCATCTGGGTTATCGAAAACTTTTTTTTTCAAAATTATAGCAATAGTGTGCTCGTTTTAAATATAAAAAATCTCGTTTATATGGAGCAATTTTTATAAAAAAAATAATGTCGTATGAAAAAGTTATTAACGTTTTAAAAAGGGGGAATTGAAAGAGAGAAACTATTGACTTGGATGGACTACAATACCTTAGAATAACCCACGAGCCTCCTTTTTTTGTTTAGTCTCACCTATTTAATTCTTAGCCCATGATTATTTAATAGATTGTTAAGATTACTTTCTATCATTTCTATATATAACATACTTCCTATTGTATACTGACCGTTTATTTCTAAATATATTTTATTATTCTAGTGATTCATTTCAAGTCCTTTGGAAACCTTAAGTGGACCAGTGGTTTCTGAAATATAGTTCAATTTTCTTATAGAATCCGGCTTTTATGTTGGTGACAATCATTGTAAGAAATCGTATTAAGTTGACAACAGTCCAACACGTATCTTAAGCTTACCCTTTTTCTTTCTTGTGTTAATAATATATATTTCCAAAATTAAAATAACCATTTTCATAACAAAGATAAGATAAAAAAAAAAACTCGTATAAAGGAGATGAAGGAAAGAGATCTCAACTTCATATGCAACATTGGGAGATAGTTTGAAATAATAAAAACTAATGATGTAAAGCTAAATTTATTATGGCATACACAAATCGAAGAAATCAAGTTGTCTAAAAGTCAAATCCAAACAAGGTTTAGGTCAAAATCAAACTGAACTAATTCACTTTCATCTTATTTTCAGTTTATATATATATATATATTATATATATATATATATATATATATAGGATACGGTTCAATTGAGAACCACCACGAGTTGCGAGAACCGCGAGAACTAGGCAATCCAAAAGATTTTTCAGATTTTTTTCTCAAAAGTCATAAAAACAATCACTTGTTTCAGTAAAAAAAATTGAAAGAAATGTCGCATACCCACATTTACATGAGTCGTAAAAAAATATTTATCTTCTTCCAAAATTTACGTCTGGCGTAAAAAAAACTTGCATCAGTCAAAACTAACGACTTAACAATTTTTTTTTACTTTTTTTATAGATGTGTTATAATTTTTTCATCTACGTTTGTGCAAAAATTTTTTGACCCAACTCGCGCCGGATCAAAAAGTTCTCGCGGTTCTCGCAACTCAAGGTGTTCTCATTTTACCCTTTCCCTATATGTGTGTGTGTTAAAATATATATATATATGTGTGTGTGTGTGTGTGTGTGTGTGTGTGGGCAGGATTTAGAAAAACACCTATAAGTGTGAAAACGGTGAGAACGCCTTCATCCGTTCGATCAAAACAATCAATGGATAAGATAGCACGGTGGCGTTTTCGTAAATAAATTTAACTTTCGAACGTGGACGCGCTTCATTAAGCGCAAAAAGGTAAATGTGTATCTACAAAACCCATCCAAAACGGGACCGAACACATATACTTCCCAGAGAAACCTCCCCAATTCCAAGAAAATGCAAAAACCCTAGAAAACGCGAAACCACAATATATGGCGTTGATTATCAAACAAGATCCAGAGGCAAAAAACATAGTGAGTTAACTTCGATTTACATTATGCTAGTTTTTGATGTTTTTGGCGTTTTAATTTTATCAAATAATTGCAGTTTCTATGGGTGTGGAATCCGGAGAATCAACTGCTCCAAAACGCCAAAGATCCACCGAGAAACAAAAGAAGACAACAATAAAACATGGTACAGATGGTTACCTTTTATGATGTTTATTTATAAAACTCCATATATCATGTAATATACTTTGATACTTTGTTACTAAACGCCAAATACATGTATCCCTGGTATAATATTGTTTGACTGTATGAGAAATGTTAGTACATAATGTCTATGTCCTAGTTTGGATCGAGTATGTTTAGTTTGGGCTAAACTATGTCAAAATTATAGGTATTTATGTAAATACTACGTAAGTTCGCCCGGAACCAACATGTGAGAACAAGTTCGGCCGAACTTGTTCAAGACAAGTTCGTCCGAACTTGTTCAAGACAAGTTCGCCCGAACTTGTTCAAGACAAGTTCGCCCGAACTTGTTCAAGACAAGTTCGCCCGAACTTGTTATCCCACCAGAGAACTTGTGTTAGTATAAATAGGTGACTTGTGATTTTCATTTGTAACTTCTGCAACTTTGTCACTTGGACGGCGAAGCTCTGCCCGATCTGGATTTGACATGTATTTGACATTTATGATCAATAAACAAACATTAAACGAGTAATCTTTGCATATTCGATTAACACGTCATATAGTTTCCGCCTATACGAATGTTAGATACCAATTTAGGTTCCTATGCTAAACATGGAGCGATCTAACAAGTAGTATCAGAGCCTGGATACCTGAATTGGTGAAATCATTGCAAGATCTACTCTTATTCTCCTCATTTCTACCATTTTTTCTTCATTTTTCAAAGAAAACAATGAACCTACAGATAAAAGTTGCTAATTTTTGAATATGTCATGTAAAATGCACTAATAACAAACCCCTGAGAGTTTCAAGATCAAATTCAAACGAATTGGTGTCAAAAAGTTTAAAAAACCATGATTTGCAAACTTGTTTTGGTCGAACTTGGGATCAAGTTCGCTTGGACTTGATTAAAATTCATCGAATTAAATCAAGTTCACCCGAATTTAACTGATATTTCAAGAGTTTTTGATAAGTCCGCTCGAACTTGCTAATATTTCAATCAAATTTTTATCAAGTTTGACCGAACTTGATTAAAGTTTGTTGAAATTCAATTACAAGTTCGCCCGAACTTGATAATTCACTTGAAAATCCTCACAAGTTCGCCCGAACTTGATTCAGGGTAAAATTTTCAAAACTCTCAACACAAGTTCGCCCGAACTTGTGTAAAATCAAAATTTGTTTTCTCAAACTGCAAGTTTGTCACACCCTGGTCGTAGCGGAAGCGCAAACGTGTGACTTAACGGTAATCATTGCAATCAATCATGTAAACATAATTATAACCCAACAACGATGCCATATGTTATACAAATTCAAATTCAAGTTTACATGTTCCAATAAGTTTCATAAGTTTACCAAAACAATATTTAGTTAAGTTACATCACCAAAATGTGTTTGCTATAATCGTAGTTTTAAGTCAAGGTTTTGACCCCTATATGCCCAAACAAGGAAGGGATATATGAGGCAAATCCTCCAAAAGTGGCCATCTTTGTATCTTCCGAGAATCCATCACCGGTTAAGCCTTGTTTCCTGAAATACATGTAGTTTGAAAAATCAACAAAGTTGAGCGAGTTCATGTAGTTTTGTTTTCAAATAAGTTGTCATAATTGTTATCCATTATTGAAATCCAGGTATGTAAATAATTATGGAATATAAGGATCTATCAGTGGGTAGCGAGCCCTCCGATATTATGCACCGTAAGTATATAACCAAACCGAGGACACTTTGTTCTAAATTGGAATCACAAAAGCACCCCATGGTATACAACTAGGAGTGGAGCGTGCCTTAAGCTCAATAAATCTACACCTTTTGCACCTTGGTCACTAAGTGATTAATGGTTACTAATGTTATAATGTCATCCAATCCTACTTACGCACATCGATCTTATTGTCATCTAACTCCATAACTAACATACCATATGTCTTGACATGTATTTCCCCGAATGTTATAAAACCGAGAATGTTTAAAAAGAAAGGGGGACATGAACTCAAAGATTTGCGTTCCTTGTGTACAACTGACAGTGTTTTTCCTTGGTCTTGAACCGAACCTACAAGTGTTCTAATTCTCATTAGACACTTAAGTCTATGTTTGTTCTATGTACAAGTCCTCATCTTATGTTAGTTGTTTTTAATCATTTTATTGATTAATTATTTCTTGACTTAGTACATATATTTTGTTATCGTGTCTTGATTAGTGTGTGAACGGCGTCGCCCGTTCATTGTCCTTGTGCCTAGCACACTTGTCATTGGGCCTAGCCCATGTCATTGGGCCTAGCCCATGTCTATTGGGCCTAGCCCATGTTTTTAATGTTCATTGGGCCTAGCCCATGTGTTTATGTCATTGGGCCTAGCCCATGTCTTTGTATTCTTGTTATATTTATTTTTCAAAATAAATATGTATACTTGCAAAATAATATTTCCAATATTATTTTTGGTATAAGTAGGTTTGTTATTTCCCAAGTGTATACTTAGGAAAGCATACACGTATTCTAGTGTTAAGGTTCATGTATTTCTTATTTCCTTAACAAGATTTATTATTTGTAATCTTATATTTTTCCGGAAATTATATTTCTTAAAAATAATATATTTTTAAGGCTTGTAGGGAATATATATATTTTCACCAATCTTGTTAACTATATATATTTTGTGTATAAGTCCATTTAATTGTCCAAGTCCATTTACCAAGAAATATATATAAGTTTATATATATTTGGTTATGTTTGTCCAAATACTCAAGGGTGAGTATTTTGTTGTGTATTTTGTCCAAGTATTTTCTTTGGTATTTAGGGGTATTATGTATTTATACTCCATCGGGAGTTTTTATTGTTTTAACTCTCCTAATTTGTCTACTACCATAATATACACTTAGTATACACATAGCACTCAAATACTTGGTGACTTCTAAATATATATTTTTCTAAATATATTTTTATACTTGTTTTTAACACTTTATGAAATCTCTATTTTCTTAACTTGTATTTTTACATAAAAAAATAGGGTGTGGTCATGTCTAATTTATTTAAACATCTAAAAATCACAAGTTTAGTAGAAAACTTTATATTTTTCTAAGTGTTGAATTTTTATAAAAATTTGGCCATAGTTTCCCGTAGATTTAGGGGTTTTCCCATGTTTAAAACATGTGTTTAAGCTTTACAAAACTCACTTGATCACCAAATAATTTCTATAAGTTTAAACAACTTCATACATACACTTTTTACATGATGATAACTCAAGAATTTATAAAAACATGTAGTCTTTTAGTATGATGTTTAACATGTTTATTTATCTTCAAAAACACTAATTATCCACTAATTACACTAACTTTTGTAGAAAATTATTTTTAACAACTTGTTCATCCAGTTACAAAAATGACTTTAAATCCATGTTCATGTATTGTAAATCATTTTAACTAGTTCTATTAGTGACCTACATCAAGCTCATCAACTTATTCTTCATGGATCTTTCAAGATCTATATATACACTTTTAATATCTTCACATACAACACTACTACACATGATGATCATCAAGCTAAGCATACAATAAGCATACATAAGATCATTTCATTTCAAGATTATTTTTGTTTTCTTTAGATCTTTAGATTTCTTCATGTGTTCATTTTTAAAGTTTGTGTTTCTTGATGGATCTACTTGTACATGAGAAATATATCAATAACATGAACTTAAACAATGATCAAGAAGCTTACTACTAGCTCTAGTGGCTATGGAAGTGGCAAACAAGAACAAGATATGAAGATAGCACAAATGAGGTGGTTAAAAGCACTCCAAAGAGGTCCTTCCACTTCCAATGCTTTGCACCTTCTTAGATGACCTTGATACAACTTGGAACACACTTGGAATGGCTAGAAACTTGCAAGAAAATGGAGGTCTAAGAGGGGTGTTTGGGCCGTGAGTTTAGAGAGCAAGAGGAAGAAGATGAAGTGTTGAAATGGTGAAGGTAAGTTTAAATGGTTACTTGAACTTTGATCTTCCAACATTCACATAACCTTTGGATCATATGTCCCATATCTACATAACAAGCTTCATAAACTAATCAAAAGAAATGGGGCTTAGTGGGGGCCCCTTGTGACCATGAATATGGGGGGGGGGGGTCTAGTTGGGTTGTAGTGGTAGTTAGTTAGTTTGGTTAGGATTAAAGGGTGTTTAGTTAGGATGTTATATGTATTGATGTTTTTAAGTGTAATAGGTGTCGGGTGGCCATAACTAGTTTCGTAACACTAAAACAATGCTTCTAGGAAAATTTGGTGTTTCGGGTAGTGTCCGGTTGTTCGATTGTTTACCGGTTCTTAAAGTGCTAAATGACGCAGTTTAGCGTGTAATGAGGTACCTTTTATGATGGTTTTGATTCCCGGCACTTTGCAAGTTATTCTGGACACTTTAACCTCAATTCTGCATTATATTTTAGTGTAACATGCTGAATTTTGCTGATTTATGATGAATTAGCATTTAGTGTGTTTTTGGGCACTTTTAAGTGCTTTAAATGGTTTCCGGAAAGTGTTAAGTCAAATCCTTGTTTTTCCCATATTGGATTTAATGTATGATTACTATTGGACTTCTATCTAAGCTCTAGAACTGTCATTAAGCTGAGTACCGGTCTAGTGCTGACACTGCTAGTCTAACCGGTAAGTCTACTAGTTGTTTTAGTGCATTGTTTCCAATTGTTTTTAAACGAGACTATCCACATGAATGATATGCACTATTCAAATGTTTTCATGACAGTTCAAAGTATATGAGGTGCAAGCAAGCAGTTTAAGACATTTTAACACATAATTGCATAATTAACTTAATAGTTTAATTGTACGGAAATTACCCGAAAGTTGACAGTTGTCACATACTCCCCCTGTTAAAAGGAATTTCATCCCAAAATTCAAGCTGAGTTATCCGTTACAGGAGTCTTCTCAAACAGGAGAGGGTATTTGACCTTGAGTTGATCTTCACGTTCCCAAGTATACTCGGGTCCGTGCCTAGAGTTCCAACGGACTTTGACTAGCTTGATACGACTTCTCCGTGTTTTCTGGACTTTCTAGTCCATAACCTCAACAGGTTCTTCAGTGAATTGGAGCTTGTCGTCTATATGGATCTCATCCGTAGGGATGATGATTGCCTCTTTTGTTGGACTCTTTTTGAGACTAGACACATGGAATGTGTCGTGTACATTATTGAGTTCCTTGGGTAATCTTAGCTTGTAAGCAACAGTACCGACTTTGCCAGAATTTCTTAAGGTCCAATGTATCGTGGGTTAAGCTTCCCACGCTTACCAAACCTAGCTACGCCCTTCCAAGGCAAGACTTTCAGCAAAACCTTATCTCCGACTTTGAAGGATAATGGTTTACGTCTTTTGTCTGCCCAGCTCTTTTGTCGATCACGAGCAGCCTTAATGCGCTCGCGGATTTTTACTATCTTGTCAGTGGTTTCTTGGACCAGTTCGGGACCAATGAGTTGTTTGTCACCAACTTCCTCCCAGCATAGCGGAGATCGGCACTTGCGTCCATACAGCGCTTCGAATGGCGCGGCTTTGATGTTAGTGTGATAGCTGTTGTTGTAGGAAAACACTACCAATGGTAAATGAGTATCCCAGTTTCCGCCTAAATCCATCACACAAGCGCGAACCATGTCTTCTAAAGTTTGGATGGTTCGCTCGCTTTGACCATCAGTCTGCGGATGAAACGCCGTGCTTAGATCTAGGCGAGATCCAAACGAAGCTTGAAATGACTGCCATATCCGCGACACAAAGCGACCATCTCGATCTGAGATTATGGAGACTGGCACTCCGTGACGTGCCACAATTTCCTTAAGGTACAGTTCAGCTAGCTTCTCAGTACTATCCTTCTCACGAATCGTAAGAAGTGAGCCGACTTGGTTAACCGATCTATAATCACCCAAATCATGTCATGTCCTCGAGAGGTTCGTGGGAGCTTGGTTATGAAATCCATTGATAACTGTTCCCACTTCCAAACAGGGATTTGGGTTGTTGTAATAATTCAGATGGTTTCTGGTATTCGGCCTTGACCTTCTCACAAGTCAGGCATTTTCCAACGTAGGTTGCAATGTCTGTCTTGAGATTTGGCCACCAATAATACTCTTTCAAGTCCTGATACATCTTATCCGATCCTGGATGAATTGAGTACTTTGACTTGTGTGCCTCGTCGAGTACCAGATCTCATAAATCTCCAAAATAGGGAATCCAGATTCTTCCTATGAAATATAAAGTTCCATCTTTATTGGTTCCATTTCTTTTCCACTCCTTGCAATGATTCTGCTGGATGTTTTCTGGTTTTAAAGCTTCTTGCTGTGCCTCACGCACTCGGGTTGTGAAATTTGTCTGAATTGTCATCTCCAAGGCTCGTACTCTTAGTGTCTTGACTCGTTCCTTGCGGCTCAAGGCGTCTGATACAACGTTCGCCTTGCCCGGATGATACTTGATCGTGCAATCATAGTCATTCAACAACTCAACCCAACGTCGTTGACGCATATTTAATTCTTTCTTATTAAATATACGTTGAAGACTCTTGTGATCCGTGAATATAGTAATCGAGTACCATACAGGTAATGCCGCCAAATTTTCAAGGCAAACACCACGGCACCTAACTTGAGGTCATGCGTGGTATAATTTTTCTCGTGAACCTTCAATTGGCGTGACGCATACGCGATGACTTTTTCTCGTTGCATAAGCACGTAACCTAAACCCTGATGCGAAGCATCACAGTACACCACGAAGTCATCGGTACCGTCGGGAAGTGATAAGATTGGCGCATCACATAGTTTATCCTTTAAGAGTTGAAATGCCTCTTCTTGTTTTTCGTCCCAAACAAACTTCTTGTCTTTTTGAGTGAGTTTTGTTAGTGGTTGGGCAACTTTAGAAAAGTTCTCAATAAATCTCCGATAGTAACCCGCTAGTCCAAGAAATTGTCGAACTTCGGTTGGAGTCTTGGGTGCTTCCCAATTCTTGATGGCTTCAATCTTTGACGGGTCTATGTGAATGCCTTTCTCGTTCACTACATGCCCGAGAAATTGTAGTTCGCGAATCCAAAATTCGCACTTCGAAAATTTCGCGTAGAGTTTCTCCTTCTTTAGAAGTTCTAGAATGGTTCTCAAGTGTTGCTCGTGCTCATCCTTCGATCGCGAATATATTAAGATATCGTCAATAAACAAGATTACAAATTTGTCGAGATACGGCTTGCACACGCGATTCATTAAGTCCATAAAGACCGCTGGTGCATTTGTTAAACCGAATGGCATAACAAGAAACTCATAATGATCATAACGAGTTCTAAAGCCGTTTTTGGTATGCTTTCTTCTTTAATCCGCAATTGGTGATATCTAGACCTTAAGTCTATCTTGGAATAGAAGCTCGAACCTTGTAGTTGATCAAATAAGTCACCAATCCTCAGTAGCGGATACCGATTCTTGATAGTAAGCTTATTCAACTCTCGGTAATCGATACACATCCTGAACGTTCCATCCTTTTTCTTCACGAATAAGACTGGAGCTCCCCAAGGCGAAAAGCTCGGTCTAATGAATCCTTTATCTAGCAACTCTTGAAGTAGATAATTCTTGCATTTCAGAAGGTGCTAGTCAATATGGAGATTTGGCTACAGGTGCGGCTCCCGGTACCAAGTCGATGCGAAATTCGACTTGTCGTTGAGGTGGCAATCCCGGGTAGTCTTCGGGAAAGACTTTAGGGAATTCCTTCATGATCGGAATGTCTTCGAGCTTACGCTCCTCGGCCTTCTTGTCGACAACATGTGCTAGAAAAGCGATGCAACCTTTCCTTAAGCACTTTTGAGCTTTCATGCAATTAATGATTCGTAGTGGCGTGCTTTGCTTTTCCCCATGAACCATCAAAGGTTCTCCGTTTGGCATTGGAATGCGAATGATCTTTTCATGACATAAGATTTCAGCTCGGTTTTCGGATAGCTAATCCATGCCGATAACGACATCGAAACTACCTAATTGAACTGGTAAGAGATCTATGTCGAACTTTCGTTCACCCAGTTCTAAGGTACATTTCTTTATGACTTGCTCGACTCTACCAATTTTCCGTCAGCTAATTCGATTGAGTAAGTAGTGTCTAATTTACTCGATTCTACCCCAAGTACATCTCTAAATTCCTTAGAAATAAAGCTAAAATCTGCCCCAGTATCAAAAAGTATAGATGCAAAGTGGTTGTTTGTAGGGAACGTACCGGTGACCACGTTCAGGTCCTCGCGTGCGTCCTTAGCTCCAAGCACAAAAGCTCTTCCCCGAGCTTGATTTCCTTTCGGGCAATCTTTCTTGAAATGCCCTTTGTCACCACAATTATAGCATCCATCAGTTGTTCCTCGACATGCAATAGTAGAATGTCCAAACCTTCCATACTTGCCACATTTGGTGCCTCGGCACTCCCCATAGTGGTGGTAAGGACATTTGGGGCATTTTGGTGCTTCTCCACCATAAGGTTTCCTTTCAGCATTGTTTGGCACGGTAGCGGCATAAGCTTTCGCTACTTTGTTTTCCCTGGGCGCTTGCCTCTTGCCTTTGTTAAAGTTGTTACCACGAGTAACTTTCTTGAAGTGGGAAAACTTTCTCTTGTTGGAGTCCGTAGTCTCCACAGTAGCTTCTTTCTTGACTTCCCAAGTTTCAGCAGCTTCTTTTGACCTACAGCCTCTTCAGTAAGGCTCACAGCTAGTTCAATCGCTTCCCCAATTTCAGTCGGTTTCGATGAAGTCACCATGCTTAGAATTTCAGGGACGAGAACCATACGAATCTCTCAATCCTTTTGAATTCCGGTTCCACTAAGTACGGAACCACTCGTGACAAATCATGAAACCTTTGGACATATCCCGCGATGTCAGAGCCAATCATCTTAAGATTCCAGAATTCTGTTTCCAACTTTTGGATTTTAGACCTTGCGCAATACCTTTTCCTCATGATTTCCTTCAACTCCTCCCAGGTCAGACCATATGCAGCATCGTCTCCTTTGGTCTGCACCTGGAGGTTCCACCAAGATAACGCTCCGTCAATGAAGAGTCCAGTGACATATGTGACTCTTTGCTCAGCAGGGCACTTGCTCATTCGTATGACCGAGTCAGTCTTCTCGGTCCAGCGCACGAATGAAACAGCTCCGCCAGTGCCATCGAAATTCAGAGGCTTGCAGTCCAAAAACTGCTTGTAAGTGCAACCTGAAATAGATTAGGTGCACCAACTCAAGAATGAGATTCAAAGCACGAATAGAATAAACGAGAGTGTCACATGGCTATATGAATAACCAAAGATTACCGGTGGGTGGGTTGGTTCCAGTTGAACCTCCGGTTCCACCGCTTTGTTCGGTGCGGTTGGCCTCATGCTGCGCAATGGCCTGAGATATGCGCTCGTTCAGCTCCTCTTGAGTTGTTGGTAGTCAGCCGTGATTGATACTTCTTCGGCGTGGCGGCATCGTCTTCTAGTACGAAATATCGATTGTAATTAGACGATTGTTTAATAATAAAAGAAACATTTATTATTATAAAAAAATATTACAAAAATTTTGTTTGTTTAGTTTTTTGTCGAGTATATAAGAAGCATCACGTCGGATAAGGGGTAAGAAGTCGTGTATATGGCGTACAACACAATCGCGAACATGCAAGAATAAACCAATCATCACAGCCATCATGTAACATCTAACGTACACGCGCACCATGGTAAAATAAATAAACATCATCCACAACACAGTATAAAATCAACCACGACATATCTCAATATAAAATCAACCACGACATATCATAATATCAATCAACACATCACAATATCAACCAATACATCACATATCAACCAATACATCACCATATCAACCAATACATCACCATATCAACCAACACATCACAATATCAACCAACCAGGACAATAAAATACAATTCAAGATAAGAAAATACACTTCCATACATGATTGACAACTTAGTACATTTGTTCATGAAGAATCAAAAGGACTTAGGGTTACATAACCCTAGTCGATACAAGTTCATACAATACAATACAAAAGTAAAGTTTTCTTCTTCATTGCATCTTCGTATTTAGTCGTCTCAAAAGTTGGATCTTCTGGCTTGAGTCTTCGGAAGCTAGATCCACAAAAGCTTGGGCTGATCACCTATGATAACTAGTACTAAACTACTGAGGTGGTGGGGGTGGAGGGGATGGTGACCTATGGAGCAACATCGGTGATAGGCCAACTCCTCCTCTATCCCAGAGACACGGTGAACGGAGGCAGCCTGGATACGCTCCCACTCGCACATACGTGCCTCAAATGGGCATCTAGGGTGGTGATAGGGACACAGGGGTAGTGGAGTCGTGGTGGTCGTGAAGATGGTGTATAAGGTGGTGGTGACGGTGGTGCTGGTGGTAAATCTGGGGGTGTGGATGGTGTGTATGGTGGCGGTGAGGGTGGTGCAGGTGGTGCTCTAGCAATTTGAGCAGGGTGCTGACCCTGGAGCTCGTGAATCATACGATAAAGCTGAGCTATCTGACGGTCATGTGCTATCACTTCCTCCTCGAGAGGAATAACAGGGTAATGACAAGGGTGGTATGGATCAGACGGGCTCATGCCCGGTGGAGGTGAAGGGGGATACCTACGGTAGCGGGGTGGCGATGAGTATGAAGCATGCATGGGGGGTGCAGTAGGGGGTGGGGGTCCGGCCCAGTGAGATGATCCGGCCGCATGTGGGTCATGGATAGGGTGATAAGTGGAGCTACTCATGAAGGGTGGGGGTGGCTGCTCGTGACGTAGGGGCGTACCGCCCAATGAGTGATGGCGTGGAGGTCCAGAAAATGGAGTAAACGTCGGGGCGGGAATGATAGCATAAGATGGGCCTACAGAAGCATGCAGTGGTACAAAGGGTGGTAGCACGGTATCAGGCGAGTGGACAGGTGAGGGTGTGGCTGGTACAACTGACATAGCATCGTCAGACATGTGTCCATCGTCAGAGTCAGAAGATGAGGATGACAGGTCAACAACAGGGATGACAGGCGAGGGTAGCTCAAGTATGGCCAGCTCATCGATAACCTCGCCATCGCCCAACTCAGCATCCAGATAGTCGACATGGAAGACCGGCATGTTATCATCCTCGTTATCGTCTAACTTGATAACTGGTGGGATGACGGCTAGTGGTGCGACTAAGTGCACCACAACATGCTCCCCATCTGGGTGACCATGGATGGCCACTCCGTGCTGGGGCTGGGGTACGGCTAGCACATCGTCCTCAAGATCGTGCGGGTGATCCTGGTCATCTCCCATGTAATCTTCAGGTAGGGCAAAGGGCTGGAAATCGTCGAGGTCCTCATCGTCCGAAACCTCGTGACCGGCTGCGTCCTCGGGAGGTATGGCCACAGCAGCCTCGACACCAAATCCGTCATCTGAGAAGTACTCCATGGGGTCCTCCTCATACGAAGATACTGAAGACATGGTCCTGGCAAATACAATCCGTACAACATATGAACATAAAGGTTAGTAATTTTACTCAAATCTCATGCAATTTTGTTCTTTGGTTTCGTGTAATCCTAGTGTTCTCGTGTCTATCCATTATAGACTAATCAGGAATAACTCTTGTTCTTTCCTATAGTTGAACTCGTGTGATCGATCCTCATGTTATCGTGACATTTATAATATTTTTGTTATATACTTGAAAGCAGTTTTGTAATGTTATAAACTTTGTTTTCATGTGAGAGCCCCTTGGTGATTGTAGACCAACTTAGTAAAAGTTTGTCCCCGGTTCACTACAATCGAAGCTCTGATACCAATCTGTCACACCCTGGTCGTAGCGAAAGCACAAACGTGTGACTTAACGATAATCATTGCAATCAATCGTGTAAACATAATTATAACCCAACAACGATGCCATATCGTTATACAAATTCAAATTCAAATTCAAGTTTACATGTTCCAATAAGTTTCATAAGTTTACCAAAACAATATTTAGTTAAGTTACATCACCAAAATGTGTTTGTTATAATCGTAGTTTTAAGTCGAGGTTTTGACCCCTATATGCCCAAATAAGGAAGGGATATATGAGGCAAATCCTCCAAAAGTGGCCATCGTTGTATCTTCCGAGAATCCATCACCGGTTAAGCCCTTTTCCTGAAATACATGTAGTTTGAAAAATTAACAAAAGTTGAGCGAGTTCATGTAGTTTTGTTTTCAAATAAGTTGTCATAATTGTCATCCATTATTGAAATCCAGGTATGTAAATAATTATTGAATATAAGGATCTATCAGTGGGTAGCGAGCCCTCCGATACTATGCACCGTAAGTATATAACCAAACCGAGGACACTTTGTTCTCAATTGGGATCACAAAAGCACCCCATGGTATACAACTAGGAGTGGAGCGTGCCTCAAGCTCAATAGATCTACACCTTTTGCACCTTGGTCACTAAGTGATTAATGGTTACTAATGTTGTAATGTCATCCAATCCTACTTACGCACATCGATCTTATTGTCATCTAACTCCATAACTAACATACCATATGTCTTGACATGTATTTCCCCCGAATGTTATAAAACCGAGAATGTTTAAAAAGAAAGGGGGACATGAACTCACAGATTTGCGTTCCTTGTGTACAACTGTACAGTGTTTTTCCTTGGTCTTGAACCGAACCTACAAGTGTTCTAATTCTCATTAGACACTTAAGTCTATGTTTGTTCTATGTACAAGTCCTCATCTTATGTTAGTTGTTTTTAATCATTTTATTGATTAATTATTTCTTGACTTAGTACATATATTTTGTTATCGTGTCTTGATTAGTGTGCGAACGGCGTCACCCGTTCATTGTCCTTGTGCCTAGCACACTTGTCATTGGGCCTACCCATGTCCTTGTGTCATTGGGCCTAGCCCAAGTTCTTGTGTCATTGGGCCTAGCCCATGTGTTTATGTCATTGGGCCTAGCCCATGTGTTTATATTATTGAGCCTAGCCCATGTCTTTGTATTCTTGTTATATTTATTTTTCAAAATAAATATGTATACTTGCAAAATAATATTTCCAATATTATTTTAGTATAAGTAGGTTTGTTATTTCCCAAGTGTATACTTAGGAAAGCATACACGTATTCTAGTGTTAAGGTTCATGTATTTCTTATTTTTTTCGAAATTATATTTCTTAAAAATAATATATTTTTAAGGCTTGTAGGGAATATATATATTTTCACCAATCTTGTTAACTATATATATTTGTGTATAAGTCTATTTAATTGTCCAAGTCCATTTTACCAATATATAAGTTTATATATATTTTTTTATGTTTGTCCAAATACTCAAGGGTGAGTATTTTGTTGTGTATTTTTCCAAGTATTTTCTTTGGTATTTAGGGGTATTATGTATTTATACTCCATTGGGAGTTTTTATTGTTTTAACTCTCCTAATTTGTCTACTACCATAATATACACTTAGTATACACATAGCACTCAAATACTTGGTGACTTCTAAATATATTTTTATACTTGTTTTTAATACTTTATGAAATCTCTATTTTCTTAACTTGTATTTTTACATAAAAAAATAGGGTATGGTCATGTCTAATTTATTTAAACATCTAAAAATCACAAGTTTAGTAGAAAACTTTATATTTTTCTAAGTGTTGAATTTTTATAAAAATTGGCCATAGTTTCCCTAGATTTAGGGGTTTTCCCATGTTTAAAACATGTGTTTAAGCTTTACAAAGCTCACTTGATCACCAAAATAATTTCTTAAGTTTAAACAACTTCATACATACACTTTTTACATGATGATGAACTCAAGAATTTATAAAAACATGTAGTCTTTTAGTATGATGTTTAACATGTTTATTTATCTTCAAAAACACTAATTATCCACTAATTACACAATTTTGTAGAAAATTATTTTTAACAACTTGTTCATCCAGTTACAAAAATGACTTTAAATCCATGTTCATGTATTGTAAATCATTTTAACTAGTTCATTAGTGACCTACATCAAGCTCATCAACTTATTCTTCATGGATCTTTCAAGATCTATATATACACTTTTAGTATCTTCACATACAACACTACTACACATGATGATCATCAAGCTAAGCATAAAATAAGCATACATAACATCATTTCATTTCAAGATTATTTTTGTTTTCTTTAGATCTTTAGATTTCTTCATGTGTTCATTTTTAAAGTTTGTGTTTCTTGATGGATCTACTTGTACATGAGAAATATATCAATAACATGAACTTAAACAGTGATCAAGAAGCTTACTACTAGCTCTAGTGGCTATGAAAGTGGCAAACAAGAACAAGATATGAAGATAGCACAAATGAGGTGGTTAAAAGCACTCCAAAGAGGTCCTTCCATTCCAATGCTTTGCACCTTCTTAGATGACCTTGATACACCTTGGAACACACTTGGAATGGCTAGAAACTTGCAAGAAAATGGAGGTCTAAGAGGGGTGTTTGGGGCCGTGAGTTTAGAGAGCAAGAGGAAGAAGATGAAGTGTTGAAATGGTGAAGGTAAGTTTAAATGGTTACTTAAAATTTGATCTTCCAACATTCACATAACCTTTGGATCATATGTCCCATATCTACATAACAAGCTTCATAAACTAATCAAAAGAAATGGGGCTTAGTGGGGGCCCCTTGTGATCATGAATATGAGGGGGGGGGGTCTAGTTGGGTTGTAGTGGTAGTTAGTTAGTTTGGTTAGGATTAAAGGGTGTTTAGTTAGGATGTTATATGTATTGATTTTTTTAAGTGTAATAGGTGTTGGGTGGCCATAACTAGTTTCGTAACACTAAAACAATGCTTCTAGTGAAATTTGGTGTTTCGGGTAGTGTCCGGTTGTTCGATTGTTTACCGGTTCGTTAAAGTGCTAAATGACGCAGTTTAGTGTGTTATGAGGTACCTTTTATGATGGTTTTGATTCCCGGCACTTTGTAAGTTATTCTGGACACTTTAACCTCAATCTGCATTATATTTTAGTGTAACAATGCTGAATTTTGCTGATTTATGCTGAATTATGCATTTAGTGTGTGTTTTGGGCACTTTTAAGTGCTTTAAATGGTTTCCGGAAAGTGTTAAGTCAAATCCTTGTTTTTCCCATATTGGATTTAATATATGATTGCTATTGGACTTCTATCTATGCCCTAGAACTGTCGTTAAGCTGAGTACCAGTCTAGTGCTGACACTACTAGTCTAACCGGTAAGTCTACTAGTTGTTTTAGTTATTGTTTCCAATTGTTTTTAAACGAGACTATCCACATGAATGATATGCACTATTCAAATGTTTTCATGACAGTTCAAAGTATATGAGGTGCAAGCAAGCAGTTTAAGACATTTTAACACATAATTGCATGATTAACTTAATAGTTTAATTGTACGAAAATTACCCAAAAGTTGACAGTTGTCACAAAGTTCGCCCGAACTTGTTAGTGTACTGATCATTTTTCAAAGTTTGTGAACGTGTGCTTTCAGTAAAATTCGTCAGTTTTTCAAGATGGAAGATCTTCACATTGCTTTATGACGGCTACAACATCAAATGCTCAAATGGTGAATCAAGTAAACATTGATAACAAAGTGGGCACATTCGTGAAACCGCAAAACTCATGTGTATGGATGAGTACGAGGGTTGGAAAGAAAAGTTTTCTAACTGGGTGCAAGCTACGTATTTCCACAGTTGGGTTGCAGTACAGACGGGCTACACATGGCCACGGATGAAAATGATAATGAGATCGATATAAGCAAATTTTCAACCATACAAAAAGATGCTTACGTCGCCGAGAAGAAAATGATAAGTTTGATCCAACAGTCGGTGAAAGAAGATATATTGGTGCTGCTACCGGAATATAAGACTGCACAGGAATTATGGACATTATTGAATAACTATACCAGGGAAGTGCAGAAATGGTCAAAAGCAAGAAAGCGCTGATGATGAAGGAATTCGATATATTCATGATGATTAAAGGCGAAACTATTAAACAGATGATAGAAAGGTTTTGTCATCTAAAAGTGATAAAGAGGGACACAGGCTTGAGAAAAAAAGAAGAAGAATACATAGATAACTGGCTGACGCATTGCCTGAAGGAGATTGGACGACATATCTCATGGTTCTTAAAGAAAGTCCGAGCTGGCAGTTCTTTAAACTATCCATGTTCATTGATAAACTGGAGGGTCATGAGATGGAGTTAAAGATAGCCAAATCAAAGAATGCAAACATGACTCAAGATGTAGGGCTGTACTACAAGTCAGTAGCTCAAGATAATATCACTAGCCCGAAGAGCCAAACCGCTTTTAGCGCGAATCTGAATTCTTCGAATCATTCGCCAGAGAGTCAAAATCAATCATATCCGAAATATGATCAGAGTCCGCAGAATTCTTCATATTCAAGCACGGGTTCAAATCAGAATAGTTAAACTAATTCTGATCCAAATGTGTTCAAATGCAACATTGCAGACAACCTAAACAACGCAGTTTCTGAACAAGTCGCTAAACAACACATGGTACTTCTTGCCACAGTGTTGGAATCGTATGAAACTTTGGTGGCTGGAAAGATTGGTAATCCAGAGATGACTGCCGAAGACTATGATCAAGTAGATGAAGAAGAGCTTGAGCTAATGGACATCAAGTGGTCATTAGCTTCAATCATTAGGAGGGTTACTAAGTTTGTTGCTCTAACCAGCAGAGACATTGGGAATTCAAGCAACAAATTGGGGTTCGACAAAACGAAGGTTACCTGCTTTAGATGCCGACAAAAAAGGCATTTCAAAAGAGAATGCAAGAATCCAGAGGCAACATGTAACCAAAGTCCATTTGGAGGTGGCAGTGAATATTTTAAAATGTCACTACAATACAAGCCTTTCCCAAAGAAGACTCAAGTCGAAATCCAAGAGAAATCAGCCAACAACACAGAAAAGGCAATGGTTGCTTCGAACGAAGATGATGGTTTTGACTGGAATTCTTATATCCGCCAAAAAGACCGGAGTTGGATTAATGGGCGAGATTGTTGAAGATACATCTGCTAATGCTGCTTTGGAAAGTGCAATGCTAGAAGAATACATGCAACAAGCTAAAGAGGATGAAATCTATCATCACACAAAGGTGCAGGGCATCCTTTCTCCTAACATGACTACTAGTTTTGCAGGTTGTTTTGGTGATACAACATCTGTTACTGAGGAGAAACCTGTGGTTGAAGAAGTCATTAACGTGACAAAAGAAATGAATGAAGAAAACCTCACAGAGATCGCCAACAAAGCTATGATGGCAAATCTGTCAAAGGTATGTCTAGAGGTAAAGGTCATAGAAAAGGAGGTGGTTAAAGTACAAGTCGTTGAGGTTGTAAAACCATGTACGAAATGTGCTGAACCTTGTGTTCAATGTGCTGAAAAGTCTAAGATCATAAGCGAACTCAATGTGCATAATAACAATTTCAAATATGATATTCGCACAATGAAAGAGGCTTATGAAACAATGAAAGATGATTACAGCAGGTTAGATAATAATAACATTGAACAACACGACACTGTCAGAATATTAAAAGCTACTTTAATGGAAAAACAAAAAGCTATTAACGTTTATATAAACAACATTGCTGAAGTAAAACAAGAGCTTCAAGACATGAAAATCGAAACCGAAAGGATAAGACAACTCTTAAAAAGCTATACCACAAATGCCTACATCATTGATCACTTTCTTCCAACGATTCAGTCGGAAGAAAATGTTCAGAAAGTCAAAGGTAAGAAACGTGGAGACTATAGCAATGTTCCACCACCCTTGTGCGAAAAATATTGTCGCAAAAGGCTGAAGGGATGGAAAAGGCGCTCAACATTGAACTTTTAACCGAAAAGAAAGAGCTGCCTGAGAACATTGATATAACATACACGAGTGATGATGGCGAAGCAGTGGTTAAAAATGATGTTGAAAATGTTTTGAATGAATCTGATGATGGCAGCTATGAGAGCGCTAACTCGAGTTTGAACAATTCTGATTCACAATCTGAAGATGACGATACATCATCGGAAGATAGTCTAAGTGATGATCCTAACGTTGTCATGTACAAAGTTAAGGATTCTGATAGACTATACTTCGACGATAGCTTTCCGATTCGGAATGTGAAAGAGGATCAGATTGATAAATTCTTCAAACTTGTTGAAATTTCATTAGAAGATTTAGAAATTAACGAAAAGAAGTTTTACTCTAAACCTAAAAGAAACAACTACCGAAGGAATTGTGGTGACTTTCCGGAACATAGGAGAGCGGGTTTGGGTTTGGATGTAGAAGAAGAACCAAATAAGAAAAGTCACCATTTCGCGATATAAAGATAAAAACATGAAATTCATATATGGGACGAGCACGGTTCAAGAAGAGAGTTTGATTGGGAATCAATCAAACAATGAGTTCAAAAAGGAAAAAGAACTTCGAGATAAGGCTAAGCCACAAGTGGTGTAAAATCCACCAGTGGACATTCTCATGATGATTGGACTTGCTTCAAATGCAATGAAGTTGGTCACATTGCCCGCAAGTGTCCGAAATCTAAGCCAGTCTATCTTCGAAGAAAGACAAGTTCAGATGTTGAAAAGCCTAAGCAACCAGAGTTTGAAAAACCTGTTAAAATTCTGAAAAGAAATGAATCTAAACTTGAAGTTAAACCTAAAACTAAATTTGAAAACTCAACTTTCGAGAAAGGTGAAACTTCCAAGACAAATGAATCAAGGTTTTACATAAAAAAGGCAAACGTAAAATCACAATCCTGGATTGCTAAAAAGAAATCATCAACATCAGAAGTTATCAAGTCTGATATAGTTAAGACTTGTAACAACAAAATATCTAAATCTGAGATTAAAACTGAAACTGTCAAATTTTCAAAAGATAAAAAGAAAGTTCAGTTTGAAAATGTTAATGACAGTGAAGTCTCAGATGGTGATTTTAAGGATGATTATGAAGCTTATTATCCCAAACCTAAGACCAAGAAGGCTTGGGTCGCACTTTTCAACTGAATTGTTAATGTGTGCAAGGGCTCCAGAGATCCATTCTATCATAGTGGATTCTAGATAGCAGAGCGTCAAGGCACATGACCGGGATGAAAGCGTTACTCTTCCACATCAAAGCAATTAATGGAGGTTATGTTGGCTTCACTGGAAACCAAGGAGGCCGGATTGTAGCTGAAGGAAAACTCTCAAATGACATGGTATCGTTTGATCGTGTGAATTACATTGCTGAGCTAGAGAACAATCTTCTAAGCATCTCGCAGATTTGTGATAAACAGTTCACAGTTCACTTCAATGATAAAGAGTGCATGATACTAAAGCTGGGTTTCAAAATTCCGGATGATTGGATTCTCATGCGTGCTCCACGCGAAAACGATCTCTACGTATTAAATATGGGTATTGCTACAAGTCATCGAAATCGGCTCAATGTTTTGTCACAAAATCCACGAAGAGAGATTCTATTCTATGGCACAGAAAAAAGGGGGCACATTCATTTGAGGAAAATGAATTTTCTGGTTCATAACGATTTAGTAGAGGGGGTGAATCTTCGAAGCTTCCACATGACGGATCACTGTCTTGAATGATAAAGTTAAATTTTTAGAAGGTGATCGAGGGTATTTGAAGGCCCTAATTGAAAGCTTGCAAGATGCTAACGAACGATTGTAGAAAGATATAGCAGAGCTACGTCTAACATGATATGAATGATCGAAGATTCAACAGGTTACAGAAAGTATTATCGAATAGTTTGGGGATTGACTTTGCTGCTGAATATGCTCGAATTGATTTGCAAGAGGCTAAGGAAAAAGCTGAGAAAGAAACTGTTGAACAGGGGAAAGGCAAGAATGTGATCGAAAGTATGCCCGAGATTACTGAGCCTATAGTTGAGTCTGCAAAAGCTTCTGAGTCTTTACTGCACCTGAAACGGAAACTGAAAAGAAAGACGATGAAGAAGCTGAAGACTAAAGATGATGATGAACCTGCAGATGATACGAAAGACGACTTTGACAATGATGATGGTGATAATAATGATCAAGGAGGAGTTGGTCTGAAAGTAATTGATGCCAAAGTGACTGATGAATTCGATTTCTCTTCATTATTAAATGATGATGTGAACAGAATGGATGATCAAAGCCAGGGGAGCAGACGGGGAAACAAGGCAAAAAGATGATGTTGATATGACACATGTGATTACTGCAAATCCTGTTGCTGCTATTCCTACTAAACCGGTGATTCTGATGCTTGAACATAATGTCGAGGAAGGCGAGTACATTCACAATTATTCAAAGGAAGATTTGGCAAAGTTGATTGATGCTGATGCTGAAACGTTCGATTTTGATTTTGAAGAGCAAATGATGAATGTTAATACGTTTGAGTTGAACGAATATTGTTACAAACGTAGATATGAAGCTGATGATTACAACAAAGTGATCATTGAAGATTGGTCGTCAGACGATGAGAAAGACGAAGCAGAAAAGTATGTTGGTGCAAACACTGATGTTTTCCGACATTCGAAGAGATGTATGAGAAGTTGAATGATGATTTATTGAAAGATGAAGGTAAAGTTCCTAAAACCAATGACTAAGGAAGAAATTGCACAAGCAAAGAAATCCCGGTTTAAAGAAATGCCGAGAGAACGAAAGTTTTGATGTCCACTAGCATTCTTTACCAGAGATGCCGATGTTTCATTGGGTGATATATTGAGCTGGGATGGTTTAAAGAACGAATGTTTACGCCATTAAACGTGAATTTGGAGTTCAATACTTCAAATACTTGGCAGATTTTAAAACTCTTCCTTACTGGGATGTAGAAGAGTTGGTGCCGACTAGAAATGTTACATATCATATGAAGTTTATTGATCAGTTGCTATAGAAGATGATCAAATTCGAAGCGAACGAAAGGTTTCAGGTACTGGAAGCCATTCATTCCTAAACGCCGAATCAAAACAGATAAGAAGACTGGTATAAAGGATATAACATTTTGATGAAGCGTCCGAGAGCTATGATAAACATGCCCTTAATGCCGATTGAACATAATTTCTATCCTCTGTTTAAGTTGTGGCAAGTAGTCCGACAACGTGTGAAGCAGTGATTGTGCTAAGATTTGAAGATCATCTGGATATCATGAAAGAAAGGGTTGAAATGTTTCATACAGAAGGTTTGAGAGGGCTGTGGAGAACGATTCGAATACTAGACCCGATATGGCTAGTAACTGCTCAAAGGAGGATATCAAATGTTTATTCTTTAGCAAGATTTGTTATGAAGAACGTGAGAAGGAACAAGCGATGCAATATCAGAGGATTGTAAATGTCTGTTATGCACACGGTGTTAATTTTGGAAGAATGTGGGAATCCAATTGGAGGGAATTAGAACGCAAAGAGTTTTTGAAGGAAGAGAGGCGTATTGAACGTATACATGAAAGGGGTAGAGAGGCAAGACTCAGACGATTTCAGTTCATGACTAAAGTGTCATACTGATCAAACGCCAATTCCATCGCAAGAACGAAGAAAGAAGCCAATCAAGAACTTCTTTGGACGTGTCAGACAAAGATAGAGCTTTGAAGACTGATCAAGACGAAGACGATATCCAAAGGGGAGTCTGTTAGTACATAATGTCTATGTCTTAGTCTTGGATCGAGTCTGTTTAGTTTGGGCTAGATTATGTCAAAATTATAGGGTATTTATGTAAATACTTTGTTCAAGACAAGTTCGCCCGACTTGTTATCCCACCAGCGAACTTGTGTTAGTATAAGTAGGTGACTTGTGATTTTCATTTGTAACTTCTGCAACTTTGTCACTTGGACGGTGAAGCTCTGCCCGATCTGGATTTGACATGATTTGACATTTATGATTAATAAACAAACATTAAAAGAGTAATCTTTGCATATTCGATTAACACGTCATATAGTTTCCGCCTATGCGAACGTTAGATACCAATTTAGGTTCCTATGCTAAACATGGAGGATCTAACAAGAACGTCATTTTACATATATCATTTGTGTTATTAAACGCCATGTATCATCTGTGATTGTCTTATTGAACAACATATATCGTTTAACTAGTACTAAAACGCCATGAAAATTAAACTTGTTTTATAGGCAAAAAGGGTTTAAGAGTAACAATAAATGTGCACACTGGGAAATCCCAAAATGCCAATAAGAGGAAGGTCTTAAGTTAGGATGTTGAGGTTCAGGAAGAACCATTTTTTCCGTTCAGTGGGGCTAGAGTTTTGTTAATAGTAAACCTACAAACTTGAATAGTTGGTTTATAAATCTGAATCAAAATCAAAGACAGGCAGTACACGACATAGGGTTTAGTGCTGCCCTCAAGATGAAAATAGACAACATACCCACAATGCTTGGGTACTGGTTGGTTGAAAATTATAATCAAAGAACAAACAATCTAAATGTTGGCAACCATAAAATACATATCAATGAAGAATTGATAAACTCTTTAATGGGTATACCGAATGGAAACATGGCCATGAAGGGGAAAAAGTCAACAAATAAAGACGAAGTAGTGGATGCGTAGAGAGCACATTTTAAAGGGACTGACTGGATTAACAGACCAACTGAGAAGCTCTACTTTGATGACATCTTGCTTGAGATGGATAGCTTCGGGAGAAACTTCTGCTAAATTTCCTTGTAGCATTTTTCACTATAATTGAGCATGCAAGTGATAATTCGGTCGTCAACCAACTGTTCTTACACAACAATAGACGAAACGTTTAAATAAACCAACTACACTGGTTGGTTATCTCATCCAATGCTTGCAACACGTCAAAACCGCATGGTCTCTAAAAAAACATTTCACAGGGCGCTAGATTGTACTTGCGGTAAGAAAACAATTTCCATATAATAATAGATTGCACAAAATAACAATATTATCTATAGGAAATATTTTATATAATAGTATAGATTAGTTCATGCCTTCAAAGGCCGGGACAAGGTTACACACGTAAGTAGGTAGGGAAGCATTAATCTAAACTTAAAATTGTGTTAATAACTACAACTGTGGTCTGGTCGGAGAAAAGTCTAAATATGAAATGTGTAGTATGGAACAACCAAACAAGTTTATGACTTCACACCCACCCCATGGTCCCCCAATAACCCAAAGTTACACACTTGTCCAACCTTTGATTTGGATTAAAGTTATAAATAAAGCATTATAGGTTTGGTTTTTTTAGTTTTTAGGAGTATGCAAAAAGATCTAAACCGAACCCTTTGATCCTCAACTCCGAACTTGAAAATTCTGAAAAATCGGATATCAAACATCCGAATATAACTTCAGATATCTAAAATTTTCGGATTCGGATAAGCTTTTTAAGAAAATTCAAATATCCGAATCATCCAAATATATTTTTAATTTTTTTTTGTAATTAATAAAGGCAAATTGGATTTAAATAATCCTAATTTTCGCAATTTGGCGACAATAATCCCAACTCGGTTATTTGCCGATAATAATCCGAACTGGTCCACTTGTGGCCGATAATAGTCTTCGTTAAAATAGCTTAATGAAGTTAAGTTTTTTCGGAATTATGAACCGATGTTTTAGGGCTTTTGATCTAGCAACGTGGATATGAGTTAATTGATGTAAAATTACTCGAAATACTGCACTAAACGATGAAAACGGTGCTTCAATTCGGTGTTTAAACTTTTTACAAAAATCAAGAGTTGAGCACTGTTTCGAGGTAGGTTTTATGTAAATCGATTTGTAATCTCGTTCTGATCAAATCCTAAAACTGGTTGTAATTCAGAAAAAGAACTAACTCCGTAAGCATTTTTAACGGCGACTATTATCGCCAAAAATGACCAAATAAGATTATTAAACGCAAATAACTGAGTTGGAATATTATCGCCGAATTGAGAAAGTTCGGATTATTAAATCTAATTTTCCATTAATAAATACAATTAAAATTTTAGATAAACATTTTTATAGGTTCAAATTTTTCAAAGTACTTTGTAATTATTAAAATCTTTGTAAAAAGTTGTTAAATAGTAAAAATATTTAGAATTCGATATTGTTCCCACATAAATCCGTATCCAAAATTTTTCGGATTCAATATTGACATCGACTATCAGAAACTCGTGTATCTAAATTTGAACACCCTAGTTCTATTATGTGTATATACCAGGTTAGAGACCCGTGTAATACACATATTAAATAAAAAATGAAATGTCAAATAAAAAGGATATTTATAATATGATATAATCATATGTGATATGAGTAATATACCAAAGCAAACATGAACTAAATGTCACAAACTATCTAAATGTTATATGTCCACAAAATAAACAATAATCATCAAGCAAAAACACATAATTACTTATCATAATGAAATTACATATTATATTTTATTATACATAATAAAGAGAAATGAAATGTAAAGTTATAGCAATTGCTTATAAATGTTACACGTGCTTAAATAGTATAGACTGGTGTATTACACTGGTAAATAATAGAACTTGAGATTCTCCAAAAGCTTAGCTTTGTAATTCATATATCATCGTCAATTTCGAAAACAACCAATATGAAATTAGTTAGAATTCGACATATGTATAGTGACCAGATTTAATTAGAAAATCCACCCCATCACATTTATGGATGTAAGATACACTTTGAATATATTTCAACGTATTTGACCCACTTTTGTTGTAAGCGTTATTTTATCAGATTTTTACCTATTTAAAATGTTATAAATAACAGATAACCTAAATCGACTAACAAGCAAATAGCACAATGTTGCCTTTTCTAACATGAATTATCTACAGAGAGTTCATTTTGTGCATACTTAGTCACCATATCTATAAATTCAATATCTTTTTAAGATCACGGCTTCCATTCCAAATTAACCTGAAAGTTTTTCAATTCCATGTATGATTAAATGTGATACAAGTGCACTAAAATTGTGTGCACATGCAAACGGAAAATGAATCAACTATACTCATGGTTTGTGAAGATTTACACAAAAAGCGAGTGTGCGGTTTTGGAGGATGGAATCACCAAGTTATCTTAAAAGAATAAACAAAGGTGTGTGTGAGTATCAGGGCCCTGAGAATTCAAGTATCCCGTACCACCTAGAAAAAAAGGCCCTTAATACCTAATGACTATATAAACTAATTTTTTTAAATGACGATTAACATTATAGCAATAAACATAGCAAAATCATAGTATTATAATAACGCACCGTAATTACTAACCTATGGTTCATGAAACTCTCATAACATTCTTGATAGCAAATTGGTTGATATATTCGTTAACGGTGTTCATTTACTCTTTAATAATTAGTTTCATTTATCTATTATGTTGGTATTTTCATTTTGAATGACATTTTGGTGAATAGTTATATTATTATCATTATCAAAATTGTTACGTGTTTCGTAATTAAATTTTATATAATCTGATAATTTGAAATTGTCTATATTTCTTATTGTTATATAAAAAAGAGTTTTTATATAAAATTTTAGGTTATTTTCGTATTATTTCTTATTGTTATATAAAAAAGAGTTTTTTATATTAAAGTTTAGGTTATTTTTTTACTTACAGAAATATATGTTATTTCTGAAAACTTATCAATATACAAAAACTTCTTAAAAAATTATTACTCAACATTTAATACAATTTCTATAAAGTTCATTTTTGAAGTTATACTTTCCTAGTAAATAACCAATTTCATTAATTGTTTCAATTAAGTTTGTTTACTAAAAACAAAATTATGTATGTTAACTAGGAAAATCAATAAATGCCAATAAATGAGATGTTTTTTTTTGAACGGCCAACAAATCAGTCCCTAGTGCTATCGGGGTACCCGCTGGACAAACGAAGTACTCCGAGAGTAACCCTAGTCGTCCACCACCACTTCCGGGAAAAATCCGGTAACCCACCCGCCCGTAGGCACGACAATGAAATTACTGGTAAAACCCGTTTGGCTCAAGGATCGAACCCAGGTTTCCCATCAGTGCGCACCAGTGCCTCACTCCTTTTTACACCAAGTGGGAATTGAACTTGAGTCTTCATAGAAGAACTCAAGCTCTCCTACCACTTTTACAAATACAAATTAGAAAACAGAAAAATAAGAGAAAAAGGACTCGAACCTAGCACTTCTGGTTAAGAAAACAACGCTAAAACCACTAACCTAAATCTCACTTTTACTTAAAGTTCAACTTAAAATGTTTATATAAAAAATAATTTTTTTTGTTTAGTGCCCTCGGAAAAAAACGGGCCTCGACCAGGAGTGCGGCTCGCCCACCCATAGGACCGGCCCCGATGAGTATGATGAGTTGGAGATTGAAAGGTAAATGGGAATTATATACGTATGAAAGTAAATAAAACATACCTTATTTTGGACATTATTGTTAATTGTGTTTTTTATGGGTACTAAGTCACCCATTAGAAGTCTAACCTAAGGAATCCGAATCTAAGGGATTTTCCACCTAAACACATAATATGCAACCATAGATTGGTTGATGTCACGGTTTGGTTTTTGAGTTATGTATTATATATATATTTTGTAACGCCCTAAAACTCGAATGTTTATATTCGCCATATGTTTCCATATGATAAAACATAAAATAAAATGACTAGGCTATTTAATCTAGTTAAATTATTTAGTCAAAACAAGTAAGGAATAATTTGGTGGCAATTGTGATGGTGTGACAAATTAGAGGGAATAAACTTGGAAAATTGTGTTTTAAGTATCCATTAAACTAGAAAGTTCAGTATGTAAGTGTGTATTTGAGGTGTGTGTGTCGACACCCACAAGACGGAGAAAGAGGAACCTTCAATTCAGCCCTTTTTGCCTAAATCGAAGATGGATTCAAGCTAAAATTCGTGCATGTACTTGAATTCTTGATCATCTCGCCCTATAAATCACTTGGTAAGTTCTAGATTTTTTATTTGATGATCTTTCTAGAAATGGTTATGATCAAATCCGTGTATTGGTATGAAACCAAGCATGATTATATATTAGAAGCATCATAGAGAACTTATTTTGTATATAATTTCAAGTAAATTGATGTTTGAGATGAAAACCCACTAGTTGGGTGATGAAGATCACATGGGTGTTTCACCCATGTCCAAGTCTTGTTCAAATCATGATGTAGTGTGAGGTATTAGATGAATTATTGTTAAAAGGATTGGGGATATTTGGTTATATTTGATAAATGAAAGCAATGTTGGAAATTTGGTGAATGGATATCTAGTGAATTATAATTTAATGAAATTATAATTACTAATTAAACTTTTCATATGGTGAAACTCTTAAGTAGAGTTTTAATGATTACATTTGATGAGTTTTATTAGAGTTTAAGTCTATAATTATTGAGACTCTTAACTCTTCATATGGTGAAACTCTTGATGACATTTGATGAGTTTTATTAGAGTTTAAGTATATATATATTGAGACTCTTAACTCTTTAAGAGACTCTTATATATTTAGAACACCATGTGCCTCATATGAAGAGAACACTAGAGAAATACAAGAGATATGATACAAGGAAAATTCATGAATACATGGAGAGTTCTTAGAAAAGATCAAATACTTGAAGACCCATGTGTTGGGTACTTCGAGAGATATGTTTTCTCTAAAACGATTTCATCGCCTTCATATCATAATTTTCCACAAGTTCTAACACTATAATTTTATCAGGTGTAACCTCGGGCGCGTGGCCATCTCCGACAGTACATAATGCTTCGGCTGTTGTACCCTGAGAAACAGTCACGCTGTCTTTAGTAGAGGCGCGAAATCTGTTATAAGGGAAGCGTGTTGAACACGTGCCTCAACCAAAACTGTCAACAATTTTTGTTTGTCTTGCAGCGGAGTTTCAAACAACGAGGTGCAGTTGAAGTTTTCCAAGGACGTCGACTTGAATCAAGATTGGTACAACGTATTTGTATTTCATTTATTTTTCATATAGTTTTGTAACCGGATTGTACTATCATATTTCCTATGAATAACGAGAGTACCATTATTATATATTTCGTAATATATTTTAATAAAAAGTGAACCTAGTTCCTACAAGCAAGTATTAGGAGAATGGACATATGATACTTGTTCATTATGCTTAAAGTGATGGTGTAGTTGTGTGAGATTTATCACCAACTTTAATTTGTGATTTCTAAATTTAAATGGTCATGTTTTATATAAATAAAATGACTTAAATTTTCTAACACGTGTATTAGAAAATGTGTATCATAAATACAAGGTTAGAGATTGTACATTGTAAAAGCCATAAGGAATGTAAATGTTTTATGTAAACATTTAATTGCCTATTTTCATAGTTTTTAGAGTTCAAATGGTTTGCTACTCTTGCTAGAAGTAGCATTTGTTGAACAAAGTAACAATCTCGTGAATATGATTTGGGGGAAAACAACTTGGTATTGTTGTGAACAAATTTAATTGTTCAAGTTTGTTACTTAAATGTAGCCTTTGTAACAACTTAGTGTTGTTTTGAGCAAACTTGTCCAAGTTTAAAATTCAAGATGAAATGGGGAACTTGTACTTACAAGTGCATGGAGTCTTATTGAGGGAGTACCTCAAGACATGCCATGGGATGATATCGTTGAGAAGATTTCGGTCAGATTATAAAGTGTTGAAGATATAAGCACTTTATGTTTGATGTCTACATATCGTCTATGCTTCCGTTTAAATTTCAAAAGTGTTTGCCACTTATGATTTAGTTTCCAATGTATTTTATTGTTGTGTTCAATATCTTTGGATAACACATGCAATTTTTACAAAGAAATAAATCACTAATGTTTGTGACGTATAAATTATTTTTGT
This sequence comes from Scalesia atractyloides, assembly GCA_947069175.1. Taxonomy (NCBI): domain Eukaryota; kingdom Viridiplantae; phylum Streptophyta; class Magnoliopsida; order Asterales; family Asteraceae; genus Scalesia; species Scalesia atractyloides. The sequence continues at coordinate 31,294,736 of CAMTDV010000021.1, forward strand.
GGAAAGTAATTACAACGTCAACTATACATTGTCTAAAAGAATATGGTTTTAAACGGATAGACATAAACAACTTGAGAGTTGTTGCATTGACTAAAAGTCAAAAACGAGACATCAAATGTGTAACCACATCACGAGTGAGTAGTGAGTGTATTGAAATGAAATAAACAAATGAGAGTCATGTTGAAGTACTTCGTTAGAAGTCTTTGGAAAATTCACAAGTGTGAATTCTAACATATGAAAGAAAAAGTACTATATGTTATAGTATACCTTTGATAAATCTTGCGTGTTCCGAGTGATCTATACGTAGATGCGTCTACCACTTGAATATTGTTAGAACTATATGGAGATTTTACATTTGTTTGGGAGGGCATCCTAAACATACACATCTCCTAATGAATAACAATAGATGTGTGCAAATCACTTATGGCAAAATTATGAATGTCATGTTTTTGAGTGTTGATTTAGTTGACTCTATCTCAAAAACATAATAGTGATTGTAGACGAGGAACATTCATCTTGTTGGTGATGAATGTGTTCGCCAAGTGACTTGGATTAAGACTTATGTTTAAGTCCTTGTGAGTCAATGGTAAAGCGTTGGAGATCAAAGGTAAACAAGTTATGTTCCTTAATTGAATGATAAATTTTAGTTATGTGCTATATAGCAATAATTTGTCAGATTTTCCTAAATATTGATGTTTTACGATTATGAATAAGTCTCATTATTTTGTCTTAACAAGGGATGAATGTTGCAAAGTGATATTATGATATCCTTGGGGCTGTGAAGAATCAGAATGATGCATCTTCTGTTCCCATGCTAAAGTATTGTAGTCTAAAGCATGCTAGACTAGTACTTGGTTAATTATGTGTCTTGACGGAGACTAATTAACTCTAAACATTCAAATGTGTACGAACACAATAAGAATTTGTGTATAGACAAAGTTGAGGAAGAATATTCATTCATTATAAGGAAAAGACATGTAACTTTTGAAGAGTTTGTTCGAAAAGATAATGAGGAGAACTCATTGTCTAGGCTTATTCAAGATGTTAAATTAGAATTATTCTAAGATTTTGACAAACTTATGACAATGACATGTGTTTCTTTGGTCAGCTCGGAAGCTTATGTAAGCTAATGCAATATGAGTTGAATTCACTGATACAATGAGGTTGATCTTATTCAATCATATGTGTATAAATGTCGTCATAAGTGAAGTTACAAAAATATGTTGATCAAACGGCAAGAAATGTGGGGGAGGATCCATTTAGAAACAACCCTATAAGGGTATGTAGAAATGGTTTTCATTGCCCCATCTGGATGATATCCTATAACGCTAAATGTGGGGGTGTCTTGCATTTGTATCATAAAAGATTGGCAATAAGGATTTTGTAATCAAATCTAACATTGCAAACAGACGACTAAGTGGAAGACACAAAGGTCGTAGTGCATAATGGAGCCTTAAATATACGCGTATCTTACAAAGACATATATTATAACCAGATTCAGATGGCCACTGAGGTTATATCTTAGAAGTTGACAACATGCAAAGTTAACTTACGAGTTAAGAAATCATGACAACTGATCTAAAATACGCAAAGTTATTTGTTAATGTTATGGATCCAACAACCTCAGGGTTTATTAGAGATCAAGTTGTGGAATGAGACTAAAGCCCATGAAAAAGGGTATGTGAAGGACACCTAACTTTGTTGACTGGAGATCCCAAGATCTAAGTTCAATAGGACAACTAACTCATATGCTAGGATGGTCACTGTGGGGGCATAAATGATATATATGCATAAGCTAGTATATATGGTTATACATACCCCCAAAGTATAAAAGGGTGTTTAAATACGTCCTACTCTATTCCTATGATATTCAGTGACAAAGAGTCAGGCTAAGCATTATATGTGGTAAATGATTTGGATAAATCACGATAACCACAATGCTTTTAATGATCTAAGGGGGATCACCTATGTTAGAGAGAAGTGGGGTCGCTTCGAATGGAATTGAGGGCACAGTTCCTAGAGCTCTAGCAGAACCAGGAAAGTATTCCACGACCATTATTGGACACGACTATGAGGAGATGACTCGGCTAAGAAGAGTCTTGTGTGAAGTGTATTGTCGTCTACACAAACGGCAGACGAGTTCAAAGACATCGAGATCTACTCAGAGCTAGTGGGCTAAGTGCATTTCATGAGCGAAGGTTCAAAGGGTAACACCTACCTATCTATGCAAAACTCAACTGTCGAGGTTCCACTGGAAATTTTATGTGTTTTGAACGATCTCCATTCATGTGGGGGATTGTTGGAAAATTAGTGAATGGATATCTAGTTGATTTATAATTAAGTGAAGTTATAATTACTAGGTAAACTCTTCATATGGTAAAACTCTTAAGTAGAGTTTTAATGATGACATTTGATGAGTTTTATTAGAGTTTAAGTATATATATATTGAGACTCTTAACTCTTTAAGAGACTCTTATATGTTTAGAACACCATGTGCCTTATATGAAGAGAACACTAGAGAAATACAAGAGATATGATAGAAGGAAAATTCATGAATACATGGAGAGTTCTTAGAAAAGATGAAATACTTGAAGACCCATGTGTTGGGTACTTAGAGAGATATATTTTCTCTATACGATTTCATCGCCTTCGTATCATAATTTTTCCACAAGTTCTAACACTATAATTTTATCCGGTGTAACCTCGGGCACGTGGCCATCTCTGGCAGTACATACTGCTTCGGCTGTTGTACCCTGGCAAACAGTCGCGTCGTATTTAATAGAGGCGCGAAATCTGTTTTAAGGGAAGCGTGTTGAACATGTGCCTCAACCAAAACTGTCACAATTTTTGTTTGTCTTGCAACGAGTTTCGAACAACAAGGTGCAGTTGAAGTTTTCCAAAGACGTCGACTTGAATCAAGATTGGTACAACGTATTTTATTTCATTTATTTTTCATATAGTTTTGTAACCGATTTTATCATATTTCCTATGAATAACGAGAGTCTCATTATTATATATTTCGTCATAGATTTTAATAAAAAGTGAACCTAGTTTCTACAAGCAAGTATTAGGAGAATGGACATATGATACTTGTTCATTATGCTTAGATAGTAGTATGACACCAAGTGTTTGATGAAATGCATAAGTGAGATTATTAGATGAGATTTGATGTAAACAACGAATGAGTATGTATAGAATGTGGACATGATGTATTTAATAGTAAAATATCATGAGAAATATGTTCTTGATGAAATCCATGTGTGAATGTAGTTAATGAGCGATTGGGTAGAAGTATATTTTAAGAGTTGTGTTATATGCTTGAATGATATAATGAAAACATGCGGATTGTTTGATCGTCTTAATTCGATTTAAGAAGTAGATGGGGAGCGTATGAGAATCCTATAAAACAGTAAATTCAAATGATGTCGGTGTTAGTTATGAAGTGATGAAAATACTAGTGTGATGGAACGAATTATGTATGTGTATGAGTATATAACTAGGTGACCATGTCGGAGTATATGTCATATGATATTAGCATGAAATGAGTATGATGTTAATACTATTGTCTACCATTTTAAGATGGTTTCATGTTCATAATTTGAATGTATATAAGTAGGATAACTGACTTTTGAAAGTAAACAATGTACGAATATCATGATTGTTATAGTAGAGAGAGTTAATGTGCTAGATGATTTATGTGTTATGCATGATGATAATTGAGTTGTGTGAATGTGGAACAAGGTGATTATTAGTATATGTCTCGTATGCGGTAGTTGCCTAATGCAAGACAAACATGTATGAATGGAAAGAATATGAATGTTTGTATGAATGATATATATGCTAACCATGATATGAATGTGGTGACATGAATGAATATGAGTCATGTCGAGATGGACTCAAGCACGAAAGGTTAACGGGTCAAGAGGAGGCAAGGAAGCGGATACGAATACGGACGCATAAGGTAAGTGATTTCTGAACTAAATTTATTGTTAGGATTGAACCCTTTTCAAAGGAACAGATGATAGAAAGCCAAAACATGCTAGTTCATCTGATCCAGCATATCAGAGTTTACAAGCTCTGGTGAATAACATCTGATATTGCCAAAACCCTTCCATCAAGCATCTGTTGAAGCTAAACGACAAAGATATCCAAAGCTCTGCTGAAGACCAATAGCGGATTGCATCAGAGTTTAGTTTATCTTATTATATTCAATGTAACAGTGTTTTTGTATTAGCAGTGGTTAGGCTATCAGTGTTTAGAAGCTAGTTATTAGGTTGTTAGCTGTCACTATCAACCCTGACATCAGCAAAGATGCTCAGAGGTTAGACATCTACTATAAATAGACAGTGCTTATGTAGTGTTCGATTATCTATCAAAAGATCATTTCACCAATCATCTTCTCTGCATTCTGTACAATCAAAATTAAGTTACAAAAGGCCGAGGGGGAGTTGTAAATCACATGCAAAACTTATAAAGTTTGAAAGCATGATGATCAAAGCAATCTTCCATTAGTTGTGATACAAAGTTTTTTAGTTGCGCTGCATTTCACTCTGTTTTTTTATCTTCATTCATAAAACCATCTTTAAAACAATCACAACTAATTCAAACTCAGATCCTAACAATTGGTATCAAAGCTTGGTCAATCAAAATTTGATTTAATAATCAATTTGATTTGAAAGATCAGCTCTCCCTGCTAATCTGTTTGTTCGTTTTCATTGGAAAACAGAGTTTAATTACGTTCAAAGTTTTTAAAACAAAATCTATTAAAAACAATCAGAATGTCACAAAACACACATGACTCCAACAACACTGGATCCATGTTTAAACACTCGATGCTTGTCAGGAATGAGTATTATATATGGCAACGTCGGATGGGTCATATTCTTGCTCAGCAAAACACCGATTGCTGGAGGTCAGTTGTATTTGGACCACATGTTCCTATGGTTCCAAATATAGAGGATCCAACGAAACAAGTGCCTAAAAGTCCTGAAAACTACTCCGAGCAAGATTTCCAAAAAAAATTGAGTTAGATGCTAAGGCTTTTAGCATTGTTGCTTCAGCCTTGCCTTACGAAATCTATGGCCTGTTGCAAAGGAGTTATGGGATGCCTTGAAAAAGCAATTCGGTGTGACTGAGGAAGTAATTGAAAACAACAGAGAAGTCTTAAATCAACAATATGAAACTTTTTGTCATGTCAAAGGAGAGTCTCTAACCCAACAGTTTGAGCGATTTAGCTGTCACATAAGTGAACTTAAGCTGGTAAACGTTGAATTTCCCAATTCGGCTATCAATAGTCGTTTCCTTAGATCGTTACCAGAAAAGTGGACACCACAGCTTTCTTGACTCGAACATCTGTTGGTTTTAAAGAAATGAATCTTACACAGCTTCATGGTAGAATTCTCACATATAAGAGAAAGTTGAACTAGAAAAAGAAGCTACAAGAATCTAGCAAAATGGCTAATGACTACGCTTTTGGTAGCACAGCTCTTTTAGGCCAAGAAGAGGGATCTGGCAGTGGTAAGGATCAGAGTTATGATCATTTCATTGATATAACTTTTGGATGAAACTTCAACTCTGATTCTTACTCACCTAACTATGCTTTTGCTGCTAGTGGGGAAAGCCAAACCTCTGACAATCTATCCTTTGAGTTGATTGATCTTCAACACTTTGAACCATCTGATTTAGAAGAAATGGACATTTTGCACCAGCTGGCTCTACCAAGAAGAGGGATCTGGTAGTGGTAAGGATCAGAGTTATGATCATTTCATTGATATAACTTTTGGATGAAACTTCTGTAACACCCCGACCCGCAGCGGAAATAGGTGATCGGGGCATGATTGGGTTTTCATCAAAGCTCATGACATTTATTATAATGTTTCATATTTATTATTACAATTTAAAGGAGATCATACAATCAAATCATCCTAGTACAACATGTTCTATACATCTTTCTAGACTTCATTATTTTTCTTCTAAGGAACTTTTCCTATGTGTTCCTTGCTTCATCATGTCCACCTGTATCATGTGTAAAAACGGTTTTTGGGTCAACAAAAAGTTGGCGAGTGAATCCTATGAAAACATTTAAACGTGTTTATTATATTGATTATAAAATAAAGTGCATAACCACATATGAGTAAATGTAGATGTAAATTTATTCACACAAACATATAATATTAGATATTGCACACACATACAACAAATGATTGTTTTGAGGCACGCGTTGTTCAACTCGTCTCCCACGAAGAACTGATGGGCCTAATGAATGAGTTTTGAGGCACGCGTTGTTCTACGAACTGATGGGCCTAATGAATGAGTTTTAAGGCACGCGTTGTTCAACTCATCTCCCACGAGGAACTAATAATTTGCATACAACTTGACAATATGTAATACATCACAGCAAACAATATTTACATTCTAAGTTTAGTTCATAATATGGTATAGCACGAGTTTGAATAAGCGAATTAATTTAAGCGACACATGATACACCCCAAAACATGAATAAAAAAGGGGAATTTGTAAGAATTCACTCACAGTGGGTGCGTTTCTTGGATTGATGATGAATGCGCACGAATTCGGATTTAATCGGCAAGGGAACTAACCTAAATAATAACATAATAGCTCGATAAATAAATAAACTCTTATTTGAGATTAGTATTTTTAATTAGTGTTCTTAATGGGATTGTTCGGTTTATTTTTGTGAGTTCAAGGAAATTTTCTAACTTTAAAAATATTATTTTTAAGTATTTTTAATTGATTTTTAAATAAAATAAATAAATAAAAGAAAATAAAAATTTTGACTTTTTGACCAGTTGACCGTTGACCGTTTGACTGTTGACCGGTTCGGTCATGTATTTTTTTGCACTGAGTGAGGTTCGAACTTGTGACCTCCCGTACGCGTGCACGCAGCTCTACCAACTGAGCTACGTGTCTAACCCGAAATATTTCTGTTTTTAATTATATTTATATACTATTTAATTTAATCAGAAATCATTTATTTTTAAAAAGGATTTAATTATATTGGACCGGTGCACACAACATGTCTCGAACGCGGGACCTGTTGTTTAGTGTTGCACACAGTCCACCGCTGGACTGTGTGTCTAACCTGGTTAATATACTGATTTTTATTATACTTAACATCTTACAGCGAGTTGATCCGGTTCGGTTTAAAAAGAACATTTTTATTTCAGAGAGTGAGGTTGTGTCAGGGATCGAACTCGAGACGTGTGTTAATTGTTTGCACACAGTCCACCGCTGGACTGTGTGTCTAACCCGTTTATATAACTTGTTTTAATTAATCTTATAAACATCGTCGACTTCGTCTTCTTCGCTCAAAGACTCAGACGACCAATATTCTTCAGTTCTTGATTGAGTCGTTCATCGAACATATTACTGGTTGAAATGTAATGAATAAAATGAGTTAAGGAATCGAATGTACCGATCAGACTGTATTTTCTCAGAATTCCGGCAATGGTCGTCGGCTCTTATTTGTGAATTCCGTCTAATTGAATCAATTAACAGTTTTGATCGATTAGTTACTAAATTGGGTTACTAAACAAGGATTAACAGAAGGTTTGAATGATTATACCGATTCACAGCGTGATTTTGGAAATTCCAGAGGTTTTCCGGCAAGTGCAGAATATTCCGGCTACGTCGTCTGGGATTGATTCTGGTTGATGGATTGAAGTTAGTAATAGTCTAACAATGGATTGAAACCGAAAGAGTCGAGGTATTTACCGTTTTGGTGTAAGTCTCGGTTTTCCGGCGAGTTGCAGAAAATTTCCGGCGAGTTGTTCTTGCTGAATAGGGACTTGTAGAGAGGTTAGCGAGTATGTTGAGAGTTGATTCGAGTGAATAAGCGAGTTGGGTTTTCCTGACTGAAGGTATTTTTAAGTATATGTGATTTCAAGTTTTCGGTTATGAAATTCACGGTTCATGAATGAAATTGAATTGAGTTTTCGGTTATAACCGACGTTTATCATCAATTACATTTACGTGATTTCGGAGTCAACCTTCGGATTCAATGATTGAGTCAGTTTCGGCGGTTACAGAATTTGTTCAAACCAGTGACTCTGTGAGTTTTCGTATAAGAGTTTTTTTGTTTCAGAAATCATACAACTAGTGTGCATGGCGGAGTGGTGTTAAGTGTGTTTGGTCTTGAGAGTGACCCGGGTTCGAAACCCGGCGTCCGCAAATAATTTTTATTTCATTATTTATTATAAATTTTCAATTATAGATTTTAAATTCTAATATATTTATTAATTATGTATCGTTTAGAATTAAAAAAAATTCATAAATACGCAACGAAATTTTATAACTTGATATTCGATTAATAACCGAAGCGGCTTTTGGAAACCCGTTTTTCGACGGATGTTACAGTATCCCCTACTTTTAGAAATTTCGTCCCGAAATTTAAGTAGTGGTATGGTTGACTTGAAAAGAGGGTGGTTTTGGCAATTACATACTTAGAAGAGGGTTAAGAGTTTAAATTTTTATTTGAGGCAGTAACGTTCCTAGTAAGGGTTGAATACCCGGCTACAGGAATCGCTTTTTGTTGCCTAAAGTGTATGAATACGGAACATGGATACACAGAGTTGATTGACTAAGTATGATTTTATGCATATGAGTTTTGATACGTTTGGAAAGATAAGGTTATACCCTAAAACAAAACTTCTACCACTAAAACCTACATGGAACTTCTCATAACCGTCTGACAATGCCTCTGATCCTTTGGCAAGAATACTTATATATAGGAAGTACCAGCGGCGTATCCACCATATTCTTGTCAAATTTTCATTGGTTTTATCAGTAAATTATGATTAGTTCTATGATGTGACTCTAGAACATAAACAAACACATCAACCAAAGCTTGAGCATTAATTCCGATAGTATACATGTTTGAATGATGACAGTACCTCTCTCGTTTGTTATGATGAAGAGGTTAGTCTATGTAGAAGTGGGAAACAATCCAACTTCTTCGAATGATGAGATGATATGAATGCTAAATCAGTGAGTATAAACAAACTTCAACCATGACATTACTAAATCCTACATGGAACTTCTCATAACCGCCTGACAATGCCTTTGATCCTTTGGTAAGAATACTTATATATAGGAAGTACCAGCGGCGTATCCACCATATTCTTGTCAAATTTTCATTGGTTTTATCAGTAAGTTATGATTAGTCCTATGTGACTCTAAAACATAAACAAACACAACAACCAAAGCTTGAGTCTTAATTCTGATAGTATACATGTTTGAATGATGACAGTACCTCTCTCGTTTGTTATGATGGAGAGGTTAGTCTATGTAGAAGTGGGACACAATCCAACTTCTTCGAATGATGAGATGATATGAATGCTAAATCAGTGAGTATAAACAAACTTCAACCATGACATTACTAAATCCTACATGGAACTTCTCATAACCGCCTGACAATGCCTTTGATCCTTTGGCAAGAATACTTATATATAGGAAGTACCAGCGGCGTATCCACCATATTCTTGTCAAATTTTCATTGGTTTTATCAGTAAGTTATGATTAGTCCTATGTGACTCTAAAACATAAACAAACACAACAACCAAAGCTTGAGTCTTAATTCTGATAGCATACATGTTTGAATGATGACAGTACCTCTCTTGTTTGTTATGATGGAGAGGTTAGTCTATGTAGAAGTGAGACACAACCCAACTTCTTTAAATGATGAGACTGAGATACGTCGTGAGGTATGATGATATGAATGTTAATTCAATGAGTTATAAAACAAAACTGAAACAGTAATTCGCATTAAGATTCTTGGATAAATTTCCAATTTATAACTGAGATACGTGAAAATTGAGATAACATAAATAAAAAAAATAAAAACTAAGCGGTTGGAGTTGAATCTTGATTTTTGGTGAAGGAAACTAGTTGGGTGTTTCGTTTAGGCCGTCATTATCTTCAACAGGATTGGCGTTGATGTTGAAAACTCTTCCTCTTGCTGGTGGCCTAGTGGTTAGGTTTTCTTGATTTGCTTGGTTAACTGGGTTTGCTTGAGCTTGGGCGTTTATGATGTTAACCAAACGAGGGCACGTGTTTCTAAAGTGGGTAGGGTCGCCACCATTGAAACAAGCTCGAACATATGGGAACATGGGGTATTGGGGTTGTTGATAGGTTTGGATCATGTTTTGAGTAGGGGATGAGGTTTGGTTTTGAGAGGTGCGGCAAACCTTGCTCAAATGACCATAACGTCCACAATTCGCACATAGTCGACAAGGTAAGGTAGATGGATGGTGATAAAAACAGGTGTTGCATTGAGGGTGAGGTCCAAGGTAAGGTTTCTTATTTGGGTAAGTTGAGTTGGGTGCTACTTGGGTGATTGGGATAGCTTGGAGGGGTACGGCTTGTGAGGCTGGTTGATTGCGTTGGGTGACAGCGAAAAGTTGCCCATCTCGTTTTCTCTTAGAAATGGGTTGAGAAGGGGATTCGATTTGGGTGGAGTTTGAGGTTTCAGTTGATGCTTTATCCTTCTTCTTCTCCTCCTTGAAATCCTTATTTCGTATGCGGTTCTCGGTGAGCTCTGTAGCTAACTCCATTGTTGCTTCCAAAGTTGCAGGTGTGGTACTTATTACAGAGTCTTGAATTTTTGAAGGAAGACCTCGAATGTAGTGCTCGATCAAACGGTAAAGAGGAGTGAACATGTTGGGAACCATTTGATTTAACTCGAGGAATCTCTTGTTGTATGTGGTGTGGTCGCCTTCCTTTTGTTTCAAAGAATAGAACTCATCCTCCAATTTCTTGATTTCGCTTCTTGGGCAAAACCGTCTTGTCATGATTTCCTTCAACTCTTCCCAAGTCAAAGTCATAGCATCTTCAACACCTCGTTTGGCCTTCTCAGTATTCCACCATGTAAGTGTTATTCCAAGTAAACGACCAGTAGCATATCGCACTTTGCGATCATCGGGGCAATCGCAATTTAGAAAAGTGTTTTCCATTTCTTCAAACCAATGGAGGAGAGCGGTGACACCTTCAGTCCCTTCGTATTTTGGAGGGTCGCAGGATTTGAAATGCTGAAAGGTGCATTTAGTGGTAATTGGGGAAGGGTTGACAACATTTTGATCTTCTTGATTGACGGTATTAGCGGTAAGGGCTTGTTGAACTTGAACTACAATGTTGGGTATACGGCAGCCATTTGTTGAGCGATTTGGACAGCCATGCGCTCGCGGGCTTTTCCTGATCTCATCTTCCTACGAGCGGAATTAGAAGACATCTACAAGGAATACATATCAAGATTATGAGTTGGACGTTTTAGGGGTCATGTGTCGTATTTAGGAATGAACATTCATAAAATAAATATAGAATAATAAATCTACTACATCCATAGGATGTCTTGGGCTTTGCTCGTAATTGGGCCTTGCATGCCGCCATACTTCACCTTCGTAATCATGTGGGCCCCCATGATTACCGGGTTTTTCATATGGTTCGCATGTGTTAGCCTGGTTACGTACACTAAAACCCGGAGATAATAGAGAAATATGTATGTAACGTATGAAGTTCGGAGTGCATCCAGGTGTGGACACGGTGACAACTCAAAGTGGGGTTAGTTCGAACGATGTTTGGTGTGGCATGCTTTGGCCTAATAGGTCCTTCGTACTCTCATCGTTAGTCCCCAGGTAGGCAAACTGTTCCGTTATATTGGATTTATACGAATGCCAACCTAGACAGGACGTTCCGACTACCGGTACTTGTACCCTTACAGTTACTACCTGCCCGTCGCCGAACTCACTTTGATGAGATTTGAAAAATGAAAAATGCGACAAAATCTTGAATAACGGAAGTATGAAGATGAATTGAATATGTGAACATTAAAATATGTATGATGAATGTGTATGTAAGTATGTATGTTTGACTGTAAGTATAATTCACTATGTATCACAAAATGTAATATTGGAAGTGTTTGCATGCATTTGTGTATGTAATAAATATGAAAGAAATAAACATCATGAGTTTGCATGTAACCACATAAACAATTAAAATATAATCAACTATAGTATAGGCTCTAAGGGTCTAATAACCTATCCTATATCCCTATAGTCAAAAGCACTGATACCAATCTTTCACACCCCGACCCGCAGCGGAAATAGGTGATCGGGGCATGATTGGGTTTTCATCAAAGCTCATGACATTTATTATAATGTTTCATATTTATTATTACAATTTAAAGGAGATCATACAATCAAATCATCCTAGTACAACATGTTCTATACATCTTTCTAGACTTCATTATTTTTCTTCTAAGGCACTTTTCCTATGTGTTCCTTGCTTCATCCTGTCCACTTGTATCATGTGTAAAACGGTTTTTGGGTCAACAAAAAGTTGGCGAGTAAATCCTATGAAAACATTTAAACGTGTTTATTATATTGATTATAAAATAAAGTGCATAACCACATATGAGTAAATGTAGATGTAAATTTATTCACACAAACATATAATATTAGATATTGCACACACATACAACAAATGATTGTTTTGAGGCACGCGTTGTTCAACTCGTCTCCCACGAGGAACTGATGGGCCTAATGAATGAGTTTTGAGGCACGCGTTGTTCTACGAACTGATGGGCCTAATGAATGAGTTTTAAGGCACGCGTTGTTCAACTCATCTCCCACGAGGAACTGATGGGCCTAACAAATAATTTGCATACAACTTGACAATATGTAATACATCACAGCAAACAATATTTACATTCTAAGTTTAGTTCATAATATGGTATAGCACGAGTTTGAATAAGCGAATTAATTTAAGCGACACATGATACACCCCAAAACATGAATAAAAAAGGGGAATTTGTAAGAATTCACTCACAGTGGGTGCGTTTCTTGGATTGATGATGAATGCGCACGAATTCGGATTTAATCGGCAAGGGAACTAACCTAAATAATAACATAATAGCTCGATAAATAAATAAACTCTTATTTGAGATTAGTATTTTTAATTAGTGTTCTTAATGGGATTGTTCGGTTTATTTTTGTGAGTTCAAGGAAATTTTCTAACTTTAAAAATATTATTTTTAAGTATTTTTAATTGATTTTTAAATAAAATAAATAAATAAAAGAAAATAAAAATTTTGACTTTTTGACCAGTTGACCGTTGACCGTTTGACTGTTGACCGGTTCGGTCATGTATTTTTTTGCACTGAGTGAGGTTCGAACTTGTGACCTCCCATACGCGTGCACGCAGCTCTACCAACTGAGCTACGTGTCTAACCCGAAATATTTCTGTTTTTAATTATATTTATATACTATTTAATTTAATCAGAAATCATTTATTTTTAAAAAGGATTTAATTATATTGGACCGGTGCACATAACATGTCTCGAACCCGGGACCTGTTGTTTAGTGTTGCACACAGTCCACCGCTGGACTGTGTGTCTAACCTGGTTAATATACTGATTTTTATTATACTTAACATCTTACAGTGAGTTGATCCGGTTCGGTTTAAAAAGAACATTTTTATTTCAGAGAGTGAGGTTGTGTCAGGGATCGAACTCGAGACGTGTGTTAATTGTTTGCACACAGTCCACCGCTGGACTGTGTGTCTAACCCGTTTATATAACTTGTTTTAATTAATCTTATAAACATCGTCGACTTCGTCTTCTTCGCTCAAAGACTCAGACGACCGATATTCTTCTGTTCTTGATTGAGTCGTTCATCGAACGTATTACTGGTTGAAATGTAATGAATAAAATGAGTTAAGGAATCGAATGTACCGATCAGACTGTATTTTCTCAGAATTCCGGCAATGGTCGTCGTCTCTGATTTGTGTATTCCGTCTGATTGAATCAATTACCAGTTTTGATCGATTAGTTATGAAATTGGGTTACTAAACAAGGATTAACAGAAGGTTTGAATGATTATACCGATTCACAGCGTGATTTTGGAAATTCCAGAGGTTTTCCGGCAAGTGCAGAATATTCCGGCTACGTCGTCTGGGATTGATTCTGGTTGATGGATTGAAGTTAGTAATAGTCTAACAATGGATTGAAACCGAAAGAGTCGAGGTATTTACCGTTTTGGTGTAAGTCTCGGTTTTCCGGCGAGTTGCAAAAAATTTCCGGCGAGTTGTTCTTGCTGAATAGGGACTTGTAGAGAGGCTAGCGAGTGTGTTGAGAGTTGATTCGAGTGAATAAGCGAGTTGGGTTTTCCTGACTGAAGGTATTTTTAAGTATATGTGATTTCAAGTTTTCGGTTATGAAATTCACGGTTCATGAATGAAATTGAATTGAGTTTTCGGTTATAACCGACGTTTATCATCAATTACATTTACGTGATTCGGAGTCAACCGTTGGATTCAATGATTGAGTCAGTTTCGGCGGTTACAAAATTTGTTCAAACCGGTGACTCTGTGAGTTTTCGTATAAGAGTTTTTTTGTTTCAGAAATCATACGACTAGTGTGCATGGCGGAGTGGTGTTAAGTGTGTTTGGTCTTGAGAGTGACCCGGGTTCGAAACCGGCGTCCGCAAATAATTTTTATTTCATTATTTATTATAAATTTTCAATTATAGATTTTAAATTCTAATATATTTATTAATTATGTATCGTTTAGAATTAAAAAAATTCATAAATACGCAACGAAATTTTATAACTTGATATTCGATTAATAACCGAAGCGGGTTTTGGAAACCCGTTTTCGACGGATGTTACAACTTCAACTCTGATTCTTACTCACCCAACTATGCTTTTGCTGCTAGTGGGGAAAGCCAAACCTCTGACAATATATCCTTTGAGTTGATTGATCTTCAACACTTTGAACCATCTGATTTAGAAGAAATTGACATTTTGCACCTGATGGCTCTACTAAGTGTTAGAGCTAGCAAGTTTTATAAAAGAACTGGTAGAAAATTTCCAGGGTTGCATGGGGGGTTAAAGGTTGGGCTGGATAAATAAAAAATTAAGTGCTATAAGTATAATAGACTAGGACACTTTGCTAGGTAATGTAGATCTCAAACATCTGGACCTATGTCACACACCGTGGCCCTAGACCTCAACACACACAAAGCTCTACTCATTATTCCCAATATACCCATGCTCCTCAAATGCAAAGCACTGCTCATTTTGCACACCCTGCTGCCACTATTCCTGTGCACTATGTTCAAACCACTGTTCCACAGATTCAGTATGTTCAAGTACCATCTCCTCAAGTGCATTTGCAACCTGCACTTCATGTCACTCAAGTTACTCAAACCACTGCTCCGGCAGAGGTTAACAAACAAAGCTTTTTCACAAAAGGCTTTGTTGATTGGAGTAGCTTTCCCGAGGAATTAACTGAAGAAAACTTTGCTCTAGTAGCCAAAAATGATTTTGAAAACGATTTTTGCTTTACGGCTCTAGACACAATAGTTGAAAGTGATGAATCTGTGGAAGAAGTGTCTAAATCTGATGTGTCTGAAGTTCTTGATGAAATAGTGGTTACAAAAGAGAATGTTGACTTCTTTCTGATCCATGGGATACCAGTGTGTGTGAAGGTGATTGTGACTGTGCCTTGATGGCTGCTGCTAAGATATCACCTCCGATCCTTAAAGATCTATGTTTAGAGAAATGCATACTTGCTTTTGCTAACATAAAAAGGTGAATGAAAATCTTAGAAACAAAATTTTAGATGATGAACTACATTTTGATAAGCTCACAAAAGAGTTGAAAACAAAATTGGTTAACAAAGATTTTGAAATCAACAGTCTAAAACATTAGGCAAGCATAACCAAGGATCAACTTCAAACTATGATAGAGAAATATCAAGTTTGCAAAAAGGAGTTGGAATCTACCCAAATCACTTGTGAGAAGTGGGTAGAATCTTATAAAGGTTATGAGGTCATGCTTGAAAACCAGATCAAAAGTAACATAACATTTGGCATAGGTTTTAGGAAAAATGATCAAGTTTCTGAAAATGTTACTTTAAATGAATCTGGGGTGTTTGAAATTGTCCCAACAAATCTGGCTGGTGAAGAGATCAAAGTCACTGATAAAAATGGAAACAAAATCATTTTGAAAAACATGAGGGATCCTCAACTTTTGAGGAAGTTGAGAAATATCAATTTAAACCCATATGGTCTGATGAGTGTGAGATTCTCGAAAATTTCAAGCCAATGGACTTTTCAACCGTTGATGGTGTCAAAGCACTATGGCAAGAGTAATCCCTATTAAGGATCTTCCAGCAGATGTTAAAATGTCTGTTGAAAAGAAGTCTGAAAAAGTGAAGAAGAAAGAAAAGGTCAAAAACTTGTTTTGTGATTTTTGTGAGAAAAGAAATCATGTTACTCAAAACTCTTTTCTTTTGAAAGCTTATGATATTAACAAAACTTTTGTGATCCCAAATTCTTCAAAATGCATCATCTATGATAAAATAAACCACATAACCCAAGAGTGTGTTTACCTTCAAACCTTTGACATCAAGGTAAAAGATATTAAATCAAAAACTCTTGAGAAACAAAATTCAAGTTCTATTAGAAATAAATCTTAGCAGACTCTATGAATCTGTTGAAGCATATGTTACCAAAGCACTGAACAAAACCTCTGTTTCCAGAGAGGTATAGGTGATAGATGCACCACCTGCAAATAGGTATCCAAAAGGGTATGGCCAACCTGTATATCAAAAGGTTTCTCTTAGTTATGAGGGTTACAAAAGACCCTCAAAGCCAAGAGTTAACAGGCATCCTCATGGTTACCAACATCTGACAGGAAATGGTTCACAACAGTGGTTACAGAAACCTGATCTAACCACTGTCCATTCTCCTGAATTTGAGATTGGACAATCTGTGACCCCATCCAAAGCTATTTTGGCTTTGGAGACCCACCTAAACTAATTGTTTACTAATGTGCAGGGAGCTTCTACTTGCCTTGACAGTTTATGGTATATAGATAGTGGAGGCTCCAGGCACATGACAGGATGTAGAGCCCTACTCAAAGATTTCATGGCACATGGAAGGGTGATATATCCTTTGGTAACAATTCAAAAGGGAAGGTGTTGGGGTCAGGACTGTTCAGGCTGGGAAACTCAAATTTGAGGATGTTAATCTCATTGATAATCTAAAATTCAACTTGTTGAGTGTTTCACAAATGAGTGACAAAGGATATGGATCTTTCTTTACAAAGAAAACATCTCAAATTGTAGGACTATAAGTTGTTAAAAAGATAGATCAAATCATTGCTGAGAGTAAAGCACAACTTATTGCTTATAGGAGTGGCAATGTGTACGTGGTGGATATGTTGAAGGATAATCTAATGTACAATGCATGCCTGTTCTCAGTTGCTTCAAGCAAAGAGACAGAGTTATGGCATAGAAGACTTGGACACACAAATCTGAAAACTATCACCATACTCTCAAAACAAAATCTTGTCAGAGGTTTACCCTCAAAACAATTCACTTGTGAGAAGAACATTGTGTTTTCTGTTTAAAAGGCAAACAACATAAAAGTTCTTACAAGTCAACTGAAGAGATCAAAACAAGCCAGTATTTGCAAATGCTGCACATGGATTTGTTTGAACCTGTAAAAATCATGAGTCTCAAAAGGAAAAGATACTTTCTTGTTATTGTAGATGATTTTTCAAGGTTCAGATAGACATTTTTCATGCACTCTAAAGATGAAACTGCTGGCATTTTGCAAAATTTCGTTAAACAAGTTGAAAAGCAATTTGACCTTCCAGTCAAAATTTTTAGAAGTGACAATGGGACAAAGTTTAGGAATAAGGAGTTGAATGCATTTTGTCAGTCAAAAGGGATTGTTAGACAATATAGCATCCCAAGGACTCCAGAACAAAATAGGGTGGTTGAAAGGAAAAACGGGACCTTAGTTGAATCTACAAGAACATTGCTTACAGACTCAGGATTACCCTTGTCTTTTTGGGCAGAGACTGTAAACACTGCTTGCTATGTGCAGAACAGAGCTTTGATCAACCCAAGCACAAAAGACTGCCTATGAAATTCTTTATAAAATCAAACTTCTGATCTCATATTTCAAAGTCTTTGGCTGCCCATGCTTCATTTTAAACTTTAAAGATTCAATTCAAAAGTTTGCAGCCAAAGTAGATTGTGGTTATTTTATGTGATACTCAACCACTGCTAAACCCTACAGCGTTTTTAACTCTAGGATCAAGTGTGTTGAAGAAACCTTGAATGTAAAGTTCAATGAACTTTCTTCATTGAAAATCCCAGCAAATCCTGCTAAACTGTTTGATCTAGACAAATTTACATTTGAAAATATGTCTATCAAGACTGACCTTGCAGGTACATCACAATCTTTTCATCAAGATCATGGATATGACAGTGTGCTTCCACAATTCAAAGTCAATCCATCCATCAGAGGAGCAGATGTTAACAACAACTGTGAAAACTCTACCACTGCTGGCTCAACAGTTGTTGATCTACAAACCTCCGCCAGCTCACAAAACCAAACCACTATTGATAAAAGTCCATTCTCTGTGAACAAAAATCAACCAACATTCACAACCATTCCACCCATACCTCCATTTCAAACAGATGTTTTGTACTTCAAAATTGCCAACAGATGTTAGCTCAGATGATTCCCATTTGCAGCCTTCACCTCAAAATGCCATCATTCCATATAAGGGAGATCTTATCTTACTTAGAAGTCATCCATCTGATCAAATCATTGGCAACATCAATGAGGGAGTGCTCACAAGAAGCCAATCCCAAAAAATTGTCTTTTTGCTGGTTTTCTATCACTCACACAACCTGTCAAGTACCAAGAGGCACTGAAAGACAACAGTTGGGTAGAAGCTATGCAAAAAGAGCTCATTCAATTCAAAAGACAACAAGTATGGAACTTGTACCACTGCCTAAGGATGTATGTCTAATTGGCATAAAGTGGGTATTTAAGAACAAAACTGATGAAAGGGGTATTATTGTCAAGAACAAAGCAAGGCTTGTGGTTCAAAGCTATAGACAAGAATAAGGCATTGACTATAATGAAACCTTTACTCCAGTAGCAAGATTAGAAGCCATCAGATTGTTCTTAGCCTTTGCTGTCAACCACAACATCAAGGTGTTTCAAACGGATATCAAAAGTGCATTCTTGTATGGTAAGATCAAAGAAGAGGTATATGTCTATCAACCTCCTAGATTTGAAAATGCATTTTATCCTGATCATGTCTACAAGCTTAACAAAGCCTTGTATGGCCTCAAGCAAGCACCAAGAGCCTGGTATGAAACTCTTTCCACTTTTCTCTTATCCATTGGTTTCACAAGAGGCAAAATTGATAAAACCTTATTTTTGAAATAGAGAGGAAAAGATTTGATGCTTGTCCAAATTTATGTGGATGACATCATTTTTGGATCCACATGCACTACCATGTGTGAAGAGTTTAGGTAACTCATGGCAACAGAGTTTGAAATGAGTGCAATGGGTGTGCTCCAAAGTTTTCTTGGTCTTCAAATAAAACAATTGCACAATGGTACATTCATTCATCAAAGTAAGTATGTCAAAGAACTACTCACCAAATTTGATATGAATGATTGTAAACCATGTAGCACACCCATGGCAACCTCAAAGCTTGTCACTGTTGATGACAAAAATGATTGGTTGATCAAATTCTCTACAGAAGCATGATTGGGTCTTTATTGTACCTAACTGTTTCTAGGCCAGATATCATGTTTGCAACATGTGTTTGTGCCAGATCCCAATCAGCACCTAGAAAGTCTAATCTTATTGTTGTGAAAAGGATATTCAGATACATAAAAGGTGCTCCCACACTTGGTATCTGGTATCCTGCTAATGGAAACATTGAGATTTCAGGTTACTCAGACAATGATTTTGGCGGTTTCCACACCACAAGGAAGTCAACATCAGGGGAGTTCAGTTCCTAGGTGATTGCCTAGTGTCTTGTCAAAGTAAAAAGCAAGTTGCAGTATCCACATCCACTGCTGAGGCTAAATACATTGTTGTTGCAAGTTGCAGTGCTCAACTCTTGTGGCTTCAAAACCAACTGCTGGATTTTGGTGTAACTGCTTTAAAGACTCCTCTCAAGCTAGATAGTCAAGCAGCTGAAAACAACATTAAAAATCCTGTGTCCCATTCCACAACAAAACACATTGACATCAGACATCAGTTTGTGAGAGATTGCTATGAAAAATGTTTGATTTCTCTGCATCATGTACCAACTAAGGATCAACTGGCAGATGTTCTAACCAAAGCACTAGATACATCTACCTTTGAAAGCTTGCTCTCTAGGATTGGTATGCTAAACATGGATTAAAACAACATTTTTTGTGATCCATGTGTAAATAGCATTAAATGTTTTCAGAAAATCTAAAATCCATCCTTAAAAATAGTTTAAAATTGAAGTTTTCAATAATTTTCAAAAGTCTGAACCACTGCTTCCCTAAAACCACTGATTGGCTTGGAAAATATATCCCCTGTTAAAAGTGTATTCTCTGGTTGGTTAAACCACTGCGTTGAGTTTATCCACCGATGACTATCCTCTGATAGGGTAACATTAAAACATTGTTTCTGTCTACTGTTGATACACAACAGTGGTTCTCCATAACACCTGTCTTCCATTTGTTATCAGAGGATACACGTGGACAGATGTTAGCCGTCAGATCTTTGCCACATCATCACTCACTTTTCACTTTATAAAACCCTGTTTTACTCCAAACAGAGTTTTTCACTCTGCCGTATCGAATTCAAAATTCTAAAAAGCGGTTTCTCCTCAAATCTTCTTCTTCTTCGCAACTTTTCGTCACCCAAATCTTCACCATGAAGCTCATCATTAAAAAACCCAACAATTACGCTCCGGTTCTTGAAGAAACTGACTCAAATAGATAGTATCATACTATGATCAAAGTCTTAAAAGAGTCCAAATACAAGAAATCATGGAAATCAAAGCCCAATTTTTCTCGATACATTACGACAGTTCTGGGCAAATGCTGAGGTCCTTCAACAAAGAAGAAACCTTATGCTATCGTTTCCAAAGTGGGCAACACTATTTTTCAAATAAGCCCATTTTCCATTTTAGAGGTTTCTAATTTAAATGACCTAGATCATCCTAACTTCACTTCCCACTTACATAATGAATTCATTGAAAGAGGATATGAAGGTCAACTGACAGGTAAAACCATCTATAAACCCAAATTTCCTGCTGAAATGAAATTCTTTTTCCATACATTGTTGACATGTTTGTCTGCCAAGACAACTGCATTTAATGAAATACCTTTGAACATGCAATTCTTGGGTTATGCAATTTTGACTAAATATGATTTCAACTTTTCCCAAGTATTGTTCAATGACTTGGTGACAAACATCAACAATATTAAAAAGGGAAAAGCTTTTCTAATGCACCCAAGGTTTTTAAGTGTTTACATACAAAACAAAGTTGGTAAAAGCTTATGCTAAATAAGGTGTTGTGGTTTCTCATGGCAGCCTTACACATGAAACTTTTACACGCATAACCAACCAATCAAAAGTTTTAGAAACACAAGTAGAGGGGGTTGAGCAAATTTTTGATGCACAAACATCACAGGCTCAACCCACTGCTACTGAGCCCACTGCTCCTGGTGATCAAAGTACTACAACCAGTGCTTTGAAACCCACACCATCAATCACCAAAAAGAAACATACAAAATCCAAAAATCCCACCAAAACCAAATCTAAAAAGGGTCCTCTGGAAGATGAGATCCCAGAGGTTAACCCAGTGACAACACCAAAGTCACTTGAAACCACTGCTGCTACTTCCTCACAGCAGATGGTAGAAAGATCTCAACCTATTAGCCTACCTCCTCTTGTATCCTCACAAAAGGATCAAGTTGTAAGCACAGGGACACCAAATTATGAAGCTCTAGATCCACTTGGTTCTATCTTCCGCAACCCTTCTCCCAGGGCAATGTCTCTTTCTACACCACAACCCTCACCAACAAATATTCCACCTACCATTTTACCTCTGTTGAATGCAATAGACATGGATCAGACACATATCAGTTCCTCTCACTCACACATTACTGAGAGTTTTCCTCAACATGTACTGAGTCGGATACTCATGTCTTTGCTATCCCATCAACACTGAGGATGCTACATCCCTTAGGTTACAAGTAACCCTTGTGATTTTTCAAGTGGAGCAATCACTACAATTGCAGAACTTCCTGTTTCTCAATTGGACAGTGGTTCCGTCATTAAGACTCCCTTGAAGGCAACAACTGTTGAGGCTACTAAGGTAACCTCTGTTCAGTTGGAAGCCCCAGTACCAAGACAAAGGGGCATCTGGTTTTGAGGACATGGGATTTACTTCCATTGAGAAACCAGATACAACCACCACTGGTGGGAGTTCAGATGACCCTATTAAGTTAGGTGATGAGCTAAAATACAAAGAATTGACGGAGAAAATGAGCCACATGGAATCATCAGTTGATGAAGTCAAATCCATGGGGAAGCAGATGTTACATCTCTATCAGTCTCATCCTCCTGCTCCAACCACTGCTGAGGAATTATGGAAAATTATGAGCCTGTCATATTAGCTCAAAGGCAGTTGGCAGAAATTCAACACACAACTCAAATGAAGTTAATCAGAGAGATGGTTGATGCAAGGTACAAAGATACCCAGGCTGAGATCAAAGCAATAAAGGATCATTTGTTGAAGACCACAGGCTCTTCCCCTACTCCTGTCTTTCCAGAACATATAGTAGATGATGCCAAAAAGGGGGAGAAAGACTCCATGAGAAACTCAAGCCTGATTCTTCATTAAAGCCAAAAGATCTTGAAACCACGCTTGCAATAGCAAGCAAAGAGATTGATGACTCTTTCAACAAAGAAACTGACAAGGAAATTGCTGACAAGCAGAAAAGAGTGAGGAATACTCAGGGCAGAGAGCAAAAGTTTGGTAAAGCAAAAACTAGATCAGCAAAAGGAAAAAGAAGACATTGGTTCTTCAACAAAGAAGAGTTCTTCTATAAAGACAGACAAACCAATTCCCACATCTTCTAAAACCACTGCTACTAGTGCATCCCCAACTGTATCCTGTGCTCCAAGCACTCAAAGTTCAACTCCTCATATCACCACATCTATAACTATTCCAGCAGATGTTGTAATTCCTGTTGTGTCATCAGTTGTTGACACAAAGTGGTTACAACAGACTTATCCCAAACCACTTCTATGATCATCTTTCCAATTCTAACACAACCAATGACCACACCGCCAAGAATTCCTCAACCACCATCTTCTCCAAAAATCAAATTCAAGCGCAAATGGAAAACTTTTATGATTGGAGATGATGAAGAAGAAGATATACCATTACCCATACCCATATCTTCACAGTCCACTGCCCCTATCAAATCCAACACCCATTTCATTGCCACCAACACCATCTTCATTACCACCTCAATTCACAAATCTTCAATATCCTCATCTCTCAACTTCAAAGTTTCCACTGGCTGCTTTATACCCTCTTGACCTTCATGTTATGAAAGGAGAGATAGAGTCATTCTACAGGATTAAGGATCCAGCTAAAAGGGATTTCCCTCTCTTTGTGGGTATCGAAGACCAAGAAATCTTGATGAATATCTGTAACTAAAGGTCAGACAAGCAGAGACAATAGCAAAGAAGGAAAATGCGGGCAAAGATGACAGAACTCTACAAAATGCTATGCAACTGTAACTGGAAAAGGTCAGGCACATTGAAGATTATGCAAGGGATCTCTGCAAAACAGAATCTGAGGAAGTCACAAAGGTTGACCCTGATCTAAGACCAGACCTTCTAGAACACATCATGACACATAAACCATACAGAGAAACAAGGGTCCAATTCAAGAATTGGTCAGCATGATCTGCAAAGAGATTGAAGAATCAAATACTGCCAAATCTGAAATGAAGCAACTCACAAAGAACGAGCTAAATTTGTAGATCAAGATCAAGTCATGAAAATCAGGAGAATGAAAGAAGAATTGGTGGTAGCTCGGTATGGTACAGCTAAACAAATAGCAAGATGGTCAGAGTCAAAGGTGTTAGATACCTACAAGAATTTAGAAAAGTTGAGATTAAAAAATCCAAGGGTGCCAAAGAAACCATACTACTCTGCTACAACCACTACTCTCACTACTATCTCTTCAACACAAACCAAATCTTCTAAAAATCAAGCTGCAACATCTGGCTTATCACCATTGCCTTGGGACAAAGAAAAAGGCAAAAGCAAATGTCTGAAGCTGATGAGAAGATGTTTGAAGATGATTTGATCAAAGATGGCATCATGAATCATTTGAAATTCCACACAGACCCTGCAAGTGATGAACTCAGAGCTACACTATCCAAACTTGTTAGCAGGCCATCATCACTAAACTTATCAGAAATAAAACTTCAACCAAGAAAGTCAACAGACCTTAAAATTCGAAAATGGAGTGCCGATAAAGACACACATGAATTGACCTTGGTCAAGTCTGATGGCAAAGTTCGAAGAATTAAAATGGAGGCAGCATATGGTCTTCCTGTTGAGTACTTCAAGATCTGCTGAACCTCGAACTTGAAAGGGATTTTGAAGACTTAGTTGCTCTAGAATTTAAACTTCAATTCAAAGGTCAAATCAGAGAACTTTTGATGAGGAATAAAGATCAGTAAATAAAGGAAGTTTTGTAATCATCTGTTCCAGGGGGAGATTGTTAGGATTGAACCCTTTTCAAAGGAACAGATTATAGAAAGCCAAAACATGCTATTCATCTGATCCAGCATATCAGAGTTTCAAGCTCTGGTGAATAACATCTGATATTGCCAAAACCCTGCCATCAAGCGTCTATTGAAGCTAAACGACAAAGATATCCAAAGCTCTGCTGAAGACCAACAGTGGATTGCATCATAGTTTATCTTATTATATTCAATGTAACAGTGTTTTGTATTAGCAGTGGTTAGGCTATCATGTTTAGAAGTTAGTTATTATGTTTTAGCTGTCACTATCAATCCTAACATCAGCAAAGATGCTCAGAGGTTAGACATGTACTATAAATAGACATTGCTTATGTACTGTTCGATTATCTATTAAAAGTCATTTCACCAATCATCTTCTCTGCATTCTGTACGATCAAACTTAAGTTACAAAAGGTCGATGGGGAGTTGAAAATCACATGCAAAACTTATAAAGTTTGAAAGCATGATGATCAAAGCAATCTTCCATTAGTTGTGATACAAAGTTTTCTATTTCCACTGCATTTCACTCTGATTTAATCTTCATTCATAAAACCATATTTAAAACAATCACAACTAATTCTTACTCAGATCCTAACATTTATTATTATGAATAAGTTTCGATTGCAAAAAAAAGATGGGAATTATGAAAGGATGGGTAAGTAATGGTAGAACGAAAGTAAGTTCTTATACTTACAAATACTATAGTTTACAATGTTTAAGTTAAGATTATAAATTCGTATTATGTTAAATAAAAGTACATGGAAGTTCGATTTATACATAAAGGTTTGAATTCCTGTTAATGCTTGTCGTAGCCTACGTCTGGCATACAATAGGGTGAGATGAACGTCTGGGCTGTGACAATTCATCTGGTTAATTGAGTCACGACTGATAACCCAGATGACCATGTAATTCGTCTGGGTTATGCCTGATAGCCCAGATGACCAAGGTAACTCGTCTAGGTTATGCCTTAATAACTGACAACCCAGACATAGATTTAACAAGTCTGGGTTACAGAACGTGACCATACTAAGTGGATTATTAGTATCACATTCGATGATGTAACAACTCCGATTTTCTCGTTGTTATCCTTAAATTGTATTTCCATTTATTCCGAGATTCGAATTATAAGAAAAGTTTATGTTAATTAAATTAATTTTATGTATGTTGTATCGCATTTAAACGCTTATTAAAATCGCATCGCTTATCTCATCGCATCACAAATCACAATTATTTATGTGGTTTTATGTTATTTATGTGTTATATGTGTTTGTGATTATGATTACGATTGCCATCGCATCGCTCTCGCACTCTCGAATCGTTAAATCGCACTATTATATCAGGTATAACGCTTAACGCTTTACTAAAACGCTTAATATAAATAACTAATACGAACCGAGTAGCCAAACGAACACTTAAGCGAAATCGGCAAACGAAACTTGGTCACCAGGCCAAGTTCGGCCGAACTTGACTACCCCAAATTCGCCCGAACTTGCCTGATGACACAAGGATCCTTCATAATCCTCAAGTTCGCTCGAACTTGTACACACATGTACAAGTTCGGCCGAACTTGGCTATTATCTCTTGGAAATCTAGCAAGTTCGCCCGAACTTGCATGAATTTCATTCAAGTTCGACCGAACTTGACTCCACCAGCTCACCTTTTTGCCTTCTCCAATAAATACTCAGCTCCATTCTCTCATTTGAACTTGCTGCAACTTCGCCCAAAGCTCTCAAACCCGAAACTTTTGTGTTCTAAGTAAGAATCAACCCGATTTCAGCTACAACAACGTTTATCAACATTTTACAAAGGTTTACAACGATTTTGGCACAAGGCATTGCCTTCATTTTCATCAAATCTTCTCTGTTTACGAAAATCTTCATCTTTTTACATAAAACTTCTGTTTTTCACTCAGACCTATGCTTAGATCTGAGCAAAACCTTTTGAACATTGATTTTTACACAAAAATACGGACTTTTGATGATGTTTTGTTCATTTTCTGATATGAAACGAAGCATTTATCATTCAAGATCCCAGATCTGGAAGCACAAGGACGTTTATGTTGGTTTACACAAGCCGGACTAACCCGAATGAACCCTGAGTTCGCCCGGATTAGCCCACGCTTTTGTAAAATGGCTAAAACCATTCAAAAGACCTCTTCGACCTAAGTTTGCTCAGTAGCACAGGGTTGGAGGGATGAACACTCGATTTCCTTAGCAAACGACGCGAAAACGCAAGATTTTGGACCCGAAAACATCAAGTTCGCTCGAGATTTAACTGATTTTGTGCAGGACTTTAGTCAATTTCGTTTGAACTTGCCCTGGGAGGGTCAAGTTTGGCCGAACTTGAGTGAAACTTATTCAAACCTGAGCAGGAAACCCTCAAGTTCGCTCGAACTTGAGAAGTCTCTCAGGAAGCTTCACAAGTTCGGCCGAACTTGTCAGACCATTAACCAAGATCTCTCAAGTTCGCCCGAACTTGTCAAGGTTCCTGAGAAACTTGCAAGTTCGCCCGAACTTGACTCTCAACTCACCAAAACCATGCAAGTTCGCTCGAACTGTATGTTTACATACAAGTTCACCGAACTTGACTCTCAACAGATCAAAACCTTACAAGTTCACTCGAACTTGTATGTTTACATACAAGTTCGCCCGAACTTGCCTACTGCTCAACTCAAACTTCACTGTTTCGGCTTTTCGGAAGATTGATGCACTTCTGTTCGTTTACAGGCTGATCCGGCACACTCCGCAACTCTCCTCAGAGTCTTAAGTCTTACCAAAACGCACCGATAGTGAGTATACTTGACCCATTTTCGCTTTAATGCACTTTTTGGGTGTTACATACGTTCCTATATCAAAATCACCTCACAAATCAAAACTGTTTATCACACGCGAATAATCTGATTGTATATGCTCGATACGTGATACTAGAAATATGTGACTAGGACTTATTTTCGTTAACTTGCCTCCTTAGCTAGTATGGTACTATAGTTTGGCTAACACCCGACGGGGTCTAGTTAGGATGGTCGCGCAAGCCTTTTCACGGTAGTTAGCATGAGAAATTAGCCTATGTTATGTTAAGTGTTTTGGTGTATCATGATATGTAATTAGATTGTTTCGCAAACGTTTTCTCGACTATGCTAGTATTATTTAAACTCGTATGCTCACCTTTACTTAATTGTATTGACTTGTATTTTAACGTATGTAACAGGTTGAGGATTTAGCTTGGATTGCTTTGGAGTAGTTTTATTTAGTATTTTGCTTATCTTGTTTAGAACAGTTGTAATAAAAATCTAGGGGATATCGAACCATGTTGTTTTTATGAGAAAATCAGAATTTCTGTAATGGTTGTTTGAAATGTTATGTTTACTAGTATGGGATGTTAAACGTTAAGTAATGTTGTTGGATAATTGTTACGGAATTTCTCGTGAGACAATCTGGTCGCCTAGTGCCACTAACGCTGTTTCCGCTATCGGTGTGACAGATTGGTATCAAGCTAATTCCTTAGGATAATAGGTAGAATTGCCATGTTTGACCTAGTAGCATGTTTAAGTACCCGATTGACCAATCTTTGAATTAAATGCTAATCTACTTGGCATAAATGCTTAAATATGCCTTTCCTAAGGTTAATACAATATACACGATTATGAAACGCTCATATCCCACAAACGAGTATCAAGTTGAGATTAGGTGTTAAACCAAGAACTCTTAATAAGATCGCTCATTCCGCGTATTACTCATCACGAGATATCTTCGTTGAGTTAGGAATGACATCCAAACCTTGACGAACATCTCCCTTTCTATCTAGTGGAACACCCTATGTAATCGGTGAGCGTGGCCACAACTAGGAACGATGTTGTTAAGTTAGGGGTGAAACCCGCATCTTAATAACTAATTCCGTGCTTCAATTTTCAATCTCACCGAAGTCTCGGTTATGCCAATGGTTTGGAACACGTATTAACTGGAAGGGTAAACGTTGTTAGCCGCTTGCGATGAGAGCGTTTATCTATTAGCCAAAACGTGGGTCCAAATGCAAAGGGTAGTCGAATCACTTTGGCGTGTCAAATGTCTCAAAACCCCGGACACTCCAATTGATTTAAGCCTATATCGTCGATTTATGCATCATCGAGTTTATTATTGCTTATGTGTTTAAAATTTTGAGAATTTTCGCGTTATTCGATTTCTTGCTTTATTTATTTCTTGCATTATCGATATCTCGCTTTACGTTACTCTAAACGCATGCACTACTCGCACAGCTCTCGTAATCTAAAACGCTAATTAATACACCAACCAAACTAAAACGCTCATCTCTCTTATACGTATGGGTTCATACGTAGTATTATCTCGCTTATCTCGCTATTATATATCGCTTATATCTCGCATCCCATATCGCGCTACGCATTGTTACTCTTACAAGGTGAATACGTGCAAGATATATTGCTTACGTGCTTACTTACCTATGTGCCTACGTGCTTACGTGATTATTTGCTTATGTGATAACGTGCTTTACTTGTAATAATAATAAATATTTTAAACATAACTCTATTATAATCGAATCTCGTCTAATCCAAATCTTTGTGTAGATGTCGTCACTCGGATCCCATACTCTTCGCTCAGCTCAACGCCACAGCGACAACAAGCGCATCGCTTCAATAGTCGCCAAGGAAGTGGCAAAGTCATCCCGCAAATCGTCTCGGAAATTCATGTTGTGAGCAGCAACTCATCAGTGACTCAAAAACTGAGAATCCCAAGCCACGATTCAGCTTCAAGAACTTCACGGCTTGTGCTCTTCTCTCCTTCACGGGCAATGACAGACCGACTTCTATGTTTCACTGGTTTGATGCTATTGAGGTCACTTTTAGGCAAAGTGGATGCCCCGATGACCTCCGCACCGTGAACGCTACCGGAGTCTTCCAGTCCCGTGCTCTCGATTGGTGGACAGCAGAAAGAAACAAGTGCGGAAATGATGAAGCCTACAATCTATCATGGGAGGAACTCAAGGAAGTAATGATGAAGGAGTTCTGTCCTCCTCATGAGAGGCAAAAGCTCGAGAACGAATTTGGGGTATCAAACAAGATGGTCCCGACAATGCTGGTTTTACTGCTCGGTTTAAGATTTTGAGCATCATCTGTCCCAGCCAGGTTGATACGACGGAGAAAGCTATCAACAAGTACATCCATGGTTTACCCGAGTGTGTTGCAAGTTTTATAAAAGTTGCTCGTACTACAACCATCAAGGAAACCTACATGCATTGCCGCTGAGATCAACGATCAGCGAGTTCAGGATGGTTATTTCAAGAACTATGGCGTCATCTATCGCATCAAACAAGGTCGAAGTCTCCATACCGCATTGCCCAAAACATAACTGAACAAATCGCAACATGAAGCCCGTCTGCCCTGAGTAACGGTACCTTGATCATGTAGCGGGTGTTTATATATAGGAAGTACCGCAGCATATCCACCACACCCATATACTTGATCAATATTCCGTTCTCCACGATATTCGGGCCTCATACTACTTTCTGCAATTAACCGACTGAAATTCGAACCAATCAACAATCGTAAAATAAAACACAGTGTAACTGATGGTCACATGAAACAATGTTCCACAACGCAAGCATTTCAAAGGAATCTGTACCATCACAGACTTTATATCCCATGGAATAGAATGACAACGGGAAGGGTAATTTATTCATGCACTCCATGCCACCTCCATGACCCAGAGATCATCGTATTCAGGTATAACATATATCGAGACATGTGCTAAGTAATACCACAAAGTATCATAGTATCACACGACGTGAAAGCTGGTGCCAAAATTACAAGCAGAAGAGGAATCCCGTGGACCATCAAATGAATCGCGGATTCAAGGACGAAAAAAGTTTCGTAAGATGTTTGAACTCTGCGATCGTATAACAATCGAATGTGAAACAACGAGAAGTGAAGTGAGGATCCGTACACGTCCTCCCAGTCTATCTGAACGACCTGCGCATTCTTTGTGTAACTATGTTCATTTTGAAATACCATTCTGGTATGCAATCGTTGTCATAATAATTATAAGGATAGGGTTGGTGAGATCGTATTGCACTAAAGGCTAGAGGTCTCACATCATAAAGTATAAATAGCCACTGTAGAAGTGGTATGAATCCAACTCTAGTGTATATTAAACAGGTGGTAAGTAGGAATGTGGAATGGACTGTAATACCAGTTTTCTGCCTATCCGAAAGGCATATGTAGTAACGCATTATCCACCGATCCCAATTCATGTATCAATTCTCGCACAAGCATCCACACACTATCACCTTGGCACACGTATGTATCATTCCACGTATTTAAGTGTGTTTATTACCGCGGTTTTCCCAACACTGCCTCGTATGAGCAAGTCTGTTATTATGTTCCGGACCATAATAACCCACTTGCCTACCAGGCCATCCTGGTACTTGCAAATAGGATACTTTACAATGTTCACTAAGCATCTTTAGTGGAGGTTAATTTTCCAATGATATCCACTAAAGTCCGAGCCTGTAGTTATAGTCTAGGTTTCCATAAAAGCACCTAATTCTCTATAACCAATGGCTCTGATACCATCTTCTGTCACACCCCAACTTGCAACGGAAGAAAAATATACGGGATGCAACAAACACCTCTGGTACAAGCACATTGTTTATAAAGACACAACATTTTATTACTTACAAAATGTTGATTACATACTAAATGTATGTTACAACTGTGTGTTCCCATGAACCACATAAGTCTTCTAAGCCACCTGCGTCTATATCACGGTTCGCCTACAAACATGTCTTGAACAACATACAGGATCACACTAGTATCAAGTTACCTGAAATGCATATTAGTTTTAAAAAGGGCCAGCTACGCTGAGTGAGTTCCACTAGTTTTGTTGTTATGAACAATATGTTTTAACAAGTTTAATTGCACTAGTCACAGTCACAGTGACGGTCACAATCACATTTATAGTCACAGATTGTCCGATGGAATTTCACGCGCGTACAAGTGAAACCTGACAATTTACCCCGGGTTGTGTCACCGAGACACTCCCGATCCACCACTGCGTCACGTGCAGTTCACCGCCCCCGTGTAGTTATGCCTAACACATACCCCAAAGTTGGACGAGTGCAGTTGCTTGTGGCCGGGCATCGCACCCTCCGGTCTCAACTGGGTTTGTCGGACCAATAGTACTATCCACTGCCCACGGCTCATATTAATCACTTGTAATGGGGTTATTCGTGAGTTAGGTAATTCACATCGTCCCAAGTTGGTGCAATTAACACGGTTTTATAACATGCAAATCACTTTAGAAAACAATAACACTGTTTAAAAGTAGTGGAGTGAAGCTCACTCCCAAGTTGGTGTAATCAACACAATTTGTAACATGCAAGTCCCCAAAAAACAGTAAAACAGTTTAAAAGTGGGGAAGTAAAAACTCACAGTACGAGTAGTGATGTCAACGCAAGAGTGATCAAGCAACTGGGTCAACTTTAATAACACCGATGCAAGTATGGACTTAAATCAGT
Source organism: Scalesia atractyloides (assembly GCA_947069175.1). Classification (NCBI taxonomy): domain Eukaryota; kingdom Viridiplantae; phylum Streptophyta; class Magnoliopsida; order Asterales; family Asteraceae; genus Scalesia; species Scalesia atractyloides. Next base: position 31,326,912 of record CAMTDV010000021.1, read on the forward strand.
ATCTAAGTTGGTAAAGGTTATAACTTGGATCTGGGCAGGAGTTTTTACTCTGGATTGAGTCTATAGGACGCTAGTATGGTGATGGACGTCAGGGTAGTATTAGTTTTCCGTTTGGCTTCCGGGCACCGTTTCGCGTGCCAGCCAAAGTCAGTAGTTTAACGTGTTCGGATAATGGTATGGGAATACCAATAATGCCAACACGTGGTTATTTAAGAATGATTAAATTTTCATCAAGGGAGTTTGAGTATTTGGGGAGTCTAGATTACCCAAATTTGAGTTTCCATTTTCATCGTCGGAAATTCTCCCGAATTGTCTTAGGACACACCCATAGTGTCCAATTTGCCTGGGGATCTCCCGAATACTCCCGGTGTTCCAATTATAGTATTTGTTGGGTTGGGTCAGTTCCCAGTTCCGGCAGGTTCGTTATGCGGTAAACTGTCGAAATTACTTTAAAATAACTCATTTTTAATTCCATAAATTCCCATTTAAGCTATATTTTATATAAAAATATGTAAATTTTTATATAACTCAGTAAAAAACTGCAGATTATGGGAAAAATTTCTGGAATTTATTTTGGCATTTTACTTATTTAAATAAATTATTAATAAAACCATTTTTAACCACATAATTAACATTAAATACGATCAATAATTTGAAAATTCCAAAAAAATCCAGAACACCTTTTACATGTTCAGAAACTGCTCACAAAATTTTTAGATTTTTCTGATGTTGTTTCAGTGCATTCCCGGCTATCGAAAACTCGCAAAAACACGGATTTTTATCCCAAATCAAAACTCAACCAATGGACTCCGAATTTTCCCATAAAAATTTCCCGTATGTTTCTTAGTGTCTCTATAAAATTTGGTGATTTATTGAATTTTTTTGATAATGTTTCGAAAATTCTTTCTATAAAACAGTAAAACATTCACCAAAAATCATAGAAAATTTCAAAAATTCTAAACTTTTACGTGGATCTTTCTAACACTACCCTACATCACCACACCAAATTTCAGCTTAATCTAAGTTACACGGACCAAGTTATAGGCAAAACAATTTTCTGCCTAGCCTAGATTCGGTTCTCGGATGTTATACCTAGCGATTCTTCCGATTCCAAGTGTTTATCTTGATCCCAGAAGTGTGTGAAGGCTATATTCAGTACCTACACATCAAGTTCAACCCAAATATGCTAGAACTTAGATCAATCAAGCTTAAATTCATTGTTTTTCGGTTAATCGAATAGTTAAGCGATTTTTGTCGAATAAGAGTTGATTAGGGTATCAAACCCCAAAGGTTTGTGATCATGGCTGCCATATAACACCAGGTAAATACCAAGGTGTTCTTATTCAGCCCATAAACTTATTTAAACATCCAAAAATCATGGATTAAAATGAGTTTTTCGGTTATAAATCGCGTTTAATCAAGAAATAACAATCAAACCCACTTAGAACTTGTGAAATCACCTTGATTTTATGGTGTTCTTGATGAAAATCAGCTGAGATGAAGGGTTTTGGTGCAGGGATTTTGAAGAAATGAATAAAAATTGAAAGAATTAAAATAATTTAAAAGAAAATAAAATAAAATATGGGGGGTACCCCTACCCCACTTGGGGCCACCTCGTGCTTCGTAATACGCGTTAAAAGATGATGTTTGTCTTCCGTGTTGTGTTTAGGTTCGTTTTCGGGTCCCGCACACGTTCTCGATTTGCAAACGGACTCCGTTTTGCGTGTTCTTAGTGTCAAAAAACTTGGTTTTAAAAATCGTGCATAACCGTCTAAAAATCCGAACCCAGTTACGTTTTAATCATAAAAGTCTCGTGTTAGGGTAGTTTAAGTGTTTTTAAGCTTGATTGACCGTTCCTTGCATATTTGGTTGTCTTTTGTTATGCCGAAACGAAGGCGTTTTCCCAACAGGGAGCTGCTTCATTTTGCGTGCCCGGGCTTTGATTATTTTCAACCTTATGTCACTGTCTATTACACAAAACTAAGTTATTCCTGGAACTCGAAATCTTAAATGATGCCACCGATAACCTAATAATCAACATTAAAGGTTTAATGCGCTGTTAAACGTCAAGTCTCCGTTTAACACGTTGTTCAAGGCTAAGGATGCCAACCTCGCATGGTTGGTCCTTAATAGTGTCATGTTAACCGTGACGTGCTCTCGGATTCTTCCGAGACATTACAGATATCGCTTAGCATAGCACACAAGTCAGGCGTGTTTACTGATACTTATTCCAAGAGTCATCAGTTCATTCACAACTTTGTCTTGTCATGTAGGTGACGCATAATGTCACCGTAATGTTTTTGTTAATTACTATGCATAAACTCCCATTGTAGTCGGTGTATCATTTTCCAGAATTCGTATCGTCACACATAATCACAAGAATATCATGATATACATATCACTTCCGGTTACCACGGACTTGTACCAATCAAAGTTTACCGGGATTTTTCACAATTGTCACAGTCTCCCCCGGTTAAAAGAATTTCTTCCTCGAAATTCCATTTAGTAATCCATTGGAAAGCTCCGTATTTATATTTGTGTCAGTCATCTGACACACAAGTATGTTTTTGCTTTTCGTTTAGTATCATCATCGTACGTAGATGATAATTTTGCTACATAGTAGCAGTGTAATTTGTCTATCCATAATTCATAAGTATTGTTAAGAGTAATGTCTGTCATCACTTCCAATCTGAAAGTGAGAGTGTTGTTGGACTCACAGTAGGATATGAGTTTTGTATTCAGCTTATAGCTGACTGCAATTATTACGTTTTCTTTGCAATCATTATCTTCACCATTCATACACCATAAGTTTCAATTACGATTTCGTTTAATAGTTATTGAACACCCCCTATAAAGGAGGAGTATAGGTACTCTCCCAAGGTTTGTTGCGAACATTGCAATAATGAGCACCATGCTCCACATGTTTGTGATAAGGGAATAAATTTGGTCTTACTGTGTGGTGCACGCCAATCTTCCCTTGTTGTCGTGTACGTGAGTATCTTCGGCTAATACTAACCAACCACGAGAGTCCCTACTCTATGGTAGAGACAGAGAAAGGCTTTTACGAGCCTACGGTTGCCATAAGGCAAGCATGTACACGAGTAACAAAGAATCTGCACCCTCACGTCAACAGGGTGCCCGAACTACTCACCAGTAGTCTAATCACATCGTAAGGATATGGAACTTCTACAGTAATAATTCCATTTTGCATTAAGTTTTGGGCGCTTGGCTCCAGCTGTTGTACAACTATCTGTGTCTTTTCCCCAAGGAAACAACTTCGTAACTTCAACGACATCGGTATGATTCTCCGAGAGATATCGTATAAAAATTCCCATATACCAGGAATGATAGGGTGTGCGCCCAATGCAGTTTTAATTCCAGTAGCATCACATCTAGAATGCTACTATATCACGTGGAAATGCTTAAGGCGTGATGAGTGTCTAACGATCACAAGTATCACTATGATGCCCCTACACATGGATCAGCATTGATCGTAGACATACGGGTAATTTGGTAAAAGATGACTAAGTAACGAGTCACCGAATCAAGGTTCCCCATTGACAGAGTACCCTTCGCAGGGTGGGAACATAGCCACGCTCGACTATCATTTAATAAGGTTGTCGATAATGGAGACAACGAGAGGTAATCATTTCCCATGATGTTCTTTAATGATTACCTAATGCATAGGCGAATATAACCCATACTAGTTACAAGGTGGTTAATCACCACTTGACCGTCCTGGTCTCGTGGTTTTTCGAGTCAAATTCAGACTTGGTAAGATCTGAACTGTATATAAGTATAAAAAGATATAATGCCTTCCCATCTTGGCACCTCCGCCAACTGAATCACCACTTAAACGTAAGGGTTTCATCGAATTCGTTCATGTCAAACCATCTTGGTTAAGATTGGGAAATTCGTGTGGTTTTATGAAACCATGGGCTGAAGCCCGAATTCATAGTCACCCTAGTCCTATAGGGACAATTGACCACTGAATCTTATTTTTCCCGCTAGTCTCGTATTCGTAATAATGTAAACAAGAAATGAAGACCCGGCCCCGGGTTGGTCAAAACTAGGCTTGTTGAGTTTTCTCGACCCCTTGGTCGAAGGATTAGTCAGTTCAGTTTCCCAATAGGGCACGAAGGAATACGTGCTGCTGGGAAATGTAATAACATAGATCCACAATCGCTCGGCAATCTCTTGAAATAACAAAAGCAATTTCAAGGAGGATGAATGAAAACCATAATTAATCGAGGTACGCCTAGCACTCTGACGGCTAGGATACGAATAAAGGATATGGATGCCATTTCACATCCAGTCAGTGCATCCAACCAAGCACCGATCTATACTTTGGTCTTTAGTTTGACTTAGTATCGCACATCGAGTTATTTAAAATACGTAGCGTGTGTTAAGTAACTCTCCAAATTTGAAGAGTATTAGTTGTCGTGTCAAAGTTTTATTCCTCCTTTAAGTATATATGACGTGTTTACTAACGGAATTTCCCTCTAGATGGACTTGATATCCGAGGGACGTATTCGGAAGATTCACTAGTCCCTTCATCTGGAATGATCGGGATTACGAGATTTCTGGTTTAGCTTTCCCCCAAGTGGGTTCAGCGCACTAAAGGCACCAATTATAATTTTCGGACAACTCGTGACTATTCCTATTTCAAAGAAAGTTTGGTTTTGACCGTGTTCCTTCATACATAGTAGTTCATGCTTTTCATAGTATGGCGTATATACGTCACTCCAGTGACATGCTTTGACCGCACATTTAAGCACTGGCTCTTTTTTGGGTTAAGTCTAAGTGCAATTTTAGCAGTGGTATAATGACGGATATTATTTCATACATGATAATGATGTTGGTTATACAGGTTGTGGACTCATGCGTGCGACGAATTTGTGTGATATGGGACGATTGAAAATGTGACATTAATGCATGTATATATATATTTGTTTATAATAGAATGGTCCCGAAACGCTCACCACAAATGACCGAAGCAGAAATCGAGTAAATGATAGCGCACAGCTTCCGACAATCATCCCCACGATCGTGAATTTCACTCGTGGTATGAATATACAAATATACAGTATTATACTTAAGATTTCTCCCATTCTTATTTCCTTAAGTAACACAAGAATTTTCGTCACTCGAAAATAACGAAGAATTGGGTTGCTCGGTAACATTGATTTTACGAATACTTATTTAAATCGATCAAACTGAAAATAAATTGAAGGTACCAACTAGTTGAGCGAAGACGAGGGGTGTTTCAACAATATTTCTCCGATCTAGAGAATTTAGTCCTCGTATACCCATGAGGACTAGCAATGCCGTCTGCCGAATAACTTTAGGTTACTCACAAGAGTAGGGTATCGTTCACTTTGTATCCCATCGGCGGATGAAAGCCAATGTATCCCATGTATCATCTTCTACACATGTAGGAGACCTTACCAAATAACACCTTTACAAAGGTCCGAAGGGAATTTCAAGCATCCCTTAGGAATTGTGAACAACATCGCGTATAAATATTTGGACTCCTCAAACGTTTCAAGGAAGGGGAGAAGACATATGGTGTTCCCCAGATATTATTATTATCGTAGAGTTGGGGAGTCAATACGTTCTATAGACATTAAGTATCTGAGTTGGTCCCTACTCAGGACCAATCACACGGTCGTCGTAGGTATCATGACGCGAGAAGCCTTAATCGCAAGGAATCAAAAAACCCTGTATCCACTTACGCGAATGCACCGCCCTCATACGGGTGATATTGATTCAAGACCATGTATATAGAGTTGTCACAAAGGTTAGTAATCGGATTACCATACTCGAATACTACTCACATGCGATCTCATTTTTCATTAGAACATATTTTTAATAAGTTATGCGAGGCTGACAACAAGGGATCGTTGATATATAAAAATTTTATACAATTCTATTAAATACCGTCCTTCGAATTAAATATATGTATTTATGAATAAACTAATCGTCTGACAAAAATTTTCTTTGTGTCATTTTGTTTACTAAATATACATTAAGAAGTAGCTTCGTTACAAATCCTTCGTATCGCCCCTTAATTATTATTTCGAGTTACGGGGGATTTATCTTGTATGGGTTTGAACTAAATCGATAGGGCGTATCAAATTAGTAATTTATATATACCAGAACATAACACTTTCCATAGTGCTAGTAAGGAGAATTGAACTGATTTGAAGCAGTGAGTCGGATTATTTCATGATTATAGTTTTCCGACTTTGCACCAGGGTTACGCCACCCTCAACCGAAATTTACCAGATTGACACTTAGATTAGAACCGCGGTTAATGTTGTATATTATGATAAATGTATATATAGGAGTGTCATGTTAATACGAAGTATGAACGGTTATGAGGAATATCGGCAAAATTGTTCCCGCCTCCACAAGTCTTATCACCATCAGATCCGCATCCGCACAATTCCTCACCAAATTTTGATTACCTCAAATAAGTTTCTCCATTTATGTGTTACCCCTAAATCCGCTTAGGTTATCAACACCGATGTTAATTACGTGTCCTTATTAAAAATTAGTGATTGCATCATTAGCGAACGGCAACTAATAACGAAAATATATGCTTCACTGAGTAATTTTATAGACAACGGTCGGTGTCATGAGTATAGGTTGTTCACTGTATCGTAATGATTCTGAATATATGACTATACGTTCTAGCAAATCCCGCCAAAGGAAATAGCTTACGCTGAATGGTCTTATCGAGGACAGAAACATTTTACTGATCGCGAATCGATCATTGGGTCATCGATGTGGGTAAGCTATCACCGGCTATACCCAAATAGTTCAGTACGGAGTACTACCGAGGTGTAGTATCCCTAGAAAGTCGTACTATAATTTCGGAAAAAAAGACCTTTCCCGGATTAAGCCAAAGGTCGTTATATGTCAACCCCAAACTATTTTTCATTTAAATTTACTACAAACGTATATATATATATATCGTGGTTACGAAAACTATGGCGTCATCTATCGCATCAAACAGGGCCGAAGTCTCCATACCGCATTGCCAAAACATAACCGAACAAATCACAACATGAAGCCCGTCTGCGCTGAGTAACAGTACCTTGATCATGTAGCCGGGTGTTTATATATAGGAAGTACGCAACATATCCACCCACACCCATAACCTGATCAATATTCCGTTCTCCATGATATTCGGGCCTCATACTACTTTCTGCAATTAACCGACTGAAATTCGAACCAATCAACAATCGCAAAATAAAACACAGTGTAACCGATGGTCACACGAAACGATGTTCCACAACGCAAGCATTTCAAAGGAATCTGTACCATCACAGACTTTATATCCCATGGAATAGAATGACAACGGGAAGGGTAACTTATTCATGCACTCCATGCCACCTAATGACCAGAGATCATCGTATTCAGGTATAACATATATCAAAACATGTGCTAAGGAATACCACAAAGTATCATAGTATCACACGACGTATCATAGAATCTCGCGGACCATCAAATGAATCGCGGATTCAAGGATAAAAAAAGTTTCATAAGATGTTTGAACTCTGCGATCGTATAACAATCGAATGTGAAACATGAGAAGTGAAGTGAGGATCCGTACACGTCCTCCCAGTCTATCTGAACGACCTGCGCGTTCTTTGTGTAACTATGTTCATTTTGAAATACCATTCTGGTATGCAATCGTTGTCATAATAATTATAAGGATAGCGTTGGTGATATCGTATTGCACTAAAGGCTTAGGGTCTCACATCATAAAGTATAAATAGCCACTGTAGAAGTGGTATGAATCCAACTCTAGTGTATATTAAACAGGTGGTCAGTAGGAATGTGGAATGGACTGTAATACCAGTTTTCTGCCTATCCGAAAGGCATATGTAGTAACGCATTATCCACCAAGCTCAATTCATGTATCAATTCTCCGCACAAACATCCACACACTATCATTTTGGCACACGTAGGTATCATTCCACGTATTTAAGTGTGTTTATTACCACGGCTTTCCCAAAACTGCCTCGTATGAGCAAGTCTGTTATTACTTTCCAGACCATAATAGCCCACTTGCCCTACCAGGCCATCCTGGTAGTTGCAAATAGGATACTTTACAATGTTCACTAAGCATCTTTAGTGGAGGTTAATTTTTCCAATGATGTCCACTAAAGTCCGAGCCTGTAGTTATAGTCTAGGTTTCCTTAAAGGCACCTAATTCTCTATAACCAATGGCTCTGATACCATCTTCTGTCACACCCCAACTTGCAACGGAAGAAAAATATACGGGATGCAACAGACACCTCTGGTACAAGCACATTGTTTATAAAGACACTACATTTTATTACTTACAAAATATTGATTACATACTAAATGTATGTTACAACTGCTTGTTCCCATGAACCACATAAGTCTTCTAAGCCACCTGCGTCTATATCACGGTTCGCCTACAAACATGTCTTGAACAACATACACGGATCACACTAGTATCAAGTTACCTGAAATGCATGTTAGTTTTAAAAAGGGTCAGCTACGCTGAGTGAGTTCCACTAGTTTTGTTGTTATGGAACAATATGTTTTAACAAGTTTAATTGCACTAGTCACAGTCACAGTGATGGTCACACTCACAGTTATAGTCACAGATTGCCCGATGAAATTTCACGCGCGTACAAGTGAAACCTGACAATTTACCCCGGCTGTGTCACAAAGACACTCCCGGTCCACCAACTGCTTCACGTGCAGTTCACCGCCCCCGGTAGTTATGCCTAACACATACCCAAAAGTTGACAAGTGCAGTTGCTTGTGGCCGGGCATCGCACCCTCCGGCCTCAACTGGGTTTGTCAGACCAATAGTACTATCCACTGCCCGCTGCTCATATTAATAACTTGTAATGGGGTATTCGTGAGTTAGGTAATTCACATCGTCCCAAGTTGGTGCAATTAACACGGTTTTATAACATCAAATCACTTCAGAAAACAATAACACTGTTTAAAAGTAGTGGAGTGAAGCTAACTCCCAACTTGGTGTAATCAACATAATTTGTAACATGCAAGTCCCCAAAAAACAGTAAAATCATTCAAAAGTGGGGAAGTGAAACTCACTCCCAACTTGGTATAATCGATAGAGTTTTCAACATGCAAGTCCCCAGAAATAGTAAAACAGTTTAAAAGTGGGGAAGTGAAAACTCACAGTACGAGTAGTGATGTCAACGCAAGAGTGATCAAGCAACTGGGTCAACTTTAATAACACCGATGCAGTATGGACTTAAATCAGTATCTAAGTTGGTAAATGTTATAACTTGGATCTGGTCAGGAGTTTTTACTCCGGATTGAGTCTTTAGGACACTAGTATGGTGATGGACGTCAGGGTAGTATTAGTTTTCCGTTTGGCCTCCGGGCACCGTTTCGCGTGCCAGCTAAAGTCAGTAGTTTAAAGTGTCGGATAATTCTACCGGGAATACCAAATAATGTCAACAAGTGGTTATTTAAGAATGATTAACTTTTCATTAAGGGAGTTTGAGTATTTGGGGAGTCTAGATTACCCAAATTTGAGTTTTCATTTTCACCGTCGGAAATTCTCCCGAATTGTCTTAGGACACACCCATAGTGTCCAATTTGCCGGGATCTCCCGGAATACTCCCGGTGTTCCAATTATAGTATTTGTTGGGTTGGGTCAGTTCCCAGTTCCGGCAGGTTCGTTTATGCGGTAAACTGCCGAAATTACTTTAAAATAACTCGTTTTTATTCCACAAATTCCCATTTAAGCTATATTTTATAAAAATATGTAAATTTTTATATAACTCAGTAAAAATCTGCATATTATGGGAAAATTTCTGGGAATTTATTTTGGCATTTTACTTATTTTAATAAATTATTTATAAAACCATTTTTAACCACATAATTAACATTAAATACTATCAGTAGTTTGAAAATTCCAAAAATATTCCAGAACACTTTTACATGTTCAGGAACTGCTCACAAAATTTTTAGATTTTTCCGATTTCGGGTTCTGTGCTTTCCCGACTACCGAAAACTCGCAAAAACACAGATTTTTATCCCAAAACAAAACTCAACCAATGGACTCCGAATTTTCCCAAAAATTTTCCCATATTTTATTAGTGTCTCTATAAAATTTGGTGATTTATTGAATTTGGTTTGATAATGTTTCCAAAATTCTTTCTGTAAAACAGTAAAAAATTCACCAAAAATCGTATAAAATTCCAAAAATTCTAAAATTTTACGTGGACCTTTCTGTCACTACCCTACATCCAAGTTACACGGACCAAGTTATGGGCAAAACAATTTTCTGCTAGCCTAGATTCGGTTCTCGGATGTTATACCTAGCGATTCTTCCCGATTCCAAGCATTTATCTTGATCCCAGAAGTGTGTGAAGGCTATATTCAGTACCTACACATCAAGTTCAACCCAAATATGCTAGAACTTAGATCAATCAAGCTCTAATTCATTGTTTTTCGCTTAATCAATAGTTAAGCGATTTTTGTCGAATAAGAGTTGATTTGGGTATCAAACCCCAAAGGTTTGTGATCATGGCTGCCATATAACACCAGGTAAATACCAAGGTGTTCTTATTCAGCCCATAACTTATTTAAACATCCAAAAATCATGGATTAAAATGAGTTTTTCGGTTATAAATCGCGTTTAATCAAGAAATAACAATCAAACCCACTTAGAACTTGTGAAATCACCTTGATTTTATGGTGTTCTTGATTAAGATCAGCTGAGATGAAGGGTTTTGGTGCAGGGATTTTGGAGAAATGAATAAAAATTGAAAGAATCAAAAGAATTTAAAAGAAAAAAAAATAAAATATGGGGGTACCCCTACCCCACTTGAGGCCACCTAGTGCTTCGTAATACGCGTTAAAAGATGATGTTTGTCTTCCGTGTTGCATTTAGGTTCGTTTTCGGGTCTCGCACACGTTCTCGATTTGTGAAACGGACTCCGTTTTGCGTGTTCTTAGTGTCAAAAAACTCGGTGTTTAAAAATCGTGCATAACCGTCTAAAAATCTAACCCATTTATGTTTTAATCATAAAGGTCTCGTATTAGGGTAGTTTAAGTGTTTTTAAGCTTGATTGACCGTTCCTTGCATATTTGGTTGTCTTTTGTTATGCTCGAAACGAAGCCGTTTCCCCAACCGGGAGCTGCTTCATTTTGCGTGCCCGGGATTTGATTATTTTCAACCTTATGTCACAGTCTATTACACAAAACTAAGTTATTCCTGGAACTCGAAATCTTAAATGATGCCACCGATAACCTAGTAATCAACATTAAAGGTTTAATGCGCTGTTAAACGTTAAGTCTCCGTTTAACACGTTGTTCAAGGCTAAGGATGCCAACCTTGCATCGTTGGTCCTTAATAGTGTCATGTTAACTGTGACGTGCTCTCGGATTCTTCCGAGACATTACAGATATCGCTTAGCATTGCACACAAGTCAGGCGTGTTTACTGATACTTATTCCCAGAGTCATCAGTTCATTCACAACTTTGTCTTGTCATGTAGGTGACGCATAATTTCACCGTAATGTTTTTGTTAATTATTATGCATAAACTCCCATTATAGTCGGTGTATCATTTCCCAGAATTCGTATCATCACACATAATCACAACAATATCATGATATACATATCACGTCCGGTTACCACGGACTTGTACCAATCAAAGTTTACCGGGATTTTTCACAATTGTCACATGTCTGGTGATTCGAATCATTTCGCCAATGTCTGTCCGAATCGTCCTGTCAAACAAGAGCAGCCATCACCGCAACCTCAGCAGCAGCCTCAGCCGCAGCAGCAACAACCACAAGCTGCGCGTGGCAGAGCCTTCAATCTCAACCACCGCCAGGCTTAGAATGACAACAATTATGTTTCTCGTTAACGGTATTTATGCTTCATGTTATTTGATACTGGTGCTGATAACTTTTTGTATCGTTAGAATTAGACAAGGTTTTAAAATGTAAGCGCGCTAAACTCCCAAAGACTTTCTATGTGGAAGTCGCCACCGGAAAATCCGTTACCATTGATTCTGTCTTACGTGGTTGTTCTCTCGATCTAAACAACCACATCTTCTCGATCAATCTCATACCTAAGCAGTTAGGTAGCTTCGATATCATAGTAGGCATGGATTTTCTTCGTGAGAATCATGCTGAAGTTGTATACTTCGATAAAATGATTCGTTTCCCTCTTCCTAACGGTGATCAACTTCATGTTTATGGTGAAACTCCCTCAAAGAAGTTGATGCACAAATGCTTGCAAAAGCGATGTGTTGCTTTCCTCGCCCATATCGTGAACCCGGAGAAAGAAAAGAAGACTTATAAAGATGTTCCCGTTGTTTGTGAATTTTCTAAGGTCTTGCCCGACGACTACCGGTTTACCCCTACTCGAGATGTTGAATTCCGTATCGATTTAGTTCCCGGTGCTACTCCCGTTGCTAAAGCTCCTTATCGCCTAGCACCATCCAAAATGTGCGAGCTATCAAGCCAACTTCAAGAGCTTCTTGATAAAGGTTTCATACGCCCGAGCACTTTGCCATGGGGCGCACATGTCCTTTTCGTGAAAAAAAGGATGGAACGTTCCGAATGTGCATCGATTATCGTGAACTAACAAACTTACGATAAAGAACCGTTACCCTCTTCCTCGTATCGACGACTTATTTGATCAGCTGCAAGGTGCTACTTGTTTTTCTGAGATCGATTTACGTTCCGGTTATCATCAGTTACGCGTATTGGAAGAAGACATTCTGAAAACCACCTTTCGTACTCGTTATGGCCATTTCGAATTCGTGGTCATGCCTTTCGGTCTTACCAATGCACCCGCGGTTTTCATGGATTTGATGAACCATGTGTGTAAAGCTTTCTTAGATCGTTTTGTCATTGTTTTCATCGATGATATCCTTATCTATTCGAAGTCGAGAGACGAACACGCGCGTCATCTTCATTTAGTCCTCGAACTTCTTCAAGGAAATCGCCTTTATGCTAAGTTCTCTAAATGTGAATTCTCGCTCGAAGAAGTCCAATTTCTCAGCCACATTGTTAATAGTCAAGGAATTCACATTGACCCTGCAAAGATTGAAGCCGTCAAGCGTTGGATTACACCGAAGAATGCTTCCGAAATCCGTTCGTTTCTTGGATTGGCGGGCTATTACCGTCGATTCATCGCCGACTTTTTTAAAATCGCTGTTCTGCTTACCGCTTTGACTCATAAGGATTAACCTTTTGTTTGGGATTCTAAACAAGAGGAAGCTTTTCAAACTCTCAAGCGTATGCTATGCAACGCTCCTATCCTCGCTTTACCCGACGGAAACGATGATTTCGTTGTTTATTGTGATGCCTCTAACCTTGGTCTTGGTTGTGTGCTTATGCAACGAGACAAGGTTATCGCATATGCGTCTCACCAACTCAAGATCCACGAGAATAATTACACAACCCACGATCTCGAACTCGGTGCAGTTGTTTTTGCATTAAAGATATGGCGACACTACCTTTACGGTACAAAGTGTACGGTCTTCACCGACCATAAGAGATACAACATATCTTTAATCAAAAAGAACTAAACATGCGACAATGTCGATGGTGTGAACTTCTCAACGATTACGATTGCGAGATACGCTACCATCCCGGCAAAACAAACGTCGTCGCCGATGCTCTAAGTCAACGAAGCTATATGTATAGTGTTTGTGACTCTCAAGCTTTGAATGATCTCGAAATCATGATTCGCTCCACTCAATTTGCTTGTTTTAACGAGAATACCTTGGAAGAAGAAATGAAATGTGGTGCCGAAACTCAGCTCGTGTCTAAACCTAATGGCATTTATTATTATCTCAATGCATTTGGATTCCCAGTCGTGATAATATTCGAGAGTTGCTAATGACCGAAACTCATAAATCTCGATATTCCATTCATCCCGGTGCCGACAAAATGTACCAGGACCTTGCGTCTAATTTATTGGTGGCCGTGCACGAAAAAGGATATCGCCTTGTACGTCTCAAAATGCTTAACTTGTTTGAAAGTTAAAGCCAAACATCAAAGGCCCTCTTGTTTACTCGAACAACCCAAAATCCCGATGTGGAAGTGGGAGAGTATAGCTATGGACTTCGTTACTAAACTCCCGCTACTTCATCTGGTCACGATAGCATTTGGGTTATCGTTGATCGTCTTATAAATCCGCGCACTTCATTGCTATACGAGAAGACTTTAAGGTCGAACGGTTAGCCCGAATCTACACGGACGAAGTTATATATCGACACGGGACGCCTCATGACATCATTTCTGACCGCGACGGTCGCTTTACCTCGCGTCTCTGGGAGACCTTTCAATCCGCTCTCGGTACTACGCTTAATCTAAGTACCGCTTTTCACCCTCAAACCGACGTTCAGACTGAGCGCACGATCCGCACCCTCGAAGACATGCTTCGTGCGTGCATCATAGATTTCGTTGGTAACTGGGATACGATTTACCTTTAATTGAATTCTCGTACAATAATAGTTATCATACCAGCATTCAAATGGCTCCTTTTGAGGCACTGTGTAGAAGAAAATGTCGATCGCCTATTGCATGGCACGAGATCGGAGAAGCACAAATCACCGGTCCCGAGCTAATTCAAGAAACAACCGACAAGATCCTCCAAATCAGAGACAATCTCTTGAAAGCTCGGATTCGCCAAAGAGTTACGCTGACAAATGATGCAAGCCCCTGCAATTCAAAGTGGGAGATCACGTACTCCTAAAGGTTGCACCTTGGAAGGGAATGGTCCGCTTCGGAAAGAAAGGAAAGCTAGCGCCACGATACTAGGACCCTTTAAGATTCTGGAAAGGATCGCAAAGTGGCTTACCGACTCGAACTGCCAGAGGAACTTAATAATGTACATCCGACTTTCCACGTGTCTAATCTCAAAAAGTGCCCAGCCGAAGAAAATTTGCATGTCCCTCTCGAAGATCTGCAATTCAACGAGACGCTCCATTTCATGGAAAAACCCGTTGAAATCATGGATCGGGAAACCAAGAAACTCAGACGCTCTCGCATACCTATCGTGAAGGTCTGATGGGAAGGCAAACGCGGCGCCGAGTTCACTTGGGAACTCGAAAGTGATATGAAAACGAAATATCTGCATCTCTTTGTTACAGCCACTGCCTAATTTCGGGACGTAATTCCCTAAAGTAGGGGAGACTGTAACAACTCTGATTTTCTCGTTGTTATCCTTATCCTTGTATTTTCATTTATTCCGAGATTCGAATTATAAGAAAAGTTTATGTTAATTAAATTAAGTTTATATATGTTGTATCACATTTAAACGCTTATTAAAATCGCATCGCTTATCTCATCGCATCACAAATCGCAATTATTTATGTGGTTTTATGTTATTTATGTGTTATGTGTGTTTGTGATTATGATTACGCTCGCTATCGCATCGCTCTGGCACTCTCGAATCGCTAAATCGCACTATTATATCAAGTATAACGCTTAACGCTTTACTAAAACGCTTAATATAACTAACTAATAAGAACCAGGTAGCCAAACGAACACTTAACGCGAAATCGGCAAAACGAAACTTGGTCACCAGGTCAAGTTCGGCCGAACTTGCCTGAATGACACAAGGATCCTTCATAATCCTCAAGTTTGCTCGAACTTGTACACACATGTACAAGTTCGGCTGAACTTGGCTATTAAATCTCTTGGAAATCTAGCAAGTTCGCCCGAACTTATGACTCCACACAGCTCACCACTATTTTGCCTTCTCCTATAAATACTCAGCCCCATTCTCTCATTTGAACTTGCTGCAACTTCGCCCAGAGCTCTCAAACCTGAAACTTTTGTGTTCTAAGTAAGAATCAACCCGGTTTCAGCTACAACAACGTTTATCAACGTTTTACAAAGTTTTTCGATGATTTTGGCACAAGGCATTGCCTTCTTTTCATCAAATCTTCTCTGTTTACGAAAATCTTCATCTTTACATAAAACTTTTGTTTTTCACTCCGACCTATGCTTAGATCTGAGCAAAACCTTTTGAACATTGATTTTTACACAAAAATACGGCCTTTTGATGATGTTTTGTTCATTTTCTAATATGAAACAAAGCATTTATCATTCAAGATCCCAGATCTGGAAGCACAAGGACGTTTATGTTGGTTTACACAAGCCGGACTAACCCGAACAAACCCTGAGTTCGCCCGGATTAGCCCACGCTCTTGTAAAACGGCTAAAACCACTCTAAAAGACCTCTCTGACCTAAGTTTGCTCAGTAGCACAAGGTTGGAGGGATGAACACTCGATTTCCTAAGCAAACGACGCGAAAACGCAAGATTATGGACCTGAAAACATCAAGTTCGCTCGAGATTTAACTGATTTTGTGCAGGACTTTAGTCAAGTTCGCTCGAACTTGCCCTGGAGGGGCAAGTTTGGCCGAAGTTGAGTAAAACTCATCCAAACCTCAGCAGGAAACCCTCAAGTTCGCTGGAACTTGCGAAGTCTCTCGGAAGCTTCACAAGTTCGGCCGAACTTGTCAGACCATTAACCAAGATCTCTCAATTTTGCCCGAACTTGTCAAGGTTCCTTGAGAAACTTGCAAGTTCGCCCGAACTTGACTCTCAACTCACCAAAACCATGCAAGTTCGCTCGAACTTGTATGTTTACATACAAGTTCGACCCGAACTTGACTCTCAACACATCAAAACCTTACAAGTTTTGCCCCGAACTTGCCTACTGCTCAACTCAAACTTCACAGTTTTCGGCTTTTCGGAAGACTGATGCACTTCTGTTCGTTTACAGGCTGATCCGGTGCACTCCGCAACTCTCCTCAGAATCTTAAGTCTTACCAAAACGCACACACAGTGAGTATACTTGACCCATTTTCACTTTAATGCACTTTTTGGGTGTTACATACATTCCTATATCAAAATCACCTCACAAATCAAAAATGTTTATCACACGCGAATAATCTGATTGTATATGCTCGATAGGGTGATACTAGAAACATGTGACTAGGACTTATTTTGTTAACTTGCCTCCTTAGCTAGTATGGTACTATAGTTTGGCTAACACCCGACAGGTCTAGTTAGGATGGTCGTGCAAGCCTTTTCACGGTAGTTAGCATGAGAAATGAGCCTATGTTATGTTAAGTGTTTTGGTGTATCATGATATGTAATTAGATTGTTTTGCAAACGTTTTCTCGACTATGCTAGTATTATTTAAACTCGTATGCTCACCTTTACTTAATTGTATTGACTTGTATTTTAACGTATGTAACAGGTTGAGGATTTAGCTTTAGATTGCTTTGGAGTAGTTTTATTTTGTATTTTGCTTATCTTGTTTAGAACGATTGTAATAAAAATCTAGGGGATATCGAACCATGTTGTTTTTATGAGAAATTCAGAATTTCTGTAATGGTTGTTTGAAATGTTATGTTTAATAGTATGAGATGTTAAACGTTAAGTAATATTGTTGGATAATTGTTACGGAATTTCTCGTGAGACAATCTGGTCGCCTAGTGCCACTAACCCCGATGTTTCCGCCATCCGTTGGGGTGTGACAGATGAAAGGTTTGAATTCTTTAGTTATATGATAATTAACTAAAGAGTGTACTCCAAACTTATTAAAGAGTGTTTATGAGATACAGGTAAGAATGGGACGTGTATGCAAGTATGTGTGGGAACGAAATAAATATGTAGGAATGTATAAATAAATTAATTGTATATTAGTAGATGGAACCCATTAGTAAACACGAATAGAAATGAGTACACACGTAGGTTGGTGTGTACGAAACTTATATGTATAGTAGTTTGCGACTAAGAATTGTTTGTAGGAATATGTGGGAATTTAATTTGTATGTAAGAGTTTGGATAGAGCGGTAGGTGTATGAAGTCGGATTTATCATACTCGAAAGAGTTGGATTAGATAATATGTATGCGTGTTATGGAACCATATGTATTCGAATGAGTGAGACGATGTATGTAGATGGTATTTAATTATGTATGTAATGTATATGGTATAATGTATGTATGTAGTATGTAGTAGTAGATTATGATATGTAAGTATGTATGTGATTATGATATATGTATGTATGTTATGGAACATATGTATATGTGAATGTATGTATGTATGTATGTATGTATGTAGTATGTATGTATAGTAGTGTATGTAGTATGTATGTATGTATGTATGTGTATGTATGTTATGTATGTATGTATGTATGTATGTATGTATGTATGTATGTATGTAATGTATGTATGGTGTAAATATACATGAGTATTAACGATGCTAACTAGGTTGCCTTTGAGAATGAAATGAAATGCAGGTACATTATCGTTGACTTATGAAGTTAACACCGAGATAAAATGCGTAGGTTTAGAAAGATGACCGAATAGAATGTATATGAGGATAGAATGTGACGTGACCCTATAATTATGAATTTAGATTATATATAATGTCACAAAGTACTAATGATGTGAATGTATGTAGTGAATGCCAGTTATACAGAATCACGGGTCATCATCACGTGGTGTAAGCTGTCGAAGATTGAGTCATAAGATAGATTGTACAGGAATGTGTGATTATGAAATTTAGTAAACATTAGTTATGTTTTATTTCATAAATGAGAACGAAAGAATGTATGTATTGTAAAAGAGTTATTTTAAAATGGACTTTTAAGTCTGTCAAGACGTTTATAAAGACAGAAATTTTAAGGCTCGTATTTCCGCTGCGTCAGTATGGTCAAAATGTGTTAGGGTCTTAAATATATACATTATGTATAAGTCATGCATTAGTCTATTTATGTATTGTCAAGTATAGGTTGGATAAATCCATTAACCTTATGAGTTCATCAATGCACAAATCATCACATAGATAATTCGGATGGTCATGAATACAATATGAAGAACACAATTGAATCATCTAATTCACCAAGTAACCAAGTGAGTTTAACTAGACGAGTGCTTCCAAACATGGTTATGATTGGAGACTTGGTGTAGTTTGTTCACTTTGTTTGCTTGGAAGTTACTTAGTGACTTAGAATGCATGAAATGTGAACTAATATGACTAAGATTTATAGCACAAAACTTCAATCCAAACCTATCCAACATAGGGATTTGGTGGCAACTTGAAGATGTTCCAAAGATAAAGCAAGATAAACATGTTTGAAAGTTTTAACAAAACTCAAGAAAAATCGTAACTTTGGACCTCAAAATGGTGATATACCATCCTTGTTGTTGGTGCAGTTTTGTGTCTGTGGCTTGTTCTTATTACGTTGTAATTTGTACGGTCTTTATTTATGGTCCTGTATAGTTTTGGTCGAGTAGGCCAAGTCAATATATCCTCCTATCTTAACTTAGCACGACGTTTATGTTGTTAGCATTGTAAAACAGTTTGCAAGTGTGCAACTGTTAGTATGTGTGTTTGTCTTGCTGTATTATGTAAATATGTGTCTGTTTATAGGGTCCCCACGAAGAACCCAGATTCCTCGTCGGATTACATGGTCACGAACAACCATTGTTCATCATGATTGTTCACCATGGAGAACCATTCTTCGTGGTGGCTAGTTGTTCGCAGGATGGTCCACGAAGAACCCTATTCTTCATGGGCTTTCTAGTTGTTCGTGGCCCAGTTACCTTCTTCGTAGGGTAACTGGGTGCTGGGCCTATATACAAAACATATCCTTCACAATTTAGCAAGAGAGCACCCAGAGTCTGTACAAGCATTGTGTGTATGTGTTTGTAATTGTTCTCTTCAGGTTAATCAAAGTAGTGAATCTTTGGTTACTTGTGTTTTCCATATCTTTGCTTCGGTTTGCATAACTACGTGGATTCCACACTCGTATTTGTGTTAACAAACAAGGAAGTAGGTTATCTTGACCCTCCAAGTGGACCTACAAGTGGTATCAGAGCTCAGGCTCTCTTCTTTGTTGAAAACCAAGCAAAGCTTTGTGTTTGAGCAAGTTGTTGAAGCTTCTTGAAGTTGTTCTTGAACTTGAAAACTAGAAAATTAAGTTTTTCCAGAAAAGGTGTCTAAAAACTTAGTTAAAACTTGTTGTTTGCAGATAATTTTTACAACAACCTAGTTACATCACATGGAGACATGTTAGGATTTGTTTTTTCTTAAAATTTATTGCAAAATTTGAGTTCGACAAACTTTCCGGCAAGTCGTTTAACCGGAAAAGTCACTGGATTTTGGTTGGTAGGGATAAGATTCAAAAGATTTGACTGAAAAGGCAATCTTTCGAATGTTTGTTTTTAACTAAGTTAGGATATTCATCTACCACCTTTCTAACATTCAGAAAAAGTGACTTACTGTAAAGGGAGAATCTTACCAACCAAATCACGAACAACCCCTCTTGCGAACAACCTCTTACGACGAAGAACCCTAGGGACGAAGAATCATTATTCGTGGGCAACTCTCTCACGAAGAACCTATGATCTTCGTTGTCCAACTCTCTCACGAAGAACCGGTTCTTCGTGACAGACAATGGCTCGTGGCACTATTGATTGTTCGTGGGTGGTGTATAACTTGTAATTTTTCACGAGAGTCTATAACTTTCACAAATCTTACAAGTTTGTTTTTCAAATTAAATAGTCTTTTATTAAACATCAAAATGAGTTCAAATCCATGGGATTAGAGTAGTGGGCCTAACACAAGTCAAGATGCATCACAATATAGCTCCGCAAGTCTTGGGTAAAGTCGCTTTATGCCATCGCAAGCATCAATGATTACCGCAAATCAATGGGCTTGTGTTGCAAATCAAAACCATAAATATTCAAACCCTTCTTATTAGTTAGAGTGAAACGGGAAGTAATAATCGTCCACCAAAATTGAATCACATGAACGACTATCCTGGATGGAAAAATCGTTTTCGTACGTACGTTCATGGTCAAAATACCGAGTTGTGACATGTTTTACTACACCATACAATGAAGCTCTAGAAAAAGAAGCCGACCGAACCTGATAAGAAAGCATATGATCTTGAAAAGAAAGCTTTCGCTATCCTTACTCAAGCTCTTCATAAGGATATTTATCACCAGTTTGTGTATTGTACCACGACAAAGAACTTGTGGATCGAAGCTAGAGGGGAAGGAAATGCGGTAACAAGAAAGATCCGTCATGATCTTTTGAAGAATGGGTTTGAAGGATTTCTGTTTATTGAGAACGAGACCTTAAGTGATATGACAACTCGGTTCTATCACTTGCTTAGTAAAATGTATTCATACAGGGTCACCGCATCTCAACAAGAGATTGTTACACGATTTGCTGATGCTTTGCCACTCAAGTGGAGTCAATTTATTGACTTGTTGAAGCACACGGGGGTGCTAGATACAATTAGCATATATGAGTTCGTTTAGAAACTAGAAAACAAGAATGAGGAGGAAATTAAGGCAAAACGAGTTTCAGTTCCTCAGAATCCTTAAATGTACTTTGGAGGTATCAACACGGGTTTAGTACTTCTTCGCAACCAAAACTTCAGACAGCCTTTGTATCAAACGCAAACCCTTTTCTGCCACCACCAAAACCAGAGCAGTCTAACCAAGCTTATAGCCAAGATTTTGATCCCAAAGCCTTTTTACCCCAACCTCAAGTTGCTACCCCACAATATCAACAACAAGCATCTCAACAAGCTTGTTATGGTAACAACTTTTCAACCATCAAACCCAATACTATCAGATTTGATACTTCACATCTTTCTAAGGTCATTTGGAAGTTGCCAAAGAGCATATGGAACTTCTAAACACTATGGTCAGTGCATATTTTGGCTTAGTCGCAGGTCAAACTGGAAACATCAATTTGACAAACGAAGACTACCAACAAATTGACAAAGATGAGATGGATCTTATGGACATCAAGTGGACTTTTGCAAGCGCGGTAAGGAGAGCGAAGGATTACATAGCTAGAACTGGTAGAACAAGTTGAGAGTAAACGGATACAAATATGGTTTTGATGAAGATGTTGTTACATGCTTCAACTGTGGAGAAAAATGTCATTTCAAGCGTGAGTGTACTCGACCTCCCAATCAAGGAAACCACAATCCCTTCCGAAACCAATCTAACCCATCCAACATAACCCAAATTAACAACGAAAGAGGTATAGTAGCTGTTAACAACCCTAACCAGCCTGGACCTTCGAACACAACCGAGCCTTAGTAGTTCAATCAGATGAAGGATGCGACTAGTCGGTTCAACTGGGTGATGGAAATCAAGGTGGAACTGCTTGTTATGCCAAGATTATCAATCATATCAAACATGTCCGAGAGAGGAGTTTTCTGAATATGATGATAGTTCTGGGTATAGTGGTAGTTCTGATGAAGAAGGCTCAAGTGTGGGTGGTTATGGTTCGGATTTGGAAGTGAAGGATGGAATCAATGCTGAGGTTGATAGTTTGCTGAAAGAGGCTGAGAAGCTTAGGAAGCAAAAATCTGTGTTGATCAAGAAAGCGGAAGTTGCAACAAAGGAAATGGAGAAGTTCTTCACCGAGGATGGATCTTTTTCTTGTATCACTGCTTTCATGGCAAATGTTGCACCTTCATCCAGTCAGGTACAATAAGACACTCCTAGTATATGCAATGATTGTGTAGAGTTAAAACAGAAATTTGAAAAAATTAACTGTCACAATCAAAAATTGGTAGTTGAACTGTCAAAATGCAAAGAGGCAAATCTGGCTTTAACTAGAAATGAAAAAGAATTCAAATTTGTTATTGACACACTTAAGAAAAGCATTTCTGAGTTAACCAAAACGGTTTTGAATAAACAAAAGGTTATTAATAACTACATTAATATCATTGAGGAAACAAAGAAAGAGTTAGCCATTGCCAAATGAGCACGATGTGATCAAACTCAAACTGGAAAGTTATTCCAACTCCCGGATGTGCTTGATCACATCATTGATGTTCAAAAACTGAAAGGAGATGCCAAGTGCATTGGATATAAATCGTGTCCACCTCTGTTGAAGCACAATTATACCAAAATGCCCGATGAAGAGGAAATGCCAAGATTTGAACCATCAGTACCACTCAATCCTGACGAGTTTGCAGCATGATTAGGGTTTCAAGTTGGATAACTCTTCAGATGAAATCAAACAAACTGATAATGCTTCATAGTTTTAGAGAAATTTCCTCCAATAGTGGAGGATGATGATTCATTAGATGATGAATCAGTTGTGACTGATGAAGATCAATCTCTTGACAAAAAGAAAGGAGTTGAAATTCCAATTGAGAATCATATCTTATGTGATCCTCCTGCTCCAGTTCTGCAATCTGTTGCAAAACATGAGATTAATCCTGTCAAGTCTGTTGAAGCACTTGTTGCTACGTTTGAAAGTGATAACGTGTTATACACATTGGTTGGTGATGAGAGAATTTATTCAAACAAGGACTTTCCAATTCGAAATGTCAATTCAGCTTCAATTGACCAAGTTTTTGAAATTCAACAAATAAGTTTTTGGAAAAGAAAAGTCCAAATGTCATTGTGACTCAATGTGAAAAACTACCTCTCAAACCACAACAACCAATTCGCTTCAAAAGGTAAACAACAAGAGAAGCGAGCTGAAAAACCCAAGGTTCCAAAACCAAAGGTTGAACAAAAGACGGCTCGTAACAAGAAGAAGGAAAAGGATGTTAAGTTTGTAGCCTCAAATGGTACGGATAAAATCGAGACTTTTGAAAATACATCTAATACTGATTTTGTGAAACAAGTCAAGATTTTAAAACGAAATGATCAAAACAATTATTCTCAACACACAAATAGGTGTGATGAAGAACCAAGTACCTCGAGACCTACAAGCTCAACATCAAGTCATCATAATGTATCTCCTAAATTTCGTTGAAAGGAGATCATGTTTTAAATGTGGGGAGTTTGGACATATCATCAAAAATTGTACAAACTCACCTAGACCGAGGTTCATTGAAAATGCCCCTCCTGAAACGAATGACCAACGTCGAATGTGTCACCTAAACAAGACAAACGTATTGTTAAGGAACAGGAAGCAAAACAAAGACGTAAAATTGTGAAGGTCATTGAAAAGGCTTTAAAACTGAAGTTGTACAAAAAGAACCAAGTTCATCAAGCTCGTCAAAACCAGAAATTTCAAAATCTGTAAATAAAATAATAATCAATCTGGTAAACGACAACAATCTTGGAAACCTAAGACCAGTATTGTTTCAGGGGGAGGTACATCATTTCCAAATCATCAAGAAATAGAAATCACATTTCTTGATGATAAGGGTCAACCCAAGACCACTAAGGCTTGGGTCCCCATCTCAATCTGATTGTGTAATTGCATGTGCAGGGTGCTTCAGGAGGATCTGTTAATAGTCATTGGATTGTTGAAGTGGAGCATCTTAGGCACATGTCGGGCGACTTAAAGCTCCTTTTTTATGTAAAAAGCATTAGAGGAGGTTATGTTGCTTTTGTTGGAGATAAAGGCGGTTACATCACTGGAGAAGGAATGATCTCCAATGGTGTTGTGAGTTTCGACAAGATCAATTATGTTCAACAAATTGATCACAATCTTCTAAGTGTTTCTCAAATTTGCGATAAGAAGTTTACAGTTCATTTCGATGATGCTGGTTGTTATGTGCTTAAACACGGTTCCAAGATTCCAAAGAATGGATTCTGTTGTCGGCTCCAAGAATCAATGACTTGTATATTCTTGACATGAACCAAGCTATCACTACGACTGCACAAGTTACTTGTTTTGTCTCCAAAACAACTGAAAAGGAATCTATCTCGTGGCATAGACGTATGGGACACATTCACTTGAGGAAAATGAACCATTTGGTGAAAAATAATCTCGTAAATGGTGTGCCAGTCAAGAATTTTATTTACAAGACGTCTGTGTTTCGTGTCAGAAAGGAAAGCAAGCGAAGAAATCACATCCTATCAAGAAAGTCAACATTGTTAAGATGCCACTTGAACGTCTTCATATGGACCTCTTTAGACCTATGAAGCACAGGACTACATTTGGTGATGCTTATTGTTTAGTTGTTACTGACGACTACTCAAGATTTTCATAGATAGCTGTGATGGCACACAAGAGTGAAACTCCTGAAATCCTCAAGAATCTTTTTATTTCTTGAAAACTTGTACAATTTGAAGATTAGGAGAATCAGAAGCAACAACGGCACTGAGTTTAAGAATCGGGTTATGGATGAGTTTTGTACTTCTAAAGGAATTCTGCATGAATACAGTTCTCGCTATACACCTCAACAGAACGGTGTTGCTGAGAGGAAGAATTAGACGCTTATTGAAACTGCAAGAACTATGTTGGTAGAGCCGCAACTCCCTGTTCAATTTTGGTGGGAGGCTGTGGCAACTGCTTGTTACACGTTGAACAGAGTTCTTACGGTTAAGACATGGGAAAACTTACTTTGAACTGTTACATCGAAGGAAACCTGATGTGTCCTATCTAGAACCTTTTGGAGCTCCATGTACTATGATTGATACAGATGGTATGTTTGGTGCTAAGGCGATCGAAGGCTTCTTCCTTGGGTATGCTACTCCAAATTTCAGAGTTTGGAATTTGTCGTCTAAGAAGATAGAGGAATGGGGTGAAGTTAAGGTTTAAAGGTACATTGAGTCTGTGAGAGCTCCGGGTGATCCATGGATGTTTGACTATGATGGTCTTTTTAGCTCCTTTAATCTGCCTACTTTTGATGAAGCTTCTGTAGCGGCTCAGATGTTGCTCAAGAGTGATACTGGAATAGATTCGTCTTTAGTGCGACCGGTTATTGTTACTCCTCAAGGTTCTTCCTCGGTTAATAATATTGGTCAGAATGAGGTATTTGAAGATGTTGCAGAATACAATGTTTCGTCTGAAAATGATGAATTTCATGATGCAAATGAAGCTACATCAGCTCCTGATCATGATGTCTCATAAGCTAATTCTTTAGTAAACAATCAAGGCACTGGGAAGGTAATGCATCAACGTCTTCGGTGATGCCAGATATTGATTTGGTTGTGGATATTAATCTCAACAATTTGGGTATAAATGCTCGTGTTCTTGATGTTCCTGAAACACGAATTCATAATACCCACCCTCAGCAGATATTATTGGAGATGTTCAAAGTGGAGTGCATACACGTAATCAGTTGAAGAACAATCAGAATGCTGGTTTGTATACAGCAATCAGGGAATTCGGGGAACAAAATGATTGGTCTTTCGCCTGCTATGTTTGCCAAGTTGAACCGAAATCTTGGAAGGAGGCAATGAAAGAAGATTCATGGGTTGAAGCAATGCAAGAAGAACTTCATCAGTTTCAGAAACTGGGCGTGTGGAAATTGGTTGACAGGCCGAGAACCAAGAAGATGGTACGATGGGGTTACAAGTGCAAGAAGGACGACCGAGGTCTTGTTGTGAGGAACAAGGCAAGATTGGTTGTCCGAGGCTTTAATCAGGTAGATGGTATTGATTACAATGAAGTTTATGCACTAGTGGCACGTCTTGAAGTGATAAGGATATTCTTGGCTTATGCGTCTTACAAGAAGTTCATTGTTTATCAAATGGATGTTAAAAGTGCATTTCTTCATGGTGTGGTTGAAGAGGAAGTATATGTTGAGAAACCGCTAGGTTTTGAAGATCCAATCCATCCTAACAAGGTTTGGCTTCTAAACAAGGCGCTTTATGGTCTTCGTCAAGCTCCACAGGCTTGGTATGAAACGTTGTCTTCCTATATGCTCAAGAATGGTTTTCGACGTGGGTTGATCGACTGTACTCTCTTTATCAGAGAAAAGGGTGAGGATTTCTTACTGGTACAAGTATATGTGGATGACATCATCTTCGGGTCTACAAACGACATAATGTGCAAAGACTTTGAGCGGCTGATGCAAGAGAAGTTCGAGATGAGCGCGATGGGGGAAATGACTTTCTTTTTAGGTTTGCAGGTACATCAATCTAAAGAAGGGATCTTTATTCATTAGACCAAGTACGTCGGGGATATTCTCAAGCAATTTCAGATGGAAGATTTAAAGCTTGCTGGAACTCCTTTGGCACAAAATCATGGGATTACTCCTGATGGGTCAGGTGAACATGTGGAACCGTCTCTTTATCGTGCTATGATCGGATCTCTTATGTATCTCACTGCTTCAAGACCCGATATTAGTACCCGACATGTCTTCTTGCTCGTTACCAGTCAAGTCCAAAAGTTTCTCATCTTGCACTGTAAAGAGGATTTTTCGTTATTTGAAGGGTTGTCCAGACACTGGTCTCTGGTACCCTAAGGATGATAACTTTGGGTTGATCACAATTAGGATTCTGGTCATGGCGGCTGCAAAATTGATGCAAAGTCAACATCAACGGGATGTCAGTTCTTGGGAAATCACCTAATCACGTGGCAATGCAAGAAGAAGACCTGTGTAGCGACATCAACATGTGAAGCTGAGTATAATGCAGCTTCTAGTTGCTGCTCCCAGGTTCTATGGATCCAATAGCAAATGCGCTACTACGGTTTTAAATTCATAACTACTCCTATTTATGTTGATAATGAAGCTGCTTTACAGATTACCCGTAATCCTGTACAGGATTTGAAAACCAAACACATCGAGATTAAGTATTATATCATACGAGATTGTTACGAAAAGAAACTTATCGATGTTGTTAAAATCCACACCGATCACCAACGTGCCGACCTGTTCAAAAAGCTTTTGACAAATCACGTTTTGATTTTCTTCTTTTGGTCAATGGCATCAAGGTGATACCCGAGTAAATCATCATCGACTAATCGTTTTTGTAAATATTTTCTTAAAAACTTAAAAATACAAAAAGAGTTTCATTTTATTTACCTTTTTGCATTTTAGGGAGAGAAAATTTCAAGAAAATAAAAAACATGAAAACAATTTCCAAAAAAAAAAAAAAATATTTCTTTTATTTATGTTGTTTATTTAATTACTTTCTGCATTTAAGGGGGAGAAATTTAGAAAAATACAAAAACAATAGAAAATTGAAAAACCAAAAATGAGTTTCTTGGAAAGATAAGAGAAGATGATGATACACCGGTGGCCTGTCAAAAAAGGTCAAAAATGTAAAATGAAAACGATTAGTAGCTTTACTAACGATGTACCGGTAGACTCACAATCAGATTAAAACGTGCAGGTTGATATAAACATAACGAACTGAAAGCCAGGTGGGAACCATTCATTGGCATATGGTCTTGGTACCGAAATTTCCTTTGATAGTATGCCGAGGTTCTGAGATATGCGGTCTTTATGCTTGTTTATTATCTGGGTATCATGGTTGAATCTTTTACCGAAAAATAACGGGGACGCAAGTCAAGAACTTCCATGATACCATACATACGTGTAAATATTTCATACGACCATCAATAAGTGATCAACATATCACATCCACCAAACGAATAAGTGATAATATATCACATTCATTTGGGGAGTCAAGTTCGTCTCTTTGTCGGTACGATGGTACTAACCTGTTCACGGACTTGCTCTTGTGCCCTGCATGCATCTGAAAATCAAGTTCCTCATCAATAAGTGATTTTATCACATAGACTTGTTTTCAATCAAAAATAAGTGAGTATCTCACAACCTATACGTCCAAAACAGATGATAAGCGATATACTCACCGGTAAGATTTTCTCTCGTGCATGTCTTGATACGGAATGTGTCGTGAAGTGGATGAACACTGGCTAGTAAGTATAAATCATACATTAAATCATATCTCCAAATCGTATTACGTCTGATAAGTTGAGTTTATGTGGGCAACAATATCGGTAATTGTGATAAAATACTTATTCAATTTAAAATGAAAATCATAAAATCTCTTTTGACAAGACCGTAAGCTGGTATGATTTCTTACCTTGAAACTCGCAAAAGGATGCTAAATAGTGTATAGTTGTTATGTTAATTCTCTTTAATTACTTGTAATAACGTTTACTTGTTTGAGGTTATTTTAATTTAATTTGTCTTTGATTAGTCGAAGTTGAAGCTCGAATGGTTTCTGCCGATAAAGTCCTAAAATTAACTTTTTTGATAACATAACTTCATAAAAGTCACTTTGCATTTTGCTAAACCCAAAGACAAGCAAAATCTATTCAAACCTTGAAAAACTTCATAATTTACCCTGGTGATCCTTGAAAAAGTGGATGGTCAACGAAGAACCATAAGTCAACGAAGAATCAGAAGGAACAAAGAACTGCCTTGACAAGAACCATTCTTCGTATGGTCCTTGGTTCTTCATGGCGAAGAACCGTTCTTCGTGGTACTCTTCATGGACTGAAGTGTGGGCTAACATGTTCTAGGCCCACACCAGATTCTTCGTGGCCCATTAAGGTTGTATGTCGCACCTTGGGTTCTTCGTGGGAATCAGAGGTTCTTTGGGGCGGTCTCGTCGCACCTTATTTCTTTTCAAAACACTTTCACTTTTACTCTCTCTCACTCATATTTGTTCATCATCTTCTTCTTTTGGAAGAAACCCACAACAACTTGAATCACTCATTATTATTCATATCTTTTGTAACACATATAAGGTATAATCATTGGTGTTATTTATATCGGTTGTTTCGTAAGACATGAACATTAGATGATCCTAATAATAAACCTAAGAAACCATATGTGAATGTTGATATTAACCACCTGTTAATCGATGATCCTTGAGAAAACAAATGTTGTTCTAATGAAAATCTGAATATGAATCGACTGTTGATAAATACACATACATTGGAAATCTTGTTGTTTCTCTCTTGTGATTTGATGTTTAGTGTGAATTTATATTTGGGGTTTTAAACTGTTAGGGTCATGAATGTTGGAATAATGTGTTGAATGAACTGGGTAGTGATCTTGTATGTCAACATTATTCAACGTCTGTTTGTTTGCATCTGACAACCATTAACTGTGACGAAGAATGGATCAGACAAAGAATTGAATCCGGCAAAGAATCAAAGTCAATGAAGAACCTGTTCTTCGTTGACCAGGGTTCTTCGTGGAATCAAATAACCGACGCAGAATCATAGTCAATGAAGAATTCATTCTTCGTTGACCAGGATTCTTCGTAGAGACTAGTTGTTTCTTCGTAGAGACTGGATGACATCATTCTTCGTGGTGGTTGATTCTTCGTGAACCTGATCCTTCGTGGACTTTGGGTTCTTCGTGGGACAGTTGAACTTTCACAGAAAGTTCACAAGTGTTCACAGTTAACTTTTTTGGATGTGTTTCCATGTGTTTTTGCTATTCTTCACATTGTTGGTGTTTTTGTGTACAGAATGGCACCTAAAACACAAAAACGGAAACCTGCTACGAAGAAAGCTGACGAAACAGAAGTGGAAATCATGTCAGAATCTCGTAACAACATGGTCTCTTATTTGGATCGGAAGACAAGATCATTGAATATAACGGGATTATGAAGTGGTTACGTGAATCAAGGATCAACTACATTACACTCAGACTATCGTGTACAAGTACTTGATAAAAGCTTTCTGGGATTTGGCGGAAGTTGTTGAAGTTGATGGAAAAGAAGTGATACGAGGACGTGTTAATAATCTAGACGTCACTGTCTATGTTGAGATTCTTAACATTGTGTTACAACTTGGTGATGATCCTGATGCTCCATATTCGGTGCCGTTGAAATGTCAAAGAGGTTATCTACTACGTATGAAGTATGTTGGAGATATTCTGGGAAACCAGCTGAACAAGTCCGGGTTACCGCTCCGTTACAAGTTTCTTCTACATGTTTTGATCCAATGTTTGAGCAATCATAGAAGTGGTTACGATATGGCGAACAACGATTTGGTTGGTTTAATGGTAGCTTTGGTATTGAACAAACCGTTCAGTATTTCAAAGTACATCTTTGCCAACATGAAGGAGAATTTGGGAAGAACTGGAAGTGTTACGGGGGTAGCAAGTTTTGGATGTATCCTCGTTTTCTTCAGATGATCATGAATGTCCAACATCAAGATTTACCAAAAGATGAAAAGGACACACTTAAGATCGAGGTGATGGCAAACATTCTTTGAAGATCTTTAGAGGCTATGCTGCTAAAAGTTACAAGGAAAGTGATCTTCCTCGAAAGTTGTTTGGATTTCTGGAGAAAGACACATACGTAGCACAGGAAAACGATAAGTGGCAACATGACAACAGTGATTCTGACGATGAGGAGCCAACGTTAAAAAGAATGATTAAAGAAAAGTTTGGTCATAAGAAGGGTGATGGTGATGACGATGAAAGTGATGATGATGGTGACGGTAATAACCAAGGTGGTGATAGTGGAGTTGTTGGTGCGAGTGGCGAAGGTACTACCGGTGGTGATCAGGGGAAACAGCCGGGTGGTGACGATGAATCAGATTCTAATGACAATCCTCTTGAAGAGAGATATGTTGATGCACAAGGCATTAGACAAATCAGACGTATTCGGACAGAACAAGATGCATATTATGTTCCATCCGATACCGAGTCCGAAACGGCAAGAAAGAAGCAAGTTTCTATTCG
This sequence comes from Scalesia atractyloides, assembly GCA_947069175.1. Lineage (NCBI taxonomy): Eukaryota > Viridiplantae > Streptophyta > Magnoliopsida > Asterales > Asteraceae > Scalesia > Scalesia atractyloides. Next base: position 31,358,333 of record CAMTDV010000021.1, read on the forward strand.
TCGTAAGAAAAAGAGTCGGAAGTCAGTTGGTGTTTCGTCAACTCAACCTGAAACCACACAACTAGGAACTACCTCAGAGCCAATACAAGTAGCTGTGTCAGTGATCCGTTTGCTTTTACAGAAGAAGAAACGGAAGCATTGATAACTGAAACACCCACTACGGCTACAACTGTAGTTGAAACACCTTCTGTTGCACCAACTCAACCTCAACCACAACATGCAACGTCCTCTTTCAATCAGCTCGTTCAAAAGTTCATGAACAGAGCTCAGAACGACGTGGTTCAACGTTTGAGCGAATGTCTGAAAGTGAGAAAGTTAACTTCTTATTCTCACAACTGCAAGCAGCGGCAGCTCAGATAAATCACGTACGGAATACATGTTATCAACCCGAAACATGAGTATTGCACAACAGTTAGAGATCAACACGTTGAAAGAAACTATTGGGAAGCAACAAACAGAGATCGAACAGCTGAGAGCTGAGAATGCACAATTAAAGGCTGCTGATGATGAGAGAGCAGCTCAACTATTGCAGATGCGAGCAGCTAACAATGCTCGTGGTATTGAGATGAATCGACTGAAAGAACGCAGTACATTTGTTTTACGATCTGCAGAGAAGTTGACTGAAAAGCATGATGATATGAAGCAATGGTATAACACAGGGAACACTACAACAGCTGAGAATGTAAAGCAAATGAATAGCAGCTATAAAGTGACCAGAAAGCGAGTTAATCTTCTTTGGGCTGACCGATGCAAAGCACAAGAAGTTTTACAGAAACGAGATCATGATAGTGAAGATCCCGGTAATCCTGATGCTCCTACATCATCTGCGTAACCGGAGGGTTCTACTTTAGCTCAGTTGTCGTTGGTTCTAGTTCTGAGCAGATCGTGGCTGATCCAGTAGCCTCCAGTGGTACTCAAGAGGAGTTGGAAAGGTTACAAGTGTTGGAAAATATTGAAGACATGGATCTTCAGTTAGCGTTGGTCGAAAGTGTTGCTATAGACGTTGGAGAGAGTTCTGTTGCAAGTCATGAGCGAGTGATGACTTCAGACGCTGATGTGATAATGTCTGAAGGGTTTGATGTACAACCATTACAGGTATGTCACCCTGTAACTGGAGGAGCTTTGGAAGAAGGAGAGTTTGTGTCTGGACTCTCGAAGGAATAAATTTTGGCATTGAAAGAGATGGAAATAGTAGATGATGCTACTATTGATGAGATTCCAAGTGACCCCAAGGTAGTTAATTTGGATGTTTTGGAAGATATTGTGTTTAAAGGTGATACCGAGAAGTCTAAGTATGTTCAAGAAGACGAAACAGAGTTTGATCCGTTTGATGGCGATTGGCTTCGTGAGAATGTGGATGATATCGACGAAAAACTCAAGAGTCGTGACACATCTGACATTCCCACTGATACGTTTAAAGAATGGAGAAAACAGTTCTTGGAAAAGTCGCAAAAGCTAGCTCCACCTCCTACTCAAGTTGACTACTTCAAGTATCATAAGGATAGACCGCAAGGAAAAATCCTGAGTTGGATGTTCGTAAAAGACATTCACTGCATGGCGGTGAAGCGTGAAAACGGAATCCAATACTTTAACTCACTCCTTAGCATCTTAACTTTGCTTTTCTATGATGTTGCAGCATTAGCAAAGTTAAATCTGATCAACAGATCCAACTACGAAGGTGCAACACTTTTCGCTAGGAAGTTAAGGAGCAGATAAAGTATACGCTGGATCCGGACACCAACACTGCTCGTTACAAGCTTGTATACAAGCTAGTGAAGGTTATGGACACGATACCTCTCATGCCGATGAAACAAGACTTTTTGGGTAACATGAAGCTGTGGTGCTATGATTCAGACACTCATGAAGCGGTCATCGAGTTCAAGAACGACGAAGAAAATTTTCGGATGTTGGATCCTATGTGGATCGTGAATATGTCTGCTGGTGACATAAAGATGCTTCTTCAACACGACATCTTCTACGAAGACCAGGACGCGCATCAAGCCTTGGTATTTCAACGCGTCGCCTGTTTTTGTTTCTACCGAGAAATTCATGCCGGAAGCTCGTGGTCCGAAGCAGGGCACTAGAAGTGAAGACCGAATACCAAGCAACAGCCAAGGGGGAGTTTGTTGGTACATTTTGTTGTCTGTAGCTTGTTCTTATTACGTTGTAATTTGTACGGTCTTTATTTATGGTCCTGTATAGTTTTGGTCGAGTCGGCAGAGTCAAGATATCCTCCTATCTTGACTTAGCACGACGTTTATGTTGTTAGCATTGTAAAACAATTTGCAAGTGTGCAACTGTTAGTATGTGTGTTTGTCTTGCTGTATTCTGCAAGTATGTGTCTGTTTATAGGGTCCCCACGAAGAACCCAGATTCCTCGTGGGATTACATGTTCACGTACAACCATTGTTCATCATGGTTGTTCACCACGAAGAACCATTTTTCGTGGTGGCTAGTTGTTCCAGGATGGTCCATGAAGAACCCTATTCTTCGTGGGCCTGCTAGTTGTTCGTGGCCCAGTTACCTTCTTCGTAGGGTAACTGGGTGCTGGGCCCTATATAACAAACATATCCTTCACAGTTTAGCAAGAGAGCACCCAGAGTCTGTACAAGCATTGTGTGTATGTGTTTGTAATTGTTCTCTTTAGTTTAATCAAAGTAGTGAATCTTTGGTTACTTGTGTTTTACATATCTTTGCTTCGGTTTGCATAACTACGTGGATTCCGCACTCGTATTTGTGTTAACAAACAAGGAAGTATGTTATCTTGATCCTCCAAGTCGACCTACATTTGTTTACCAAGGTAAACATGTGGTAACATTCCAAGAGCTTATCCAAGGAAGGAGGAGAAGAAAAACATGAATAAAGAGTGAAGAAACAAGCTCAAACTCACTGATTTGGAACTTGTATGAATCTGCCTATACTTGCAAAATGTGAAGATTAGAGAGTGTTTAAGTGAGTGATTTGTGTGTGGAAAGTGTTCAAGAGGTGTGGAAGAGTTGTATTTATAAGTGGGGATTAGGGTTTGGAGATAAATGAAGGTGGTTGGGAGTTGGAGAAGGGGGAAAGTTCAAAACAAGCAAATTTAGCGAATACCTCCTCCACACCGTGGCCACTTCCCCACCTGCTCCTCTTCCATCCTCTACCGCACTTCCTCTTGGGGTGTTCCCCGTTATTCCACGTTGCCCTCCTTGCTAGGTGAAGGAGCGTGGATCCATATTGCACAATCTAAAGCCTAAGTAACTGAAAAAATTGGTTTATTGGATTTATCACCCCAACTATTAGCTATTGGCCGCTGCCACCCCCAACTATCACTTTGACGCCTGTCATCCCCAACTTAACACTTAATGTGTTCTGTCACCACATCGTTAACTGATCACTAACTTTTGATTAAGTTACTATACTTTTGGGGTGTCATAGGGATCTTAGGAAGGTTTTAGGGATCTTAGGATACCCTCCAAAAGTATAGTAACAAGATCAAAAGTTAGTGATCAGTTAACGATGTGGTGACAGAACACACCAAGTGTTAATTGGGGTGACGGGCGTCAAATTGATAGTTGGAGATGATAGCGACCAATAGCCAATAGTTAGGAGTGATAAAGTCCAATAACCTAAAAAAATTAATTAGGGATTCATGAGACTTTTGAGACTGACTAATCTTTTCAATATTTTGTATATATAACTAATATATGAACTATAGTAAAGGTCCCTGTCGAGAGATAATTAATTGTACGATGAATGATATGACAATGTAACTGTATTAACAATATATTAATAAGAAAGAATAAATTCAATTTCAATAATTGTAAATTGTAAACAAGACTTTTTATATAATAATAATACACAGTTTCCAAACAAGAAATTGATATCGTTAAAGCAAGAATTAAGATCATGATTTTATTTCATAAATATTATGCACTCCTTTAATTGTTCTGTAATAATATAGTTTATAGAAAGATATACGTAGGATTTACTAAAGCAATAATAAAATAAAAATATGTAGGTTTTTCAAAATAAAGAAAATGGATAAAAATGGCTACCGACAGCATACTTAACCAACCGGTTGTAGGTTAAAGATAAAACAGAGAAAGTGAGAGTAAATAACATGGATGATACGTATTGTATTTACTACGTTTCTGGTTGCTTTGCTTCTTTTTAAAAATTATGACATTTGTTTCTTTTTACTAACAAATCTGAATTTAACATCATACCCATTCTCTTGAGAGAAACATGGTGTTACGATTTAACCATTTCACATGAACTTGGAACTTTTTTAGAGCGTCAACTCACACTTTTATTGTGTGGACCCTCACTCATGGGCGAAGCTTTTAAGGGGCGGCCGACTTCCCGGACTTTTCGCTCAGTAGTGGAGAATATGTAGTTTTTCGTATAGAAATTTTTGGGTATATACGTTTTCGGCCCCTGGTTTTATAGAAATTTTAGGTCAGTGATCACCCCCCCCCCCCCCCCCCGGGTCGGAAATCTCAAACTTCGCCACTACCCTCACTACTTAGAAAGACAAAGTCTTATCCAACACTTTAGTACTGCCGTTCTGCCATACCAAAGGCCTTTGACACATGAACTTGTAAGTTGTAATTGACTTAGAGAACGCTTAACCCTTTTGAAGAGAATTTTCTTTCAAATATAACACTTAGTTAAAAAACAAAGACCTACCAAACCTTAATTATTTTATATTCAATGAAAATATAACCTCCTTAAATACATACTTTTAAAAGATAAAATAATATAAAGTAATTTAAAAACCAAATTAATGGCAAGTTTTAATATTCTCATTGAATGTGTACACACCCACTTTTCAGAAAATGTGTCATCGACATTACACCCATGGATGAAATGTACATTGGTGTAAAGATAAGGTTTGTTCCCTCCCACTCGTGTGGATAATAAAAGATTAAAAGGTGTGGTATGGTATGTTTGTCCTACACCTCAAAACACTTTTCCAATATTTGGTATGCCAAAAGGGACATAAATAATTTCTTACAATATAATACCATCCATAATTTTACTTATATTCTTTATTAGCCCCCAATATGTCACAAAACATACACCAAAATGTTTGATTATGCATGGTTTTGTTATATAGATGATGCCAAGAAACCCAAATCAATTGTTGTGTAGTTGTGTTTGTGCATAGCGTGATAGAAGGGTGCAATAGTAAAAGATATCAACCAAAGGTGTCAACTTTGTAGAAAAGAAAGTTGTGTAGTTAGGTTCGTGCTTATTCTTATAAGTTATAACCGGACCAGATAGCGACACAGCTGCTAGATGAGGAATCAGGTACATAATTGGTCTGGTTAAGTCAATATGAACATCCATTAAACAGACTGACTCGATGACTAGTCCAGTTATGAAAACATTGTGCCTAAGTTTTTCATTATCTCTTTAGTCAACCTTTTTTTCTACCAATATAGGTATTGAACGTTGTTGTTTCTGATAGTTTGATACTCATATGTCGTTTAAGTTAAAGTGAATGTAAAATAATTGATAATGTGACCTATGATTTATTCTAGGTTGTTTGATGGACTCATAGAACAAACATGATTATGATTTTGGATCTAATTTTTGGTTGGTTAGTTAAGACAAATATGGTGGTTTGGGTAGATTCCTTTTGCCTTTTCTTGGTATAGCTATGGATAACTATTTCTAATCTTAAATGATTTTTTTCATTAGCAATGTACAATTGTAATTAATAATTTCGATCGTCATGCATTATCATTTTAATAGTTTCATGTTATAAATAAAAAATAGGTATATAACGTTTAAAATAATACCGCGGTAAAACTACTCAAATCATTTTTTGAGTCCTCAATTTTAAATGATCAAATTATTGGGTCAAATATACTAAATGCAATTTCCACAGTTTTCATATTTTTATGAGGCCCCTACATGTTTTTCACATAACACCGTGCAGATGGGGTCAAGGTATTTTATTATTAATTATTTCTTTATAACATTATATTGAGGAATTAAGTTGATATTTTATGATAAATGTTGAACAATAAAAACTGAAGTAAAATCAACGAAATTGAAGCTAGTCAAGTTGTTTAAGAGTAGATGCTTGACCAAGATGTTGACTAGGAAGGTTGATCTTGGTTGATTATTGTAGGAAGGGGTCTCACAAATTCGTTACGAAGATTTAAGCATGAATTAATGAATACAAGTTGATTCAACACTGATACAAGGAAAAAAATATATTATTATGACATTGTTAAAGGAGAAGAGTATAATCACGAAAATGTTGAGAATAGTGGTGGAACCTGAACGTATCGATTGAAGGGTCGTTTTCTTTTTTACCGACTGCAGCTGAATGGTTCAACTCATATTTTTCATTTAAAAGAAACTAGGTTTTATAAAGGAATATGAAAAATGCCAATTACAATGTTTAGCCAGGGGCGAAGCTTGACCCTCCGGTTTCGGAAAAGTTCGGGGAGGGGGGGGCGGGAAACGTATATATCTAAAAATTTCCATACGAAAGTACTATTCATAACACTACGCATTGAAAAGTTCGGGGGCGGGCGTCCCCTCAGCGTGCCACTAAGCTGCGCCCCTGTGTTTAACCATCTAAGTCGCCTCTTCCCTGGCTCAGAGGGAATGCCTAACGAGATGAAGATTTCTTGCTAGTTAGAGTGTTCGCATCCGATCTATCAATCTCTCCCTTATCTTTAAAATTTTTAAAAATAAATCTACTAAAAAGTCACTACATCCCATCAATCATTTTTCTACTTCATCCCTATATTATGAAAATTCACTATAGTAGCCATTCATATATGAAAAGCTACGATTTATCTTACATTAAATTATTCTAAGTGTATAATAAATGAAAAAAATGAACATGATGTGAGAGGTTTTTTAAGTGAAGGATAAAATTTAAAAGTATGTTTTTAGTTAAATTATAGGATAAAAATAGGGGTTTCTATTTTCACACCCCTATTTTCTTATTTTCACACCCCCATGTGTATACGGGTCGTATAACGTTATACGGCCCGTATAGAATGTTGTTGCACAGTAATAATTGCGCTGGAATGTTTTATTTGTTTTACATGTATACGGGTCGTATAACCTTATACGACCTGTATATAGTCGTATACGAGACATATAATGTTATACGACCTTATTTATATTTTTTGTGACATTTTGATAAGGTTTTGGTGTTTTAACACCTGTATACGGGTCGTATAATGTTATACGACCCGTATAGAATATATATACATATTTGTGAAACCGAAAAACCGTATAATAAGTTTAGTAATTGTTTATATAGTGTTCGCCGTATTATTTAGATATATCGGATTATGTATGAGTTTGTAACTAAACATACTATTAACGTTGAATAATTTTCCACTCTACAAAACGAAAACAGTTATTAAACAAACAAGATAAAATGTAAATTTAAGATTAATATTTACAATGTTTTACATCAAATATAAATATTTACAATATTTCAAATGTAAACAACAAAAGAAAAATACAATAAGCGGCTACGGCGATGGTGGTGGTGGTGGTGCAACGCCAGCTCGTGGAGGTAGGGGCGCGTCAGAATGTATAGCAATAATCGCCTCGACCATCCACTGTACGTTGCTCTGTAAACGAGATACGTCCACCGGTACAACAGCTACATCCGAATCGACCTGAGCCAGTCTCTCCTCCACCCTCGGTGGAGGCATCACACGAGGTCTCACGCTCAGTCGATCGTACGAGCGATCACCTTGTACATCCTGCGCAGCTACCTGCGATCTACCAACGGCAGCCTGAACCACCCCTATACCCTGCCTCCCCTCCCTCTGCCCCGGCTCCCTCTCCCCCGTCACCCTCACCCTTACCATAACTTCCCCCACCCTGGCCCTCCTCACTCGGTAGTGCCTGCCCTGGGTACCACTGGGTACGACCCGCATCATACGACCAAATTACCTGGGCCTCTCCGACCACGTGAGCAATCCCCATCGCGCTCGCTGTGGCACTCCTAACCGGATTAACCTCGTGTGATATGGTCATATCCCGGGCCACCTGCAGGGACAAGAGGCGCGGCCAGTGCTTCGCCAGACCGGTGACGAAGCCGCCACAGTTAATGTGGCTATAGGTACGCTTAAAAGCGTACTCGGCGAAGTATGTGGCCAACTTGTACGTCTTTCCAAGTTGGCCCCCTCTCTGGTAAGTAAGTCGTACAGGTAGAATATGTCACATTGGGTGACTCCCTGCTATCGTGACGACTGGTGATCGTCACAGCGATACATCGATGTAGGTATCGGTGTAACGGGTTATAAATGCGCGACACCTGCGCCTTCGGGGATCGCGAACGTGCTGTCGCGAAGTCCCCGGTCCCAATATTGCGCCACCAAGGCCACAACACTTCAGTTGACCTGCTGATCGGCGCATCAAAAAATCCATGGGATACTGACTCCTCCTGTGAGTACAGACCCAAGGTAACAGCGAACTCGGGGAAGGTCGTCCGGCGAGGCATCCCGCAAAGAGTAAAACAAACTGCGTGGGTCATCAAAAAAAATGCTCTAAACCCGTATCCTGTGTGTCCATAAAAGAAAAAGTACATAAAAACTCTAAAGTAATTTCCTTGTGGGCCCGCTCTCGGCCGGCATCAAGTAAATGGGCCCACGGGGAGTCAACTGGCATGAACTCCCAGACCCGACCGATCGAGATCCAATCTCAGTCAAAACACCAATATCAATGGTCCGGGGCGCATCCAGCACAATCTCGTGTAATCTGCCCAAAACCCTGTGGGCAGCCGTACCTCGGGCGATAGCGCGAACAAACTGTGCCGTCTCAGTAAAATCCGGTAAAACCTCCTCCTACTCCCATCCCCGTCCCAGTCCCTGTCGCCGACCTCGACCCTGACCTCTACGTGCCAGCACCTGATGACTCAGCCATATCGTCTTTAAAAATAACAATCACAACTCGGTAAGTATACGTTTTGTATAGGCACGTATTATACGTCCCATATACCCTCCATACACAACAAGTATATGTTTCATATACGCACCTATTATGCGTCCCGTAAACACTGAAAACTATATCAACCAAGGAATAAAAGCAAAAATAATAATAATAAAACTGAAATAAAAAAGTATACGCTCGTATACACCCTGAATATTCAAACAGTATACGATCGTATACAATGTATACGACCGGATACACTCTGAATATTCAAACATTATACTATCGTATGCAATGTATACGGCCGTATATATTTGAATATCAAGTTATATGTTTTCAAATTCAGTTTTTATATTATCAAATGCAATCAAACAATCTATTTCGTTACGCTTATCTACGCTATTCGATATTATACGATACCATAATTAAACAATTTCCGTAATCTGAAAGTCTATTCTACGAACGAGGCTTAGAAATGTAACGTAATAGAAGAACGAGAAGAAAATGTCACGAACGCCGAAGAACGATATCCAAGAATGATCCAAGAGAAACCGAGAGAATTTTTGAGAATTTTGAGCTCGTATGATGGATATGTGGTCGTATCACATATTATACGATATTTTCTTATTGTATACGGGCCGTATAATGCTATACGGTCCGTATACGATGTTTATTATTTTTTATTAGCTTGTACACAAAATATACGAAGACTGTTTTGGTCTTGTATACGGGTCGTATACAGTTATACGGCCCGTATACGGTTAACAATTTTTTACTTGTTTACGTTACTCTATGTGGAATTGGCGAAAATGCAATCAGTATGTGTTCACCTACATCAATGTGGTTTTCATTTCATACATCTTTTCAAGATCCATTTCAACAAGTTGCCAAAACATTGATAGAACGTTAAAGAAGAAGATCAATCTTATGTGGAATTGACGAAAACGCAGTTGGTATGTGTTCATACATGTATCTAATTCGCTGATATCATTACAAATTGCCAATACATAAAATTACATTTCAAATTCATAGGCAACCAAAATCCACGAATTCCTTCGTCTTGTATTCATCAACGATCTTATTATATTGAATAATACGTTCCTGGTAAAAGTTATACCAATTCTCTGCTGGTGTACCCCATGTCTGTTGTCGCAAGTATCCTGACGGGCTGGCATTGGCTATTCCCCTTCTAATTTGACGTGAATAAAATGGTTGGTGTTAAAATGTACGAGCGCGACCTTTTGATGAGGAATACTCTATTCGGGTGTTGTGAACATGGGAAAAAAATGAAACACGACCTTTGTCACTTAATAAGTGACAAATGACATTCCACCGGTTAGCTATCATGACCCTGTGATGAGCATTTGCAGCCACTTATTACGTGGTGCAATCCTATACCGGACCAATCTAAGGAGTTTCGAACTGCCTGAAACTCAAATGAATTTATTGTTTTCCAGAAGTCGTAGTACCGGTTGCACTCACCTAGACGTTCCTGCCTATTGACGGCCACTCCATCTCATGAAGCGACATCGAAACCCACAATTACCATCGCGCTGAACATCTTGTATGTGACTTAGGTATGGATAGAAGCAAGGTGGAATGAACTTTTTGTAGTCCATGAACAGGTTAAGTTGTACTGCAGGCAGCAAAGGTAACATCGGTGCCTCTTCCATTGATTTTGCCACCTTATCTTTCAATTTCCTTTGCCTAGCGCCCTTCGCAATCTCGTCGATGAGCCAATGTGCTTCACCATGATAACCTTGTGACTCGACAAACGAGTTGTGGCTTGCAGGTTCGTTGTATGACTCTTGTGTGTCAATGCCTAGTGAATCACCATACGCGTCTACCGATGAAATAAATCTGTGTCTAGAAGGCTTCGCAAACGAATCAACCATCTTTTGCTGCTGAGCTTTAAAAGTTGGACGACCTCGTGGGTGTTTTTGCACGACTAGCTATTTGAGCTTTGTCTGATTGGGATGTACCAACTCCTTCATCTTCTGAATCGGGTTTATCTTTATTTCTCTCGGCTGCCCCATTATATGTAGTCTAAGAATCGCAAGTTCGTTGTCTACGTTGAAATACTCCTCCTCGCTCCATTTGTTTAAAGATTCCAAATCTAGCTTTTGCCAAAAGGGGTCTATCGACTCCAACGGAATCCTTTGACCTAAACTAAAATAATACAACAAACAATAGAAAACATGAAAATCATTGCGTGATGAAATACTCTTATTATAAAATGTGGTTGGTAGAAGAATGTATTACGTTTCATCGCATATGCTAGCAACCGGCACGCACATGGCAACCCACAGCTTGTGAACAAACGGCACGCGCATGTACCGTTGGATGCTTTTAAGATTTTTAAAACTTGTACTTCGTTGGATAACAACTCTAGGCATGTATGTGAAACGTTCTTTCGTATGAGATCAAAGATTGGTTTGTTATGGGGATCCATTGTTCGGCTCCTGCTTGCTTTAATACTGGATTTTATTTCTGTCAGTTGGTTTCTTATGAGCTGATCCATAAGTGGTACAACTTTATCCAGCTTGTTATTGTATTCGCCGAGGTATTGCTTCAAAAGGGCATGTTGACTCTCTACCTTGTTCGTTGTACGTTGTCCAAAGTTCAAATGTTGGTGTTGGTCCAAGATGGAAAGAAGCTCTTTTAAAGTAATATGGCTAGTGATTTCAACTATGCAAATAGTGTACGAAAATAGAAATCTAACTTCCAAGAAATAGCAACTACAGAATTTTCAAGTTTATATCACTTTGAAAAACTTAAATAGTTTACAAGGTGATTGGAGGGTTATTGGCTAGTACAAACGAATACTTGTATAATTCTGTGGTGAAAGGGAAATGAGTTTTTGTAGTATGTATTAAATGCTTGGCTTAATTCATATCCCTTGGTGTATAACTTTCCCTTTATAGAAAGTTTCGGGCATGAATAAACATTAGTTTATTCATGCACTTACCCTGCATAAAGTGGCTTTTTGACATATTCATTGAATCTTCTAGAGTCAACTTGCTACTTCAAAGATGGCAGGGTTCCATTTCTCACACAAGTAGGCTTATCAGAAATTTTGATATCCACCTCATCAGAAAATCTGATGAACTGTTCAACAGAAATTCTGATGATCAGACTTTACCAGAATCTGATGATAATTCATCAGAATTATCATCATATCCATCAAAATGGCCTCGTCTTATAGTCTTTCCTTGTATTGGATCCCTTTCTAATGATTATCTAAGATGTCTTTCCTTTCTTATGTCCCGATTGCCTTGTTTCTTCTTTCTGTTTGGCCTTCGTGACTTTGTCTTCAACAGTTAATCAGATAGATCCTATTTTTCTTCAATACTTACAAAAAGTTTCCTAACAGTTGATCGCTCCAGAGAGCAACAAACCGGTCTCTATATGGTTGGAACCAGTTTGAATACAAGTAATCCATAATTTCTGAAAACAAAGTGAAGTCTAGTCAAGACAAGTGACATAAGTACGATTAATAAGAAAATTACTAGGAAACTTACCGTTGCTTCTTTTGCTTGGCAGTTTTCATCGTATTCGCTCGTACAAGTAGTTGTAGTCAACATCGGTCGTTGAGTTAATCAGCCTGCCCCACTTGTACATAAAATTTTCCCAGGCTTCTTCGGTTTTAAATCTTGGCTTGCAATATTCGATGTTTTGTTGTATGTGCCACCTACACAATGAAAGTCTAGCGTTCGGAAACACGGTTGCACATGCGTTCGATAGGGCGAGATCTCTATCGGTTACTATTACACGGGGTTCCATAACACTGTCTAATGAGTCTTTCAACCTCTGTAGAACCCACGTGAAGTTTTCCTCTTTCTCGTTGGTTATGAACGCATGAGTTATGCAAAACGACATCAACGTGGATGTAATACCGATAATCTCAACTAGCGGCATTGTGTACCGGTTCGTCTTGTAAGTGGAGTCTATAAGTAACACATGCGGGAAGGCTTGCCACAAGCTGTTCGACAGCGGGTAGATAAAGAAAACAACCTCGACCCTTTCGCCGTTTCAGGTGTTCTGTGGAAGAAAACAAACCCAACCTTGTTCAACGGAGGAAAAGTACCTACGTTGGAGTCTCGCTGACTTGCTCCATTCGACCCAATTTGGCCCGAGCGTTGTATATGGTATTTCTTGTTAAGACATTGTCGGGGTTATGTTCTTTAATGGCAGTAAGAATGTCTCGTTGTTTTATGTTTTGATGCATAAGTTGCTCCAACGTCCTCTCTTTCGCTGGAGTCAGCCTCATTAGGGATGGATGACCCTCTGAATACAGAAAAGGTTCATGGTTATGTTTAGCTTTGTCAAACCTTAGCTCCCAATAATGTAACCTATTTCAGTATGTCCCGATCAGTTGGAACTCGCAACCGGTTTTCCTGGTCCCGCTACGTCTGACCGTGGTTGTTGACTTGTGCTGGCCGACACAATCGCACGTAAGCCAATTTTTTTGTCACACCATGGTCGTAGCGGAAGCGCAAACGTGTGACTATGAGATAATCATTGCATCTAATCGTGTAAACAAATAATAATTAACAACGATGCCATGTCATATATTAAGTACAACCAAAATTACAAGTTTTCTAAAACATGTTCACATAGGTTCAACACGTTCGAGTTTGTTATCCAAATACACAGTTAAATTTCTATTACATCACAAAAGCAAGTTTGCTATCATCATGAAATAAACCAAGGTTTTGACTCCTATATACCCATACAAGGTTGGGATATAAGATGCAAACCCTTCAAAAGTGGCATCCGTTGTTATGCCGTTCCCATTTCCCGAAGACCATCACCGCTCATGTCTTGTTTCCTTAAATACATGTAAGTTTGAAAACATCAACAAAAGTTGAGCGAGTTCATGTAGTTATTGTTTTCGTATAAAATGTCATAACTGAAATCCATCATTGAAATCTGAGTATGTTATTGTCATCCATCCCGGGTTTAAGGATCTATCAGTGGGTAGTGAGCCCATGATATTATGTGCCATAAGTAGATAACCAACCAGAGACAACTTTTGGCATCAATTGGGCTCACAAAAGCACTCCAGGGTATACCAACTAGAAGTGGAGCGTGTCTCAAGCTCAATAGATCTACACTGTTTCCACCTTGGTCACTACGTGATTAATGGTTATTATTGTCATCAATGTCAACATCCTACTTACGCACATCGATCATTGTCATCATCTAAACCCGTAACATACAATTTTTCATAAGCATGTATTTCCCCTCGAGTGTTATAATACTGAAAACGTTTAAAAGAAAAGGGGGACATGAACTGACAAGTTTGCGTTCCGTAAAGTCGTACTATGTAATGCATGTGTCCGGGTACGCGGGTAACCTACAAGTGTACTAATTATATTAGACACTTAGGTCGGGTTTGACCTCAAGTTTTTCATCATGAATTAGTGTTATGTATTCATTTGTTTTCTTTGAACAACTTTATTGCTTTTGTAGTTGTCACACCCCAACCGATGGTGAAAACATCGGGGTAGTGGCACTAGGCGACCAGATTGTCTCATGAGAATTCCATAACAATTATCAGCATAACCGAGACTTTGGTGAGATTGAAAATCGAAGCACGGAATTAGTTATTAAGATGCGTGTTTCACACCTAACTTAACAACATCATTCCTAGTTGTGGCCACACTCATCGATCACATCGGGCATTCCACTAGATAGAAAGGGAGATGTTCCTTGAGGTTTGGATGTCACTCCTAACTCAACGAAGATATCTCGTGATAAGTAATACGCAGAATGAGCGATCTTATTGAGAGTTCTTGGTTATCACACCTAATCTCAACTTGATCCTCGTTTGTTGGATATGAGCGTTTCATAATCGTGTATATTGTATTAGCCTTTGGAAAGGCATATTCAAGCATTTATGGCAAGTAGATTAGCATTTAATTCAAAGATTGGTCAATCGGGTACTTAAACATGCTACTAGGTCAAACATGGCAATTCTACCTATTATCCTAAGGAATTAGCTCTGATACCAATCTGTCGCACCCCAACCGATGGCGGAAACATCGGGGTAGTGGCACTAGGCGACCAGATTATCTCATGAAAATTCCATAACAATTATCTATCAACATCATTTAACATTTAACGTCCCATACCATTAAACACAATATTTCAAAATAACTATTACAGATACTTGTTTTTCCCATAACATAAAAAGGTTCGATTTTCCCTAGATTTATTACATTTGAACTAAACGAAACAACTAAACTAAGCACAATCCAATGCATCCATGCTAAAATCCTCAACCTGTTACACATGTTAAAATACAAGTCAATACAATTAAGTAAAGGTGAGCATACAGGTTTTTGTACTACTAGCATAATAGAGAAAGCGTTTGCGAAATAGTCTAACTACATATCATGATACACCGAAATATTTCACACAGATTAACATAGGCTTATTTCTCATGCTAACTACCGTGAGAAGGCTTGCGCGTCCATCCTAACTAGACCCCGTCGGGTGTAAGCCACACTATAGTACCACACTAGCTAAGGAGGCAAGTTAACGAAAATAAGTCCTAGTCACATGTTTCTAGTATCACGTATTGAGCATATATAATCAGATTATTCGCGTGTGATAAACAGTTTGATTTGTGAGGTGATTTTGATATAGGAACGTATGTAACACCTAAAAAGTGCATTAAAGTGAGAATGGGTCAAGTATACTCACTGTGGGTGCGTTTTAGGTAGGATTAGAGATCTGAGAAGAGTCGTGAAGAGCGTCGGATCAGCCTGCATACGCGAACGAAAGTGCATCAGTCTCCGAAAAGGTGAAACGGTGAAGTTTTGGTTGGGCAGTAGACAAATTCGGCCGAACTTATATGTAAACATACAAGTTCGAGCGAACTTGTAAGGTTTTGGTGATGTTAGAGTCAAGTTCGGGCGAACTTGTAAGTTTCTCAGGGAAACTTGACAAGTTCGAGCGAACTTGTGGGATTTTGGTAAGAGAAGA
Organism: Scalesia atractyloides; assembly: GCA_947069175.1. NCBI lineage: Eukaryota > Viridiplantae > Streptophyta > Magnoliopsida > Asterales > Asteraceae > Scalesia > Scalesia atractyloides. Next base: position 31,374,230 of record CAMTDV010000021.1, read on the forward strand.
GACAAGTTCGGCCGAACTTGTGAAGTTTCTTGAGAAACTTGCAAGTTCGAGCGAACTTGAGGGTTACTGAGTAAAATGTGAGTATTTCCACTCAAGTTCGGCCGAACTTGGCCCCTTGAGGGCAAGTTCGAGCGAACTTGACTTCCTGTGCTGTCAAAATCAGTGCAATCTTGAGCGAACTTGATGTTTTCGGGTCCAAAATCTTGCGTTTTCGCGTCGTTTGCTGAGGAAATCGAGTGCCCATCCGTCCAACCTTAAGCCACTGAGTAAAACTTAGGCTGGAGAGGTCTTTTGCAGAGAATTTAGCCATTTTACAGAAACTCGGGCTAATCCCGGCGAACTTGATGGTTCGTACGGGTTAGTCCAGCTTGTGTGAAGTGATGATTTCATCCTTGTGCTTCTGGATCTAAATTTAGCTTCGACAACGCCTCGTTCCACTCAAAAGTGAACGAAACATACGTCATTAGTCCGAAAATGGTGCAAAAATCAAAGCTTTAAAGGTTTTACTCAGATCTAAGTATAGATCTGAGTGAAAAAAACAGAAGTTTTATGGAAAAAGATGAAGATTTTGTAAAATAGAAGAGATTTGATGAAAAACGAAGGCAATGCCTTGTGCAAAATCGTTGTAAACGTTTGTAAAACGTTGTTGAACATCATTGTAGTTGAAATCGGGTTGATTCTTACTTAGAAAACAGAGGGTTTCGGGTTTCGGGAGCTCAGAGCGAAGTTCAGCAAGCTCAAATGAGAGAATGGGGCTGACTATTTATAGGAGAAGGCAAAAATGAGAGCTGGTGGAGTTAAGTTCGGTCGAACTTGCATGTTTTCATGCAAGTTCGGGCGAACTTGTTAAGTAATTGAGGAGATCAATCAAGTTCGTCCGAACTTGACCCTTGAAGGGCAAGTTCGAGCGGACTTGAGTGAATGAAGGATTCTGAGTTAATCAGCCAAGTTCGAGCGAACTTGTCCAAATATTGGATTTTCTTCGTTTATTTCGCGTTAAGTGTTCGTTTGGCTATTCGGTTCGTATTATATAGTTATATTAAGCGTTATAATTGATATAATAGTGCGATTTAGCGATTCGAGTGTGCGAGAGCGTTGCGATAGCGAGCGTAATCATAACCACAAACATACACAACACATAAATAATAAAAAACCATATAATTAACTGAGAGCTACGATTTGATGAGATTAGAGATGCGATTTAATAAGCAATTAGATGTGATATAACATACATAATCATAATTAACTAACATAAACTTCATTAATAAGCGAATCTCGGATTTACAAAGCATAGATACAATCGATAACAAAGAAAAAAATAACAACGAATTTCCGAGGTGTTACAGTCTCCCCTACTTTAGGGAATTTCGTCCCGAAATTCAAGTAGTAGCTGTAAGAAATAGATGCGGGTACTTGGCCTTCATATCACTTTCCGATTCTCAAGTAAACTCGGCGCCGCGTTTGCCCTCCCATCGGACTTTCACGATAGGGATGCGAGAGCGTCGTAGTTTGTTAGTCTCTCGGTCGATGATTTCCACAGGCTTTTTCACGAAATGGAGAGTCTCGTTAATTTGCAGATCTTCGAGAGGTACATGGAGATTCTCTTCGGCTAGGCATTTCTTGAGGTTAGACACGTGGAAAGTCCGATGTACGTTATTAAGTTCCGCCGGTAGTTCGAGACGATAGGCTACTTTACCGATCCTTTCCAGAATCTTAAAGGGTCCAACGTATCGAGGCGCTAGCTTTCCTTTGTTGCCAAAGCGGACCACTCCCTTCCAAGGTGCAACCTTTAGGAGAACGTGATATCCCACTTTGAACTGTAGGGGCTTGCGGCGTTTATAGGCATAACTCTTTTGACGACTCCGAGCTTTCAAGAGATTGTCTCTGATCTGGAGGATCTTGTCCGTCGTTTCTTGAATTAGCTCGGGACCGGTGATTTGTGCTTCTCCGATCTCGTGCCATGCATAGGCGATCGACACTTTCTTCCATACAGTGCCTCAAAAGGAGCCATTTGAATGCTGGCATGATAACTATTATTGTACGAGAATTCGATTAAGGTAAATGCGTATCCCAGTTACCACCAAAATCTATGATGCACGCACGAAGCATGTCTTTGAGGGTGCGGATCATGCGCTCAGTCTGACCGTCGGTTTGAGGGTGAAAAGCGGTACTTAGATTAAGCGTAGTACCGAGGGCGGATTGAAAGGTTTCCCAGAGACGAGAGGTAAAGTGACCGTCGCGGTCAGAAATGATGTCACGAGGCATCCCGTGTCGATAAATAAGTTCATCGGTATAGATTCGGGCTAACCGTTCGACCTTAAAGTCTTCTCGTATTGCAATAAAGTGCGCGAATTTGGTAAGACGATCAACGATAACCCAATTGTTATCATGACCAGAGGAAGTGCGGGGAAGTTTCGTAATAAAGCCCATAGCTATACTCTCCCACTTCCACATCGGGATTTCGGGTTGTTCGAGTAAACCAGAGGGCCTTTGATGCTCGGCTTTAACCTTCGAGCAGGTTAAGCACTTTGAAACGTACACGGCGATATCCTTTTTCATGCCCGGCCACCGGTACTTAGGACGAAGGTCCTAGTACATCTTGTCGGCACCGAGGTGAATGGAATATCGAGATTTATGAGCTTCGGTCATTAATAATTCACGAAGATTGTCAGGGGTAGGAATCCAAATGCGATCGAGATAGTAATGAATACCATTAGGTTTAAAACGAGCTGAGTTTCGACACCACATTTCATTTCGTCCTCCAAAGTATTCTCGTTAAAACAAGCAAACTGAGCGGAGCGAATAAGAGTTTCAAGATCATTCAAATCTTGAGAGTCACGAACACTATATACATAGCTTCATCTACTTAGGGCATCGGCGACGACGTTTGCTTTGCTAGGATGGTAGCGTATCTCACAATCGTAATCGTTGAGACGTTCAACCCATCTGCGTTGGCGCATATTCAGTTCCTTTTGATTGAAGATATGTTGTAAGCACTTATGGTCGGTGAAGATCGTACACTTAGTACCGTAAAGGTAGTGTCGTCATATCTTCAATGCAAAAACAACTGCACCGAGTTCGAGATCGTGGGTTGTGTAATTCTTCTCGTGGATCTTGAATTGTCGAGACGCATACGCGATAACCTTGTCTCGTTGCATGAGAACACAACCAAGACCAAGGTTTCAGGCATCGCAGTAAACGACGAAATCGTCGTCTCCGTCGGGTAAAGCGAGTAGGGAGCGTTGCATAGCATACGCTTGAAAGTTTGAAAAGCTTCCTCTTGCTTGGATTCCCAAACAACAGGTTTGTCTTTATGAGTTAAAGCGGTAAGTGGCACGGCGATTTTCGAGAAGTCAGCGATGAATCGACGGTAGTAACCCGCCAATCCAAGAAATGAACGGATTTCGAAAGCATTTTTCGGTGTAATCCAACTCTTGATGGCTTCAATCTTTGCAGGGTCGACGTGAATTCCTTGACTGTTAACGATATGACCGAGAAATTGGACTTCTTCGAGCCAGAATTCACATTTAGAGAACTTAGCATAAAGGCGATTACCTTGAAGAAGTTCGAGGACTAAACGAAGATGGCGCGCGTGTTCGTCTCTCGACTTCGAATAGATAAGGGTATCATCAATGAAAACAATGACGAAATGATCTAAGAAAGCTTACACACACGGTTCATCAGGTCCTGAAAACCGTGGGTGCATTTGTTAGATCAAAAGGCATGACCACGAATTCGAAATGGCCATAGCGAGTACGAAAGGCGGTTTTCGGAATGTCTTCTTCCAATACGCGCAATTGATGATAGCCAGAACGTAAATCGATCTTAGAAAAACAAGTAGCACCTTGAAGCTGATCAAATAAGTCATCGATACGAGGAAGGGGATAGCGGTTCTTTATCGTGAGTTTGTTAAGTTCACGATAATCGATGCACATTCGGAACGATCCATCCTTCTTTTTCACGAAAAGGACGGGTGCGCCCCAAGGCGAAGTGCTCGGGCGTATGAAACCTTTATCAAGAAGCTCTTGAAGTTAGCTTGATAACTCGCGCTTTTCGGATGGTGCGAGGCGATAAGGAGCTTTAGCAACGGGAGTAGCACCTGGAATCAAATCGATACGGAATTCAACATCTCGAGTAGGGGTAAACCGGGTAAATCGTCGGGAAAGACCTTAGGAAATTCACAAAAAACGGGAACGTCTTTATAAGTCTTCCTTTCTTTCTCTGGGTTCACGATATAGGCGAGGAAAGCAACACATTGCTTTCGCAAACATTTGTGTGCTTGAGTACAAGACAAAAGCATCAACTTCTTTGAGGGAGTTTCACCATTTACATGAAGTTGATCACCGTTTGGGTGAGGGAATCAGATCATTTTATCGAAACAAACAACTTCAGCATGATTCTCGCGAAGAAAATCCATACCTACTATGATATCGAAGCTACCTAACTGCATAGGTATGAGGTTGATCGAGAAGATGTGGCTGTTGAGATCGAGAGAACAACCACGTAAGACGGAATTGACGGTAACGGATTTTCTGGTGGCGACTTCTCACATCGAAAGTATTTGGGAGTTTAGCGCGCTTACAATTTAAAAACTTTTCGAATTCTAACGATACAAAACAGTTATTGGCATTAGTATCAAATAAACATGAAGCATAAATACCATTAACGAGAAATGTACCATTGACAACATTGTTGTCATTCTAGGCCTGGCGGTGGTTGAGATTGAAGGCTCTGCCACGTGCAGCTTGTGGTTGTTGTTGCTGCTGTGGCGGCTGAGGCTGCAGTGCTGGCTGCTCTTGCTTGACAGGACGATTCGGACATACATTGGCGAAATGATTCGGATCACCACACACATAGCACACACGTGCTTTTGGAGCTTGCTGCTGATTGGCTTGAGGAGAGCGGGTAAAGCTGGAGCTGTTGGAGCCTGAGGAGCTGGCTGACGAGGACCTGATCGGCAACTCACAGTAATATGGCCGTAGATATTGCAGTTTGTGCAAAAACGGCAGTTGCCACCAACGGCATGATGATAAGTGCACTTAAGGCACAGAGGGTGAGGTCCGGTATACGAGCGCTTAGCTGGAGGTGCGTCCTGAGCAGGAGCCTGATAAGGCTGAGAGTTGAGCGGTGTAGTAGCGGCGTAGTTCTTACTTGGGTTTCCTCTCTTGCGTCCCTGACGCCTTCCCTTGGGATCGCTGGGTGGTTCAATAGCAGCAGTGGGTTCGGTAACAGCTTGATTGGCAACTTTTGCATGGTTCTTGAAATAACCATCTTGAACTCTCTGATCATTGATCTCAGCGGCGAGCATGTAGGTTTCCTCGATGGTTGTAGTACGAGCAACTTTCACGAAATTCGCGACACATTCGGGTAAACCAAGGATGTACTTGTTGATAGCTTTCTCAGTAGTATCAACCTGGCTGGGACAGATGATGCTCAAAATCTTGAATCGAGCGGTAAATCCAGCATTGTCGGGACCATCTTGCTTTATACCCCAAAACTCATTCTCGAGCTTTTGCATCTCGTGTGGAGGACAGAACTCCTTCATCATTACTTCCTTGAGTTCCTCCCAAGACAGATTATAGCCTTCGTCATTACCGCACCTATTTCTTTCGGCGGTCCACCAGTCAAGAGCACGGGACTGGAAGACTCCGGTAGCATTCACTGTGCGAAGGTCATCGGGGCATCCACTTTGCCTAAAAGTGACCTCAATGGCGTCGAACCAATGGAACATAGAAGTCGGTCCATCGTTGCCCGTGAAGGCGAGAGGTGCACAAGCCTTGAAATTTTTGAAACTAAACCGAGGCTTGGGGTTTCGGCTTTCGAGTCAACGGATGAGTTACTGCTCACAGCGTGAATTTCTGAGACGATTTGCGGGATGACCTTAGCTATTTCCTTGGCTACCATTGTAGCGATACGGTTATCAGCGTTACTGCGCTGGAGGTTCCTTCGGGTGTGCGATCCCATTGAAGACATCTACACGAAGGATTTAGATTAGATGAGATTCGATTATAATAGAGTTATATTTAAATATTTATTATTATTATTATTATTCATACAAGGCACAAAATCACATAAACACGTAGACACGTATACACGTAGGCACATAAGCACGTAAGCACATAAGTACGTAAGCACGTAAGCATATAATCCATGTAAGCACATATTTTGCACGTATTCACCTTCTTATAAGTAAAGAGTAGCGCGTTCGAGATGCGATATAATAGCGAGATATAAGCGATATATAAGCGAGTAATACCGCACATGAGGCACACATGTCCTCATAGGCGTAAGCGAGTTAAGCGATTAGTTTGGTTGGTGTATTAATTTAGCGTTTTATATTACGAGAGCTGTGCGAGTTGTGCATACATTCGATGGGGCGTAAATGCGATAAATCGAGAAATCGAATAAAGCGAAAATTCCAAAATTCAAACTTTAAAAATAATAAACTGATGATGCGTAAATCGACGATATAGGCTTAAATCAATTGGGAATGTCCTGGGTTTTGAGACGTTTTACACGCCAAAGTGATTCGACTACCCTTTGCATTTGGACCCACGCTTTGGCCTAATAGATAAACGTTCTCACCGCAAGTGGCTAACGACTTTTACCCTTCCAGTTAATACGTGTTCCAAACCATCAGCATAACCGAGACTTTGGTGAGATTGAAAATCGAAGCACGGAATTAGTTATTAAGATGCGTGTTTCACACCTAACTTAACAACATCATTCCTAGTTGTGGCCACACTCATCGATCACATCGGGCATTCCACTAGATAGAAAGGGAGATGTTCTTGAGGTTTGGATGTCACTCCTAACTCAACGAAGATATCTCGTGATAGTAATACGCGAATGAGCGATCTTATTGAGAGTTCTTGGTTATCACACCTAATCTCAACTTGATCCTGTTTGTTGGATATGAGCGTTTCATAATCGTGTATATTGTATTAGCCTTTGGAAAGGCATATTCAAGCATTTATGGCAAGTAGATTAGCATTTAATTCAAAGATTGGTCAATCGGGTACTTAAAATACTACTAGGTCAAACATGGCAATTCTACCTATTATCCTAAGGAATTAGCTCTGATACCAATCTGTCGCACCCCAACCGATGGCGGAAACATCGGGGTAGTGGCACTAGGCGACCAGATTATCTCATGAAAATTCCATAACAATTATCTATCAACATCATTTAACATTTAACGTCCCATACCATTAAACACAATATTTCAAAATAACTATTACAGATACTCGTTTTTCCCATAACACAAAAAGGTTCGATTTTCCCTAGATTTATTACATTTGAACTAAACAAAACAACTAAACGAAACGACTAAACTACGCACATCCAATGCATCCAAGATAAAATCCTCAACCTGTTACATACATTAAAATACAAGTCAATACAATTAAGCAACAGTGAGCACACAGGTTTTTGTACTGACTCGCATAAAAGAGAAAGCGTTTGCGAAATAGTCTAACTACATATCATGATACACCGAAACATTTCACACCGATTAACATAGGCTTATTTCTCATGCTAACTACCGTGAGAAGGCTTGCGCGTCCATCCTAACTAGACCCCGTCGGGTGTAAGCCACACTATAGTACCATACTAGCTAAGGAGGCAAGTTAACAAAATAAGTCTGAGTCACATGTTTCTAGTATCACGTATTAAGAATATATAATCAGATTATTTGCATGTGATAAACAGGTTTGATTTGTGAGGTGATTTTGATATAGGAACGTATGTAACACCCAAAAAGTGCATTAAAGCGAGAATGGGTCAAGTATACTCACTGTGGGTGCGTTTTAGGTAGGATTAGAGATCGGAGAAGAGTCGTGAAGAGCGCCAGATCAGCCTTCATATGCGAACGGAAGTGCATCATTCTCCGAAAAGCTGAAACGGTGAAGTTTTGGTTGGGCAGTAGACAAGTTCGGCCGAAATTGTATGTAAACATACAAGTTCGAGCGACTGTAAGGTTTGGTGATGTTGAGTCAAGTTGGCGAACTTGTAAGTTTTCAGGAAAATGACAAGTTCGAACGAACTTGTGGGATTTTGGTAAGAGAAGAGACAAGTTCGGCCGAACTTGTGAAGTTTCCTGAGAAACTTTGCAAGTTCGAGCGAACTTGAGGGTTACTGAAGTAAAATGTAAGTATTTCCACTCAAGCTCGGCCGAACTTGACCCCTTGAGGGCAAGTTCGAGTAAACTTGACTTCCTGTGCTGTCAAAATCAGTGCAATCTCGAGCGAACTTGATGTTTTCGGGTCCAAAATCTTGTGTTTTCACGTCTTTTGCTGAGGAAATCGAGTGCCCATCCCTCCAACCCTAAGCCACTGAGTAAAACTTAGGCTGCAGAGGTCTTTTGGAGTGAACTTAGCCATTTTACAGAAACTCGGGCTAATCCGGGCGAACTTGATGGTTCGTACGGGTTAGCCAAGCTTGTATAAAGTGACGATTTCGTCCTTATGCTTCCGGATCTGAGATTTAGCTTCAACAACGCCTCGTTTCGCTCAAAAGAGAACGAAACATACGTCATTAGTCCGAAAATGGTGTAAAAATCAAAGCTTTAAAGGTTTTACTTAGATCTAAGTATAGATCTGAGTGAAAAAAATCGAAGTTTTATGGAAAAAGATGACGATTTTGTAAAATATAAGATATTTGATGAAAAACGAAGGCAATGCCTTGTGCAAAATCGTTGTAAACGTTTGTAAAACGTTGTTGAACATCATTGTAGTTGAAATCGGGTTGATTCTTACTTAGAAAAAAGGGTTTCGGGTTTGGGAGCTCTGAGCGAAGTTGCAGCAAGATCAAATGAGAGAATGGGGATGACTATTTATAGGAGAAGGCAAAAATGAGAGCTGGTGGAGTCAAGTTCGGTCGAACTTGCATGTTTTCATGCAAGTTCGGGCGAACTTGCTAAGTAATTGAGGGAGATCAGTCAAGTTCGGCCGAGCTTGACCCTTGAAGGGCAAGTTCGAGCGTACTTGAGGTAAATGAAGGATTCTGAGTTAATCAGCCAAGTTCGGCCGAACTTGGGGTCACCCAAGTTCGAGCGAACTTGTCCAAATATTGGATTTTCTTCATTTATTTCGCGTTAAGTGTCCGCTTGGCTATTCCGTTCGTATTAAATAGTTATATAAGCTTATAATTGATATAATAGTGTGATTTAGCGATTCGAGTGTGCGAGAGCGATGCGAAAGCGAGCGTAATCATAACCACAAACATACACAACACATAAATAATATAAAACCATATAATTAACTGCGAGCTGCGATGTGATGGGATTAGTGATGCGATTTAATAAGCGATTAGATGTGATATAACATACATAATCATAATTAATTAACATAAACTTCATTAATAAGTGAATCTCAGATTTACAAAGGATAGATACAATCGATAACAAAGTAAAAGATAACAACAAATTTTCGAGTTTTTACAATAGTGTTGGTAGGTTTGTGTGTGTTCGATTGTTATTTGTATATATATTTTACAAATAAATATTTGTTTTCTAGTATTTAATCGTGTGTGAGCGTGCCTTGCACGCTTGTCATTGGGCCTAGCCCATGCCATCTTGTCTTTGGGCCTAGCCCATGTTATCTTGTCATTGGGCCTAGCCCATGTTATCTTATCATTGGGCCTAGCCCATGTTTTCTGGTCATTGGGCCTAACCCATGTTTTCTTGTCATTGGGCCTAGCCCATGTCTTTTATACATTTTGGGTCTAGCCCATGTCTTTTATGTATTGGGCCTAGCCCACTTAACTTTCAGGAATCCATTAAGTTATGAGATCTATGAAATTATATAATTGGGGCTAGCCCACAATTATTAAATAAATTGAGTCCATGTGGGAAGTCTTATACTTACATAATTTTACTAAGCATAGTTTGCCAAGTACTTCATATACTCATGTTCTTACTTAGTAATCTTTTTATACTTTTTAAACTTTCCGGATTTTTGTTCTGGGTAATAAATATATAAACATAAGTTCAGTGTCAAAAATATTTATTTTTAGACACGTCGTTGTGATCACTTAACATATATATTTTTGGTGTCGATGAAACAACCGAGTGTCGTAGTAATCTCCTTTTGATGACACTTTGCTTCTTTGTCGTTGGTGACGATATATTTCCCTTTATTTAACGAAATAAATTGTGTGTCTTAATTGTCAGCTTGAAATTTTCATAATTTCATAAGGATATATTTCCGTGGGCTCGTCCGTTGTCCGATTTGTTCATTCGTCCTTTTATTCGCTTCAAGATATATAGTTATAGCATTTTCCTTATCATTTTGAGGGTGTTGATTACATGCATTTTTGTAGATTATTCTACTTGTTTTCTGGTATGTATTTGTGTATTTTCACATGTAATGTGTTTAGTATTTGGCATGTATTCCTAACACTAATACATACACATAATACGCAAGTATTTTTACACCAGATAAGTACTTGAAAAGTATATATAATTTTTACCAAAATTATACTTACACATATATTTACTCCCATTATTTTTGGACTTGTAAAAATACACTTAAATGTTTATAACAAGTCTTGGATAAGTAAAGTATAACCCTTGTCATAAAACTTCATTAATGATGATTATGACCACTAATCGCATTTAACCTGTTAATCCCCCGTTAATCAAACTTTTAATCGTGATTAGGTTTTTAGAAAATTTCACCATAGTTTCACCTAAACTAAGGCTTTTTCCACGTTTCAAAAACGTATTTAAGTTGCAAATCAATTTCCCCAAATCATCATTATGCCATCAAATTTCATTAAAACCATTTTACCACCAATAATCACATATGTCTTCCACTTTTCATGAGCTTTCGCCACATGCATTCTTTTAAGACTTTTTAAGGAAATGATGTCTTATGTTCATCTTTATAAACACCATCTTTGTGAAATCTTGGTTTCATATATTTTTATATTGTGAAAACATCATTAAAAGTTTCATATCTTTTCTGGTTATCATATTAACAAGACTTTTTATGTCCACTTTTTATAACAAATTTCTTATAACTTGTTTTATACAAAAACCAAGTTTACTAGTTTTTCAAAACTCTAGTTTCAAGCCCAATCCATGTTTTATTCCATTAAGAACAATAATCAAGTTATACGTATGTAAAGCTCATGATTTTGAAGATGATGATCTTGTATGATTTGAACATATACACGTTTAAATCATATTTTCAAGTCTAACATGGTAAGACAAGATCATCATAAACTCATCTTCGAACAACCTACTTTAACATAATCAACAAGGTTACACTAACTAGATACACTAATCTACACAAATAACCACATAAGAAGTTATGATTAGTATATTATTAAGTTTGAGATCAGGTTTTTTTGTATGATTTTTCTTAATCTTCAAGATAATCAACTTGTATTTTTGTAAACTACACTAATCAAGAAGCTTAAATATGATGGTTAGAAGGCTTACAACTTTGCACAAGCTAAACAAGAATATTAAGATGAGATTTAAGCTCCAAGAAGATCCCTAATGAAGCTCCATGCTTAGATGATCTTGTAGTGGCTAGAATATAGTGAAAATGAGGTGTTTTTGGAGTGAAAATGGTGGTGTTTGGGTGCCTTCTTTGAGCCGTGAACAATGGGAGCACAAAAGGGGTTTGTGGAGTTTGAAAGTTGTTGTGAAAATGATAAGGATAATGGTAAGGTAATGTGTTATATCTTTCACCATCACACTAGTCAACAACCAATCCATGAGCCATGCTTCAAGTCTTGCAAGCTTCAACAAAATTTCAAGTGGGTGGGACCCACTTTGACCATCCATAATGAAGGGGGTAAAGTGTAACATTTTTTTATAAAAGCCTTAACTTACTAGATATTTTGGTAATTAATTAAAGTATGGTGATTAGGGTTTAATTACACCATTAGGGGGTAATTAGGGATTAGGACTTGAATTTCTATTAACTAGTTCACTAGACTAGTAGAAATGGTAATTTGATACCTTGGATACTTTCCGTTTGGTCGTTAGCTAGTTAACGACACTTTTATTTCCTACTGACGAGGGTTTTTCCGCAAGTTGTTATTCCGCATACAAAGAATGTATGAAGTGATTTTGGATTCCAAAATAAGCTTAACTAGTTCGCCATGTCTTTTTTTTGTTGTTTTGGCGTCGAAAATATCGTTTACTAGCTTGTCGGTTCAAAAAAGGACAAGTTGTGGGGGTTGCAACGTAGCACCGAAAGCTTATGTTTCGTACACCCGATTAATGTTCTCATATTGTTTCCATGTGTTTGTCATCATTTATCATATTTCTGGAGTCTCGGAAATGCTAAATTATTAGTTCGGATGAGTTAAATTTTTTTTAATTTTAGCCGAACGGACGATTTTGTGATAACTTGTCATACCGGAAAGTTGTGTAATTTTGTAAGATTTGTTCCCACCTAAGTGTTTTCATATATATATATATATATATATATATATATATATATATATAGACTCAGTTATGTCATGTAACATTCGTCGAAAAACGGGTTCTAAAACCCGCACCATTTTTTTATCAAGTTTATATTATGATCTTTTTGTTACAAATTTATGTTAATCATTTAAGAGATTCGTTATATTAATAATATAAATAAAGATAATAATAATAATAATAAACTATATATATATATATATATATATATAATAGTTATACAATCAAAAAAACAATAAAAAGGGGTAGACCGCGGGAATCGAACCCGGGTCTCACCCCTAACCAAACACACAACACACCGTTACACCACTCACAAAACATATGAAATGACCAACCAATAAATCTTTTAACTCATATTATCTCCTTGAATCCGAATTCAAAGAATGCCGCCCTGTAACGGCACGCAAACAATCTGGAAATCATCAAGATTTCCTTTTCTCTGCAATTGACTGAAGAATACGTTCCCAATCTTGAATCTAGACGCAAATCAAGCTAAATCACGTTCAATTAGATTTGCAAACAACTCGCCCGTAACCGTTTTTTTACTGAAAACTTCAACTCGAAACCGAAACCAACAATTGGTTACTGACTCACCCTATAAATACCTATCAAACCCACTCATCCCTGCGCGCACACTCACTCAATCACCTAAAAATTTCTGTGAAGTCTTGCTCTGTGTTGGTCTGTCGGAGTAATTCGCTAAATCGCCGGAAAACTTTCGCCGGAGTTTATCACCTGGGTCTCGATTGTTTTCGGTATGAATTCTTAATCTTTTCTGTCAGTTCTATTCGATTCATTTGTTTAATCTAAAACAACAGATCAGTGAAATCAAATGTTTAACAAATCTGTTTTCAGTTCTGGGTTAATGAAGAAGATGAATATCGAGTCGTTTATGAATATAATTAAAATCAGTATTTTAAACGGGTTAGACACACAATACAGTGGTGGACTGTGTGCATTTCATACTATCGATACCGAGTTCGATCCTTGACACAACACCTATCCACTGTAATAAAATGTTTTTTTTAACCGAAACCATATTAACTCGCTGTAAGATGTTAAGTATAATAAAATTTCAATATATAACGGGTTTGACACCCAGCCCAGTTGGTTGGGCTGGGTGCAACGCAACAGTTAGGTCACGGGTTCGAGGCCAGTCCTTACGCTGGTACGAGGACTTTAAAATTTTTTTAAAATTAAATTAATTCTGTTTAATCTAACAAGTATATAAATATAATTAAAACAGAAAATATTTCGGGTTAGACACGTAGCTCAGTTGGTAGAGCTGCGTGCATGGATACGAGAGGTCACGAGTTCGAACCTCACACGCTGCCTACAATTAAACCGGTTGAACCGGCCGTTGACCAGTCAACCCTAGGAAAAGGGTAATTTTTTCAATTAAAAATCCTTTTTATTTTCTTTGAAAATTTGTTAAAAATACCTCAAAATAAGGTTTTGAAGCCTAAAAATTTACATTAAATTCACAAAAATAAATCTAAAAATCTCATTAAGAGCACTAATTAAAAATATTAATTTCAAATGAAATTTATTTATTTATCGAGTTATTACGTTATTATTTAGGTTAGTTTCTCTTCGTCGGCTAAATCTTAAATTCGTGCGTACTCTTCATCAACCAAGGCAACGCACCCACTGTGAGTGAATTCTTACAAATTCCCCTTTTTATTCATGTTTTGGGGTGTATCATGTGTCGCTTTATTTAATTTCGTTTATTCAAACTTGTGCTATTACCATTATATGATCTAAACATGTGATGTAAATATTGTTTGTTGTGATGTGTTTACATTTTGTCAAGTTGCATGCAAATCATTCATTAGGCCCATCAGTTCCTCGTGGGAGACGAGTTGAACATCGCGTGCCTCATTAGATCGGCTCCGTTTGATTGAGCCTTGATCTCATTGTTCATCATTTGGTGTGTGCGTGTGCATTAATTGATATTATGTGTATTGTGATTAAATTTACATTTACGTTTACTCATATGTGGTTATGCACCTTTTATAAACCAATATAATAAATTCGTTCAAATGTTTTCATAAGATTCACTCGCCAACTTTTGTTGACCCAAAACCCTATTTTTACACATGATACAGGTGGACAGGTTGAAGCAAGGAACACATAGGGAAATTGCCTTAGAAGAAAAATAATGAAGTCATGAAAAATGTATTTGAACATGTTGTACTTATATGTTTATTGTAATTTTCTTCTTTAAAAAGAAATAATAAATATGAAACTTTATAGTAAATGTCATGAGCTTTGATGAAAACCCAATCATGCCCCGACTACCATTTCCGCTGCGGGTCAGAGTGTGACATGTCATCAGTATGTCTTAATCCATTGTTCTGTTCCGTTCTGCGGTTTGCTGGCATGAATAGTGCAACCGTGAATAGTGCGCCCAACACTCTCTACCAACACTTTTAGGACATAGTTTTGGTTGTTTCACGACACCACGAAACCCAACATATGTTATAGCATTGTCTACTTGTCCTAACACTGTTTTTTGACGTACGATACGGTTACGTAAATAAATTACGTTAAATGCATGAGATTTTAGAATAAAATAGGTGATTTGATTGTTCGGAATTACCGGTTATTTGTGGTTTGTCACATACTCCCCCTGTTAACCCAACATATGTTATAGCATTGTCTACTTGTCCTAACACTGTTTTCTGACGTACGACACGGTTACGTAAATAACTTCTGTTAAATGCATGAGATTTTAGAATAAAATAGGTGATTAGATTGTACGGAATTACCGGTTATTTGCGGTTTGTCACATACTCCCCCTGTTAAAAAGAATTTTGTCCCGAAATTCACTTTGAGACGTCCTCCGAATGGGTCTTCTCGAACAGTGAGGGTACTTTGTCTTGATTTGGTCTTCACGTTCCCATGTGTATTCGGGTCCGTAACGGGAGTTCCAGCGGACCTTGACTAGTTTGACTCGGCTCCTTCTTGTTTTTTGAACTTTCAAGTCCATAACCTCAACGGGTTCTTCGGTAAATTGGAGCTTGTCATCAATATGAATTTCATCCGCTGGGATGATAACTGTCTCGTTGGTTGGACTTTTCTTTAGATTAGATACATGGAATGTGTCGTGTACATTATTGAGCTCTTCTGGCAACTTTAACTTGTATGCAACTATACCAACCTTTGCCATAATTTCAAAGGGTCCAATATATCTCAGGTTTAGTTTTCCCCGTTTCCCGAATCTAGCTACGCCTTTCCAAGCCAAGACTTTTAGTAATACTTTGTCTCCGACCTCGAAGGATAATGGTTTGCGTCGCCGATCTGCGTAGCTCTTTTATCTATCCCAAGCTGTCTTGATACGCTCGCGGATCTTGAATATCTTGTCTGTGGTTTCTTGGACTAGTTCGGGACCAATGAGTTGTTTGTCACCGACTTCCGCCCAACATAGCGGAGACCGGCACTTTCATCCATAAAGTGCTTCGAATGGTGCGGCCTTAATACTTGTGTGATAACTGTTATTGTAGGAAAACTCTACCAACGGTAAATAGTATCCCAGTTTCCGCCTAAATCCATCACACAGGCGCGAAGCATGTCCTCCAAAGTTTGGATGGTTCGTTCGCTTTGGCCATCGGTTTGCAGATGATATGCCGTGCTTAGATCCAAACGAGATCCAAATGAGGCTTGTAATGATTGCCATATCCACGACACAAAGCGACCATCTCTATCTGAGATTATCGAGACTGGCACTCCATGACGTGCCACAACTTCCTTAAGGTAAAGTTCAGCTAACTTCTCGGTGCTGTCTTTTTCACGAATGGATAAGAAATGTGCTGACTTGGTTAACCGGTCAATAATAACCCAAATCATGTCATGACCTCGTGAGGTCCACGGTAGCTTTGTAATAAAATCCATTGATATATGTTCCCATTTCCAAACGGGAATCTCGGGTTGCTATAATAGACCAGATGGTTTCTGATACTCGGCCTTGACCTTCGCACAAGTTAGGCATTTTCCAACATAGGTCACAATATCTCCCTAGAGATTAGGCCACCAATAATACTCTTTCAAATCTTGATACATTTTATCAGATCCCTGATGGATTGAGTATTTTGACTTGTGTGCTTCGTCCAGTACCAAGTCTCGTAAATCTCCAAAATAGGGAACCCAGATCCTTCCCATGAAATACAAAGTTCCATCTTTGTTTGGTTCCATTTGTTTTTCCATTCCCCGTAAAGATCCTGCTTAAATGTTTCCGGTTTTAGAGCTTCTTGTTGTGCATCACGCACATGAGTCGTAAAGTTTGTCTGGATTGTCATTTCTAAAGCTCGTACGTACCTTTCGGCTCAAGGCATCTGCCACTACATTTGCCTTGCCCAGGTGATACTTGATCTCACAGTCATAATCGTTCAACAGTTCAACCCAACGTCGTTGGCGCATATTTAGTTCCTTTTGGTTGAATACATGTTGAAGGCTTTTATGATTTGTGAATATGGTGCACTTAGTGCCATATAAATAATGACGCCAGATTTTCAATGCGAATACCACTACGCCTAGCTCTTGGTCATGAGTGGTATAGTTCTTTTCGTGAACTTTTAACTATCGCGACGCGTATGCAATGACTTTTTCATGTTGCATTAACACGCAACCCAAGCCTTGATGTGATGCCTCACAATACACCACAAAGTCATCGGTACCATCTAGAAGCGATAGTATCGGCGCCTGGCATAGTTTGTCCTTCAACAACTGGAAAGCCGACTCTTGTTTTTCTCCCTAATTGAACTTTTTATCCTTTTGTGTAGGCGAGGTTGGCGGTTAAGCAATTTTTGAAAAATTCTCAATGAATCTCCGTAATATCCCTCCAAACCTAGAAATTGGCGTACCTCCGTGGGAGTCTTTGGGGCATTCCATTTCTTTATGGCTTCTATCTTAGACGGGTCGACATGTGTGATATCCCGGGTTTTTTTGGATAACTTAAACGTAATACTTGTCAATCTAATCACGTGCTAGATGTACGAACGTGTACGAATTAAATGAACACGAGATGTGTGTTGTGTGATTGTTTTAGTAATTGAATAATTAGAGTAGATACATACACGAACTAAACCGAACCGCGACACGAACCAAAGTGATTCATTGTGACTCTAGGAGTTAACAAGTTTTAAACCTTAACTCAAGTATTCGGCCGAGAACGAGAATTAAACACAAACCGAGAACAACCCAAACCGAAACCCATAGCATGCAACCTTAGTCCTTGGCCGCGAGATCAAACCCAAACCAAACTAACTCACCCTAGTCCTCGGCCACATGATCAAAACCCAAACCAACCCGCCCAAGTCACTTGCGGCCGTGTGCAAACCCAACCCGTAACCTTATCCCTTGCGCTTATATATATCATCCATTGCATGCCTTCATTCACAATTCGCAAAACCCTAAAGAAAAACAGCCGTCGGCAGTTTGTTCTCGCCTCTTGTGATCGCAATCAGCTGCTTTTCTTGTTCGATTAATCCTCTCGGTCGCAACAGCAGCAGGCGTCTTCATCTTCACCTTCATTCAGTCGCGGAATCTGTCCTGGTTCACCTCTAGCCGATCAACAAAACAGCCCACGTTATCAACATCCTCTCGGTTGCGATCTTTCTGGAAAAGTCGGATAAATCCTGTCCAAACCTCGGCTTGTTTACCTAGTTAACCAAGGTTAGGGTTATCTCTGATTAAAAGATCATGTTTCGGATATATATATATGCTTGAATGATTAGTTGCTTCGGATATATATATGCTTGAATGGTTAGTTGTTTCGGACGATATTTGCTGAATGAAATCGGCTGAGTTAATCTTTGTTTATATGTATGATAGTTTTCGGAACATATAAGCTTGCCAAGCATGATTGAACGAAACGTTAGACTAGCTGATTTGTTAATGATGTTTACATTAGATGATTGTATTGTTTCGGATTGTTTATACTAGATTGAATGTTGTTTGAAAGTTGAATACATATATGCTGTGTTTTGTTTGTAATAACTAGAAGTAAGAACTAGGGTTTGCATGGATGAGATATTAGTATTAATCTAGGATTAGAAATCGGTTTTAGATCGCCTAGATTAATCGCATGAACGGGATTACACGAGTTTATGATAAAGATATGCTGAATCAGTTGCTGAGTAATAGTTACAGCCGACTTCATCTGGCTGTAACTCGGTCGATAGTTGTCGAAAAACAGATTTTCTGATGTCTAGGACGTAGAGATTTGAATAAGGAATCTAATGGCACTGGATTCATAATTTTCTGAAATCGTTTGATATTTTTAAAGGGCCAAACAAGTTCAGTAGCTAAAGCTGTGAAAATTCTGGAATTTTGTTGGTTGTTTATCAAGTTGGATTTTAAAATCAGTAGGGAGTTGAGTCATGATTTTTGTACAGCAACTAGGTATAGAAATTTCCGGACAACTCCAACTAGAATTTTGTTAATCGGACGATCAGTGATTTTTAAATAAATTTTTTCCGTGGACTGCAGTCAGAAAGCGGTAAATCTGACTGCAGCTTAGTGAATTAATATTTTATGGTTAATTGGTAAAGATCTAGGACTTGGAAAAATCAAATAAATTTCTATGGCATAAATGTCACCTACTGTAAAAATATGGGAATTTTTGGAATGTTAGAACTATTTTATAAAAATCCTAGAAAACAGCTGAATAATTGAGTGTTAAGCAGAAAGTTGATAACTTGTGACTTTATGCATTAAAGTGTTGCATGGATTTGGAATATGTTCATGTTAAGTTGTTTGATTACTATGATCACATGAGAATACTTGCATGCATGTTTGAGTGTTAGATATGTTGTTGTGTGTATCACTTTGTGAGTAAATTGCGTGTGGAAATTTGTATTGGTGTGATTACACACTGACGTGGAATTAATTGGTTTGTTAGGACGCAACTAGCGGTCCCATCTCTTATAACATCTTTGCTACACTAACCGAGCAAATAAAGGTGAGTTCACGGCCACTAACTTTATCCGGTTTTTAAACAACAGGGGGGGAAACATGTATACACTCTCAAACTCAATCTCTTTACGTTATACGAATTTAACGTCACATAACTATACGGTAACTAAGTTAATGTTAATGTAATGTTATGGTCACTAAGCAGCTTTATCACTTAAGTCCTCGACAATCTCCTCGGATCGTTAGTATTTGGGTTAAATAGCGGGGGAATTATAAGTAGTACTACTGGGTCTGACGAGCCCCATCCGAGCTAGTCGCGCTAGCCGACCTGGTATGGTCAACGGGTGAATAATTGGCCTAACATCGCCATGGTCATGTGATAGGCCTGGCAAAACGGAGGCACAACTGTCAGCTTCAATCGCGAACTCTTACGTGACATGACTTTAGGCTAGCTACCTATATATATTAACATTGAACTTAATTACTAATCAACTTAATATTCCGGGTTTGGAATATTGGAAACATCAACTTATTATCCCGGGTTGGGGATAATGGAAATAACAACTTAATATTCCGGGATGGGAATATTGGAAGCAACAACTTAATATTCTGGGACGGGAATATTGGAAGCAGCAACTTATTATTCCGGGATTGGAATAATGGAACCGATACGTTATCCCGGGTTGGGGATAACGGAGTAATCAAACTATAACCGAACAAACGAATTTATGAAAACCTGTGAACTCACTCATCTTTAATGTTGACACTTGTTTCTTTACATGTTTCTCAGGACGCTAGGAGCTCTAGGTGCACGCACATGCATTGAACAAGACATCTTTATCGAGTCTTATTTATTAATATTGTTTTGGGATTTTTCATTTGTTTTGGCGTTTGTGTTGGCGCCCGCATCACTACTTATTTATGCTTCTGCTCAAACTTAAAACTAATGCTCTGCTAAATATTGATAATTGATATAAAATCTAAAACAAATGATTTTTGGAAAACGTATTATCAAATCATGTAGAGTCGTTCGACGTACTAGTGTTTCAGATTCTGGTTTGTTCACACGCCTCGCGGTAAAACTCCGCAAGTGGAAATTGAGGGTGTGACAACATGTATTTCGTTCTCGTTCACCACGTGACCGAGAAATTGTACTTCGTGAATCCGAAATTCGCATTTCGAGAATTTGGCATGTAATTGTTCTTTCTTAAGTAGTTCCAAGATTGTTCTTAGGTGTTGCTCGTGTTCTTTCTCGGTTCGTGAGTATATTATTATGTCATCAATAAATACGATCACAAACTTGTCGAGATATGGCTTACATACCCGGTTCATCAAATCCATGAACACGGCGGGAGCGTTTGTTAAGCCGAAAGGCATAACAAGGAACTCGTAATGACCGTAGCGAGTCCTAAATTCCGTCTTAGGAATACTTTACTCTTGGATTCTTAATTGATGATACCCGGATTCTAGATCAATCTTTGAATAAAAACTCGAACCCTGTAATTGATCTAATAAATCATCACTCCTCGGTAATGGGTACCGATTCTTGATGGTTAGCTTGTTTAGTTCTCTATAGTCGATGCACATCCGGAATGTCCCATCCTTCTTTTTCACAAAAAGCACCGAAGTTCCCCAAGGCGAGAAACTCGGTCTATGAATCCTTTGTCGAGCAATTCTTGCAGTTGCGTAGATAGTTCTTGCATCTTTGATGGCGTCAGTCGATATGGAGATTTAGCCATATGTATGGCTCCCGGAACCAAGTCAATACGGAATTCAACTTGTCGTTATGGAGGTAGTCCAGGCAAGTCTTTGGGAAAGACTTCAGGGAATTCCTTCATAATTGGGATCTCCTCAAATTTGCGCTCTTCGGCTTTCTTGTCGACTACATGTGCAAGGAACGCAACGCAACCTTTCCTTAGACTCTTCCGAGCCTTCATCAGTTAATGGTCCGTAATGGTGTGTCGTGTTTCTCTTCGTGCACCAAAAGATGTTCTCTGTTAGGCAGAGGGATGCACATGGCTTCTTCATGGCAAACCACTTCCGCCCAGTTGTCAAACAACCAATCTATGCCGACAACTATGTCAAAACTACCCAAACAAACGGGCAAAAGATTGATATTGAATTTCCGCACTCCAAGTTCAAGTGTGCAACCTCTAATGACTTATCCTAACTCAACTAACTTATTGTTAGTCAATCCTATAGGACGAGGGGACGTCTATTTTACTTGACCCCAGGCCAAGTATATTTTAAATTCTATGGGGATGAAGCTAAAATCAACGCCGGTATCAAACAAAGTGGATGCAACGTGTCGTTGATAGGAAACATGTCGGTGACACTTAATGACTTCATATGACTCGGCTAATTTCCCATTAGCTAACTTGACGGGGTAAGGTATGTCTACGTACATGGCCCGATTCTGTGTATATGCTTAATACGTAAAGACGCTAAGTTAAGCTCGACGTTGGTATCAAAAGAACTGACACCTGATGACTGCAGAGTAGAATGTACTCATGACCAAATTGGGATCTTGTTGAATATCCACAGTTCTAAACACTCACACACTGGTTCACAGGCTTGCCTCATTCTTAAGACGTTCATGCTAGAAGTGGCCTCTATGCCACACTTAAACATCGGTATTCTTCTTGATTATTATTAACTTATTAGTTTTTGTTTTGTGCCCGGCCTCACCACACTGCTACTCTTGGCACTTTTGCAAGTTCCCTCGTGATAAAAGTTTCACTTATCACCTTCAGGATTTCGGCAAGTTACCGCCATAATTCTTGGTGTCAACATCGTTCGTGGCAACAATTTCCTTTGTTTTTTTCATCAAGGGAGTCTCCTTTCGTTTGTTACTCACTCTCGAACCTTTCCTAAGGTGTGAGAACTTTTGATTCCCATTGATAGTAGATTCCACATACATTTCCTTTCTCTCAACAACTCTCTTGCCAATTCCCCCATTCCTATCGCATCCTTGGTGAGGCTAACTGCAAGAGTTACTACTTGAGTGATAGAGGGAAGGTGGAATGGTGTGGTTTTGCTTCGGATCTTAGGGGCTAAACCCAAATGTAGTGTTCAATACGTTTGACATTGGGTGTTACCTAGTACGGAGCTATCCTTGAGGGATCATGAACACTTCGAGTGTAACCAATAAAATTGGCTCCAACCATGGTCCAACTCTAGAATTCTGTTTCCATCCTTTGGATTCCGGTCAGCGAGCAATGTTCATCTCGCATAAGATCTTTAAGTTCGTCCCACGACAACCTCTTTGTCGTATCACTCCCTAAAGTTCATACTTGGAGATTCCACCAAGTTAATGTTGCATTCAACAGGAGTCTCTTTGTTCACCTAATCGTTTATTCAGGAATACATTTACTAGTACAGCTAGCTGACTTCATTGTCTTTATTTAGCTGACATAACGTACCGCATCTCTCGCATCTACGAGGTCTCGCGGCTTACCGTCCAGGAAAGCCTTAGAATTATAACCTTGTGTGATTACATCTTCAAGTGTGGCATTGCCACTCGTTCCCTATCCATTGGGATTTGAATTACTTGAACTACCGATACCATTGGTATCGTCATTACGTCACTAGTGTCGACTTAATAACCACATGTTGTGTAATTTCCACAACCTCATGTTGTTTCATAAAAACTCTAGTTCGAATCTAATAGTAGGGCGTTGATTTTGTTTTTTTGACACCATGTTTATTTTGACACATAATATCAAATGATCTAGACTTATATTTAGACATATATAGTCCATCAAGCGCCTAAGAATAAGAATGCAATCGGTCATGGAAACCCAAGATCGCATTGTTCATACATGTTTGAAACAATGATACGTGAATAACCGCAATCCAAAATGCATAGTGCTTCTTGCGTGTATCGACCATATGTCTAAGTGGAAAAGAAATAATTCGTCGAGGAGGAAAACCATACAGTCGTCTCCAACCTTACAGCATGTATTCCATACTTCATGGACCTTGATAGTCCAAAGTAGGAAAATCCTTTGCCGCACTAACCCGTGTGACAAATACATTGATATCCCTTGAGCTTCACGAGCTCCAACAAAATTGTTATAATTTCCATAGATGTCGAATAAAATGTAATGAAGGGGTTGTAGCATGGCTCATGCCATATCATCCCTTGGAATAAGACAAATGTCAACGACGAAGTTTAATGTAATCATTTCCAATAACTAAGATAAGGTAAGGTGTCATAGACACCAAGGAACCAACCTGTGTACAAGAATTCCGAGGATGTTGAGGAAAATCCTCCATGAGTGGCTAACAAGTTTTGTTTGTTTAGATGACTAGTCTCGAACGACTCGTGTTATAGATCGAATGTTAGGTGCGAACAAATACGTGTGGTCTTTCTGTATCGTAGGGTGTTATAGTAACCACCCCAGTTAGTGTTCTACTAGACCGAAACTTAAACAACGTAAGAATTTCGAATGGATAGTGATCATTAGCTTGATCCGCAGAGTCCACCAGGATTCCCATCCACTACAAGTTGTTATTACGTGGGCCCCCGTAATAATAAATTGCCTTGTATGGTACCATAGCATTCTCTCGTTCAAAGCAGACGATCAGTCAGAGAGGGGACACTACTGTCTACATACCTTCAACATAGAAGGGACCTTTGTGATGGTCCACATGCTAACACCCGTTATCATTATTCGTGAAAGGGCACAACGTTAGACGAAATAGAAGTAGAGAGAATCTGCAACAATAGCAACTGGAGGGGCACCTTTAAGATGAGTACTTCATCTTCCTTGTCTGGATGAGAATGTCATCAATCACGATTAGTATGAGTCTCATGGACCTCGTCCCACTAATAGAGTTGTTGTCCAAGGCCGCCACCTCCGCCTCATCGCCACTACCGAAGCCGGACATATACCTATCCGAGGGAAAACAACCATCTTCCATGGGATCAATGCTTTAGGGTCTCACTTAGGAACCACGTCCACCATAAGCTTCATAATAGACACTGGGTCCTTATTCTCATCGTGCGAGTCAAGAATAATAATATAATTCAAAGTCGAAGGTATTTCGTTCTTGGCAAATAATCCGTACAATATATACATGTATAGGTTAGTAATTAATTATTACTTATAATTTATTTCATATTAATCACCGTTTCTCATTCAGTTTGTTCTTCAGTTTCACGTGTAATCTTAATGTTTTCGTGTATATCCACTATAGACTAACCATGTATAAACCTTTACTCATTACTTATAATTGAGCTCGTGTGATAGATCCTTATGTCATCGTGACACAATGAAAACCTTTTGTCATTTTTGTCATATTTCTTGAAAAAAAACATTTTCATGATGTTATAAATCTTGTTTTCAAGTGAGAGTCCTTAGTGATTGTAGACCAACTTAATAAAAAATTTTCCCCGGTTCACTACAATCGGTGCTCTGATACCAATATGTCACACCCTGGTCGTAGCGGAAGCGCAAACGTGTGACTATGAGGTAATCATTGCATCCAATCGTGTAAACAAATAATAATTAACAATGGTGCCATGTCATATATTAAGTACAACCGACATTACAAGTTTTCTAAAACATGTTCACATAGGTTCAACACGTTCGAGTTTGTTATCCAAAAACATAGTTAAATTTATATTACATCACAAAAGAAGGTTTGTTATCATCATGAAATAAACCAAGGTTTTGACTCCTATATAACCATACAAGGTTGGGATATAAGATGCAAACCCTTCAAAAAGTGGCATCCGTTGTTATGTCGTTGCCATTTCCCGAAGACCAACATCGGCTCATGTCTTGTTTCCTGAAATATATGTAAGTTTGAAAACATCAACAAAAGTTGAGCGAGTTCATGTAGTTATTGTTTTCGTATAAAATGTCATAGTTGAAATCCATCATTGAAATCCGAGTATGTTATTGTCATCAATTGGGTTTAAGGATCTAGCAGTGGGTAGCGAGCCCCTGATATTATGTGCCATAAGTAAATAACTAACCCGAGACAACTTTTGGCATCAATTGGGCTCACAAAAGCACTCCAGGGTATACCAACCAGGAGTGGAGCGTGTCTCAAGCTCAATAGATCTACACCTTTTGCACCTTGGTCACTACGTGATTAATGGTTATTATTGCCATCAATGTCATCATCCTAATTACGCACATCGATCATTGTCATTATCTAAACCCGTAGCTAACATACAATTTGTCATAAACATGTATTTCCCCGCGAGTGTTATAATACCGAAAACGTTTAAAAGAAAAGGGGGACATGAACTCACAAGTTTGCGTTCCGTAAAGTCGTACTATGTAATGCGTGTGTCCGGGTACGCGGGTAACCTACTAGTGTACTAATTTTATTAGACACTTAGGTCGGGTTTGACCTCATACAATTTGTTCATCTTGAATTAGTGTTATGTATTCATTTGTTTTCTTTGAACAACTTTATTGCTTTTATAGTGTTGGTAGGTTTGTGTGTGTTCGATTATTATTTGTATATATATATTTTACAAATATATAATTGTTATCGAGTATTTAATCGTGTGTGAACGGGCCTTGCCCTTCACTTGTCCTCGTGCCTTGCACGCATGTCATTGGGCCTAGCCCATGTCATCTTTTCTTTGGGCCTAGCCCATGTTATCTTGTCATCGGGCCTAGCCCATGTTATCTTGTCATTCGGCCTAGCCCATGTTATCTTGTCATTGGGCCTAGCCCATGTTTTCTTGTCATTGGGTCTAGCCCATGTCTTTTATATATTTTGGGCCTAGCCCATATCTTTTATGCATTGGGCCTAGCCCACTTAACTTTTAGAAATCTATTAAGTTGTGAGATTGGGCCTAGCCCATGAAATTATATAATTGGGCCTAGGCCACAATTATTAAATAAATTGAGTCCATGTGGGAAGTCTTATACTTACATAATTTTACTAAGTATAGTTTGCCAAGTACTTCATATACTCATGTTCTTACTTAGTAATCTTTTTATACTTTTTAAACTTTCCGGATTTTTGTTATGGGTAATAAATATATATACATTAGTTCGGTGTCAAAAATATATATTTTTAGACACGTCGTTGTGATCGCTTAACATATATATTTTTGGTGTCGATGAAACGCCCAAGTGTCGTAGTAATCTCCTTGTGATGACACTTTGCTTCTTTGTCGTCGGTGACGAAATAAATTGTGTGTCTTAATTGTCGGCTTGAAATTTTTATTATTTCATAAGGATATATTCTGTTGGCTCATCCGTTCTCCGATTTGTTCGTTCGTCCATTTATTCGCTTCAAGATATATTGTTATAGCATTTCCTTATCATTTTGAGGGTGTTGATTTACATGCATTTGTGTAGAATATTTTCTACTTGTTTTCATGGCATGTATTTGTGTATTTTCACATGTAATGTGTTTAGTATTTGGCATGTATTCCTAACACTAATACATACACATAATACGCAAGTATTTTTACACCAAATGGGTACTTGAAAAGTATGTATAATTTTTACCAAAAATTATACTTACACATATATTTACTCCCATTATTTTGGACTTGTAAAAATATACTTAAATGTTTATAACAAGTCTTGGATAAGTAGGGCTTAACCCTTTTCATAAAAACTTCTTTAATGATGATTATGACCACTAATCGCATTTAACCTTGTTAATCCCCCGTTAATCAAACTTTTAATCGCGATTAGGTTTTTAGAAAATTTCGCCATAGTTTCACCTAAACTATGGAGTTTTCCATGTTTCAAAAACGTATTTAAGCCACAAATCAATTTCCCCAAATCATCATTATGTCATCAAGTTTCATTAAAACCATTTTACCACCAATAATCACATATGTCTTCCACTTTTCATGAGCTTTCGCCACATGCATTCTTTCAAGACTTTTTAAGGAAATGATGTCTTATGTTCATCTTTATAAACACTATCTTTGTGAAATCTTGTTTCATATATTTTTATATTTTTAAAACATCATTAAAAGTTTCATATCTTTCATGGCTATCAAAATAACAAGACTTTTTATAACAAATTTCTTATACTTGTTTTATACAAAAACCAAGTTTACTAGTTTTTCAAAAGTCTAGTTTCAAGCCCAATCCATGTTTTATTCCATTAAGAACAATAATTAAAGTTACACATATGTAAAGCTCATGATTTTGAAGATGATGATCTTGTATGATTTGAACATGTACATGTTTAAATCATATTTTCAAGTCGAACATGGTAAGACTAACATGCTTATAAATTACTACAATAAATAAGCAACAAGATCATCATAAACTCATCTTCGAACATCCTAATTTAACATAATCAACAAGGTTACACTAACTAGATACACTAATCTAAACAAATAACCACATAATAAGTTATGATTAGTAGATTATTAAGTTTGAGATTAGGGTTTTTGGTATGATTTTTCTTAATCTTCAAGATAATCAACTTGCACTTTTGTAAACTACACTAATCAAGAAGCTTAAATATGATGGTTAGAATGCTTACAACTTTGCACAAGCTAAACAAGAATATTAAGAAGAGATTTAAGCTCCAGAAGATCCCTAATGAAGCTCCATGCTTACTCCATGCTTAGATGATCTTGTAGTGGCTAGATTATAGTGAAAATGAGGTGTTTATGGAGTGAAAATGGTGGTGTTTGGGTGCCTTCTTTGAGCTATGAACAAGGGGAGCACAAAAGGGGTTTTTGGAGTTTGAAAGTTGTTGTGAAAATGATAAGGATAATGGTGAGGTAATGTGTTATATCTTTCACCATCACACTAGTCAACAACCAATCCATGAGCCATGCTTCAAGTCTTACAAGCTTCAAAAAAATTCAAGTGGGTGGGACCCACTTTGACCATCCATAATGGGGGGTAAAGTGTAACATTTTTTATAAAAGCCTTAACTTACTAGATATTTTGGTAATTAATTAAAGTATGGTGATTAGGAGTTTAATTGCACCATTAGGGGGTAATTGGGGATTAGGACTTGAATTATTATTAACTAGTTCACTAGACGAGTAGAAATGGTAATTTGATACCTTGGATGCTTTTCGTTTGGTCGTCAGCTAGTTAACGACACTTTTATTTCCTACTGACAAGGGGTTTTTTCGCAAGTTGTTATTCCGCATACAAAAGATGTATGAAGTGATTTTGGATTCCAAAATAAGCTTAACTAGTTCGCCATGTCTTTTGTTGGTTGTTTTGGCGACGAAAATATCGTTTACTAGCTTGTCGGTTCAAAAACGGACAAGTTGTGGGGGTTGCAACGTAGCACCGAAAGCTTACGTTTCGTACACCCCATTAATGTTCTCATATTGTTTCCATGTGTTTGTCATCATTTATCATATTTCCGGAGTCTCGGAAATGCTAAATTACTAGTTCGGACGAGTTAAAATTGTTTTATTTTTAGCCGAACAGACGATTTTGTGATTAACTTGTCATACTGGAAAGTTGTGTAATTTTGTAAGACTTGTTCCCACATTAGTGTTTTCATATATATATATATATATATATATATATATATAATATGGACTCAGTTATGTCATCTGTATGTCTTAATCCAGTGTTCTGTTCCGTTCTGTGGTTTGCTGGCATAATAGTGCAACCGTGAATAGTGCGCCCAGCACTCTCTACCAACACTTTTAGGACATAGTTTTGGTTGTTTCGCGACACGACGAAACCCAACATATGTTATAGCATTGTCTACTTGTCCTAACACTGTTTTCTGACGTACGACTCGGTTAAGTAAATAAATTACATTAAATGCATGAGATTTTAGAATAAAATAGGTGATTAGATTGTACGGAATTACCGGTTATTTGCCGTTTGTCACATTTTTAACGGTCGTCCGCTTGGGGTTTCTCGTAGATTGTGCGTTTGGTAACAATGGCGTACCCATTTAGGCATCCGGCATCTCGACACCACTCGACCAATTCATCCATTCTAGCGAATTTCTAATGAAAACACTTATATGTGTGAATTAATGATTAACACTATTGAATACGATGTTATGTATAGTTTTTTCGGACGAACTAAGATTATAATGAAAACAACATCAATCGTATAACCGGTAAAATATTAAATGTATGACAAATAAACGTATAATTAAATGTTATACCTGATCGGTTTGAAACTCACTAGGTTCCTCGTCACCCTTTGGACCCTCGGACGGTCCACCACTACCGGGAGGAGATTCAAAACTACCACCTATACAACATATTTTAATTTTCGTCCATTTCAAGCTAACACAACCAATTATATCACGTGCAAAATAACAACATATGAATTCCAAATTTCCAATCATGTCGGTGTGCCTAAATGAATGAAAAGAAATATGTTTATGGAAAGAAAGAGAAAAAAACAAACATATTGACATATTGTGTTACATAAAATTCGTCCAATATAAATTATTGTTCTCCGTGTTTAACCCGTTAACATGTTTTATTCATTATTTATATTTATATTTTTCTCAACAATATGATATTAACTATGTGTTATAAATATAATAAATTTATATATTTTACTTTACTACCAAGCAGTTATAGCGGTCCAAAATCGAATAGTGGTCAAGGTCTGCTATATGATATATAGGTTATAGCGGTGGTATAGCAGTAATTTTTATACTATGCATAATTTATGTATTTATATATATATAAATATATCTTTGAAAAATATTAATAGTAATATCAAAATTCATAGTAATATCATTTCATTATCAAAAACATGTTGCAAATCTAACATGATAGTAACTTTAAGGTATTTACACAGATGGACCTGTGGTTTATAACTAATTTTGTCTTTGGGTACTAACTTTTTTTATAAAGGTTCAGATCTCATGGTTTCAATTTTGTAGCACATTTGGGTACTAACACCAATTAATTACTAAAATGCCCTTCCATGCTTTATATTAAAATTATTTTAAACGTAAAATTATTTTTGTATATAATAAAAAAATTTAAATCAATTTTACCAAAAAATTTAAATGAAAATGATTTTTGTAGATAACAATTTAATTAGTTAATTACATGTAACAGGTGAAAATTATTTTTAAATGAAAATTATTTTTGTAATTTAGTTTTAATAAAAGAAAACGATAATGTAACATTTTAATATAAATGTTTCAACTTATTTGTGTCAACCCGATCCATTTTTTTATTTTAAATAAAATGAAGTTCTAAATAATTAAACTGTGTAATACGTGGGTTTTTACTTCGTATAAAAAAACTAAAATGAAAACTCAACGTATAGTTCAGTTATAAGAAGACAAACATAAGCAACGTTGATTTGAAATCTATTATGATAATCGACACATTTGCAAAATCCAATGGATAACATTCAAAATTCTAAGATAAGAGCATGTTAAAACTTAATAAATATTTTAGAGAAAATTAATATGGTTAAATTTTAATATGTAAAACTAGTATGGCTAAATTTAATATGTTTAGAAATATTATTTTTTAATATTTAAAACTCAAGAATTCTTATATATATTAGAAGCTTCATATTCCATTTATTTTCGTTAGTTAAGATTGATGGACAAGTCGAATAAAAATCGATCGGGTTGACACAAATAAGTTGAAACATTTACATTAAAATGTTACATTAAAATATTTTTGTTTTTTTATTAAAACTAAATTACAAAAATAATTTTTATTTAAAAATAATTTTCACCTATTACATGTAATTAACTAATTAAATTGTTATATACAAAAATAATTTTCATTTAAATTTTTTGGTAAAATTGATTTAAAATTTTTTGTTATATACAAAAATAATTTTACATTTAAAATAATCTTAATATAAAGCATGGAAGGACATTTTAGTCATTATTTGGTGTTAGTACCCAAATGTGTTACAAAACTGAAACCATGATACCTGAACCCGTTACAAAAAAAGTTAGTACCCAAAGGCGAAATTAGCTATAAACCACATGGTCCATCTGTGTAATTAACTCATTTAAGAATTAAAACAATCAAACACCTACCTGTGTTACTGTGTTGCCTCATTTACTGCGTTACTGCTATAACCGCTATATAGGTTTCCAAATAGCGGCCAAATAGCGGTATTTAGCGCCGCTAATAGCGGAACCGCTATAGGCCACCGCTATTTGGACCGCTACACACCCTGAGGTCTGCTAACCGCTATAGCACTGCTATAGCACCACTATTGACCGGATAGCTTTACTACCATATAATAAACTGAAATATTGCAACCTGCGAGAAAAATCAATTTGTTAGAAGTTAACTATTATTGTGCTAGAGATTCATTATGAAAAGCTTTATAGGTTATTTGGTTGTGCTAGAAGTTAATAATATTTATGTAACATGTCACTTATTACACAAACAACCTTGTAGTCTAGTGTAATTTATTGCACCAAGAGGTCTGACTCTTCATCATTGCCTTAGTCTCAATTAGGGTATAACGAGTCGAATCAAGCTTGAGCTTGTCTAGTTTTGAGCTCGGCTCATTTCAAACACTAATTAAAACGTTCGAGTTCGACTTGTGAGTAACTTTCAAGCTTAACCCTGCTCCAGCTCAACACAAGTCATTTATCACTTATCAATAAATTTATATACATTTATTTTTATTTTTTCTACATATTTTAGTAATAATTTTTATATATCGCATAATTATATTATACAGTTACCTATCATAATTTTATATATAAATAGTTATTATATAAAGTATATTAAGCAATTTTTTTAAATAGACTCGTTTAGGTTCTCGAACTAGCTCAGACTCAATAAGTGAAACTCAGACTCAGCTTGTTTATTAAACACGCTTATTTTTTGGGCTCCTTTGTTAAACAAATTATAGTTTGAATTATAAAATACAATCTGGCACTTTCATATCCCTAAACTTGTCATCTGTTAAAATATTTGAACTTAAATTATGAATAAACTTCTAAGATTGTTTAGTTGGAGTATTTTATAAATCTGTTAAAAGAACGAATAATACAATTTCATGTATTTTTATGTTTTAATTTCACATCTTCTAATTTTCTGAATCAAGTTTGAAGCTTAATCTACAAGGGATACGATCTTATAAGTTTGGAACTTTTTTATAAATTAAAGTTTGTCACGACAAGCTTAGAAACAAAGGCCTCAATGAAAAGAAACATGCAACAATGGGTTGTGAATTATTTTGTGCAATTTGTGACCAAATTTCTTAAACCCATTGATGTGTCCCAATGGGCTGTGAATTTTTTTGTGAAATTCATGACCAAATATCTTGAACCCATTGAAGTGTGGCCCAACATCATATATAAAGATATAAACAAAAGCAAACAAAACTGAATTTGAATTTGAATTGCTCCTGCCCACACATACTTTACTATGTATGGGTCGGGATGGAAATGGGGCAGGTATGGGTCAGGTGTGGCTAATTTCATACCCATACCCGGTTGTAACATCTTGTCTTATATTCGGCCATTACTCGTCGGGTATTTGGTGGGTATTTATCCGTTGAGTATCGGGCATGCCGATGGGCATCAGGTAAACCCGTTGGGATTTTCATGTATATGTATTTTTTACTTTCCTTATAATTTTATATTTTAAAAAAAAATAATATTAAACTATGATAAATAAATCATCACTATAATAATATTTGATATATTTAAAGGGAGATGTGAATATGAGGCGCATCTAACTTAGATGTGAAACCTATCAAAACGACATAGTTTTGATAATATCTAACTAAACAACAAGTTTATTCTTTTAAGTTTCCTTTCCTCCCCAAATTATGCAATTAAAATTATTAATTCCTTAAAACAAAACAGAGTCCAGTGAACATCGAAATTTTGATATTAAATGAATCATTTTGATGTATTGTGTTCTTATTTCCCCAAAAATTGAAATCTTTACGTTCTGAGGTTTTTTAGAATACAGTCAACAGCAATGAAAATTCTTTAATGGTGCTTTCTTTTCTTTTCTTTTCTTTTTG
This sequence comes from Scalesia atractyloides, assembly GCA_947069175.1. Lineage (NCBI taxonomy): Eukaryota > Viridiplantae > Streptophyta > Magnoliopsida > Asterales > Asteraceae > Scalesia > Scalesia atractyloides. The sequence continues at coordinate 31,407,515 of CAMTDV010000021.1, forward strand.
ATTTGAATATGCCTACAAATAAAAAAAATGGGAAAATGTTGGCTTCCAATTTTCCATACCTAAACTAAAATTAAAATTGTATATTTCTCCTTCATTAACTAATAAAATTGCATATATTCTCTTCATCAACTAATAGAATTGTAAATTTACCCATTTTAATTATGTATTTTATTAAAATCAAATTATCATAATGACTACTAGTTTAAGAACCCGCAAAAAACACAAATGTATAACTTAAATTTGTTGAAACTATTCTTGTTTATATAATCACATAGTCCCATACACATATTCTTTCCGTTTTCTTATCAAATCCCTTTCAAAAGGGTCATTCTATTCTCACACTCTAACATCTTATTCTCACACCCTTTTTTACTCGATCTCTATCTATATATAAACATACATATAAAATAGACAATATTTTAAAGAGTACAATTTGTTGCTCATTTTCTACATCAAAAATAGACAATATTTTAAACCATATAATTACTACTCTCTAAATAAACTTTAACGAAAGTGCTTGGATAGATGATAGTTAAAATGCCTTCCAGTAATGGATAATATAATAAGAATTAAATGGACCAAAAACAATGCTATCAATATTATACAATAATTACAACATATTATATGTTACTAAAAGTCACATCCAAGATTGTGTTATTCGAACCCTTGAGTTTCTCAACCCAACCAATAAAACCACCAATAGTTACATCCAAGGCAAGAGAAGGGATTTTAAGCAAAAACAAACCTAACCACCAAATTGATGATACGTAACCACACACTCCAAAAGGATATGCTCCACAATTTCTTCAGCCGAATTACACCTGCATTCAGATGGAATCTGCATTAAAAAAAACAATTACATTTTGAATTATAAACATGTAAACTAATAAAAAAACTTGCCATAAAATGCATGTTCTGTAAGGGAATATTATTGTTTGTTATACAGCCCAGAAGATCACCGAAGCCCTGCGAACCCAAAGCTACCACAAAAGGAAAACAAAAGATATCAAATAGATTATTTTGGCTACTTAGTTATATATTTATTTGTTGAAAATAGGATGTACCTTTCTTCTCAATAAAGGTATCAAAACCTTGGTTCAAATTAGCCCCTATGCCCTCTGTAATAAGTCGCTTGAAAAGCCGCTAATAATGTCGAATGTGTAAAGTGCTTGAATAGATTAAAACTACAAATATAAAGTGAAAAAAGCTCACCAACTACTATCATCAAGGTATATATCTCCACCTTCCACACGGCTATGGCAACCAAGTTCAGATGGCTAATTGACAACGTCCATGAAAAAATAAACATGTTATAGAAAACCCAATGTGTTAAACAAACGTGTGTACAGAAAATCCAATGCGTTAAACAGTGTATATAAAAAATCCAAAAGTTGCAGCAACTATTGTCTCTATCTATGATTATGATGCTAATAGCTAATAAAATAGAAAAAGTGAATACTCATAAAAGGTATCACACTTCATGTAAGTTCATTTAGGTTAACATTCCGAAGGGTAATATGGACAATTACACACATCCAAACATTTATATAACTTTACTTTCACAAAAGTCTTCATGATTATGCTTTCACATTTCATATGCTAAATCTTAACACTTAGTTGATTTCAGATATCAGGCCTAATCACATAGACTCTACGTTGTGAGGTGGCGCCCCGGGCCCATACCACGTCACCCTTTCAGTGGCCCCAAACACCATAACGCCATAGTTAAAGGGGCGCGCCAAGAGGGGAGACGTTACCCCCTTAACAGAAAAAAAAAACATCACACAGTCGTCTAAACTGAAACCGGTCATAAAGAAGACATTCAAAGCAAATCAATTGCAGTGACATTCAAAATAAAGAACAAAAAAAGATTCTAAAGGACACCAAAAATCAGTTGTCATCCTGTTAATTGGTTTTTACACGTAGAATAAACAAATTAAATATTGTTTCTATTTAAGCATATATAAGAAAAATACTCACCACAACAGATTAGTTGTTAGGATTTTCTTCCTTGAACTGCTTCCTAAATTTCTCCCTTCAATATAGAAAAAATTAAAACAGATCAGTATACAAACAAAACATTTTTGCATAGTAAACTGCAAAAAAAATGGAAGAAAGAACTAATTTCTTGAAAACAAAAAAGGCACTTGCAAGTCTCTTAGGCTTGTTAGGAACTTAGATCCTTTGCAGCCTTTCCCATAGTTGCATTTTTCATCACTGTTGACCAAAAATCAAGCACACAAATTAATTTTGTATAAGAATGAAACGCATAACGACTTTGAAAATTTGGAACATAACTTAACAGAAACGACTGATACAAAATCCAAAGACATAATCAAGCAAAGCCAAGGCTTACAACTTTTGGTCATTATTGATTTCGAGTGATTGGCGATGGGGTTATGGGAGTCCAGTGTTGGTTCAGGGGAAGTGTTTGAATGAGCCGAGTGATGATGGTGTGGAATCTGACCATTAACAATCATATAACGAAAATTAGTTCAAATAATCACGCAACATTATGAAGAGAAAAACAAAAAAGAGTACCAATACCTTGATACACGGGTTTGACCAGCAACAGAGAGTAGTGTCACCGCCGCCGAGGGTTCACGGCGGAACCCTAGTTCTTCTTTCAGAACACCACCAGTCAAGATCTAACACCAAAAAAAGATGAAAATCACACACTACCTGGAAATCCTCGAAAGCAAAACAATCCGCCGAGATAGAGCGAGATATTCAAAATAAAGCAACATAATCGGAATATTGCTTGCCCTTTTTCTCACCATCGTGACTATCCTCGGGTTCAAAATCGTAGACCTCGTCACTGGGTCTCTTCCAGTCGCTAGGCATGTGGTCTCTGTCTTCGTCTCCATCGCCGTTCGGTTTCCTCAGCGAAGAACCGTCAGCCATCATCTACCTTTTTTTCCTGATGGGATGCTTGAGATGGCATACAGAAGTTTTAGGGTTTGTTTGCAGTGTTAGAAAAAAGAATTGAGAAAGACACCGCGTGTGTGTGAATGAGAAAATCAATTCCCGCTCAAACAAATCGCGTGTGTAACAGGCAGAGATGTATGAAATTGAAATTAGGGTTTTAAGGATTGATTGAAGAGAGAGAGAGAGAGAGAGAGAGAGAGAGCGTGTTTGAGAATGTTTTCAATTGATTGATGATTGATGCGGTTTCCATATAAAGAGCACATTAGCCGTTTCATTGTTGAATGAAGGAAACCTATTGCCGCTCATCAGAAGTGAAGGAGAATAGAGGAAATCCATTTTGCCGCTCAAAACACAATTATCAGCCTAAGTAGCTATGCCACAAGCAGGTGAGGTGACGTCGCCAAAGTGAATTCTTTAATATAAAATATAGATTTTACCTGTAATTTTACTAAACCTTAAAAATTACATATTTATCCATTTTTACTAGTTAATACAATATTTTTCATAAATTTTGTTTGTTACGTTGGCTAGTTAGTTTCTTTTAGAAATAATGAATTGTAATAGTCATAACTATTAGCCCTTAGTCTGCAACGGTACTAACTTCAAAAATAACAAGTAGTAGTTCCACCTTTTCATATATTGTAAACTAATGGACCTTTATTAAAACCGAAAAGGATAAGGAGATAAAAAGAAATTAAGGTTCTGTTAGTAAGGTCCTTTACACTTTTATCATCTCCTATTAAAAAAAAGTTTGCTGAACAGTTCGGAGTTCTTCGATCCTTTGTTTCAATATAATATATACTTACAAAATTCACTTTGTAAGTTTGTATTGAAGCCGATTATATATGCAGATATCATTTTAGTTTATTTTTTAGAAAACAACATCAATATTTAATATTTAAGGGGTAGCTCCATTAGATATCCTGTTTTGGGTGTTATTATCGTCTATATTCTTGCAAGAGAAAAACGTATTACTTTAAGACAAAGTTAATAGTCTTTTGTATTGTTTTGGATACATATAACATGTTCAGAAGACAATAAATGACGTCTTTACAATTATTATTTTTTTATCATTTTTTCATCGAAAGCAAGAGTAACAATGATAAAAATACCAGGGAAAATCATCTAAACAAAAAAAAGTAATGGCCTTTTACTAGGGGTGCTAAACGGGTCGTGTTTGCGGGTTCATGGGTTCAACCCGACCCGAACCCGAAAATCGTATCATACATATGAACCCAAACACGACCCGAAGTTTCATAGGTTGACCCGAACACGACCCGTTTAACCCGAATTTTTTTTTTCTGAAATTAATATATTAAAATTAAAATTTACTTAAAAAACACAAATGTATATAATAATATCATATTTGAATTATAAAATCTATGTTAATTTTTCTTTTTAGATTATAATCATAGTATAAAATACATACCCATTTAATTTATGACATAAAATATATTGTAAAAAAATATAATATAGTATAAATGTGTTAAGCGGGTCAACCCACCAACCCGACCAGGTTGACTCGACCCGCCCGTTAACCTAAATGGGTTCGCAGGTTCAACCTGAAATGACCGAACCTGTTTAGACTAAACCTAAATCCACGAATTTCGTGTTAGATTCGTGTCGAGTTTTCGGGTCGTGTCAGAAATTCACACCCCTAGCCTTTACCAATAAATGAAATGGCGTGAGAGAGACGATCAAGAAGACACGAAAGAGTCATAAGGGGTCGTTGAAAGTAAACTCTAAGCTGGATCTCCCTCTAAATGTTGAGCATGATTTAGTTTTGAAAAGGGTAATTTAGTCATTTTAGTTAACAGGGGAAATATACAATTTCAAATTAACGTTGGGTAAATATGCAATTAGGAGTGTTCTTAAGGGGAAATTTGCAATTATCCCTTGTTCTTCAAATAAATTCTTTTCCGTCTTTCAAACACTAGGCATTTTCTAATGGTAGCCTGTATAAGACGGTCCTGGCTCGTTCAAAGATTTAGCTACCATGCGTGCAGTCCAAACCCGGGTACAAGTTCTTGCCTTCCATGTTTTATTCCGGTTTTCATGGCTTTAACTCAAATAAAAATGGTAAATGTACGAAAATTTCGATATATTTGCTTGCTTTCGGATAATAAATAACATATGATTACAACACCATGTTCTAAAGATACACAAGAAAATAAAGACTTATTTCTGTTGGTTTTGTTTTTTTTACTTTGGAAATACTAATGAAGCCATAACTCATGATAACCAGACCTCACGAAGAAGTTCATACCTAGCATTGACCGCGATACTCGTGGTTTGGTCCATATGTTGACCATTTCCATTTATTGCAAGATTTAAAGATAAATACGGTTGTTTATCGATGATATAACCGAGCGGTGAATCGAGTTGTTCTAGCTCTCATCGCTTGTATATCCTTTTCTTTGAATAACCGACGAGTTTCTATTCAACTGGGATTGTTTTGCACCAGCTTCGGATGCTTTTTGAGAAACATCAATGGAGGAAGGAGGTTTGTATATGACTGGAGCAGCTGGGTAAGGGAAGCTGCTTAAATTGTCTCCCGATAAGCTGCGCTCTATCATTGCCTGCACGAACCGAGTCAATGATTAGTAAAACAAGTAACTTTTTTGTATGGAGAGCACTTTTTTTATCCATACTAAAAAAAATAATAATAAAAAAAGACTTGTGATTGCAAGGCATAAGGAGAGTTGTGTAAAGGATCGGTTTAGGTCAAAACAAGTAATAACTTTAAGGACATCCAAAACAGGTGAGACAAGGTTAGGTGATCCACCTACACTTTTTGAATTTTATAAATAATTAAAAAGTAAAAACACAATTATAAAAAACTAAATAAAAATCTATCAATAAAACAATTTAAGAAAGTTTAAGCACTTGAATAAACTTCTAACGTCTTTTGATCTGTTTGACCCATTCCTCTACAGCTACTGTAGAGAACTATACCGAGACATGTTCTTTTTTTCACAAAATTCGGTTAAAACTGACACCTAAAATTTATTGAAAAAACACTTTGTACAACTTTCAACTCATTTAGCATGTTAGTATGTGACCTTTTACCAATATTTCTCTTTTTATTAATATTTTCACATTAAAGATAAAGCACGATATGAATTTTTTTATATAAAATACTTGCGAACAATAAAAGTAAACAACAGTTATACCTCAGCATTTACGGCCTCCATGCCGCACCAGGAACTGAATCTGGACAGAATTCATCCGGCGTGAAGTTGCAGAGGATTCGTTTAAGTAACGGAAGGCTGATTGACGGGCATACCTATATATAAAAAAAATAAAAAAATGAAAAGAAAAGGAAAAAAAAAACAAAATAAGATTATTGGCATACCTCTGTTCTAACTGATTTGTCCATAAGCATGTCTTTGGGTAGCATTAAAAGATCACTTAATGCATTTAGGAGATGAAAACATTTGAGTTCACTGCTTTTTCCATCTTTTTGTGAAACATCTTCACATGTATCATGTTCAGGCTCATGTTCCTCCATCCCAAACCAGTCAGAAAGCCATCTAGACCAATTTCCGACCTAGGAAGAAGATGTAAATTTGTATCACTTGCATACGAGAATTATATAGATATAAAATGTAGAGGTGGCAAGATGTGAGTTTAGGTACATACCGCATTTTTGAGTTGGGCCCCGGAGGCAAAGCTTAGATCACCAGCTGGAATAGGCAAAACTCTGGATTCAACAATAGGATCCGATACAGGATCCGTTGGCATTTCATGTGCTGACTCACGAAGAATAGCATTGAACATTGCTACATCGAGTCTAGCAACACATTGTTCCATTACCTAATCAAAAAAAATATTAATTAATCACGTCTCGACATGCTGAAACTGTTGAGCTTATAAAAGTTTCTAATTCAATCAATTTTTATTGAGGTATGGTTACAAAACAATGTTTTCATACTAGCAATCTGAACCTTTGAATAAAAACTGCTTCATAAATACAGTTCTAAAAATTAGAAAAATCATAGAAAACCTTATGAATTTCATAATATTGTATTTTCCTTTTTAAAACATTAAAAATGTTATATTTACCAATTCCAAAGTGTATAAATAAAATCGGTTAATTATTCCGTTTCATTAGATAAACAAATAACTAAACAATGTTGTTATTATGAATCATCTCGTCACATAATGTTCTTTTTAAGTATTCAATAAAATAGGCTGATATAATTATAAGTAACAAATTATTTAAGTTATTAATGAATGGGTAAACATGACATTTTAGTGTTTTGATTTTTAAAAGGTATGATATTTTTAAATTTAGAATAATACATGTAAAATCTCAAACTCTTAGGAAGATAAAAAAATATACTTTCAACCCATTTGACCCGTTCCTATTTTAGCTAAATCTTTTTAAGTCGACCCTTTTGAGATAAAAAAAAAACAGACCGAACAATCGAAACTTTTTATTTTTGGAAAAGTCAAAGAAACTTATAATAATGAATCATAAATGGCATACCATTCTTGCCAACACAGGAAGGCAACCACAGTCATGACCACCAGCACAAACAGGACAAAGTCTCTTGAAAGCATCATGAAATGCAATTCTCCATAAATTAATGGAAAAGTTGCCTTGTTGCTGGTTACCCGAGGCGGGTCCCAGCAACTTCCCTATAGAATTATCGCCTCCAAGAGATTGCATTTTAGGTGTTAATGTCTGCAAGAGAAAAATTTGGGTCAAAAGTCAAAACAAGATATATAACTTGGTTCCCTAAAGAGATTTTTTTATAAAATAGCAATGTATTTTTCATCTGTCCTGCTTTAGTCATATATGTTTTTTTGTATAAGTGGGCTATTAAAAGATGGGTTTGTTTAGTACCATTTGGGCCATTTTGTAGTCCGTAAATTTGATATTTTTATATAAACTAAACATTACGAACTTATTTGATTAAATCCCTGGATTTTTAAAAATTAACTTCTATAAAACTCTGGACTTAAGTCACATGAAAAGGACTTTCTCGTACTTTTTAGAAAACTTGACGGATTAAATCATGTGGAATAAAACAAAAACAAAAAAGAAAAATAAAATCCAGTGACTTTATAGTTTAAGTTTTGAATGTTAGGGAACTTAACCATTTAAAAGTTAGGTCCAGGAGTTATGTACAAATTTTGTCGATGTATATAGGTTTTATCGACAACTGCCACATATAAATGTAACATTTTTATGTAACAAAAGTATCGTTTCTAAAGCTAGTTTTTTTTTTGCATAAAAACTGATTCAAAACGGGCCACAAAGTCATATTTTAGTGACTCTAGATGTACAAAAAAAAGTGTATAACTACATGGCAGATTAGGAAGTATGTTAGTATTTTTTATAATTATGCAAAAAAAAAACCTGAACGAAACAAAATTTCATACCTGCCACCATATAGACTCAACAATTCGTGAAAAGATCCACGATTCAACTTTCTCAAGTGCAGATGTGAAGCTTCTTGTTTCTTGCCAGTCATCAATGAACTCGATAAAATGCTTTATTATTAAACTGTTTACTTGATCCCTGTGTATCGAGTCTTCTTGTTGACAAACTTGATTGACATGAACTGCCAAATGCTTCAGTTATTGTCTCCCTCAATACTATAGTGTTTGACCATCAGAAAGTCAACCTGTAAAGTGAAAGAATAAATGCATTATCAGTCAACAGTGTTTGACCACCAGAGAGTCAACCTGTAAATTGAAAGAATAAATGCATTATCAGTCAAAGCAGAAAATAGCAATTTCCACAAGTTCTGTTACAAATAGGCCGAATGGAGTTATGCTTTATCTCTAATGGTCAAACACGTAAATAGATTACTTACAAATCTAAAGGAAACAAGTCAAACTGGTAAAAAAAATCCTCCCAAAATGTATCCTTAATGAATAAATCATCCAAATCATGTTATTCAAAAACAAATTATTGTTGAAATTCCGAGATCACTTTTATTAAATTAAACTAGATAATCACATCTGACACTACTACTCACAGCACTTCAAAACTGGACAAAATTTTTGACCAAACCCATTTGACCCATTACTTAACCCACCAAGAAATTCAGTATCTATGAAACAAGTCGAAAGTCACCCAACTTCTATTTTGAGCCAAAAAAATCTCCTGAATCATTTTGTCCAAAAGTTATGTTATTGTAATAACATATTATGTTTAATTATATCAGGACAATTAAATACTCATAAAGAATTAAAACGTTGGACAAAAAATGTGTTTCAGGTCAAAACCCAACCCATTTTGACCCAAGCCGTTTGATCGGTTACCCGACCCACCAAACAAGAAATTGAGTACCTCGGAACATCGTTGCCACAAGACTTTGCAATCAAAACCAACCCTGATGCAGTGTTCTTAGCTATGGTAGCCCGTTTCGCTTGCGAGTAGTGTTTGGCTGCATGAATATAAAGTCTAGAAAGGCGTCTAGCAGGGGTATGCACCTTGTGAGCTGAGCTACCGTGTTCCGGAACAACCAAATAGAGTGAAATTTCAAGAGCCGCAACTTCTCTTAGCTCCTCTTCAAGTTTCTCAATTCTCATTTCCATTTCTTCAATCTTTTGATCCAAATCCTCTTTTGTTGTTTCATCATCATCCAAGATATCCACTTCCTTCGGCTCTGGCTCGGGGCAGTTTGGTCATTTTGGTCATCTATTCCTTCAGAAGACACCGATGACGGTGCTGACGGGAGCTTCGGATGAACTTTCACACCCTTTGAGTTGTTATCAGATATCGTCGTCTTCTTGGATATATCATTACCTGAAGGTACCTTATTAGATTTTACTCTTTGTTTATGTGACGAATTTTCTGAACTGTCTTTTATTGTCGGATTTTGTGAAACCGCTTGACCGGATTCTAGCTTTTCGTCCTCTGTGGCCCGTGAATCCCCGCTGGATGATACGGAATCAGTCACTGTTTCAGAGTCTGATACTTCCTCGAAATTAGTGTTTGCTTTATGAATTTGGTCTATGCTCTCTTGATTTGATTCAAGAGTTTTAACATGTTGAGATGATTCATCAGTTGTTGCTTTTTTATCGGTGTTTTTTGATTTAGGTGGCTGGCTTCCTTTTTCTTGTAGTTGCTTATTATCTATCTCGGCTTTGAGACCGTACGGACCGTTTGGTTTGGTTATTCGTTGGAGTTCTCTTTTTGTCTGTTTGCTTCATACTTGCTCTTTCCCCTTTTCAACTGCATAAACAAAGTAATATTCACATTACCATAGTGTAACGGTAAACATATTATAACGTCATTCAACACGCATAGGAGTTCATGAAATCCTCCATGCATGATATCTTTCTACAAGATTCGAAATACCTAGGATTTTTACATAAATAAATAAAAGGATTCATAATTTCAAGTAAAATTAATTTTGTTTTTCTCCATTGATCACTATAACAAAACCTGCAGATTGCAGGACACATGTGATACATCAAATTTCATTCATCCTGAAGAACCAATACAACCAAAACATTCTCGATAGGACCACATCAATTGCATGCTACTACAGAGATGACCTATTGTGTCTATGTACTAATTTCTATCAGAGTATCAAGTGAAATACCTTTTATACCCTTGAATTCTAGAATCTGAAGAATGAAGAACAACCAACACAATTTTTGGGTTTTTTTTTTTTTTTTTGCAAAAATCTACAAATTAAGCCAACCTAGACAGAAATCAAAACATAGATGTTGATAATTGCAAGTTTCAGACTCTGCATATTGTAGGTAAAGTAATACCAGTGATAATAAAAGCTA